>OY720030.1:12793371-13993371 GCA_963082485.1 Eudonia mercurella | reverse complement strand
TTGTTCCTTATTCATGAGCGTCATAACCTTCGCTCCAATTCAGTGGGACCAAATCTAATTGTTGGTTTTGCTTTGCTTGTTCTTATCGGTATGTTAAACCATTTTCTCTTGCTGTTAATGTATATTGTTATTGTCACTTACAGATCACAAAAAAATCAAGAAGAATCTTTAACCCTAACATTAAAAACTACATAGGCACTTGTTAAAATAGTATATACCTAAACTTTACAGGGCATTACCTTCTAGATACCATATTACTATACTACCTTGCTAGATTTTCATCTCGAATATCGAGAGCTGTTATCACGGAGTTTTTTAACGCTGGGATCACGACTCGGTCACTATTTCCAATGGCTTTATTTTATTTTATTTTTCATCATCATCATCTCAGCCAAAAAGACGTCCACTGCTGGACAAAGACCTCCCTCAGGAATAAATCATTTTGAGGGGAATTTGCCATAATCGCCACGCTTGGCAGGCGGGTTGGCGATCGCAGTAAGGTGAGAATAATCACAGAGAGACGCTGCTGCCCATGCTCTGGAATGGTCCCATATTCGCCTTCTACGATACCCACGGGAAGAGATGGGGTGGTGCAATTCTTTACACCCGGTACCACACGGGAATTTTATTTTTATTTTATTTTATTTTATTTGAAAAACCAACAGCTTTATGAAAATTTTATTCAATAATATTATAATAACTGATAGCCAATAAGAGGTCTTCGCTTTTACAAAACAATATAGATCTAATTTAAGTGAAAACATTGACAAACCTAATCTAGTACTTAGAACAATATAAACATACAACAACATGTGATGTGTACAGCCACTATGTTAAACAGCTTGCCTTAAAAAGAAAGGATTACTTACTAGTCGCCTCGCTGAGGGTATGCCAGAATGAAATATATCAAAATAGTCTTCACTTAACTGGTTTACACTTCTACTCGCTCGCAACATGAATGAATTTTGGCGGTAATTGGACGAAACTAATGGTATATGAATGGGAGTGTAATGTCTAGGCGATCGAGTAGGTATGATAAACTTAATTTTGGAGAGGAGTTCAGGACATTCAATCATATTATTTACAATTTTGAGAAAATAAACAATATCCGCTATCTCACGCCGCTTATACAAAGGAAGAAGATGAAATCGTTTGCATAATTGCAGATATTTATCAGAGTTGTACGGGATTTTAGGATGAAAACATAGATATAGTTTTTTTAGTTCACCTTTAGTTCACCTTTCCTATAGATTAAAAATCAAATGAGTTAAGACTAAAGTTTCAGGGTCGTATAGTGCGCACGTTATTCTTAGTGTTGCAAGAGTCTATAAACAGACTCAATAACATAACAGATAAATCATATTCCTTTCTACGTCTTTGAAATGATATTCAATATCAAATAACAATAAAAATATTACAAAAAATAACTATAAAACCGGAACTGTAATCGAGTACAAATCACACTCTCACATCTCCAAAGGATTCGTGCAACAGCAAAAGTGTAAAAACGGTTCAAATTTAATTTGAAGTCGTAAAAGGGCCAACACAATGGGCGTCTCGCCGAGACCGCAGGACGCCTGAATACAGCCTACGTCGACTTTGTGATGGCGACGCGACGCACAATATACCCCTATTTATAAGGCGTTTCCCACTCCAGCTTAGGTTCAATTCAAATTCAGATTGAAGACTTAAAACCGCTGCTTTGACGGCTGCATGAATATCACGTACTTGCTCTCCAATATACGCTGTTTTATTGTACTTATGTTGTTATTTACTAGAAATATAAAATTAAAATTATTAATATATTATTTTTCGGGTTGTATTTAATCGATCACTGAACTAACCTAACCTAACCCACAAAAATACTAAGTTAGCGCCTAAAAATACAAAGTTAGCACCTAAACTACTATGTAGATGCTAACTTAGCATTTTAGGTGCTAGCCTACTATTTTTTTGTGGATCAATTAATTATTTCTCTTATTTTTCCCCAGTTCCCGTGTGGTACCGGGGTTAAAGAATTGCACCACCCCATCTCTTCCCGTGGGTGTCGTAGAAGGCAACTATGGGACCATTCCAGAGGATGGGCAGGAGCGTCTCTCTGTGATTATTCTCACCTTACTGCGATGGCCAACCCGCCTACCAAGCGTGGCGATTATGGCAAATTCCCCTTAAAATTATTTATCCTTGAGGGAGGCCTTTGTCCAGCAGTGGACGTCTTTTTGGCTGAGATGATGATGATGATGATGATGAGATTATTTTTAAATGCAGGCTAGTTGCATGGAGAATTGCGATATTGATATTATTGCCAATATGCGATGACCTTCGCGCCATTAAATATGTCTTCCAAACATTACAACAATCAATAATAATTTTTAAAAAGGTTCATCCTCTCTTAAAACAATATACCTGATATCATAACAAACAGTAAGCATATACTGATACTTCTACTATTGATAAACCGTAAATAAACTGTACCTTAGAAGTTTCCTATTAAATATCGCAGATAAAATCCATGAGTTCTCGTATCCTATATCTGCTTGGATTCACCTACAAGCTACAACGCAGAGCTGGACATTTTAAAACTTGTATAAGAACTGTATCAAGCCTTAAAGTGTTCCAAGCGGAAACTTGCACTATCTAAGACGCAATAATGGCGCGATCACTTGCATGCTCCACTAAAGAAAGAACCAATTTCATTCCTCTTCTATTGTTCAAGTTGGACATAAGTATGCGGTCACGTGCACTGGGACTGCAATTACGCCACCATAATATCTGCATAATTGTGAGAGTTATATTCATTTCTACAAATAGTTGGGGGGCTTATATCTGGTATGGCTATCATAATTTGTGGTGCAATCTGCATTACGCAGTTTAGTAGTCTTCGTAAGTTGTGCATTCCGAAATGTTACATTGTTAAGCTAATGTTTTGTCTGACATCCGGTTTGGGTGGACCGAAAGACGTTAGATGCAAGCGCTGCTAATATTCGAGAGGAAGGTGAGTTAGTGATCTAACCCTAGTGGTCTAATGATTAGACCACCAGTCAGAAACGCAGGCACCCCGGATTCGATTCTCAGCGGTGGGTATATCGCACTCTGTTCGATTGCTGCTAGAGTTTGTTTTAAGTCCGCCTGACAAAGTAAGTCGGACGCTATACCAGCAACGATACTAGCAATCATGTCAGTTCCTCCTTAGTTGAGATGTCCGGTGAAGCTTTTACACTTTCGACCTTGCCGTTACTTATTATCAGTTTCTCTTCAAAGTTGAGGAACAACATAAATAGAATTTTATTATAAGATGTTGGTCTTTGTTGCAAACATATCAACATTGTTCGCAACACAAATTAAGTGTACAAGTAACGCCGAGAGACGTAAGTGACACACTCACATGAATTCATTATGCGAGCCCACACAATCTCACGCCCAGCGACGTAAATCAATATACGTCATCTGTCCACTTACAAATGTGACAAAGCGACGCGTCAGCGTTAGTTTGCGTCACGCACAGCAAACCAGCCCGGCTCAGTCGTCATGTCAGCGCACAATGACGGATCTGACATGCTTTGTCAGTGGACGGTCGGGAGTTGGGACGGTATGCGGATTGCTTTATTAAGGAAACCGTTAAGAGTTTTACCGTTTTATCAAACATAAAAAACAGAGAGACAGGTTGTTATAGTTATTTTAACGCTTATTAATATAAAACAGTTAGATATTTCCCTTTTTTATATACATATTATTTTAGGCAGACACTGCAAGCTTATTGTATTAATAATATATATATATATATATATTGAGGAGCTCGATGGCGCAGTGGTTAACGCGCCCGGTAACTTTCGCAAAGGCCGGTCATCGGATGGGTGACCAAAAATGTATCATCTCGAGCTCCTCCGTGCTTCGGAAGGCACGTAAAGGCGTTGGTCTTGTATGCACCCGGCATTAGCAGTTGTTAACAACCATCATTCGGCACTGAGCCCGCGTGGTTGTTTATGGCCCGTTCTCCCTATCCATCCATAGGAAAGGCTCGTGCCCCAGCAGTGGGGACATAAAATGAACTGATGATGATGATGATAAATATATAAGGTCACTTTTTATCAACTGCAAATATTTTGACAAAACATCTAATTATATCAGAGATATAAGGCCCTAACATTTAAAAAAAAATTCAGGCTAGTTTTTTTTTACTTTTTCTGACACAAAAATTGAAATATTTTTAAGAGCGGCCTCTCTGTCGACTCTTTTGAATGAAACTAGGTGCACGTGTAAGCGGTGAAGGCATTGCAGCCCCTCTGTTTCGGCTCCTTTGAATTGAAACTACCGAAAGTGCTTTATTTTTCTTTTTAATCGAAATGTCTTTTGGCGTTTTTCTTGAAAACTAGCGTATAAAAATTTAAGGTTTTTTCATAAAAATATTTTATATAATGTTGTTGAATTTATCCTCAAAATATTATAAAATGTGACCTTATATATATATATTATTTTTTATAGTAAGGCTGGCAAATAACTCTGCTCTGCCTGGTGTTAAGCAGAAAAGTCCAGATGCGAGGACAGTTAATGGAATAGGGGTTTGCCTCACTAACCATCCTCACCTGGCTGTGCCGTCCTTAAGGATCGTGCCCCAGCAGTGGGGATATACTGGTGATATGTGATATCATTTACATTTATTTTTACATCTAATAAATGTAAACGCAGATAAAATACGATTACAGGACCGGTGTATTACATCAGCAACGACTTATTCAGGCACGTGGCCACACTTATTAGGCGTTATGAAATAGATTTCTTCGCCAACTCGTCCCAAGTTTTGTGTTAAGCGTTTCGAGCAACATCCTTCTGGATAATTAAAGCTGGTTGTTGGCTGAAAATTAAATAGGCTCCAACAAATTGCTTCCGAACGCGGGTGTGCACAGCTTTGTGCGATACTTTGTCGGCCTCACTTTAGCATGGTTACTTTTGTGAACTAGAGGTAATTTTCTAGCGGTTTTCAAAATTAATTCCATGTTACGAAGTTTCAATTAATGTAGCTTACAATTACAAAGTTGGGAAATCAAAGTTTGGTGTTAAAACAAACGGCTGTTGTGCCTTTTTGTTTTTGTCTCTCGGTGAAATAATTATGTTTTTGTTGGGATTGGAGACGGAATAATGGCACGCTTTAGTTGATACGATGAAATAAATTTATATTTTGTTATATTCGAAATTTAAGTATACAACTCATAAATAGATGTTGTATTTGGTACATTTACAAAGTATAAACTGTTCTGGAGACGCTTTATTGAAGATTTTTCTGCCGTTCTCTCAGATTCAGATTTCAATCATTGTTTATACCGAAAAAATGCCTAGAAACCTTATTAGTCTAACGATTTTTAACAATAAAAAAATCAAAGATGCTTATTAATATTAATGTTAATTGACGTTTCTGAGTGCAGACTCTAAAATATCACATTTTATCGCAGCTCGATGGACCAGCAGCTAGCGCGTTTGTGATTTTTGCAACGTCGGGTCGAGTCGAGCTTTTGAGAGCACGCTCTCTTCAGTTTCTACCAAACCGCACGGGCCCACATGGTAGGTTATGGCCTAAACTCTTCGTTTGACCTGGCCTCACCTGACCTGACGCCAGCGATGGAAAGTTCAAAGACTGTCAATGAGACTACTCATTTTATGTTTACACCAGTCAAGCACAAGTTTTCCCTATGAATGGAAATACCACATGGAGATCAGACCATAAACCACCACGCGGGCCCAGCACAGATTGGTGGTCGTTAGCGACTGCTAATGCAGTCAGGACCAACGTCTTTACGAGCCTTTAGGAGTACAGAGGAGGTCAAGATGATACATTTTTGGTCACCCATCCGATGACCAGCCATTGCGAAAGTCAGATGGTCTGCGCATCTAGGTCATCGAGCTAGAAAACGTAACTAGTACATCCACACACATTAGACAAAGTAGCAAAGATAATAAATCGTCCATTGAAATATTGCCCTCCTCATAGTAAGCCACTGTCAATTTAGTTTTATAATTGCCAGCATACAAAATAACATCGCGAGCGGAGTTGACGTGTAGGTGCGCTCCGATTCCACCATCTCGCAATAGACACTTCGGACGTTGACAAATAACGCTCGTCTTCAGATTTGCGCTGGTATGCAGAGCGGCAGATTGCATTAGGCCAGCCGCACTTTGGATGCGTTTTCGCATGAATTTGACTCCTACAAATACGCACGATACATCCCGATCTTTCGACATCGCACTCTAGTCAAATTCTTTTTTTTAGTAATTTGTTTGCGCTTGACCATTATCTCACCTGGTGGAAAGTTTTCATATTGGTCTAAGATGGACCGCACTCACCCATTAGGAAAATTTTATTCGTAGGGCACAGCCGGAATCGAAGACGCGGCCTAAGGCCTAAGGCCTAAGGAGCGGGGTGGAAGTGATGGAGGTGATGTTCTACGTATACGTTATTAAAGGGCTTTCCTTGGTGACAGCGGGAGCGGCGCGACGAGAGAGTGGTACGCGAGCGGCGGGCGACTGTAAAGTGTTTAGAGTATTTTTTTGACGCTGCGGTAATTCCGAGCGATGTGTCCGCCCGCTGCCTTCGAGGACAGGCATTTCCTCTATCCGCCTCGATATCGTCTCGCTCACCGCAGACGTCCAGAACGCGGCCTTAGGGTGGTCCATATTTTGACTTGATTTAATACGCGTAGTTTGTCAAATTTTAACTCCCAACAGTCACCAGGAGATGCTCTGCTTCAATGCCATACAACAACCCAGAGGTTACCCACCTTGACCTGTGGCTTTCTAAAACGGTGATAAATATTATTGATTATAGTAAATTATTTATTTGCGTTATTGATTGATAGTAAATTGATAATCGGGGTATTGAAATTGTGATTCAATCTCCATTACTCCGCTAGACCACTGACGTGAACCCATACCTAACACAATCGTTCTTCTTCGTTCGTTCTTTTCTTTATTAGCTTTCTATTTGAGTTAACAGTGCTGTCATCTTAGTGAGGCTATGTATAGATAAATATCATCGTAAACTTCCCACAGCTGGATAGCACGTGTAGTATTCAGCTCATTAAATGTTCAATTATTTCAGGACCCGCCTCACTGTCTACCAGCAAAGTCTTCTCCACGCCTCGCTTTAAGATGGAAGACAATTCTTATTTGACGACAGTCGCTATGATTTATTATTATAAAGTATACAGATGACAAATAGATCAACGCTTGTAGACCGGCCAATTCACCAAATGCAGTTCGTTGCATGTACGCGATAAATTGTCGCGCGCTCCTCTTGCCAATAGCAGACAATATACGTAATGAATGTTGCTCACAATGAACTTTGACCTAAACGATATTGTGTCACTGCTTTATGGTAAGTTATAATGTTAGGTTTCGGTATAGAAAAATACCTATACCCAACAATGGGTGAATTATGGTTGAGGAAGAAGACGAAGATAGAAAAATATTTTGAGCGGCCCGAAGGTATGTATATTCTATAACTAGACATAGCTACATGCTCTTCTACGCAGCCAGAAGAATTTTTTTAAGTTTTGTCGAAATAGTGGTATAGATCTCATGCGTTCTAGTTAATTGGATGCGTGGACAAAAAGTATTTGTATAATAGTTATTGGCGATTATCATCTTATCCACAGAGGCGAATCAGTTTTAAACTAAAGTTAAAATTAGATTAAAACTGATACGGACTCTATCTGTCTTTGAAAACTAAACAAGATAGCGTCACTTTAAACAAGGTTAATCTTTATTCATCGTTTTGCAACAACAAAGTAATAGGTCACGCAACCTTAAAGTATTCTTAAACATTTAACATTTTTTAAATTGACTGATACATTAATTTATGTAACGTAAAATATGGTAAAAAAAGGCTGAAGCTAAAAAGTCGTCCTATTGAAATATAATCTTACCTATCAACTACTTATTAGGAATCACACACGAAATAATATCCTACTGCTTGAAGTTGACTTATAAGTTAAAACCAAAAAAAATGGTATAAAGATTTTTTAAGTTAAACGGTTTTATTGAAAATAAAGATTTTTTTTAAAAGTAGACAATCTACTAAAAGCTAAAAAATAAGTCGGTAGGTCCTAGGTACCAGTCATCACACCACTCCTCATCAACCTAGGACCTAGGGCATTGATCAGACAAAAAAATAAAATCGTTGGACGCACGTAACCTGCGTAAATATGTAAATAGCATTTTTATTATGATATAACGGTTGACTTGATAGAAACATACGCCCAACGATTTTTTTTGTCTGATTAATGCCCTAGGGTGATGATATAAATTTAATTACTAGATTTAACCCAAACAAATAAACAAATTAATAAACAGGGCAAGCTAAATAAAATCGTTTAAAAAAAGAAATGTCTTTTAATGTCCACAACAAAAATAAAGCTCAGTTGTCCTATTCTCGTTTGGAGCACCATTATTTGTAGTGCTCACTTCATGACACAGTGCACCTGTCTGAGATATATTTGTCGGCGGTTATTCTTCCCCAAACACAATCTATGTAGATTTGTCATTTGCTTTGAACTACAGATGCAAGGAGATGAATGAAATAAACTCCTCTGGACTAGCTGCATTTAATGTCGTTAATCCTTCGACTGCTATGAATATAACTGGACGGTAAATTAGAAAATTTAATTTAATACAATCAACGGCTCGATGAGCTCGATGGCGCAGCGGTTGCGCGCCGTTCTGCGAGTGCTGAAGTTAAGCAACTTTCGCAAAGGCCGGTCATCGGATGAGTGACCAAAAATTTATCATCACGAGCTCCTTCATGCTACGGAAGGCACGTAAAGCCGTTGGTCCCGGCTGCATTAGCAGTCGTTAACAACCACCAATCCGCACTGGGCCCGCTGGTGGTTTATGGCCCGTTCTTCCTACTCATCCATAGGGAAAGCTCGTGCCCCAGCAGTGGGGACAAACAATGAGCTGATGATGATGATGAATATACGGCTTCAGTAAAAGACTTTAGTTGAGATATGAGGGGAGTAGTCAGTAGTAGAAAAGTAATTTAGGGTCGGCAAAGTTAATTTTTGATTTGCTATTTCTAAAAGTATTATTTCTATATGTTAAAGTAAAATAAACAGACATATTTTTGTGTCCTTAACCGGATCCAACAGCTCGACGAGCGTCCAAAGCACGGAGGAGTTTAGGATAGTCAAATTTGATCACCCATCCCATGACAAGATATCGCAAAAAATGCTTAGCATTCCTAATCGTTTTCCTTAACTTACCCGCTGTGCCACCGAGCTTCATTAGCCTAAGCCAATTGCCATATGTGCCTGCGGTTGCATCTATCATGCACCCACATATATAGCTGCTATAACAGTAATGACATCATATCATGGCAAGTCTGTGTCGAAGCGAATACAAGTAATACTCGTAATGTTACTACAAAATATAACTAAATACAAATGAGAGCTTTTGTAAAGACAAAAACTTAGAGAAGTTTTATCGAAAAATAAAGATAAATCGTAGAAAATTACAGTATCCTTTGAACGAATACAATACTAAGCAACCAATTTAATAAATTAACTCATCGTCACGTCAGATAACATAAAAATATAATGTAACTACTAACGGACCCGGCAAACGTTGTTTTGCAAATTACAATTCATGGTTTCCTTTCATTTAATTTATCAAGTTTATTAGAGAGATTTCATCCTTATAATTGACCCTAACGATCGATGCAATAAAAGTACAGGGTGTAATTTTTACAGATTTCAGTCGGTTCGATTCCCGGGTGTAGCAAGCAAATTTTCGAAAATCTTTGAATGCAGTTTTCTTTCTTTTCAAAAATAAAGGAATGTTTTCTTTGAGTAAAACTTTCTATCTACAGTATTAAGTGTACTTTCCCTTCAGGTGGCATTACAAAATTCCACCCTGTATATAGAGATGTACGCAATATATTTTCACTTAAGTCTCAGTGAACAATTCGTAATAGTACCAAAGCTAAGCTTCCACTTTAGCCTTATCGTCACTTGCCATCAAAGCGTTTCTCGTTATTGTATATGACGTATATACAATCACACTAGTGGGCAATAGCCTCCAACACTGGAATCAAGTCATCGCTTCAATTGATGGGTTGCCGTTATAAAACTAAATAGTCGTGCTGCATAGCGTCACTTACATTCATTAACCATTTCCTACATGCCGTTTTAAATAAATCACATATTATTATTTGAAATTAAATGAAAATCCTTTATTCAATTTAGGCATATAAATTGCACTTATGAACGTCAAGTACTTACATAAGTACTTGACGTTCATATACTTAAGTCATAATATAATTCAATAAACAATACATATAATGTAGATAATGCGATTCTACTGCTGGTTGGCTTGATTCTGCTAAGAAGACTCCAGCAAGAAACTTAGCAGAGCTACTCTTTTAAACTAAGAGTTGTATACAAAAGTGTAACTACTGTTATTGCTCCCATGCATCGAAAATATGCTTAATGAGTGCAACTTCCGCGTCGGTTGTATTTCTACCTTTAGTAAAACCGAATTGCTTGTTATGAAGTAACTGGTTATCTATAAAATGTGACGGCAATTGGTTAAAAAAAATTTTTTCAAAAATTTTACTAAGAGCCGGTAGTATGGATATAGGCCGAAGATTAGATGGGTCACTTTTATCGCCTGTTTTAAACAACAGTATAATTTTACTGTACTTCATTAAATCTGGAAATACACCTCATCAACGCATTTATTAAATATTATTGCTAAATTAGACGCGATAAAAGATATTATAGATTTTAATATATCAGTAGAGATACCTCAAAGATCCCCAGTCTTTTTTGTATTAAGTTCTTTAAAAGCTTTTATTATTATATCAGAATCAATATAGTGAAAACTGAATGGAATATTACATATTTTTACACTCGACACAAGAAGAGACTGGGCAAGATGTTAACAAGAATTTGAGTGGAGTTTTTGAGAAAAAAATTTGGACGCGCCTGCTACTTCCGTATCACCATTGATGTAAGCATTATTGACTTTGAGTTCAAGTATACGATCACGAGACCTTACTTTACATGACGTTCAAAGTGACTTTTATTTTATTTTTTGAATTCACTATCTTTGCCCGAATGTAGTTAACCTTTGCTATGGAACAAACGTTTTTTTAACATTTTTGTATAATTTTTAACATATTCAATTTTTATTTTTTTTATTTTTTTTTTATGCCTTATAAGACAGCTCTTGACCTCGATCTCGCCTGATGGTGAGCGTAGATGAGGTCTAAGATGGAGCGAGCTGCCCTAGAAGATGCCTTACAATTAATTAATTACACTTGGATCCTTAGAATTGGCTTTATATTATATAATTGATAAAACCTATTTCTACTCCTATAGATGCCAGCTGTGTCCCAATCACTGAGTTTAGTATTACACTTATCAACTTTAATAAATTTTTGAGAAAAGTTGTTATTAAACTCTTTTTTGTTTATTTCGAATAGATTGTCATTGATCTCTTTTTAGTTTCCTAATATGACGGGGTTTCCTATCTACTTCGTCCACTCAACAACTTGCAATGAAACTGTCTCGTAATATGCACTAAAACCGCGGCTGCATTTCTATGACGAGCGACGAGTGAGACACGGAAACAATTAGAAGCGCCTCGTCCCAGCAGATCGCATTCAGTGGCGCATAATGAACGAACCGTTACGCTGAACGTTGTATCACGTCACGCGGCAAAAGTTATTCTTTGCTTGGCGAATCTTGCACAAAAACAGAGTCTCGATTCTGCTATTTTAAAACGTCCACAATGGTGTGTCAGTGGCCTGTGGGCCTAGCACAAACTTCCATCCCAGCAGATCGCATTCAGTGGCGCATAATGAACGAACTGTTAAGCTGAACTTTGTGTCACGTCACGGCAAAGGTTATTCTTTGCGTGACGTCACTCGGCGACGAGGCGAGCCTTGCAGCAGAACAGAGCCTCGATTCTGCTTTTTTAAACCTTCACAATCGTGTGTCGGTAGCCTGTGGGCTTAGCACGAACTTCAATCCCAGCAGATCGCATTCAGTAGCGCATAATGAACGAACCGTTACGCTAAAAACGTTGTATCACGTCACGGCAAAGGTTATTCTTTGCGTGACGTCACTAGGCGTGGCGAGGCAAGGCGAGCTTTGCACCAAAACAGGGTCTCGATTCTGCTATTTTTAAAATCGTATGTCGGTGGCCCGTGGGCCTAACACGAACTTCTATAGAAAGTCAGCTATGCCAAAAACATTAAAACAAAAATAAACAATTAAGTTTGTAGTGTTGACTACTTAACCTACTTAGTTCTATAGGGTGTACCTTTTTTTTTTATATTTACGGGTAAGCACAATGCCTTGATCTCACCTGATGTTAAGTGATGATAAAGCCAATGATGGAAGCGCACTTCACCCGGGACCCTCAACTAGTGAGGTACTGGCTATCTTATCTCTAGCTGCCGGAAAACAACAATGCTACAAACATTGATGTTATGGCGACATATTTATATGATACAAACGCCTGTTCGGTCTAAATGGGTTAAAACTACATACTTTCCATACCCAGAAGAAGTAAACAGACACTCTAACATAGATTAAAAACTTTCACGCTTCTTCAGTGTTCAACATGAGACTTCCACGCGAACACATTGTTAGAATGCTAAATGATATTACACAAGTTGTTTCTTTCATGTTATATAGATACTTTCATAAGTAATTATTTTCGTTGCGACCGACTTCCCAAATTAAATTGAGTAACTAATTAACATTTATGTATAATATTTATTACTCAACTTGTAAAACTAATTTTCAATGTCGCTAATGACAATCTCGATCTTAGTAAATTGCCGTTCGATGTGGCGGCGGAAATGAAGGCCCCTGCGGAAAATGTCTTGGTCCGATTACGCCTTATCGATTCAATTACCTACTCGGTTCGCTAATTAATAACTGGTTCGTTGACTCATTACGATATATCGATTGTTAATATGATGATTCTAGGTAATGATAATTATCTTTCGTGTGCGCTATTGCAAAGCTAGCAAATGTCATCGTAGAAGATCATGGTACAGCTTATGATTTAGTTTGGCTATTTCCAGCAGTACGAATCTGACAGTTATCATTACCTACTACAATAAAAGTGTCTACTCATTTTTCCTTTCACAGAAATAAACTATACCGACCTCGCCAGTTGAAATAATTCAGCATTTCCAGTCAGCCGTAAATAGGTTGGTTGTCAGTTCCGGTAAAATCACTAATTTCCGTCTATTCTAGGTTTAGTGGGTCACGATTCCAGAATAACTAAAAGCTTCGCCTGGTTCACAGTGGACTTTAATAGAAACTCCTATCTTTTGCAGCATTGTTCGGAGGATAAACTTAGAAAACCGGACTGGCTTGCACTAACTGATTTTCGATGCGAAAGCAGTTGCATTTATAAGCTATATTTATTTTTGGTACCAACAAATTGACGTCACAACACATTGGCTACTTAGTTGAAATATTCTCAACAACACAGCCGTTTTGCCAGACCTCAACAAATAATAATACTTAGGTACAATCTATATATCTATATTAATAATATAAAGAGAAAAGCTTTATAATTTTATATGTATGTTTGCAACAAATAAACTCAAAAAGTACTGGACGGATTTAAAAAAATCTTTCACCATTAGAATGCTATATTAGCGCTGAGTAACATAGGCTATATTAAAAAAAAATTAAATTAAAAGTACACCCGAGCGAAGCCAAGGCGGGCCGCTAGTATAAAATATAAACGTTATTTCAATAATGTTAATTAGACTTAACAGGCTTACGACGTAAATTAATAAACCTTGCACGTAAAGCTACAATAGGTATCGAAGATTTGAAACAATAATTTGTTACAGCTTATTTTGGATAATTTTCTAATACAATTACCTAATAAATCATAAAATAATCATCATAATGGTTATGAATTTCAAGGTCGTGGTCTAAATACAGAAAAATAGAATGATAAACTAAATAAATGAACAGAATGGGAAAACCAGTATCCATATAATATGTTTATATACAAGTATGAGTAATCAGTTACTTTTGCCTCTTAGCACTTAAAGAAGTACAAAGAATTAAGTGCCAAGAGGCAAAAGTTCCCTAAAAATAAAGATTTAAAAAAAATAAGGGAGAGGTTTCGGGCGCTTTTGTTTGTTGCCTATAACAAACAATGCGATAGCAGATGATGACATTAATCATTAAAACAAATACTAATTAAAGTCTCCTGAGTAACACTTTTATGCTATCTTATGTCACGGTGAAATACTGTGGACGTGATAAAGACTTTTATGTCGGACATGGACTTATATTAGTCCATGATGTCAATATTGGTACATGCTGTAGCTACCCTTAAGTACGACTTGTGTTTATATAAGAGTTTCTGAGAGGTAACCCCGAGCTCTTATAGCAGTATTATTGCAGTTGTGAAAACGAGACGCATGTAGCGGCGAACACACACGCGTCTCTTTTCCACAACTGCAATAATACTGCATAAGAGCTCATAGTCAGGGGGCAGGTTGTATTCAGTGAATGTTGTGATTGTGTCCTCCGTGCTTCGGAAGGCACGTTAAGCCGTTGGTCCCGGCTGCATTAGCAGTCGTTAACAACCACCAACCCGCACTGGGTCCGCGTGTTGGTTTATGGCCCGTTCTCCCTATCCATCCATAGGGAAGGCTCGTGCCCCAGCAGTGGGGACATAAATGAGCTGATGATGATGTGATATAAACCTTGTTGGTGGTCTTAAATACAATAAACAAATAAAGAAATAAACATACTTACAAACTTTTTAGTTGTTATTTTCATTTCCGAATAAGAACTTTGATATTTGCCTATCCAAGATGTAGACAATATTCATTCGGGATAACTAAATACATAATTATACAGACAACTGCACATCAACTTATCCAAAACTGTTAAATTTCTTCAATACATTTTCAACCATATTCTTAAGTCATAAAGTTAAAAGTCTATTGAGGAAATTAGACAATTTGTAGTAGTCTGAAGTTGCGTGATGTGGCGTGGCGTGTGTACCATTAACGACATCAGTCAGAATCGAATATGAAGTTCGTATTTTTTACTTCCTTCATCGAATATGAAGGAAGAAAAAAATATTAAAAAATTTCGAGAGCGATCGCAATCCCGTCTATCGGTGTCAAAGCACGTCCAATCAAACGGAGACGTGACAACGAATGGAAACCATTCCGTATCTGTGAATGGGCTAACTTATTGGCGTTCCTTTATTCTTTGATTGCTGTCTGATGCTGTTCAAATGTCAATGTTTATTTATACTTTTAATATTCGCTCTCACTCTTTTCAAATTCCTCGGGGGCAGAGTGAGCTCGATATTCGAAGGTACTGGGTTCAATACAAATGTGTTTTGGGTTATTCAATGTTTATCCCGGGTTCGTGATGACAAGCCCATGTGTGACAAGCGTAGAAATTAACACAATACCCATCATTTGTAGCGAATACTCGATATCAATAATTAATTCCTTTGCCCAGAATTTGGACAGTTTGGCTTATTACTTACCTACCTCCTTACTTACTCCCACTCTTTTGTATTCCTCAACCGAACGGAGTATGCATGCAATGGCTAGGCACCTTTTAAAAAGTAAGGGCTTGTTTATGATCAGTTAGTACTCGTACTCGTAGTACTCCGTTCTCTCGCACGTAAAGAAATTATTTGTTTTGTTGTAGGTATTAAAATTAAATAACTTAGTTTTAATTAATGTTTGTTAACTGTCAAAACGCGAATAGATATCTTAGGATGGCAATAATAATTTGATAATGCACTTAATAAATTTACTTTCTCTTTCGCACTCTTATAACAGTGTTAAACAATTAAATTGTAACAAGAATTCCTGGTTAACAGAGTTTGTAAGTAACTAGAATTTCTAGTGGTTTTACGTTGCAATGTTAAAATTCTTACCTGGGGCATTTCACTGTTATTCAGTCACCGGGGGCCTTACCATGAGTTGTGTAATCGAAACGCGCGTATAGACACTACATGCGTCTCGTTTTCACAACCGCACTAAAACTGCTACACAACTGCTTTATCTGCTCTTAGTCAGATAGCGTAGGTACTTAATTTAATTAATTTAATAATGTAACCAAGGTTTAGAAATCTTCACTCTTATCATCCTGAATGTATGGTACGAGTACGTAACTCTTATTTTATATGTTTGTACACAGTTTGTATGTTACATTTTTGCACTATAATTTAGGAAATAATGTATTTTAAAGAATTAGTAATTGGTGTAAAAATGTTGGCAGTCCTTATCAATAAATAAATATATAAGTTACCCACCTATTGCTCTATGGAACAAACCACTATATTTATTAGCTTGCGCTCAGGATAAGTGATGATGTCCGGAGTCCTCGACTAGTGAATGTTGAGGAGAGGAAGATGTTATCTTAGGACTCTTTCAAATAAAGCGTTTCATGACGAACCGCGCTCTGCCGTGCGACGCCAGCCGCACGACAGCCGCGCATCTGTTTTAACATGGAACGCAGCGCTGACGAACGGCATCGGTCCGACACGAAACGCCTAATTTGCAAATAGCTTTTACTGTGCGACAAACAACATTGTTGTTTACTTTTACTACTCATCTACGTACTCTTAAACACTTAAAATTATTGTGTGGTACCTGATTTTACCTACAACATAGTTATATGTGATAAACAGCCACAGTGCTCTAAATGTATAATACCTACTAACCGATGCAACCGCGCTACAATCGCACCACAATCACGCAGCAACAGCAACAGCAACAAAAAGCCGCCTCATTCACGCCGCTTATGCTTTCAGTTTTACTTATGTATCTGCTTTTTCTGTTTCGGTGATCTATATTATCTATAAGCTCATTATTAGCTTAATAATATGTGAACTTCTATAGCTTTCTACCTCTACTTATGTACCTGTAAAATTGGTGAACACAGCTCTATAATACTACGCACATACAATAGCGTTGCTTACTCCGTGCAACCGCGCGACAAACGCACCACAATCGCGCAGCAACAGCATGGCGATTAATGGAGTCCAGACGCGAAGACAAATGGTGTAACTTTTACTTTAGTAGTTGCTTTTTTTAATATTTCGATGATCTTATGTTAGTTTCGTAATGGTTAATATACTTAAATACATACTTATTATACATAGGAAAAATAAAAAACAAAAAAAAATACGTTCTACGCACATACAGCGTCGCTTACGCCCTGCAACCGCGCCACAACCTAACCGCACCGAAACCGCGAAGCAACAGCGTCGTGTTTGACGAAACCTTTAAAGTCGCGCAAGGGACAGCGTATAATGGCGACTAATTTCAGCCACTGTTGCTTTCAGTTTAACTTTTATGGCTGTTTTTTGTGTTTCGGCGGTCGTTTTAATTATTTTTATGGCTCGTTCGTTTATAATAATTTTGTGGGTTAATTAGTTTTTCACGTGAAATTAATTTTTGTTAACAATATCAAGACTATTATATAAGATTTATATATCACTACAATATTTAAGATTTTTGAAAAATTATGTAATCAATTCAAAATATATATTTTTTTTAACTGTTAGCCGATATAAAGCTTTATATAATTTGAAAAACTTGGATATTGTAAACCGAGAAAAGAGTAGAACAGAATACTTTGTTATGTTCAAAATACAGACAAGTTAAAATGAAATAGTTTAAATATTAATAAATATTTCTTTTTATTTTTAAGTGCTAATTGCAGCACTGAAGCTAAATTAAATATTTAATAAATGCAGAGAAAAAATTGAATGTCTACCCGACCCAGCCAGGAATCGAACCTGGGTCTTTCGCAATCCGGGCGGCTGCACTGACTATTATGCTACCGGGAAGGCTGACGTAAGCACTGAATTTCTTCACTGCTTTTTAATTGCAGCAATTAGCACTTAAAAATAAAAGTAAAAAAAAATAGTTTACTTTCGAATCAAGAAAGAGTAACATTGATAGAAGCTCCAGATTCAATTCACTCATTTTATTGCACCCAGATTCTTATGTAGCTGCTATGAGCGGTGTCCCTGGCGTCCTAAGGCATCCCTTTTCTAAAAAGCTGAAATATATTTATTGTTATAATTATTTTTTTATTATTTCTGAATTTCGCCGTAGGTGAAAGTAAAAATATTAGATTCAAAGCTGTTGTCAATATTATTATGGATTAAAATATTTTAATAAGTTAAACTAATCATTTGAATTAATTAAAACTTCTATACTATAAGGAAAATACCGGAATCAAGACTATCTTGAACGCGTAAGAACATTTTAAAAAACGTATAACTACATACGTCTAACTGATTTTATGCGTTATGAAAATTTTAATAAAGAACTTTTATTTTTTTGAAAAAACTTTTTTTTTACTATTTATTTTATTTTAATTTCTATGTAATTACAATGTATATTTTCCTTAAACATTGAAAGGTTAATTAAAAATTGACTCATTGGTTGGAAAAAAATTTGAGCTTGGCAGTTTGTATGGCCGAATGCATAAAGACTCTAATATACCCTTTTCAGACTCACTGAGTTTAAGTAGGTATTGAATGGAATTGCAGCGCGTAAGCACAGGCGAAGTTGGATTCCTCCCCTGAACAGCGCGGGAGATAAGAAGATAATAAATTCTTCGCGCGCAAAATGTCACAAAAGTTCACAAGTTCATAAACTGATAAAAGTTTTGTCCCTTTCCAGAAAATTTTAATAGAGATTTAATATTCGCGGACGCCCTTGCAGCCTCGATAACGAAACTAGCTGGTCGCATTTGCCTCCCGAAAATGCCGGGGATTATTCAATCCTTAGAACATTGGATGATATTAAATGAGAAAAGTTTATCTCTGTTGAATATTGAAAAAATTATACGAGCGGAATTTGAACCCGCACCTTCTGACAATCAGGCTTAGGTGCTGCTGGTGTACTGGTAGCAGTTAGGCTGTCGACCCATGCCAATATCAACACATTATCATTAAAGAATAAGCAAGCTATAATCTAGGTATTAAAACAGCAATTTGAAAATTATATTACAAAAGTGTGTATTTATTTGTGTAAAGTTTACTTTCATTATAAGCAACATCAGCTGCTATTAGTAGTCTAGTGTGAATTAGGTCTCTTCTATAACAAGCCTTTATAGGTACTACAGTTTTTTTCTTTCAGAAAAGAAGGATTACTTTAAATATTGCTTTCGTTTTATCAACCTGTTAACCTTTAGCTTGTAATAAGTTTCTGTAATAAACTTATAGCTAATCAGTCCTATAGAAAACAATTATAAATCGATCTGCACTGAGTTTGAATAGCTTGCATGTACTTTGGACACTCGCCAAACAAACGTTCGCACCAGACAACCTAAGAAAAAAAAACCGTAAACGTATATCGGCTGCTAGGTTTGTCACATCTAGGCCTATATCACATGTATGAAAATATAATTGGTTTTCGGTCTTATCTCAAGCACTTAAAGTACAAAATGTACCTATCTCCTGCTGCCTGTCATTTAACACCATATTACAAAGTACCTGACATGACATGACACTTTAAAAAACATTTGATTGAAAACTTCTCCGGAAAAAAAAACAACATTTATTGCTACGTTTTCGTCTAATCAAAAATAAATAAGTACAAACTTTTAATGTCTCGTACCTACATCGCATCCTCCTGATAGTCATTAAACCGTTTTTACAAAGTAGTAGAATATAACACTAGCCATATAAACAGTTTGCATTTAAAAAGATTCGATAAAATTTTCTTCGAAAAAAAAAAACAAAAGACGCCTCGGCGCGTCCAAAAATAAAAAAAGATATGAAAATTTAAATGCGACTTCAAACTGCTTACTGTTTCTTCCCCCATCAACGATGAAGTACTAACAAGTGTCTAGTAAGTTCAATGATCCCGCACTCACTAGACATGTACCCGCGCCATGCAAGTTTGTAATTGAAAAAGTTCACTTCGTTTTTATCGGCGAAGCCTTTTTATTTGCTTTTCAATTTGTTACAGCCTAACGTGGTTACCGTACTGATGTTAAACTGTTTCCTTAGAAAATTGTCTATGTTACTTTTTATACAAACAACAATCTGTTAACTTAAAAAAACTCCTTTCGATTTCTATTTTATTGGATGTAGTGAAATATGTGTTTACGTGTATTTGAGTACTTAAAGTTTCTACTTTTATCTCTCTGTATGTTTTTCTATTGCAAACACTCGTATTTTCTATAATCACATCAATTATAGTTTCCAACAAAGAATGTATGTATTGTTAATGTAATTTTAGTGTAGTTTTTAATGTATTTTAATATAATTTTCAATGTAATTGCTAATGTAATCAAATTATTATTATTCAAGATCTGCTGCATGCCACCTTCTCAATTTTTGCATACCTGCATTTTTAAAACATGTTCAAGTAAAGGATCAGCAATTGATTTTAAGTATTTAGCAACCATTGAAAACCAACCACCTGCTTCCTAGCTGACATCCCGTAAAATTTCAATTACAACCAACATTATTTATTCGCGACGAAAAATGTGTCGGACACTGGTCTTATAGTGTCGAACATTGATGCCACCATCCTAGGTACGCTTTGTTTCATCATAATCATCATCTCAGCCAAAAGACGTCCACTGCTAGACAAAGGTCTCCCCCAAGGATCTCCACCAAACCCGCTATATGTCAGAGGAAGCATTTGCAAAATCCGATCATGGAAAATATTTTCAAACTTTTTTTAAAATAATAAAATTTATTTTCTGAAACACTCTAACGTGTTTATCGCCAAAAAGCCAATTATATCTCGCCTTTTCGTAATATTCCATCAGATCGACTTTCATCAGCCCTACTAGATATCACATATAGCCAATTGTATGTACACATAGTGACGACCGACATTTATTTTATGCAAATTATATTATGTTCTCTCGGGTGACATGAATACGGTACAGACAACAGTTTTTTCGTCATTGACGTCATACGGCGAGTGTTTAAATATTACAGTGTCGGATAATTTGAATTTGTTTTTCACCAATACTTGGTATCTACTTATGTATCCGATCAATTATCATACATTGTCTAAATAAACTAAAGAAAGTTTTGTATCGTTTAAGTACTTATAGCCAAGCACTATAAACTTCGACCAAACGCCTACGAATTTCGAACTTATTAAATATCTGCTTGGTTTATTTTCCATTCGATCACGTTAACGAAAACGAGAATTTGGACGCCATTGAAACAGCGTCCCCTAGTGACAAAAGAGGAGAGTCATGGTTTTGACAAAAAAAACTCTCTTTTTGTTTACGTGACGTACGTTAATAGACACACAGATATAGTGTTTAAACAATAAAAGCACTAAGCACTCTGTTGTTATTATTATACTACACTTAAAACCAAAAACTTTATATGGATCTACTCGCGTTTATGTTACATGTTGTTTTGCGAAAAGCTCGAAACGTAATTTATTAAAGCGTATAACATGTTTAGAAGATTAAATCAATAATTGATTAATGGTAATCATGGTCTTTCGTATCATAGCTAGCACCACTGTCTGGCAACAAATCATCGTGCCGTAAATTACAAAAATGAAGTTAAAAAAAACCTTAGAACAACACCGAAAACCGTGCATAAAATAAGCATTCATAACATTCTTCACGAAACACTTATTCAATTCAACAATTAATATCGCATTTACAACGCGTAATTAAAGTCGGAAAAGCTTGATTTAAACATTATAAGTTTCCATGCGATGTTACCTGTGAACTTTAAAAGCATTACAACATTGTACTTTACCACGCTATCATAAAGTCGACAGTCCCTTACACATGCTCGTAGCAACATTCGTCGTTTTCAAAGTGAGTTCAGTGTATAATTGAGTCATTAGTAGAAGGTAACACGAGAGGTGAGAATGCGTCAAAAGGTGCAAGCGATAAGTAAATGCAATTTCCTTCAAGAACCTGATCTTAAATAACTGCATTTATTAGTGCAGTCGCTTGAAGTACGCGATTACGAACGTAGCGGTGTGAGCGGCGTGAGCAGTATGAGCGGTATGAGCGGTGCAAGTGAACTGCAAGAAATAACGAAGTAGCGTCGAGGTCCACACTCCGGGAGTTATGACTATTTTAGATAGGACTCTATTAAGAGGAGTTTAGTGGCTCAGCAGCTAGCATGTTTGTGGCGATTTCAGACGAAGCGTATTATCGCGTGTATGAACTTGTTCTTAAGCCAATAAACGGGGGTTATGACGATGATTTCTGTGTATTCATTAGCTTGTATGCGCAAGCTATTAAAATGGCGTCGCCTTTGAAGCTACCGAATACTGTGGACCAACTACAAAGCACTTTAGCAAATGTTAATGTGTTTATTCAACAATATTATAAATAAATTAAAAAAAATAGATGAATTCCAGCATCGGAAATAATAATACTAATCAAATCCACGTTTCAATAAATATTTCCTGCACCATGTAGATAGTTTCTACCCATTTCTGCTTTAAGATTCGATGACCGCGCGTGTGCGACTACCATACCATACCATGCCTTAGCATAACATGTCAAAGCATATCACAGGCATACATAAGCAGCAGAAATAAAAAGGTAAATTGTATTATAGATTATATTTGTATTTTTTTTATTGTTTATTACTGTATACTATTTTTAGAATACTTATATTATAGGGGTGGAGGATTGATTGCTTGAGATACAGGACTTGTCCTAGTTCCAGTGACAACCCACCATAAACTATCCGCAGGACCTATGCTAACTGGAAATTGTATACCATGTAATCATGTTTATGGTGAGGAATAAACGATTATTATTATTATTATTATACCACGGTGTAGCATATCAAGCCATATTATACCATGCCATAATATACTTCACTAGCATACAAAATGTATACTCTTATTGAGGACTGACAATGATATCGCTCGCTTTCAAGCCTCAACCTTACATAAAAGAGTTGTATGTGGCGCGATGCCGATGGCGTGAACATAAGGCTTCCTTGGAACGCCGGAAGGTGTTATACCTATGCCCCGGAATTGGATGAGTGTCAATTGCATATGAAGTACCATGTCGAGGCGACGTAATAATTAATGATTTTTCTACAAGTAACCGCTATAAATAAAAACCAACCATAAGCGACATACGAAACTGAAAGCTTGTTTTATTACAAAATTGCCTTTAATGGTGTTAAAATAAGGTAAACTTTCTGTAACTTTTAAAAACTAGTTTACCGTTCTGTTTTTCTCAATGTCTGCTGTAAATTTTCTATTCTAGCACTTTTAATCATCACAGATCATTTTATGTCCGCTGGGGCACGAGCTATGGATGGATAGGGAGAACGGGCCATAAACCACCACGCGGGCCCAGTGCGGATTGGTGGTTGTTAACGATTGATTTTGATATTGTATTTGATGTTTATTGTAGATCTGAGCATTGAATAAATGCACCATACACTGCTTGACTTTCTAGTTGATGCTAAGTGTTCGAAGTAAACTAAGAAGACTGATTCCGACAGAGTTTTGACTCCATTTATTTAAATTTTCGAAGGCTTTATTATATTTATATTTTGACCTTTCCGGTAGAAGATTATTAATTATACCTAAAGCGTCCGATTTAATAAACTCCGGAGTCAAATCACTATCGCTTGACGACATTTTAATAAAAATAACACCAATCTTGCACCAAACACTGTTTTAATTTATTTTTTCTATGCTATTTTTTTTTCTACTTTTGGTGGCCAGTTCGATTTTATAAAAAACTCGACTCTTTACAATGCTCGTACATTGATATTAGAGGTAAACCTATTTGCTGAGAGCCTACGTTAAAACCGTAGCCTACTAGATTTTTGAAGACCAATCAAATGCCTCCTCTGTGAATGGCATTATGCCCGTTTGCTAAGAGTTTTCGTACGAATTTCAACGTACCAAACTCAAAAACTCTTTTATCTCAAGGGAGTTTCATACAACATTATCTCCCTTGGGAGTGTCATACAATATTATCTCCTTTGGGATTCAATGACTTTCTTTACGTTGAGATTACTAGGTCTGTAATTCAAGAGCTTAAAGGTCTAAAAAATATTTTGCGACGATTCAAAAGCGCGTATCTAATAAATTTGAATAAAGATTAATTTTAAGTACGTATGTGAAACGTTTGCACATTCGACCTTTTGTTCAAGAAATAGCCATCTGATATAGGAACATATCTACACCGCTAGCAGAATCAAATAAATTTTTTGCCTGCACCCTTTGAAAAGTTATATTGAAAATCGTCGCTACCTGAAGAGTACGTCCACCTTCAATATCTGCAAGTGGACACTTGTGAATGAAACAGCTGTGAGTATCTTTCGCGTTATTCAATACGAGTGGAGGATGGCTCTGAAGGAGTTTGTCAGCGAAAACAGAAAGCGTTGTCACCAAAACGTTAAATTGAAAAAATTACGTTCCTTTTTACCTTACGGAACCGTATTAGTTTTATTGCGCTCTTTTATTTTCTAGCATAATTTGAGTAAAGGAAATAGTTACTTCGGGCCTTCTATAATATTATTATGAACTTGCATACATCTCTGCATATCTCTGTATGAAAGTTCATAGTTCTAATGAAACATTATATATCCGCCCAATGTGGTTTGGTAGTTACGATCTTTCTTAGCATAGGTAGATTAATCATAAAACCAAGAACTTGAGAACTTAATGACTATTTACAAAATGCTTGACTACCAATGATTTTAAACGATCATAAAATCATGCCATTTTCCGAAAGACAGTCCTACTAAAAAGCTATCTAACAAAGAATTTCATAATCATTATCTCAGCCAAAAGACATGCACTGCTGGACAAAGACCTCCCCAAGGATCTCCACAACGACCGATTTTGTTTAGGCTGATTAAAATTAAATTCCATCTTTTTTTGCATTACTTACCTCCTAATCGTCACCTATTGTCCTCCATTACAACAATTCCATTGTTTCCCAATATATTCAGTACAAAACGTATGTGCTCTCCCAACTAAAACTTATCCGAAAACTCGCATTAATACTAGGGAAGGTAGTCAGCAAAAAGTTGGTCAGCGAAATCAACGGAACACATTGTCCCAGCCAGAGCGGAACATCGGCAAAATGGCATTCGTTTTTGGTCCGTCCTGCGTGGCCAGTTCGACTTAATTGCTCCATTGTTAATTATGTAACATTTCAGCGTTCACCACATCGCTATTGTTGGCGATTTTCATCGAAAATTTACTATTATTTGTTGTTGTAGGAGGAGCTCGGTGGCGCCTGCGATTGCTATAAGGCGTCCACAAGTGACAAGTGTCATATATTTTATTTGAAATGTCTTTTTCCATATTTATTTGATGCCGCGCGGTCATACTACTTTTGTATGGGTAATTTAACGTGTTAATTTGAAAAATAATAATTTAAAAAACCGCTCGATAAATCGCCCGTGGCCCGTGGCCGTGTGGCCCGCGTAGTGACGCGGGCCCAGTGCGGATTGGTGGTTGTTAACGACTGCTAATGCAGCCGGGACCAACGGCTTTACGAGCCTTCCGAAGCACGGAGGAGCATAAATTTTTGGTCACCCATCCGATGACTGGCCATTGCGAAAAATGCTTAACCTCAGCACTCCCAGACTTGGCGCGTTAACCACTGCACCATCGAGCTCCTCAATACAAGGTACAAATACGAGGTACAATAATTTAGATAAACTTAAGAAATCAACTAAACGCCGCTACTCGTTTGTATGATGTTTGCCCATTTTTAAATGATATTATATAAAAAACTATACTCACACCAAAAATCTATCATCACTCCTCCGTGGTTAGGAATGCACGTATAGCAGCAGGTCCCAGCTGCATTAGCAGTCGTTATTGCAAATGTTTATCTACAGTATAAATGAAATACTCACTAGCTTTTAGCTTACTGACTGATTGATTGATTGACTGGTCAGTTTCGAAATTTCAGGAACTATAGAGCATACACAAAATAATGGTAGGTATCTTTATTATAGGGTGTTGAAATGTATATTAAATAAACAGTTTAAATCCTAAAAGGTATATTAAATAAACAGTTTAAATCGAGGTCACCGAATACGGCTTTTCATGTTATTGAAGTCACGGTCAAGGAAATATATTAACATCCAATCTCAAAAACATTATATTCATCACACAATCACATTCTTATACATTTCTATAAAAACAGTGCTCGTTTTGTCAATGAGGCTATGCTGCTTGGACCTTCTTTCTTTCCCATGTATACCAAATAATCAGAGCTCATTAATACCACAATCTAAGTAGCAGGTAACATGGTAGTCATAGCTTCCAATTAAAACTTTTATACGTCTTACAAAGGTTAAGCTGTTCCGGGCGCGCGGACCGGATACCTAACTACAATTTCCTCTCTGGTGGTATTTTTTGACTTAAACTTTTATCTAGAACTAAGCTCCTATTTCTGTGCACTTATTACAAGTTGTTATCTTCAGGAAATTATAATGCAAACTCATAGCGGGGACTTCAAAGTTTTTTTAACGCCTTGTTGGTCGAGTGGCTAATCGCTCGGCCTGACATTCGGAGGTTCTGAGTTCGATTCTCAGGTCGGGTAAAGAGTGTTTACGATATTAGCATCATAAAACGAGGAAGCCCATTTGAGAATCTTTTTAATTGTGACATTTTTAATATTGATGGATTTTTTGTGATAACAAAATTCCCTATTTTTTTTATATTAAGACATGTACATGTACATGTAGGTACTTACTGTGCCCTAATCGTTTATAAATATGTATATTAAATATCTATGGTGTAGATATTAAAACGATCGCGAACTTTGTTTCAATCAAGTTTAACTTTTTGTCTACGAAGTGTCTAGTGTCAGTTTTATTCACAAAGATCACGCTAACGTAAACGTAAATTAGTATGTCAAAATTGGTAACTCACCTGGTTTGTCACCAGGAGGCGCTGCTTCAGTGCCATACAAATTCACATTCTCATGATTATTTACATATAATTTTACGCAAATATTGTTGCGAACAAATCATAATTTGAAAAAAGACAAAGTGTCGAAAAAATTCCACGATAAGCCAAAGGAGCCCTTATTCAATGTCGACAACTACGTCATCAACATCCGATTGAATAAGGGCTCCTTTGGCTTATAAAGTAAAAGTAGATAGTGTTGATTAATTTCAGCGAGTTGGACTGAGCCACGATAGCATAGTTGGCAGTGCACCTGACCCGCACCCCATGGGTGCGGGTTCGAATCCCGCTCGTGGAATTTTTTTCAACATTGTCTTTTTTTCACTTAACGCCTACAACATGGAGTCCCTTAAACTGAGGTAATAGAAAGAACTTGAGTTGTAAAGAAGTAACTTTCGGGTCGGCAAGGTGAGGACGGTCTATAGGGCATCACAATCATACTCCATTAGATGTGGACTCTGCTTCTGCTTAACATCAGGCGGAGAAGAGTCATTCGTCAAACTTTCGATTCAAAAAACCTGATCGAATTGCGTGTAAAACTAGCACTAGGACTTCTTGGCGGGAAAGTAAAGAATCATGTCTGCGATTTTGTTTTATTTTCTAAAATTTGTGTTATGTCGAATATTAATTTGAAATAATGGTGGATTGTTAACCGTTCAGAGTTCGTGAGTGTGCATGAGTGTTGGCGAATGAAACAAAACAGTGCAACGTCACTTTTCAAATTCTCTCAAGAACTCTGCCCGAGGACTTAGTAAAGCCCTACCATCTTTACTGAGATACTTGAGGGGTTGGGGTGTATATCATTTGTTACTTCTCATTTCTATTATCATTCATCATCATCATACAAGAAAGAGATATTGTTTATTAATGTATTACTTGTAAGAAAAACTACTTTGACACTGGCTAAATGTCTAATCGCACGAAGCCATCAAAACCGAAAAGCGAAACCCACAAACAAGATTTTTAAATCCTCTACTGTGGTGTGTTAATAAATACAAGCTTTTTAATTCCGCACCATTAATGAATAGAAAAGTATATAAATATCTTCGTGGAGCATGTCGAATGGCATCAGTCTCAGTCTCAAGCGAATTGAGAAATTAGAATTGGGACGATTAGTTTTAAGCGAAAGCCGGTCATCATTTATCTTAGCGAGACAATCCGATTGGTTCAGCTAGCAATTCGGTTTCGAGTAGGGTTGTCAGACGGAATTATTTTAAAAGACTCTTTTATTTTGTCTTGTTGTTCCGATAAGAGTAACGATGTGATGTTTGCGTTGGTCCCGTTTCTTCATGTTAGAATTGGCAGTTGATTTAAAGAAAAACTCTTTCTAGGATCGTTGCGGAACTACGTGTATCACTGGTTTTAACATTGAATTTAGTTCTAATGGGTTTGAAAACAAACTCTTTGGTGCAGTGGTGTGGTGATCTAGGCATTTCTTTTGGAATACTCGACGTTTCGGTCGAGTTGCAGCGGCCATGGTGATGGGCTGATGCTTCCGATCGGTGTAACTCGACCGAAACTTCGAATGTTTCCAAAGATATGTAAGATGCTTTTATATACTTCAATTACCGTTATATCATACTAATATTATAAAGCTGAAGAGTTTGTTTGTTTGGTTGAACGCGCTAATCTCAGGAACTACTGGTTCGAATTGAATTTTTTTTTGTGTTGAATAATTCATTTTTTGTGTAAGACTACTGGCTATAGTCAATTACAACAAAATAACACACAATAATAACACATTTAAAAAAAAGTAAACACGCGCGAAGCCGGGGCGGGCCGCTAGTTAGAATATAAAGTAGTGGTCTGTGATATATGTATAACGCTGTTACAAGTTGTTACCCCATGCTACTATTACATGACACTGAGGCATTGTTAACTATTATGTCCTAACACTAATACTTAAAAATTTATTAGACAAGAAACTACTATAAGATAAAACATTACCACTCAGTATAGCATGTGAATACAAAACTTCTAATATTAAAAAAAATATATATATATATAATTATGTGTTTTATATTTATTAGACTGATCGATGGTTATTCTCTAAATATGGTTATAGTGACACTTTTTTCTTGGTTTACAAATATTTAATTGTACATCACTCTAATCCGGGATGTGGGGCCTGGCGACCTGTAAAACGGGTCTTGTACTTTAGTGCGGGCACCAGTCTCCACAATAATTTTAATTTAACTCACATTTGTACTTTACAAGCCAAATTAATTGTAAAACAAATTATTGTGAAGAGAAATAAAGCATTATTATCTCCTTTATTTATTTTCTTTCTTAGAACTAGATTTTTACAATATTTTAATATAAAAACAATAAAACATTATAAAAACCTAATCCTAGAGTACCACCAGCAGCGGGGCAGGACCCAAACTACCGGTGGTCAGGGCTGCAGAGTGAGGAACCTCCTGACAATACGTGCCGTGTCAAGGAGTACTGCCTTTTGCATCTGACCCTTGACCCAACCTTTCAGCGAGAGCCTCTCTAGGTGTTGATCGAGGCTCTTCGCTATCAGACCGTTTGCCGAAACGACTATCGGTACAATAATGGTTGAATCCACATCCCACATGGCGGTAACCTCGTGAGCCAAGTCAAGGTACTTACTGAGCTTGTCCTTCTCGGCTTTCACAAGGTTCTCATCATGAGGTATGGTGATATCTACCAGTATTGGTTGTGATTATGCCATAACCCATTATGTTGACCTTATGCGGTTTGATGGGTGACTGAAGAAAGTTGATTAGCATATTTGATATTTGATAAGGAGATCACAAGTTCAAATTGTCTTCTCTGTCAATCTACATAGGCTAAGCGTAGTCATTGGTGTAAGTATTCCTAATAGCCCCGCTAAAATTGTCCCTTGAAGAGACTACTGGCACTTCTGGGAATTAACAGAGGTTTCATTAACGGGATTACTAGGAATAAAAATGGCAATAGTCCCGTGTAACGTTTCACACATCAGACACTTCGCGATATTTGTTACGCTGTATTTATAACTAAAGGTAATTATGTAAGTCAAATTTGTTAAGACCGTGCGTCACGATGACGCGCCGTTGCGTCAAATGCGTATGTTTGATTTATAGTGCCGTCTGTCTAACTAAAACTTTATGATGCCCGTGTACGGTTAGCAACGAAAGCTGCTGAACACTTTAGTACCGTGTCATAATAACTTTGCTATAAAGTGACAAGCGCCTGTTACATTCTTCAGCTGCTTTGACACAATACTTATGAGTGCAGCTGCTTTTGGTACTGTCCTCATTCGTTTTCAGCAATTTGAAACTATAGCAAAATGAGTGTTTGCGTTTCTCCAGTCCTATCTATTAGCTGTTTGCGATGTTTGTTTATGAAGCGTTTTATAATTATTGACAATTTGTCACAAATATCTCGAACTCTGAGCTTTTAATAAAATAAATAAAGTGTACGATCAGATAATTGTTGTTCTTGGATAAAAATGATGTTGCAGTCAATGACACGAAACTCTAGACTACTCTAGAGAATGGGAAAGCCGCATTAAAATATAACTAGCAAGAACAACGACTTGCATACAACGATTGATACGATTATTATATATTACTTTAATTAGAGCCGTCGTCGTTTCCCTTAAGCCATTAATTTATCACTGTACATAATAGTGATTTAGCAACCGACCATTAATCTAGGTAATGAAGTGATATGTCACGATCACAATTGAACATAATAATCGCCAATATATTATCGTCTCCATTGATATCTGTAGATCGTATGTGGGCCGGATCGTACGCAAAAAGACTTCATGCGTGCACGAGCGCGCATATGTTTCGTATTGGGTCGTTGCATTGCGCAATAATGAATCGTTTGTGCAGCTAATATGTGTAAATCCTTATAAATGTTATATTAATCGTTGTATAACGCCAGGAACCTGCCAGCTCTTTGATCACTAGAAGACTTGATCAGAGGTTTTGCTAAAGTTTCATTTTATTTATTTATTTGTTAAAATTTCTTGTAGCTTACAGTTCTACATCCAAGACTTTAAGAATAACCTTTTAACCGCCTCTGTGGTCTAGAGGTTAATACCACTGGTCTCAGTGGCTGTACATGTTTGTGTAAGTACTCGGTTAGGTTGGTGGTAGGGCTAGCTTGTTTGACTGGCTAGCTACCACCATCTTCTGTAAATATGTAGCCGAAACAATAGTTAGTTCTAAGCATTGTTGTGTTCCGGCAACTAGAGATAAAAAAGCCAGTGCCTCAGTAGTTGAGGGTTCCAGTTGAAGCGTGCGTGAAACACTCCAAATCCTTCCTAAGCGAAAACGCCTTAGGACAGAGTAAGTTCATATGCGGAGGCAGTAGAAGGCAGGCCCGATTAACCATCGGTGCCTTGACAGGGCACTATGCCACAAAACAAATACTTCACAGAATGCATCTAACAACAGATAGCTTGTGTAGGGCTTGTGGACGAGGAAACGGAGTCAATGCAACACCTACTGTGTGACTGCGACTCTCTGGCTAGGAAAATAATGGGACTCCTGGGGTTGGCATATCTGAAACCGGAAGACTTCAGGCTCTTCGCTCTTAAAAAAGTTGCCAAACTTATGGCACCTATCTTTACAGAGGAAGAAGAGTGAAAGGATGGGGTTGCACAAAAGATCCCGATGGGTCGAAGTATTACTGCGAGAGGGAAACCTCAGCAGGCCCCACTTAGATAAGATAAGATAAGATGAAGTGCGCGTCTACCTTCGGCCTTATCAACACTTAACATCAGGTGAGACGAAGGTGAAGTGCTTACCCTTCAAATATTTAAAAAAGTACACTTAGGCTCCATATAGATCTAGTGAAAACGAGCTAAATGGTAATCGGGGCTGATGACCTTGTAGTCTAAAGTCTACAGAAACAGTTAAGAGAATCAGCGTGGCTATTTTTAGCGGTAGGTAACGCTGCCATCGTTTTGGGTACCTTAAGAGTGCGCCGATCAAAAAATACCAAAAACGCAGTCACGGTTAAGTTGATATAATTGAATATACTATCGTATTAAATAAACAATATATATATTTAAAAGCTAGGGCCCGTAAAGGGTAGGCCCTTTACGGGAAAAAAAACTATTAACTATTAAGTTCCTTTGATACAATATCAATTACTTTTATATAAACAAATTTTCATGAGTATTTATATCTCAAAATGAATGTCATGTAATAACGTAATCTCTTATTTTATCTGTTTATTCACAGTTTATATATTACTAATACTGTGTTTGCCTGTTTAACACAGTTTAAGAAAAAATTTTAATTTTAGAGAATAAGTAATTGGTGTAAAATGTTAGCAAACCTTATAAATAAATAAATAAAATAAATAAGTAAGTATATCAAGAACGGCCAAGCTTCTACTTGATAGTCATATTCATAGTCATAGATATTTATTGCATCATGTTGTACAAAGATCTTAAGCTAGCATTAGTTTGCTGCATTATTACAATTTGTTTTCACCACAATATTTGCAATGAAATATACTTAGAATACACAATTACTACAAACATATGTAATCTATACTAATATTATAAAGAGGAAACCTTTGTATTTTTGTATGTATGTATGTTTGTAACGAATACACTCAAAAACTGCTGGACCAATTTAAAAAATTCTTTCACCATTAGAATGCTACATTAGCGCTGAGTAACATAGGCTATATTAAAAAAAAATACTAATAACAACAATTTAATTTTCCAATACAAAATAATTTGTTTGTTGAAACCATTGATATATATTTAACTCAATGATGGAAACTGCCAAAACGGTATGAAGTCCGCCGAGACTGCTAGTTAGGTATAAAGGGACTCTACTCAGCATGTTGCAGCGAACAAATCACTACAACGCTGATTTGCAATCTTACTCTACAGACGAACGCACAGTTCCACTACTGAAAATAGAATCACATAAGAGCTTATTCATATATACATAGTTAAACTTTTTAGTTATAGAAGGTCTCCCGTAATACTCCACTCGAGCCGAACTGTCAGTTGACTGCAACTTCGCTGTCGTATATGTTCCTAACAAGGGACTCGAATGTCGCCGAACTTCTTGCACCGCGTTGTTATTATGTTCTAATGAAGCCTCTTCAAATACTTAACAACGATAACTATAGTGAAATAACATAATACGGTTGTCGTTTCAGACGTAACTTGGCAAAGGTAGCTTTGAGGGAAACTGTATTGCAATGCATACATTGTTAAGACTTTCTTAATGGCCATTTTACTTGTCGATGTACCAGGGTGCCTAGTGTGAGTTTTGTTTACTATCCGTATTCATTCGAATACGTTTACGATAACGAAAATTAGTATTGAAGCAGCGCCTCCTGGCGGCATACGAGAAGAGTTAACAGTGTGCTATTCAAATTCTCGTTTACGTAAACGTTAACGAATGGCAAATGAAACTCGCGCTAGGCACCTTGAATGTAGAAAGTAGGAAACATTTAAAAAAAACTTGAAAAAAAACCATTTGTTCAATCGATTTTATGCGACTTAAAACTTTTCAATTTCAGTTCATCATCAGCCCATTTTATATCCCCACTGCTGGGGCACGAGCCTTCCCTATGGATGGATAGGGAGAACGGGCCATAAACCACAACGCGGGCCCAGTGCGGATTGGTCGTTGCTAACGACTGCTAATGCAGCCGGGACCAACAGCTTTACGTGCCTTCCAAAACACGGAGGAGCTCGAGATGAAACATTTTTGGTCACCCATCCGATGACCGGCCTTTGCGAAAATTGCTTAACCTCAGCACTCACAGACCAGGCGCGTTAACCACTGCGCCATCGAGCTCCTCAATTGCAGTTGCTTTAAAGTTATTTTGAAATGTTTTGTTTCCTATCTATCCATAGGGAATGCTCATGTCCCAGCAGTGGGGACATAAAATTAGCTGATGAGGATGATTGAAATATTTTCTACTAACTGTTTAGATATTTAATTTTCCTTAAGCATAGAAAATTTCATTAAACTGGCTTAATACATTTAAGAAATCCGATCTTAAATGAATACTGATTTATTTATATACTTTGAATTTTGTTTAGAGCTTAGAAAACAAAACGAAAAAGCACTTGGGTCCGTTAGTGCACAAGCTAGCGCATTCATGTTACGAACGCACTTATAAAGTAACATAAGCAATGCCGTTCCACCAGATTGGTAATCAAATTTAAAAATCTTGATCGCTTCTTTTCTTTAGATAGCACGTTAAGCCATTGTCCCCGTTTCTGATAATTCATTAACACTCCCAACCCTTGCAGTCGTCTTGGTGGTTTAAGGCCCGATCTCTTTACTATGTCCATGTGAAGAAGCTTTTGAGTTTAGTCGTAGCAAAAGTTTATGTATATGTCTATTATTTACGTATAGTTTTACGCAAATATTGTTGCGAAAAAATTGTTGTAATTGTAATTGTAAATTATATGTAATTAATCATAAATATAGTTTGCCTAATTCTTAACTGATCTTTCAATATTTGTAAAAATATTAAGATCGGATGTTGATGACGTAGTTGTCGACATTGAATAGGGCTCCTTTGGCTTATAAAGTTTGATTAATTTTGGCGAGTTGGATTGAGCCACGATAGCATAGTTGGTAGTGCACCTGACCCGGCATATCATGGGGTGCGGGTTCGAATCACGCCCGTGGAATTTTTTCAATGTCTTTTTTTCTTTTTTCATAACATTCAAGTCAACAAACCTACAGGGATATGATTTTTTAACTAAAGACAGAGACTATATTTTTGACCCTGAAAATTCTTTTCATCCCATTTATTCGAAAAGGACGACTTGGTTCGCCTTTAAGTGCACCCAAAGGTGGTGTTTCCTATAATAAACTTTTAGCGGGCAGTAATGAGTTTTTAATCCTCTTTATAAGTGCGCCGCAATTATCTTTGCCGCGCACTTTTTGAATTTGGAACATCTTAGTGTTCAGCGCCAAAGAAATCGAACACAAATATTGTTTGAATAAATACTGGCTGGTACGACGGCACATAGTCGCGCAGCCGCGCCGGCTGAATAAAAAAAAATCAAACTAAACGCGCGAACTCCCCGTTTTGGTCAATTTTCACGGATTGTTAGAAATTCATGGTTTTGTTTTGAAAAATTAGTTCTTCAAGTGACAGTGAAAGTATAGAATTAACTCCAGAAAGTATTAGAACTGACACAAGAAATATGATGGATAATCTATTACCTGCAAAATCCCGGGAGAAATATATGAAAGCCTATGGTAATTTTATTGAATGGAGAAATGCAAGAGGCGCCAAGAATTTTTCAGAATCTTTGTTTTTGGCCTACTTCCAGTACTTAGCCAAAACTAAACAACCTTCCACTCTTTGGAGTACCTACTCAAAGCTAAAATCAACAGTCAGGTCTAATAACGACGTAAAACTGGACACATTTTAGAAATTAATAGCGTATCTGAAGAGGATGTCTGATGGATTTAAACCTAAAACATCCAAAGTGTTCTCAGTCAAAAACGTGGAGACTTTCCTTAATGAGGCACCCGACAAAGTCTTTCTTGCCGTAGAAGTAAGTGACTATGTATATGTATATGGTGGATTAGTAAAGTATAACCATAGTGTTTTTAATTGCGCATTTTATTGTAACCTGTACTTTGATAAATACTTGTCTTAGTCACGTTCGGTTTTGTTACAGGTGGCTTTCATTTTCGGAGTACATGGAGCTTGTCGTGGCAATGAACTTTTAAAAATAACTGTTGATGTCGAAAATCACTCGGATGATTTACTCTTAGTAAAGCTGACAGACACAAAAACAAAAATTTACCGATCCTTCGTAATCCGAGGAGAATACAAAACTATTGTACAGAATACATACCTGGACCTGCGTCCTGCTGATATGAAGACTAATCGGTTTTTCATCCGTTATCAAAATGGCAAGTGCTTTAAATAAGTTATTGGAAAAAATAAAACTTCTAACATACCACAAGAAATCGCTACTTATTTGAAGTTACCTGATATCAAGCTGTATACAGGACATTGTTTTCGTCTACTACCCTTTTGGCAGATTCTGAAGCGGACTTAACTGTTCTCAAGCGACATGGAGGATGGAAGTCGAGTGCTGTACCAGAGGGGTATATAGAAGATTCCATTGAGAACAAGACGAAAACATGTGAACGCATCGTGGAAAACATTAAATTGCAACCTTCAGTGAATCCATCCAAGCCACTGTCGCCGCGCCCATCTACAAACCGTCACATTTACCTCAAAATAAGCCAGATTCGGAAATTAATTCAAACACGCAGAATATAAAATCTACAACAATCTCTATTCCTAAACTGTAACAATAAATATTCATAATTGCGAAAATGTCTCAAATGTAAATATAAGTTTTTAGTTGTTTTATTATTAGATACTATTTTTCAATTTAGTTGTTACTCTATGTTTTATTTACAGTAAAATATGAGGCGCCATTTATTTTTTCATAGTGGGTGATGAAAAGTAGAGTGTATCACTTGGGTGCAAAATATATTTTTGACTCGGGCGACGTACTTTGAATCCCTCGCTACCTTCAGGACTCTACTCTAGAATCCCTTATTTCGCTCTGGATTCAAAAAGCTCCCTCGCCGTAAAAATATTAGTTTGCTCCCTTATAATACAATCTACTATTAAAAGTATGTGGTATCTAAATAAACTTATTGTACACACGCCCGCACATCAACCTACCACAAATCGTCAAATTTCTTCAATAGTCTTTGAACTTTGTACCTTAAGTATATAGTCGAAAATGTATTGAAAAAATTTTACAGTTTTGGATAGGTTCAGGCGTCTGTATTATGATCCAAAACTATTTAGTCGCTTACATACTTTATGTTATTCGTTATTACGAATATCACCGGTGCGATTTGAAACCGCACCCCAGAGCCACACCACTAAAGGGCAATTTCTTTACAAGAAAACAGATATCAAAACATCCACAAAGCTCTCACAGTACCATACTCCACTCCCTTGCAAGGACTCAATATCGCTCCAACGTGCCTGAGATGCAAAACCACAAACCAAAGACAGACGTTACATCCACGACATGTCATCATCATAAATAATGTATTACGCCCCGACGACGTCGCCTGAATTATTCAACGTTGACGGCCACTTTATTAAATTTGTCCTTTTATGAAAATAAACCTCGTGAATTAACATCAACCTGAGAAGTTTCAAAGGCAGCGCTCCTAATTGATTGCAGCTGCATAAATAAGGAGAATTAAAATAAAATATTTTAATTTGCAAAATTATCTGGTGGCGGTGCTTGTTAAATATTATTTAATTTGGTCAATTGATATTGTTTTCTCAAGTTTGAGAGGACACTACAATTTTATGTTGAACACTTAAGATGGGTTAACTGACGTTTAATTTTAATTATTATTTTATCATAGCGTTTTGAATTCTTTGGAGAGCCCGTGGTTACGATTATCTCAGTGGACATTATGTTTATATTTATTTAAATAAAATAATCACTTATTAAATGTTGAGAATTGGAAAAAAAATATTACAGTTACTTGATTAGTGAAAAGATATTAGTTGAAATGTATTTTTTGTTTTTGTAATATCGTAATTAGACAGTAGGGCAACTATACTTATAGAAATTTTAAACGACTTCAACAATGCAACACCTGTTTCCAGTGAAAAATCCATCACTGTGCTATAATTATCTTCCTACGAAAGCTGACAACAGAAAACATAAATATTTGCAGCTACAACATCCCAGTTACACACCCGAACTCATAGTTGGTAAAATAATATCTGCATTTCGTCCGCTTGGCAAATAGTGGGAATATAATGGCGTCTACTTGCGTAATTGTAGCTTGGAATTAAGAAACTTCCACAGCCACTAATGAATGCATCGAAAAGTTTTGTACTGACTTGCAATCTACGAACACTGAGACAACGAAAGCCCATAGTTCTGGGGATATGAGAACAAATGATATACCACAGTAGTAATTATTTGTTGTAAGATAAATAAGACGTTAAGTTTAAGGAATCGGGTCACGATTTTAGGAATATTGAGCTGTTACAAAATTCAGGCAAGCCATTATCACACATCAATGCATTTGGCGTATTGGCGACATTAGGCGTGTAGTGGCCCCGTTGCCCACATGGAAAAGCCTATGGCCCAGCTGTGGGACATTTTACGGTTTTTCGGCCAATTATCGTTAACTCAACTTTGGGACGTTTTTCGGCTGATGATCATGTATAACATGAGTACAATATATTATGTTGAATTAACACAACAAAAGTCACTGAGATGTCTGGTGTGCTTAAGGTAGGTATATTTTATAGATAAAGAAAAAAATCATTGACTGTTACTAAGAAGCTTTTAATACGTTTGAGAAGATATACAATTAGCATGTTTGGTTACGATTTGTATTGATATAAAAACACTTATACATATAAGTGTCTAGTACCTTAAAAGAGCAATTCTTGTATATGTATATATATAATCTGAATCACGGAAACGGCTCCAACGATTTTCATGAAATTTAGTATGCAGGGGGTTACGGGGGCGATAAATCGATCTAGCTAGGTTTCATTTTTAGAAAACGTCGTTTTATCCGTCAAAAAATACGGTCATCCGTGTACTAAATATTATAACGCAAACACACTTTTCGCAAAAACAACCACCACAAGATATATTTATGTGTTATAAATATTCTGGTGTTTGTTAGAGATTTACTGATAATGATGTTAAGTATTGTTTGATGAAATTGAGGCTTATCATTTAATTGGTAAAGAAACAAACATTTTATAAGAGTATCCGCAGTAAACTTTTAGGAAAAACACACCATTTATAAAAAAACAAAGTAAATAATAGTCATCCTCTGACTCTAATATCGCACAATGATAAGAATGACACTATCACCCGTGATTGATAACCGAAGTCGTCAAATCTGCTGCTTCGATACAAGTAAAGTGATTTATGATTTACAAGACGTGACGTCAAATTTAACGAAAATGAATACAACATTTTGTAAACAAAAACAAAAAATAATCGTTTATTTGTATTGAACATGTGATAATATATACGAGTAGGTGTAAATTAGTAATTTTTGCATTTAAACATATTTTTCTAACGTTTGATATAGGTAATTGTGATAACTAAGGTTAACTCTTGACATGAATATTATAGTTTTCAACGATTTTCAATCTTATTGCAATGATAAGAGATTCCATTTATGATGGCATCTTGTTGTCATATACAACTTAAAACTTGAAGTGTTTACATAGGTATTATTAAGTTGACTACACATCGTACTGTTACACGCCTTCATTTACTTTAAAACGAAATCACTTTAAAAATGAATTAGGCATTTTATATTTGCGTCTATTAAAATTTAAATTGAAAACCTAACCAGGAAACGGTATACAGCCTTCATAAGCGTAATTATTATTGTGCGTGGGCAAATGAGGTAAGGGTCACACCACAAGTTCAAATTCCGTCTATATTTAGAATAGATTACTAATGTGAAGAGAAGGTTGTGCTTGATATCAAAATGATTGAAATACCTCGTAAATAGAATTTTAATAAAAAAATAATTAATTAATTCCTTTCCATACCTTTATTTAACTAGGATAACTTTTATTTTTATAAGCTTAGTTTAAGATTGTAACTGGGAAGATACATTGGGGCTGGCATATCCTCATGGGGCTGACCCCATTGTATTTGTTTGGACAAAAGCCCCAAATTAAATAAAGAGGAAAAAAAATAAGAAATTAATTTAGTTAATAGTGAATAAACTGAATTTTACCAGTCGCTTTAATCGTTAAGAGCATTGAGGTATTATCATAAATTAAGTATGTTTAAGTGAGAAATTTATTATAACATATTAAAGAAAATATCATAAATTTCGACAGTACCCAACAAATTATTATATTTTTTGCGAAATTTGTGTTTAAATGTTTAAGAATTTTTTTAAAATTGTTTAGTTTTTAGTCTATTCGAATTAAATGTATGTTTTTAATATGATTTATAGTGTCCTTACAGAGATTTTGTTTTCCGATTGAGCTACCGAGACACTTCTATACCTAAGGCAGTCGTTGATGACATGCCGGGTCAGGTGCATTGCCAACTATGCTATCGTGGGGTGCGGGTTCAAATCCTGCTCGTGGAATTTTTTCAACACTTTGTCTTTTTTCAAATTGTAATTTGTCCGCAACAATATTTGCGTCAAATTATATGTAAATAATCATACCTTATTCTTCTTTAATTTAGAAGCCACACTCTTGTCAGTGTAGCTTTTTTCATTAATCTTTTTTTTTTATATCTTACGGGTATGCTCTTCGACTTCATCTCACCTATTGTTAAGTGATGATTAGGTGGAAGCGCACTTCTCCCGGAATCCTCAACTAGTGAGGCACTGACTATCTTATCCCTAGCTGCCGGAACAGGTGTTATGGTGACATAGTTAGATAAAATGGTGGTTGCTAGCCGATCTCTAACCCAAGCTATTTTTTAAAAGCACAAATAATTATAGCCCTGTGGTCGGAATTCGACCGTAATTTTATTAAGGCTGCACGGAATGTATCCTAAGCAATGAAACATTAAAAAAGATAGAATGTGAGTTTGGATTGGCATTGACAGATTACGGCCGCTCCTCTTCCATTTTTGAAATTTTTGAAAAGAGTAAATATGCGTGTGTGTCAAATACATGGTAGTGTGTGTAATGTTTTATTGATTTTATGTATTTTTTATACATTATTTAAAAAAAATATTAACATTCTGCAATCCTTCTCTATATAAACTATAAGTGTGCGAAATTTCACACTCCTCCGTCCGCGCAATTTTCGTAAAAAGGGGTACAAAGTTTTTGCTTCACGTAGTATAGTAGTATATAGATATCAATACCTAATGTACGAGAAAATAAAAAGAGCAAGGCGTATGTCTGATGAATGTGAAGCATCCGACGCTCGTATGTACCCAAAGGCATGTGAAGCACCATCATGTAGTGAATGACCGTGGCGAGGCCACTTGCGCACGGAGGCGTTCTTGCCAGGGCGAGCGCGGCACGAATGCTGACACGAATGCGAACGCTTAAATTGATCATTTTACTAGCATCTTGTTGCTTAGCTACTTTCTTAGATCTTTGAACATGTACAATATGTTGAATATTAAGATAAATTTAAAGGTGTCTTTGTAAATGCTTTCGGTATATTAATAGGTGTGCAGGTGCAGCGCTGCTCTCTATCTTTCTATCTTGTGTGAAATATCAAGGCTGTGCGTATACGGGAATATAGTAAAATGTATATTACTACTTACGTATTAGTAAACAATTTCTGTATAATTTTATTTAAATAAGCGTAGCGTTTACCAATTTTTGTATACCCATTTAAACCGACCAGGTGTTTGTGTGTGGTTGTAAATGAAACTTTAAAAGTATCACATTAGGGTACATCTTCAACCACCTCTGTGGTCTAGTAGCTAAGACCACCGGTTTAGACCCAGAGGTCCCGGGATCGATTCCCAGTGGGGGGTACATGTTTGTGTACTCGGTTTGGTTGGTGGTAGGGCTTGTTTGGCTAGCTACCACAATCTTATCTAAATATGTCGCCATAACATCAATATTTGTAGCATTGTTGTGTTCCGACAGCTAGAGATAAGATAGCCAGTGCCTCACTAGTTGAGGATCCTAGGTGAAGTGCGTTTCCATCATTGGCCTTATCATCACTTAACATAAGGTGAGATCAAGGCACTGTGCTTACCCGTTAATATATAAAAAATTAATCTATTACTTTTAGAGGTGTTGCTTATAAGACTAAGTGGGTGTATTTAGAAACTTATCTGGAGCCTTTATAGACGGGTTTGTATGGAAAAATGGCAACTCTTCACGTTTGTCAACAGGAGGCGCTGTTAATTTGTATGGCATTGACATACAAATTATCGTTTTCGTTAACGTGATTGAATGGCGAATAAAATCTCACTAAGCACTCGTATTTTACAAACAAATTAAGGACTATATTTTAATAGAATTTATACCTAAAAATATTAAAAATAAATAAATATGAAGGTTATGTTATTTGTATGTATAAGCCAAAACCTTAGTAAGTGCCACCATTGTATAGTATTCGTAGTAGTGTGAAAGACAGCGGAGAGGCCACTAGTGAACGAAGACGTTCTAACAGGCGAACATTGGCACGAACACTTAAATTGATATTTTCACTAGTATTTTGTTGCTGCAATATCCGTATTGTTCACGAATGCTGTATCCTTTAAGGAGTTTAAGGTGCACTTTGAAACTGGGTCAGATTGTAGCAACAATATAAGTCCAATATTTTACTGAAGTTCCACATGCTGCTAGTTCAACTAGCGTTATAAATGTGTATCACAGCACAGTACAATAAAACCACAAGTTTTACAAAAAGTGCACCTGAGGTGCTTGTGACGGTTTGTTCTGTCACTCTGAGTTGAGTCTGTAGACCCCCAGGTCCACAGACTCACTACCCTCCTATTAATTGTTTGCCGATCACTATCGAAAATTTAAATTAGTTTACCTACATAGCCTTCCCCAGGATGATTTAAAAGGACTTTATTATAATGTTCTGGCAACATTCTCCTCTACCTCTATTTTTATTTTGTAAAATTAAAAAGTCTTACGTCCACTCAATAATAAAAACTGTAAAGTACTATTGAAATATTGCACTTGCAACGTGATACCTACAAAGTTATACTTTACTTCAGATGGGACTCGAGTCTCGCTCGAGCTGATTTTCAAATTGTAAAAAGCTGTATAAATCAATTTTGAACATCAGACAAGACACAATGTAGCTATGTAACAGCTAAAAGTGACGGAACATCGACGCTTGTCGACTAAAGACTTATAAAGTGCCATTGAACATTGCAGCGAGCGGCTTCATAGACGCCGCGTGCACAGGGGGCGATTCTTTTATTACTATTTATAAATCTGAATAAGCAGACAAGTAGTATGAAACGAATCTACGTCGAATTTGTTCTTGAGAGTTGGAAATAGGACTACTCGAACCTTCTTGTGTTGAAATACAGTGATCGGCAACATTTAGAGCGAGAGAGATGTGACTTCCCACACTTATATAGCTAGTTGTTTTCATTTTGGATGTAATATTGAAGCTCTGGATGCTATCCAAAAATTCAAATGCACCTTGTTAATTGCTGATAAACACACATATTGCTTATTATCTACTCGCGTTTTACCCTATATTTTCAAACCCTTTCCTGGGTGACTACGAACCCTTGAGTTCGAAACATAATTTATATTTTTTTATGTAAAAATAAACGCTTGGTAAAAGTGATTGATTTTTACTAGTTTTTTATATGCTTTGCACGGCAAAAGACTCCACTCCATCTGAAGTTAAGTGGAAATCAAGTCCAGACGCGAAGAAGTATTTGAAAAGTACTGACGTTATTTACAGGACACATTATAAACCCGTGTAGTTGTGAGAAGTTAGCGAACTAGGTCGACGGACGCGGACGGTGCGAGGGAGAAAACGCTGTCTCAGTGAATCTGCACTCTCGATCAGGAGCTACTTGACATCCCCGCTCTACAGAGCGTGTCAGAAAAATATCAATTTAAATATTAGAAATCATTAAATACTTTTTTGTACTTTTTAGAAATATTTTGACTAACATATTAGTCTAGACTATTGTAGAATTTTGTTTAGGTTTACAATTAAAAATATAAGAGACTAGCTGACCCGGCAGACTTCGTACCGCTTTGACAGTTTCTATCATTGAGTTAAATATATATCAATGGTTTTCATGACAACAAAACAAACAAATCATTTTGTATTGGAAAATTAAATTGTCGTTTTTAGTATTTTATTCAATATATTTTTTGAATATAGCCTATGTTACTCAGCGCGAACGAAGCATTCGAATGGTGAAAGAATTTTTTAAATCGGTCCAGTAGTTTCGAGTTAATTATTTGCAAACATACATACATACAAAAATACAAAGGTTTCCTCTTTATAATATTAGTATGATTACGTGCCTTGTATTAATTTTTTTGTAAAAAAGTAACGTCGAAGAGTTTGTCTGTCATCTTACCTCAAGGTATGTAAGTGACGATAAGGCTAAAAATGAAACATACTGGACTTTTTAACAGTGTGAATAACATTTGGTTTTTAAAAAATCATAAGTTTTTTTTTTAGTTTGCAGTCATACACGGTTTTTAATCCTTTTTTGACAACTTTTTGAATATTAAACCGGAACTTGGAACGGAACGACGTTCCTCCTAAAGCACGGCGGATCACGAGATACTTTAACTTGATCACCCATCTGGTGACCCGGCATTACGAAAGTATTCTAACTTGCACGATCGCAACCAGAACGCACAAGCCGCTGCGCTATAAAGCCCCGTATTTTTACTTTGTAAATAATTGAATTAACTTTCCTTTTAACATCGAGAATAAGTTCACAAAACACTTGGAGGAATTCAACTTCTTAGAAACTTCCGACCTTGCCAACAAAAAGGGTGTAGTGATTCGGATAAAAGAAAAAAATACAAATCTGACGTACTTATCTAAAGGAATGCACGGAAGGATAACAACCTAACGGCAAAAGTTTAGTAAGAAACACAGGTCGACTTTTTTATCACCATCCAAACATTCTGAGATGACTCCCGTGATACAAACGAACAACTCTTTCTATTGGAACAACTCCCTAACTCGAAAAAAAATCAGCTGTTCCATACATTTTGGTCGAATGAATATTGATGTTTTGTATGGACTCAACAGCTGATTTTTTTTTTCGAGTTAGGAAGTTGGTCCAATAGTAAAAGTTGTTCGTTTGTATCACGGGAGTCATCTCAGGTTTGGATGGTGATAAAAAAGTCGACCTGTAGGTATACGGTTAGTAAAAAAAAGTTAAGTACGTTTTAAGTATACAATTTTTTTGCAAAATGCTTAGATTAGACGACTGTTTGAACCGGGCTGAAAATATCCTCTAAACTGTTATAAATAAATTACCCACACGCTTTCGAAGTTACTAGTACTACCTACACCACGTACACACTGCACACCAGCCTACCCCGCCCGATTCTCTAAAGGCCACTACACATTTACAGAATACACTAAACATGCACACTAGTTAGGTCCAAGACACCGTACTCGTAGAACGAGGGTACGAAGAACCGGTTCACACGCGCTCTATACCAGGTACAGAATGTACCTGGGCGCTTCTCTCCTCCTCCACGGCCTGGTCTACCCGAGCCGAGGTGCGAGCCTTTAGAGGCGCCCTCGGGTGGTTTCGCTCCCCGATCCGATCCGAACCCTTCGGAGAATCTAGTAGGGCACGGGGACGCGCACTAGTGCGCGATGCCGTTCCCTCTAGAAAACCTCCGAAGGTGATTCGTTTCACACGGCTTGAGGAACTCTTTAAGTTCCTCGCCGCCCCCAAACAAGCCCGGTAAAGCTGAAAATGCCGTCTGAGGCAATCAGCAATCTCTCTCCAAAAAAAAACAGACTACCACAAACTGTTCAATTTCCACAATAGACATTGAACTTTATGTATATTGCATTAAGGTTGATTAATTATTGAAGAAATTTGACAGTTTTGGATAGGTTGATGTGCAGCCGTCTATACCTAATTAAGCAAAAGAAGTAAATATTGCTAAATGTATATTTTTCAACATTTAATAATCGATGAGTTTCAAAAATCACTATTTGGTTACTTTCTTTCTTTTCACTATTATCTATTAGAGATGACCTCCGTGGTGGCTAACCACTCGTAGCGCGCCGGGTCTGGCATCGCGCCATCTCTGAGGGTTGCGGGTTCAATTCCCGGTCGGGTCAATTTAGAGAAAACTGTTTTTCTGAATTGATTTCGGGTCTGGATATTTTTCTATGATTATGTACCTATATTTATCCGTTATCTAGTTTAACCATATTAATGAGTTTCAATAGAAGCTTATCTTGGGCTGGATAATTGATGTGAGCGTAAACAAATTTTATAAAAATAAAAAATCTATTATCTTGTTCACTGCTGGGGACATAGGCCTCTTCTGATGCATGCCACTGAGCCTGATAAATGTATTCGTGTTGTAGTGAGTTATTGTTAAATAAACTTTTCATTAATTAATTATAATACTAGATACTAGAATAATACCAGAGCTCTAATTTAAACTAGATGTCAAATAAAACAAAAAAATAAACAAAATTCCTCAAAAAATAAAAACAAATGGTTACCCTTCACTTCTATAGGTACCGATCAAAGCGCAAAATGCAAAGGTACACAAGCAATAATGGCCCCAATATAGCAATCTCCGCAATTAAGACTGCGCCGACCGTACGGGCTGAAACGAATGGCCTCTTCAATCAACGAATCAATCTACCATCGCGAATGGGCGACACTTGCCGGCGACAGCTCTACAAATTTATTGCTTCGAATAGCTGGTAATTTTCAAATTTCGACGCCTGTTGAACGCCGCTACTCGTATAGCACTGCCGAATTACCACTTACTTTGTCGCTGCACGATCGCTTGACACAACTTTGTGTCGATAGAAGTTGTACTGTGCTGTTATGTTGTGAGTGCGGGCGGGACTGCATGCATTCTGTTGCAAGACACGTAACAATTCGTCGCTGACACTGCAGACAAACCTATCTCAGTTTTGCTAAATGTTCAGGAGAAGCCAAAAACCATTTGAACTCGAAATTATTAAAGTTATTTAGGGTGTAATTTAAAAAATATCCTATGGATGTAGGAGAAATAAACTTAAATGTATTCCTAAAGTATAAATGTATAATATTATACCAAAAACCGACTAAATTTAGATTGCCCCTTTTGCTATGTCCCAAACTAAAGTTTAAAAAGAAAATGGCTTAGATACGTTCTTTTTAAATAAGAATATATAATAAAAAATCATGGTTATAATAAAAAAAACACATAAAATCCATTTTTTTTTAAAAACATTCCAAATTTTTAATAGAAAATCAATTTTACATTTTTTATTAGAAAAATAGTTATAATTTTTAAAATCAGTTAGGTACATTTTTTTAAGCAAAAAAAACAGTTTTACTAAAAAATCAGTTATTATTTTTTTATAAGAAATTCAATTCAGTAATATATTTTCAAAGAAAATCAGTAACCTACACATTTTAATCACAAAATCAGTTACTATTTCTTTTATTAGAGAATCAGATATATACTATTTGTTTTGAAAAATCAGTTACATATTTTTATTAAAAAGTCAGTTACAATTTTTTTTGTATTGGGTGCTTAGCTATGAAATTGACTTTTTTTTCTCACTTATTAATATTTGACATGTCACGTTTGCTTTCTGTTATTTTAACATGTAGGTTTTGAAGTTACGAACCTTTTTCAAGATCCAGTTTCACAAGAACACAGTGTATCAATTTAAATAGATCCGGTTAAACTATCATTTCTTTGAGTAAAGGGTGCTTCGTGTTAGTTTTAATTATCATTCGAGATCGTTAACGGAAACGAGAATATGCATGGCATCGAAGCAAAGCGTCCTGGTGCTGTTTAGGAGAAACGGCCATTATATAGCACTGTCGAATTACCACCTACTTTTTCACTGCACGATCGCTTGACACAACTTTTTGTCGATAGAAGTATGACGCCCACTGCTGAGCATAGGCCTCCCCCAAGGATCGCCACACCGATCGGTCCTGCGCTGCCCGCATCCAGCGGCTTCCCGCGACCTTAACCAGATCGTCGGTCCACCTTGTAGGGGGCCTGCCCACGGAACGTCGTCCGGTGCGTGGTCGCCAATCGAGAACCTTTCCTCCCCAACGGCCATCGGTTCTCCGCGCTATGTGTCCCGCCCACTGCCACTTCAGCTGAGCAATCCTCCGAGCGATGTCAGATGTTTTAGTTCTCCTGCGGATTTCATCATTTCTGATTCTATCGCGCAGGGAAATACCGAGCATCGCTTTCTCCATTGCTCGCTGGGTGACCTTAAGCCTTCTTATGAGACCCATAGTAAAGGACCACGTCTCACTCCCCTATGTAATCACAGAGATAGAAGTTGTATTGTGCTGTTATTATGTTGTGAGCGCGGGCGGGACTGCATGCGTTCTGATGCAAGATATGTACGAAACAATTGACAGACGTTGAAATGAAGAGTTTTATACGCGCATGGACTAATACATGATACGGGTCTACTGACTTTTGTTTTCTATGTTTTAGCTAAGAAGTTTCGAAGTAACGAACCCTTTGTAGAGTCCGATTTCACAGGGAGACATAAATTCGATGTATACTGGGTGCCTATGCCTAGTGCAAGTTTTATTTACAATGATTATATTCTTGTTTCTTTATTATTATTATAACCCTTTATTTATCAATTGAATGTACAAACTACAATACATACCTACATAATTCTTAAAAACTAACATGCATAACATTTACTTTTAAGTCATCATCATCAGCTCATTTTATGTCCCTACTGCTGGAGGACGAGCCTTCCCTACGGATGGATTGGGAGAACGGGCCATAAACTTCTACCACGCGGGCCCAGGGCAGATCGGTGGTTGTTAACGACTGCTAATGCAGCCGGGGCCAATGGCTTTACGTGCCTTCCGAAGCACGGAGGAGCTCGAGATGATAAAGTTTGGGTCACCCATCCAATGACCGGCCTTTGCGAAAGTTGCTTATCCTCAGCACTCGCAGATCGGGCGCGTTAACCACTGCGCAATCGACTGTAATAATTATTCAAGGATCTCTTTCTGAGTAAAGGCCTGCCCCATAATATTCCAATTCTCTCTATCTGTGGCTTTTTTTATCCAGTTGTTTCCTGCATTTCTTTTTTTTCTTTGTCCTATCTTTCTAATGGTCTACCTCTATGCCTCCTGTCTCCATATTAGAAGCAGTTAGTTCTAATAATTATTATTTTAATAAAATAATATAATCTACATATTATTCATCAGTACAAAATGAAAGAAGTTACATTTGTCTTTCATGGCAGCTGCAACAAAAAGTGAAACTATATACCTACATTTTAAACAGGAAAGAGGAAACTGAACGACAAAAAATAATCAATGTAACTTCAATCAATCAAACACCAATAAAAATATTAAAATAAATAACAACGATGTAACGAAAGAGATCGTAGCACAAATTTCTAATAAGAATTGCGAGCTAAACCTCTAATCTAACCCAAGTAAGCGTAGCTCCAGCCAGATTAGGAAAAAAGAATACTAGTTGAACGCCAAAACATTGTTAACATGTTAATGAGCCAAGTTTTACTACCAACAAGTAAACGCTTGCCAAATTTTTGATTGCGCGTCGCCCGCTAAGAGCGCTACGTTTCGTCGCTTAAGCACGTAAAACGGCGCAACTGCACCCATCCGCGCTTGTTCTCGTTACGATTTTCTCAGTAGTATGCTCAAGGTAGGTTTGATGAAGCCGAACTAATGCCAGACCTACTTGAAACGGATTCATGTCACTTTAGGCCGCGGATTCAGTGCGTTTCCGTAAGGAAATTCAATAGTTTAGAAGAAAATTGCATATATAGTATCACGATGCTGCTCTCATATATTAGTGGTTGTCATGGAATATAAGTTGACAGAAGTTACTTTGCTAAGGTACAATAGTGCTTATCATTAGACTCGACTGTATAGATCGTGCAAAACTTCTAGTCCCCTCTGAAGTTGCATCGCGCAGCTGTACACAGTCAGGCCCGGCCGCTCGTCCCCGCCTTCGTCCTACTGACGCCTATTTTTCACTACTGCGACGCGAATCGCGCCAACTTCAGAGGGGACTAGAAGTTTGGCGCGATCTGTACCTGAGGTACTATTGCTATTTTTATTTGCCATTTTATCACGTTTCGATCCCGGTAAAAGCGCTTTCTTTTCTCGCTTAAGCATGTAACACGGCGCAACTGCACCCATTCGTGCTTATTCTCGTTACGAGTTCCTCAATCGTGTGCTCAAGGTGGGTTTTATGAAGTTAAGCACGCAGTAAATATTATTTAATCTGTGGTTAAGCTAATGATAATACATGCTATATTATGTAAGTGTCAAATGTCACAGCGGGGTACTGTTCATCATCATCAGCTCATTTTATGTCCCCACTGCTGGGGCACGAGCCTTCCTTATGGATGGGTAGGGTACGGGCCATAAACCACCACGCGGGCCCAGTGCGGATTGGTGGTTTTTAACGACTGCTAATGCAGCCGGGACCAACGGCTTAACGTGCCTCCCAAAGCACGGAGGAGCTCGAAATGATAAATGTTTGGTCACCCATCCGGTGACCGGCCTTCGCGAAAGTTGCTTAACCTCAGCACTCGCAAACCGGGCGCGTTAACCACTGCGCCATCGAGCTCCTCCGAATGAAGTCCGATGAAGTCTAACTTATGGCAAACCTACTCGAAACGGACTCACGTCGCTTTAGGCCGCGATTGTTTAGATTCGCGCTTGTTCTAGTTACGATTTCCTTGAGGTGGGTTTGATAAAGCTGAACTAACGCCAGACCCACTTGAAACAGACTCAGGTCATTTTAGGCCGCGAATTCAGTACATTTGGTAAGAAAATGTTTTTGTTTTGTTTATATAATTTTAACGCAAATTTTGTTGCGAAACAAATTACAAAAACACAAATGCTGAAAAAATTTCCACGAGCAGGATTTGAACCTGCACTCTTCTGACATACCGGGTCAGGTAATCTCCCAATTGAGCTATCGTGGTTCTAACCAGCCCCCCAAAATTATTCAACACTATTTACTGTTTATCCTGCTCGTGGAAATTTTTTCAGCATTTGTGTTTTTGTAATTTTAAGCCGAGTACACAAACATGTACCCCCCGCTGGGAATCGAACCCGGGACCTCTGGGTCTAAACCGGTGGTCTTAGCCACTAGACCACAGAGGCGGTTAAATTCTTCTTTTCTTCTTCTTCTTGTATAAAAATGCTTACAAATTAAATTAGCTAGCATGACATATTTTATTAAAATTAAACTTATCACTAAAAGGTACAAAATAAAAATTAATAATTAAAAAACATGACTGCCGCTTTACGAAATACTTTCTTATTTATCTTTATAAATAAGATATCGGAGGACCTTTCCTCCGACTGCCATGAAAATTTCAGTTTTATTAATCAAGCAGTTTTGATTTTTTATAACTTTTTATCAACTACAAATATTTTGACAAAACATCTAATTCTATCAGAGCAATAAGGCCCTAGCATTTAAAAAAAGTCAGACTAGTTATTTTTTTACTTTTCCTGACACAAAAATTGTAATATTTTTAAGAGCGGCCTCTCTGTCGGCTCTTTTGAATGAAACTAGGTGCACGTGTAAGCGGTGAAGGCATTGCGGCCTCTCTGTTTCGGCTCCTTTGAATTGAAACTACCGAAAGTGCTTTATTTTTCTTTTTAATCGAATTGTCTTTTGGCGTTTTTCTTGAAAACTAGCGGGTTTTTCATTAAAATAGTTTATATATGTTGTTGAATTTATCCTCAAAATATTTGCAGTTGATAAAATGTGACCTTATATAGTCAGTGAGTGAATGAGAGACATTTCACTTTTATAAATACAGATAAATAAAGAGATATAATAAATTGATCCACAAAAAAATTGTAGGCTAGCACCTAAAATGGTAAGTTAGCATCTAAATGGTGCTAACTTTGTATTTTTAGGTGCTAACATAGTATTTTTGTGGGTAACGTTAGGTTACTTTGGTGATCGATTAAATACAACCTATAAATAAATATGTGTTGTATGTATGTGATTTTTTTTCATGGCAGTCGGGTTTTTTAAATTTTTTTATTAAATATCACTTTATAAACATAAACATACAATATTCTTTCTGGTTTATACCTAGTATTAATTTAATCGCCTTGCTTGATGGAGATCCAAACGTAAGATGCTCTATTTAGGAGTCTTTATTTGCGCACTTGTAAACCATATTATGTTTCTGTTATTAAACATTGAGCACAAATAAACAAGGAAAATGACACACCCATATTAGAACTTAAATTACAAAAAAACATATATTTAACACCTCGGAGGCCGATTGGCAAAGCACACGGCCAGAAAGTCCTAGGTTCAATTCCCAGGTCTGTGATCAGTGATCGTGATAAAGCCATTACCCATCAATTGTAGCGATGACTTGATTTCTTTGAGGCCTTTGCCCAGCAGTGAGACTGTCATAGGCTATTTACTTTTCTTACTACTGTTTATGTTTTTTTTTTACGTTTTATGGTACCTACTCGTTTAATTGTGCACCTTTCTTCAACCTTTAAACCAAAAGTTAAATCAGTTGCACCTAATATTTTGGCTCTTTAGGATTAAATAACCACAAAATTGGGAGAGAGGAGAAAATATTTGGGGGTTAAAGTTACTCGCGTCCGTAGGTTTACCCTTGAGACCCTACACGTGACCCCTGGGTGGTGCTAAATGAGTGACACTGTCTGAGTGGTAGAGCCACGCTGCGTTGCAGCACGAAATAGTCCGGCTCGCCCGGCGTAATACCACCCTCTCACAGAATATCGGCGTGAAACAATGGCACTCGTTGCTGTTATGTTTCGTCCGGTGACTGAAAGTACCGGAGGCCCATCTCTCACCCCCCTCCCAATTCCTACTTCCTCCTCAAAATCCAACTCCTTCCTCAAGGCCGGCAACGCATCTGCGATTACTTTGGTTTTTCGGGTGTCCATGGGCGGCGGCGATTACTTCCCATTAGGTGATCCACCTGCTCGTTTGCCTCCTTTAAATACTAAAAAAATATATATATTAACTTAACGATGGAAACTGTCAAAGCGGTACGAAGTCCGCCGGGTCAGCTAGTATTAAATTTACAAAATATATATTTAGTATCAAAGGGAACGTGTTTACAATTAGTCCGATCCATAAATTCATAACACACTATACTTAGTATTTTTAGAGCTCGCGCGAATACCAGACACAATAGAATTTTAATTGTTATCGGCCACCTGGTGGTCGATCGACGCTCAAGGGGTTAAACAATATCATTTAAAGTTGAAAACGAGTGGCGGCGTTTAGTTGATATCTTATAGTTTATCTAAATTATTGTACCTCTGATTTTGTCTAAACAACCACCAATGGTCTAAACTACAAATAGGCCGTCTCACATTTTCGATTTATCAAGTGGTTTTTTTAATTATTATTTTTACACACGTTAAATTGCCCATACAAAATTAGTGTGGCCGCTCGGCATCAAATAAATATGGACGAAGGCATTTCAAATAAAATATATGACAATTGTCACTTACGGACGGCGTACCCTTAAGAATAACATACGAATTAAGAATTACATACATGAGAACTACATACATCATTATCATTAGTTAATCTAAAACAACAAAGGTTTTTGCATTCGTACAACGTCTTGAGTTCATTTAGGTACTTTTCTAACAATCTAATCACTAAGGTGCACTATTTGCTTTATTTAAATAAATTGTTCTAACTTGCGCTTCTATGTAAAATCACTTTTAGTTTGTACCTTCCTTTGAACTACAAACCACTGTTAGTTAATTTTAGTATATCCATAGCATCACTGACTTGCCATGTTCAAAGCCTACTTGTAGACCAAAATCTCAATCTGTTTTTTTAAACAAAATTTAATATTTACAGTTAACTAAAATAATTTATAAAAACATACATTTTCTAAATAAAAAATACTATTAGTGTACATTAGTATTTATTGCATAAAGCGCTCAATCGGAATCATCATTGAATACAATTCGTATTGGAAATTCTCATTATAGACTGGGCGGTCACGTCTCAGGAGCCGAGGACTGCTAATCTTGAAACCCCTCGTCCCTCCGAGATCTCTTTCAGCGATTTACCTGAAAATAATAGAAAAAGGCGTTAATTTACAGCTTTGGACTACCGCCAAACATTTCAACTAGCCGTCTAAGTTGGTCTGTCGCAAAATGAATGAAACAACTGGACATTTAGACTGCGGCCGTTCCTGTACGGTTATCGGGACGGGCTGAGAGATGGGCTTAGGTGCGAACTGACAATATAAAACTCATTTATAGCCCGTCATCGTGACGCGCGAGACGTGCCAAGGCGTTTTCCAATACGCTCATTTATCACGCCCTCAGCCCCCCGCGACGTAATGAGACGGCTCAACACACGCCCGAAATTATTTAAATTTATATATATTTTAATAAATTTCTTTCTCTAACAACGTGCGAGACTGTGAGCAACCGGAGGAGTCGCGTATTTGTAAATAAATAAAATCTAACGTCCGAATTTCCACTGCGGCGAAATAACGGAGATTACGTCGTGAAAAATGTACGCTCAAGTATTATTTTTATTGTTGAATCTACAATAAACAAATGCCTAATGGCCGCGCTGACAGCCGTAGTAACAAATAGTCGAGAGTCTTTTGTTTAAAATTGTGGAGGAATATCCCTTAGGAAATTCATATTGTTATAGTGGTGTGATTTGTCAATCATAAAGGTTAGAGACGGCGCGTTAATTGTGTGCCGCTATTAATATCGGGCCTACATACTTTCAGCGCTGTCCGTGCCTGTTACAAATTTTATTTGCATCTTCAATGGTTTAGAGACATTGACATGTGCTTCTGTTATTGTGCAACAATGTTGTCGTGACGCATCTAGGTTGAATAGTTAGACGAGCAATATTTGATTTCTAAAAAATTGCTTAATTTTATAAGAAACAATTATTTTTTACCATTTCATATCATTGTATATTACAAAATTTTTAATGACAGCAACAATAGCTCTCAGCTTTGATCTTTTACAATGTAGAGATGAATAAAAAGAAATTCTTAAGAGTGTCAGTAATAATTAAGATATATATAAAATGTCGTTAAAATACAAGTGTAGTTCACAGCTACGCAGTAACAAAAATAGCTCAAACTATTTTTATTGAGTCTTGTTAATCTACCATTTAGTTTGGTAGTTTAAAATTGAATTTATTTCCTTTGTTGAACAACTAACATGCCAATGCCACGTTTGTTAGCAAACCGTTGTCAACTGATTTATCATTTAAAAAAAAGTCATTTCGATGTGTTTCAAATTGATGATCAGAATAGAACGGCACAATCAATGTCCCCATGCTATGTAAGCTATTTGAGTTATTTGAACGGTGCGTGCTATTATTTTAATCTAGTAACATCGTTACGTGCAAAGCCGTTAATTCTGGTGACAGATGTTTTTTTTTCTGTACGATACAATAAATCGTATACATTAGTGTTGGCAACTTTTAGCTCACCAACCTTTTTGGTATATGTCCTAAACTTTTTATAATGTTCAAAAATATTTTATTTTATTTTTTATTTATTTGGGATACAAACAATTATACAAAATCATATAAGCAGACATAAAATAACGTATCGTAAATATCAAAAAGTTTAGCAATCATCAAATCTAGTTCAATTTGAGCCTCATCTAAAATTTATCTAAAAGTTTGTTAAAAAGTTAATATTCTCAAAGCTTTTATAAGTAAGTAGGTACGTGTTAAAAGAAATAGGCAATGCGATATAGTCATGTTTTTTGTCTAATTGCCAGTTGTGAAAATAAGTGGCAACAGATCATAAACATTTCTTTGTCACCTTTGACGTCTAGAAGCGGCTAGCCTAAAAATACATAAATACTACAAATATTTGTACGAGCAAACAGCAGAACTAGGTAATTAACATATGTCAGTACAAATGTGTGCGCGTCACAAACTTATATGTTTATTGTTGAATTATAGTGATTGGTGAGTGGAAGGTATTTAAACAACTTTACGTAATGTATCTTTCATCAGTAATCATATTTAATTAAATTATGGCGCCCATTCTTTATAATAAAAGTTGTGAATCATAATTAGAAAACGATCTTTTGATCGAGTAAGATATTTTTTTACGATTTCAGAGTTGGTGCCATAGTCAAAGTTTTACAAAATAATGAGCAGGATCTTCCATGAAAAATATTCTCGTATGTAAAAATAAACGTTGTATAAATAACAAAATTTTACATTTCACAACTAAACGAAAACTGTCATACGGTGCGATAACAAAATTAACCCCAGTCACATGATGTTGGGCCAGCCAGACGGTCGACGCCTCGCTGACGCAGGCAAGCGAAATTTAAATCAACCAAAACAATGCGACAGGTTTTTCGTTTCAAAAGATCTCCGTCTGTCATTACCAGTGGTCGGAGTAGGTATATTGATTTTAGATACTTGCGTCATGATATCATAACATGGACATGCATTTCTTCCGGAATGTACCGGAGTTTCCAAAAATTTGGTAAATAGAGTAATAAAATAAAAAACCATATGTAAGCAAACAAAATTGTTTATTGTTAATACAAATAATCATTATTACAGTTTTATTAAAAATAATTATTTTTAATCCTCATCGGTTACAAGTTCTACATTTTGATTTTCTGTCTCTATACAATTAAAATAAATAACTATAATTTTTTCAATATTTTCTAATTTTAAGCTATTTCTTTTAACATCTAAGATCCATTTGTAAGTGGAAAATGATCGTTCAACATCTGTAGATGTCAATGGAGCGAATTTGAAATAAAGTTTCTGATTATTTGCTACGCTTTTTTCAATACTCTCGCTGTATTCTCTAATTGTATCTAAATCTGGATTTCGTTCCATAACTGATTCTATTTAATTTTTTATATTCTCATTATTGCACTCGTTAAGCGTAGCCCTTACTTGATCAAATACTAAAAGTGAATCAGCTAGAGATAAATTTTGTTTTTGTAACTCTTTTAGGGCTAGTAGTATAATAGAGTAATTTTCTTCAATATATTTTAAATCATTTTCTAAATTTTGTTTTTCCAAAATGTTTTTTGCGTTTCGTATGGCTATAGCATCAGAACTGCTCAAGCAGGATAAAACTTCTTTTATTTTATCTAAATGTTGAGCGTAGTAAGATGCTGCCTGTAACCAAGTACCCCATCTGGTAATGACTGGTTGCGGAGGCAACGGTAAGTCAGGATATTTTTCTTTTAAAATGTTTACCCTACTAGGAGCCTTTAAAAATACTTTTTTAACATTTGATATAAGAATATCAACATCGTTGTATTCTGACCTTATCTGCTCACTTACACGATGAAGAGCGTGCGCCAAACATGTCACATGCTTCATTTCAGGTAAGTAATGTTTTAAATTTCGCCCTGCAGATAGCATGTACGCTACACTGTCAGTGCAAAGCATTAAAATATTGTCAACTTTCGCTTCAAAAGTGTTTTGCCATAAATTTTCTAGACATTGCAGTACAAATTGTGTTATTGTTTGTCCATTTACTGCTGTTAGCATTTTACAAGCAATCAAATAAGGCCGGCCTGCACTATTACTAGGATGCAATGGTTTTATTAGGAAATTGACTATGTATCGACCAAAAATGTCTGTTGTCTCATCCAGCGATATCCATAGTTTCTCATTTTTATTAGTTTCATAAATCGAATTGATTTTATTCCTATAAAACTTCTCCAAATAAACTTTTCGTAACTGTGATTCGTCAACCACTTTACGATTGGTACAAACGCAACAACAAGTACTGCACATATATTTCTGAAAAAACTCTTTGAACGCTGGATTTTTCATTTGCGACCAAGGAATATTGCATAGAATCAGGAACTTAATGAGGTCGAAGTAAAATTCCTCTTGCGGTCTCTTAAATTTTCCTTGATGTACAGCGCCTTCAATGTGTTTGGTAATGTTGCCTCTATTCACAGCTTTCAAATGACTTTCACACTTTGTACAGTATATAGTGCCACTAGCGTTATCGTAAAGTAGCTCAGGATAGTGCAATAACCACTTTTGCACTGTTTCAGCCTTGACCTTTGCCATATTTATTTATATCTCACCTAAAACAATGATTTAAATTTACAATATATACATACACAACTGTAAAGTCGATAATGAAATTCTGTTTCATATAAAGTGTTTTTTTTAACTGAAGCGGTGATAGCCCTGCGGTGTGCGTACCGGACTCTCATGCGCTGTGATGATTGCTATAAAGTGATTTTTTTAACTGTTTCCAAGTTCTAAAACCTTCTTAAATAGTGAAAATAATTAAAACTTACCCGTACAAAAACAACTTCAAATGGGCCCAATCCAAGAGTAATAAATCGATGTCCGTAGTTATAAGCCAAATTCGTCGTTTTAATTAGATTTCAGAAGACAGTAAACAAGCCAGGGTCAAGTCAAGATATTCACAACACATAAAATAAGCGCACTCCACGAACCGAAATAAGTGAGTGAGCCACTTGGTCTGGATGTCGGTGCGAGCGCATTGTTTTCGAACAAACAGTCAATGAGTCATCCTGGATACTTGATTCTAATTGGTCAGATGCGTTGAGCATAGAGATAAGAGGACAAAAGACCCTGTTTGCCGGATGTCGTGTGTTGAAATGAATATTATTATTATATCATTTTATACATGCTTAGGCTTTTACTCCAACACTTTTACTACAACAAGGTTTTTACACACCAGTCATTTTTTACTATTAAATTCTGGTCATCTACGCCACTAGCAGCATAGCGTTGAGAGTATTGATACATTTTTAATTAGTTTCATGTAATAATTTCGATGTTTCGGTATTTTTATCATAATAATCCGGAAACTCGGAGGAGTATCCATATTAACATATACGTTTGATGTCAGTGACCTTAATTCAATATACCTACTCCGACCACTGGTCATTACGCTGTAATTACATTACATTTTAAATGGGCCGTAGAGCGCGCCATTTAAAACGAGATTTGTTCTAAAAGCTCTTATTTTGTGTAAAAAGCTAGTAACAATCGTCGGATGTATTCCAAGATTTATTTCTGCATTAAAAAATGAAAATGTCTGAATTAATCAATTTACGACCTTAAATAAATTGCTTTGTAAGAGATATGAATTATTATTTCCTAACGTTTATTTTGCTATACCTAAAGTTTTCAACTCCATTCTGTTATGTAGGTTTCAGTTTTATTTACTGACGCATAGTTTTTGAATAACGTTTTAATTAATAATTCATCATTCGTAAGATATCTCTTAAAAAGTTATCAAACTTATTTTTAGACTTACACAATATCTCATTTCATCACACAACCGATGCAATACATTAAAGTCTTACGCAAATAAATCGTAACATACGCAAACAGTTATTATTGGCCACAAAAGATTGGGGCTTAGGCGCATTGACACCGGCCGATGTGCGCAGGAGTCGCGTGACGCGACGCGCGGGCGCGGCTGCTCGCTAGTGACGCGCGGCGTGCGCCCGTCCGACTACCCGTTTCATAGATATAGTGGAATATTTTACTATTGCTTTCTAGTGACGCACGCGCACTGTCACGGATACTGAACCGGAATTTACATATAAATTGTAGGTACTAATTATAACGGACGACCGACAAACGTCATATTTACACCTTAAATACGATTTGTAAAATGGAATTGGAACCTAATCGTTGACTGACTTTTCTAATTTTATCTGACGAACAAATACAATAAGCTTATAGCTCCTCGACTTGTTGTTTTTTTTTAATTATAAGAAAATAAAAGCTGAATTTAAATAAATCCCACCTTTAAGAACTGACGAGCAAAAACAAACATCGTATTATCTTAACTTTGTTTTGTAAAAGATACGATGATTAACCTGCACACAAATGAACTCTACTAATTAATTAGAACTGATAGGCAAATAAAAACATCATAATAACTACTAATCTATACAAGATGGCTTTGAAAATAAAATAAGAAAACGAAGTAAATATTCATAAAATAGAATTTAAATATAAAAAATATTGTGACCGGCCCTTCATTTCTGCTCATCAGTGTCAGTGTCACTAGATTACCAGCCAGAATGGTTGAGCACGTGAACGCTGCCGTCAACTGTTTCTTTTGAATTAAATTAAACCTAAAATAATATGAAACGTAATTGAATCATTAAGCAATGAAATAGACAATTAACAGTTCGTAACAATAAAATTGTAATAATTTTTAAAAAAATACGTCTTTTATAAAAAAAAAAACTAATAACCATTAGTTTAATATAAATTAAATCTCTATATATATAAAATTCTCCACAATGTTAGTTGCCATACTCCACCGAAACGGCTCGATCGATTTTTATGAAATTTCATATGTATATTCGGTAGGTCTGATAATCGGTCGTAATTTATTTTTCATACCCCTAAGTGATAAGGGTGGTCCACCCCAAACATTTTTTTTACAATTTAATTTTCCAAAACAAAATGTTCCACGATTTGTTTGTTTTGTTGTCATAGAAACTGTCAAAGTGGTACGAAGTCCGCCGGGTCAGCTAGTATCTCTATAAAATCGTACGCTTTTAGTACGTAAACATAAGCACAACACTACGTAGCTTGCGGTCATGTGCATGATTATTTCTAATGTCTAGCTTCTATTTTAAAATTGTTCCGTCTGACAGACAACTAATAATAATCTATCTTTAAAAATAATCACGCACGGTCTGAAAAGAGTAGGCAAACAATGTGACCAACTTTTAAAAAGGCCCGAATAATTCAATACAAACAGTGAGAAAAACAAAATATGGAACGATACTTTTCGAATTCCAATTTTAAATTTGACTAATGAACAAAAAATTATAAACCAGCACTCAACTGAAATAAAGAGTGATGGCTGATTGTAGAATATATGACAACAATTGACGCTTTGATTCGCTGCAACACTCACTGGGAGTAATATTGAGACTTTTTGGCAGAAACATATAATAATATTTTCGATTGTGTTTTATTTTTGTTTGAGAATTTGAATATTGTTAAATAGTATGTACGAACACCGAAAAATTTTCAAAACGTCAAAATATATACATACATAAAACCAAGTAAAATAAATAGATTTAGATTACATCTAGTGTTTCACTACAATAGGCGTCAATATGTACCTGGTCAGTATCCAAAATAACACTGGACAAAATTAAATGATAACATTTAAAATCTGTGTTAATCCCTTACATGGACAAAATTTGCATTTCAAGAACAAAGCAGCAATGATGTGATTGTTTTCTGACACAGAATTGTTTACAAAGTAAGCAGTCACAATTATTTAAAATAATTGGTCTGTTAAGTGTTAACAACGTAGAGATATGTGATTGAAACTAGTGATTTGGCGGTTAATTAATTGGGGGTTTATAACGCAGCAATGAGAGAAGCACAAAACCGGTCGTTGTGGAGATCCTTGGGGGAGAGCTTTATCCAGCAGTGGGCATCTTTTGGCTGAGATGATGATGATGGTAAACGAGAGAAGATCGCTTGTGGCATCACCTTCCACAAGTGATCTTCTCTCATTCATCATCATCAGAAGGCTTGATGACTTTATGCGAGGCTATCGCATAAAGTCGTCAAGCCTTCTGATGCAGAGTATGAAAGGATTGGTACATTAACTGACTAAGATTTGAGGTGACGACACATTCTTAGAACTTAGCAGTTACTGATGCTTTAAACAATAAGGATTACATAATGATTAGTTTCGCATCATATTTTCATATTTTACTAGGTATTTAGTAAAATGCGCTCTAACAGTTTGGAAATAAAGAAGCAAATAAAATCGCAGCTTTAATTTTCCCTGCGCAACTGTCATTAAAGAGCACTTATACAGCGGACCACGTCTGACAGATGGTAACAATTATGATTTATTTAATATCTCAAAGCTTTGAAAAAAAAAATTGAAAGTCATTTTTCCTGAAGCGTCCGGTACAGAAAATAAGATAACCAAAGAGGACAGTCTCAAACTGATTGTAAAAGAAAAATGATATTTTATGATATCTATTTCATATAAAATACGCTTCTCAGTTACAAATGTACCGTAATATTGTTTTACAGAGACTTTTGCTAAGCAACAAGTTAATCTAGATATAAAAATAGAAGCTGTATAGATTCATTAACCTCCGACGCAAAAAGAGAGGGGTGTTATAAGTTTAACGTGTCTGTCTGTGTATCTGTCTGTGGTATCGTAGCTACCAAACGGATGAACCGATTTTCGTTTAATTTTTTTTGTGTCGTAGATAATTTTATCCCGAGTGATCTTAGCCAGGTTTCATGAAAATCGGTCCAAGATGGCCGCCGCCACAGAATGGATTACATATTTTTTTCACAACTCCCTCAATATGGGTATCAAATGAAAGGGCTGGTCTAGTAGAATACTATGTACTATGACAAATTTCAAATCCAAGATGGCCGCCACCACAAAATGGCGAATGACATTTTTTTTCACAACTTGCTCAATATGAGTATCAAATGAAAGAGCTTGACTAGTAGAATAATGTACTTACAGTAATATTGAAAGGGAATGAGGAATATTAACTAAATTCGAATAAATGAAAACTAAAAACTTGAAAATTATTTTTTTATCTGATCAATGCCCTAGATTGATGAAGAAAGTGGTGTGATGAGAGGGTATATTGGAAGTGTGAAATTATTTGCACCTATAGTATAATACGGTTAGTTATATTTAAATCGATTTACATGTAATAACTGTAACATTACTGTAACATGTTTACATGTAAGTAAGGAAAATATGACCCTACGTAAGTACTTATGAAACTTTTTGATTAAATGTTGTCGCGTTCGGGGGACTGCTTTTTACCTATAAAAGTAGGTTTTTAAAAAAAAAAATTATATTAAAATTACAACATAGATTGAGGACTTAGAAAAAACTTCATATGTTACGTATGTACTTTAAAAAAAAACGTTTAAAAAATTAGAGGGGTCCCCCGATGCGACAACATTTAATCAAAAAATTTCATACGTACTTACGTAGGATCATATTTTCAAGGTTATTTTTTCTTTTCTATAGGGTTTCACGTTTTATTATTTTGCGTCGGGGGTTTTTAAAATTTTTAATTTTATTTTTTTTAGATTATTAACGCAATGCTATTGTATAGTGTTAACGTCAAGTGTTATAACGATAACGTTACAAACAACACACACTAGTGTACTCGTAATATTAATAAGTATCAATGACAATTTAATTGTTTAATTCACAAGTTCGCTGTCCGAAAATTGTAACAATGGAAAATCAATTACAATGTTAGTACCTACCTAACATACAGAATGTAAGTGTGAAATACTATGAATATGGTACAGGGAACATTGCGCACTGGCAGGGAGTGGAATTCTCTGCCATCGTCTGTGTTCCTAAAAACTTATAACCTGAATGCCTTCAAGGCGAGAGTTAATAGGCATCTTCTGGGGCAGCTCGCTCCATCGTAGACCTCATCTACGCTCACCATCAGGCGAGATCGAGGTCAAGAGCTGTCTTAAAAGGCATTAAAAAATAAAAAAATAAAAAATCAGCAACAACTGTTGGTTTTATTACGATCGCGTGACCGCAACAGGATACGTTTCCTTATTCAATAAATCTTTACCTCAGTTAAAGTATTAAGCTTAGAAAATGAAATTACTGTGTTATGAGCCTTTTCCCGTTGCTGTATAGTTTCATTGTCTCGTTATTGTATAGTAGGAATTTTATGACTGATAAATGGACTTAACCATGCTTTCTCACTACTGTTCAATTTAGGTTAAGTACACTATCACTAAGCTTTACAGTTGTTGGTATCTGTCAAAGTCGCGACTTCTACGAGTATATTATATTTTCATCATCAGCTCATTTTTATGTTCTTACTGCTGGGGCACAAGCCTTCCCTGTGAATGGGTAGGGAGAACAGGCCACTACGCGGGCCAGTGCGGATTCGACGCCTAATGCTGCCGGGACCAACGGCTTAACGTGCCTTCCGAAGCACGGAGGAGGTCGAGATTATAAACTTTTGTACACCCATCCGAGGATCGGCCTTTGCGAAAGATGCTTAACTTAAGCCAACGCAGACCGGGCGTGTTAACCACTACGCAATCGAGCTCCTCATTTGTACTTTTGTACTTTACAGAAAGATTTAAAAAAAAATTGAAATTAGGAAAAGTTTCCACGAGTGGGATTCGTACCCGCACCCACGGATGTACCTGGTCAGGTTCACTTCTCAATTTGCTACCGTGGATCTGTACAATCCGTGTTTATCTACTTTTACATACAACTACTGAACTACTTATTATTAATAAGAACATAATTTTAATACCTAATACATCAAATAAAATTAAATGCATATTTTTACGCCGCAAAAGTTTATAGTAAATTTTAACGAAAATGAACTCCAAATATTATGGCTCCATTTCGTTTAACGACAAAAACAAACTAGTGAAAAATATATTAAGATCTCTTTGAAAGTGTTGTAACGATGTCACTTTTATGGCTAGTTGTTAAATAATTAAAAGACAATTTTAAATAGATAATGGTGTTTAGCCGCTTTAAGTGTTAACGAGATTTATAACTTTTTTATGGTCCTTTCAAGCCCTGTAACTACTGTGATAGTAGACAAAGAGCAAGCTTGTAAAAAAATTATATGAATCATAATCATAATCAAAATAAGCAACTTTCGCAAAGGCCGGTCACCTGATGGGTAACCAAAAAAATCTCTTTCTATCTTTACATCTTGAACTCCTCCGTGATTCAGATCAGACTGAGCACTGAGCCCGCGTGGTGGTTTATGGCCCGTTATTCCTATCCATCCATATAGAAGGCTCGTGCCACAGTAGTGGGGACATAAAATGAACTGATGATGATAACCAAAATAATGCATCATGCCTAAAAATGTACCAATGCTAGGTTCAGAGTTACTAAATCATTATAATTGCCGTAATTGCCAGCAGGATTCGAACTAACTAACTAACCGGGAAATATCTTAAGGCATTTGGCCCTTATTTCTGTATACATGTTTCTTCGCAATAACATCGCTTAATGTAAATTCATATAAGTATTTATTATTCACTGTACAAAGTCTTACATCAAACGGTATAGCAAAGTGATCATAAAACAAATGGCACTAAAATATTTAGTTAAGCACGCAGTAAATATTATTTAATCTGTAGTTAAGCTAATGATACTACATGCTATATTTTGTAAGTGTCAAATGTCACAGCGGGGTACTGTTCATCATCATCATCATCATCAGCTCATTTATGTCCCCACTGGTGGGGCACGAGTCTTCCCTATGGATGGATTGGGAGAACGGGCCATAAACCACCACGCGGGCCCAGTGCGGATTGGTGGTTGTTAACGACTGCTAATGCAGCCGGGACCAACGGCTTAACGTGCCTTCCGAAGCACGGAGGAGCACGAGCTGATAAATTTTTGGTCACCCATCCGATGACCGGTCTTTGCGAAAGTTGCTTAACCTCAGCACTCGCAGACCGGGCGCGCTAACCACTGCGCCATCGAGCTCCTCGGGGTACTGTTGCCTCCTCCTACTTATCTTATATTAGTGGGGCCTGCCATGGTTTCCTTCTCTTAGTAGTCATCGAGATCTTTTGTGCAACCCCATCCTTTCACAACTTTACCTCCGTTAAGATGACTGGCATAAGTATGGCAATGATTTTGGCTCTTTTGCCTTCAGATAGGCTGATCCCAGAAATTTCATTACTTGCCTAGCCAGAGTCATGTTTACACAGTAAGTGCTGTATTGACTTTGTTTTTCTCTCCACATGACCCAGTCAAACTGTTGCCACCTTAATACTGGGTTCGCATAACTAGCAAGACAGGAAAAGTGGTTTCAAAACTTCAAAATGATAAAAAGCCCTTGTTTTCTTTATAGCCATATCAGATTTGTACTGCGCAAAAAAAACCCATTTCCAGTGAGCCAATCTTTTATAACACCTTCATTTAAGTGTTATTATTATAAACGGGTAAAAAGTCCTCGTCGATATCGTGCCGGCGTTGGATATTTAAGGTCAAAGGTCACGAAAAACGATTTTTCGCGAAATCTCGTTTCCGATTACCCTGTGATCAATGAGGGTTAATTTCATTTTTTATTTTCATGAACAAAAATAAATTGAAAACACGTGACTTAGAGCTGGGAGCTCGATGGTGCAGTGGTTAACGCGCTCGGTCTGCGAGTGCTGAGGTTAAACAACTTTCGCAAAGGCCGGTCATCGGATGGGTGACCAAAAATTTATGATCTCGAGCTCCTCCGTGCTTCGGAAGGCACGTAAAGCCTTTGGTCCTGGTTGCATTAGCAGTCGTTAACAACCACCAATCCGCACTGGGCCCGCGTGGTGGTTTATGGCCCTTCCTCCCTATCCATCCATAGGGAAGGCTCGTGCCCCAACAGAGGGGAGATAAAAAATGAGCTGATGATAGAGCTGGGCAAGAATGACGGTGTGTGTATGTGTGTGTATCTATTTTAAAGTGCACTGCACTAGTTTGCTTTAATTGCACAACGGAGCTCCGTTCAACATTATATTAAGGTTTATGAATTCCCGGACTTTTTTCATTCCCGGGACCCATGAGCTTAATTTTTTCGTTCCTGGGAATTCCAAATTTCTGGGCATTTGGTTTTTTTCTACATTTTCTAGATTCTCATCTTTTCATCGTTCATCTTCTTATATTATGGAATGGATGGATGATGGATAAAGGATTTAAAGAAATAATTTATAAAAAAAAGGTTTGTCCATTTTTTTCTAAAAAAAAATTAATATTTAGAACACGATTAATTAAAAGTTACAATACAAACGCTCTTTACCTAATTATTAGTGATCGAAAATAATAATTTAGTACAGACAGAACTTTATCCAATACAAACAATTATCCTAACTGCAATTGAACATAAGTAGAAAACAAAACATAGAAATATCTATAGCTTCATTCTGTGCGACAGTACATTATTTACTTCCAACGATTTGTTAAGTGCAAGTCTGTTGTGTGAAAATAACAAATTATAATTTCTTTCGACGGCGTGTTAAATTCCCGACTACCCGGGATTTCCTACCAAAATTACCCGGGTAGAGGAAAGGTAGTTTTCCCGGGAGTTCCCGTACCCGGGTAAACGGGAAATAAACCCGGGAAATAATAAGATAATTCCATTATCTGCAGTTGCAGTGAGCACACTGAAGAGACTAGATAAATCAATATAAATAACCTAATATGTTATTTTCAAGCCGTCTCTATGGTCTAGTGGTTCGACAAATAACATAGAGTTCTCGATTCATATCCTAGCATACATATTGCAATAGGTTCAGTTGTAAACTTGTTCGAAGATCACCTGGCTAACAACCTTTTTATCTAAGTCTGTGTTATCTTAAAAACAACAAGTTACTCATTGTTGTGTTACTCAGATAGCTAGTGCCCAAGTGGTTTACTCGTAGGGGGTTCGGGGTGAAGTTCACTTCCGCATTTGGCCTTATCATCACTTATCATCAGGTGATTTGGCAGACCAGCGATTTCATATTGAGAAGTAATATAAAAAAAAATATTGAAACGTGATTTGATTTTCAAATGAAATATACTCCGCTATTGCAACGTGACCCTTATGTACCCAAACACAACGTTAACCCAACTCAGACTACCGCTAACGCCATCTCTTATAGAGTTGTTGAACTAGTGTAACAAAAGTTTTGATACACACAAAGAATGATGATGGCTAAAAGTAATTCAGAACGAGCATAATATTTCTTTTACTTAGTGATGTAATTTATTCAATTATCATATTTCAGAAAACTTTTGACATGACAATTTTTAACGAGTGAAATCAAAGAAAATTAATTGTTTAGGCCATGTTTACAAGGTATTAATAGAGGTAGGCACTTGTTTGAAATATTGTTCAAAAGTACCGATTATACTAATTTTTTTTTATAAAGTTATGGCTTTGCATCTATTAATACAAATTGGCCAAATACGGCCGTTTTTCAGGGTTCCTTAATCAATTTGTAAGTCTGTTCATCTGTATTGTCACTATAACATAATAATATTTGATGTGTCTTTCTATTCCTTCTATATTAAAGGGCATGATTCAAAAAGTTCAAAGTATACAGTATAACAAATTATTTATGATAACTAGCGATAGTCTTTTAATTCTGCCATAATAAAGTTAGTCTTAGATAGATATAGAAACCTAATGTATGTAATAATAGAATGTACAAATTATAATCGATGTGCAATAAAGACAAAAAAAACACTTTCTTTATATCGCTGGCCTATATCGTAGCAATTTCAACCTAATTCTTGTATAAACAGTGAGCAGAAATAACAAAATTCCCTATTGACCGACACCATTTTCATAATCGCTCCAACAAACGGAACCAACCATTTTTTTTTATTTTCCCACAGAAAATGTAAAGCATACCCCTCCACCTGGCATCAATTTCGGAGTTTGAAGGCGGTTGTGTTTACCTAAATCAATCAAGTGGCCTGACGCGCCCTGCTCCGTCATAATGGCAGGGATAAGTCTCTTAATTAATGCAAGGTTCTAAGGGAGGCGACATCTTCGCTGACATTGAACCCATTGATAATATAAAGATTGAACCTACTGCTTAAACTGCAACGCCAAAGTTAGCTAATTAAAAACAATTTAAAGATTTTTTCAGAAGGTTGTTTTTGATTGATTTACTCTATGTATTTTCTTCAAGCATAAATAGTTTTATAAGAATTGGGTTATGTGTTTACCTAAATCGACAAGTGGCCTGGGTGCCTAGTGTGAGTTTTGTTTGCTATCCGTATTGATTCGATTACGTTTATGAAAACGAAAATTGGTATGGCTTTAAAGCAGCGCCTCCTGGCGACATACGAGAAGAGTTACAATTTTGTTATAAAAATTCTCGTTTTCGTTAACGTTATTGAATAACGAATGAAACTCGCACTAGGCACCCTGATGCGCCCTGTCATGTGATAATGGCAGGAATAAGTCTCTTAATTAATGTAAGGTTCTTTAGAAGGCGACAACTTCTACATTTGAACCTATTGGTTAAATGTCAGCGACTAAACCTACTTCATAAACTACTTCGTGAAACTTCCTTTTCTATTTTAATAAAAATTTAAAATATATTGTCTATGACTGACAGCTCTTTTATTTTCTTGGGTAATATTTTACTTAATTATAGAAAATGTCGTAAGGATTAAGTTTAAAAGTTCGAAAAAAATATTTTATTCTAAATTTGTTTTGGTACAGAAATATTATAAAGGTTGTTAAAGTTATACAACATTTAAGACTGTAAGAAACTAGAGGCCTTGATCTTACAAACGAAGATCATAGTTTATTTTTAAATACATTCACCATTGTAAAAAAAACGAAACTAAAAATAGCTTTAAAAAGAGACGATTTTTCTCTGATGTCTCATCAGACAAACAAACACTTGAAAATTTTGATTTCTACGATTAAGTTTATTTGACTTTCTGATGTCTTATCTCATTTGTATCTAGTTTAAAAGAAAGTTATGTACAAGAAATGCAACCAGTTTAACAAATTTTATTTAAATCAGAACACGTACTTTATTAAGATATTCTTAAAACCAAATGTCGAAATGAATCCTTGCGTTCAAGCTGGGAAATTCTCCATAGAGCCAAACACTCCCACGGAAGTGCCATTAGAAGCCACAGAACTACAATAGTGTACGCGGCGTATTATTTACACATTCTGAGCGAATACACGGTAAAGGATAATCCGTAAAGTTTTGCAGGAGTTTCCGTGGAAAAATTCCCGAAACTACTACCTACTGCGTCGAGCGAAATTCATAACGCGCTTAACAGTTCGGGCTCACCTGTCTCGTTATACTTCGGAATTTTTAAATTAAATTCCTACCCACCGCCGACTGAACAAAGTTGCCGAATTCTTAAAATTCGGCTTCGTAATTAATCTTTCGTTTTTAATAAACACACAAAGACAATGGAATAAAGTGGAGCTTATGCCTTATTAATGGAAGGGATGGGACGGTGTTAAATCTTGTAATTAATGCAGGTGCCCGCGTTCCAGTTGCCGGCTGGTGGATCTTTGGCAATTATCGGAAATTCGCTTTCTGGTACACGTTACGCAGTAGCTTATTATGAAGGTAATTATTAATTCCGCAGAGTTTCGTGGCGAGTCATATTGGGGATGGTGCTTAATGTTAGAGATTATGGGCTGGGAATGTGAAACAAGTGAAGGCAAGTCACCATCGGCTCATCCGTCGTGTTTTGTTTCACTGGTTGTATGTAAAAAATAAGCTGTGAATATACCTATTTAGATTTGTTTCTCTAACACTTAAACAAATGAGTTGCATTTGTTTCTATGTCAAGAGTGCGTTAATACATTAAGAATTTGTTTCAATAATATTTGAATATTAGCGCTGCATTTGTGTCTTTTTTTATTGAAATGTCTGCTTCGCGTGATGTTAAATGAAAGTGGAGTCCAGATGCATTGACAGCAAGTGAAGAGGTAGGTATTGTACCGGTCTAGACGTCACACTTTGCCAACCACTTCGTTACAAGAAAAGTAGTAGCCATACTCAAACAATAAAAAATCTTGTACTTACGATGTTATGAAACGGGACTTATATAAAGGTTTGATTTCCTTCCAACAGATTCATGCCTATAACTACACAAATACGTACATGAATAATTAACTTGCTTATTATCACCGTATGGTTAACGTAGGGTTAACGTAAAAGTGATTCAAAAGGGTTTACTGACTATTTACGAATAAGCTTTTGCCAAATTATTACTAAGTACATGAACAATGTATCAGTAGTAATTTTGTAATTTGTTTTTATTTTGTAGTTGAAATGAGAATTTTTCAATCTTAATAAAGTTATTTCGCAAACGTTGAACAGTTTATTTTTAAAAGTGTCGAATGTTACAGTAGATAATATACAAAATTAGTTAACTAATAACTATAATTGTGAAATTTATGAATTTACCAAAGATAAATAAGTTACTTGACCTAATTAATATATAAAATTAATATGTAAGTATACAACGTGTAACAGAAAGGTGTGATAAAAATTAAAAGATCCAAAGTGTATCCGATCTAGATCTTGTATGCAGAGTTATTAAGACATAATTATTAACTTGCATTGATTATGCAATTTAATATTAAATATTTCTCTTGTGACGTCACATCAAAATAAACAAGTCACAGCCCCAATATTTGCTTTAGTAACTTCTGTGTAAGTACACATTTATGATCACTGCTTCTTGCTAAGAGGGGGTATCCAATCGTAGATTTGATTTTAACACTTTAATGTACAGGGTGTAATTTTTACAGATTTTAGTCGGTTCGATACCCGGGTGTGACAAGCGTATTTTCGAAAAATTTTGAATGCACTTTTCTTTCTTTCCAAAAATAAAGGAATGTTTTCTTTGAGTAAAATTTTCTATCTACAGTATTAAGAGTACTTTCACTTCAGGTGGTATTACAAAATTCCACCCTGTATAGTAACTATTTAAAGCATTGTGAATGGTAAATTCAAAATAAAATAAATATGTAAGTATATGTTTTAAATTTATACCATAATATTACTGGGATTTGATGTAACACTGACGTAGTACTGACTGACTTCGTTGTTTTGGTCACAGTTCTATTCTAACGCATCCGACCAACTTTCCTATTTATTGCTGTTTTTAGGGGTGGTATCAGCCCCCGACCCCCGCCCTGTCCCCCACAACAAACTTCATAACAGCGACAAAACTCAATCTATAAAACAATTTAAATAAAAATTCATATTTCGGATTGTTTACGAAATAAGAAAATGGCAAAACTTGTTTTGTGAAATAAAGAAATGATAAATCAGTGTAAGTATATTGACAAATGTGCTTGAGCCAAAGTTTTTGACCAATGAAAATGACTAATAAATGCATTTTTATTTAAATAATTAATCTATCTTATGAGAATTTGATTTGGTTTGAATCGAAGTGCATATCAAGGCAAAATGTTACTCTCCTCATTTTTTTTTGTTTTTTTTTTATATTTACGGGTAAGCACAGTCAGTGCCTTGATCTCACCTGATGTTAAGTGATGATAAGGCCATTTGGTGGAAGCGCACTTCACCCGGGATCCTCAACTAGTGAGGCATTGGCTATCTTATCTCTAGCTGCCGGAACACAACAATGCTTCCAACATTGATGTTATGGCGACATATTTAGATGAGATGGTGGTAGCTAGCCAGGCGGAAAAACAAGTCCTACTACCAACGAAACCGAGTACACAAAGATGTACCCCCCGCTGGGAATAGAACCCGGGACCTCTGGGTCTAAACCGGTGGTCGTAACCACTAGACCACAGAGGCGGTTATAATCTATCTTATGAGAATATGATTTGGTTTGAATCAAGTTGCGCAGAGCAAGTTCAAACTTGACATTCGATCGCGTTAACGAAAACGAGAAATTGTAGGACAAAATGTGACTCTCCTCGTTTCCTAACAAGAGGCCCAGATTCTAATTCAGTTCCATACATTTCTTATTTTCGATAACGTGATTGAATGGCGAATAAAACTCACAGTAGGCACCCAGAACGCAAAACGTACTGTAATTGGTAAAACATGAATTGCATATGGTATTGTTTGTCTATCAGTAATATAACAGGAGCCCGTAATTAATATACGCATTCTAATATGTTACAAATAATTATTTTAGGCTGTCTGTCAGTTGGTAAGGTTTTGTGGAGAATTGCGCTTTCATCTTTGGCCATGTCGTTACTTACCATCAGTTAATATAAAGTTCCAGCGCTTCCCCGTTGCAAAATAATTTAAAAAAATATATTTTTATCACTGTACCTAATTCTGAAGTTCAATTCATATAAATCTAAGGTTTTAATAAAAACCCTGTTAAAATGCAGTAAACATACTTATGAATCAACAAATATGTTTCTAAAATTTTTAATAAAACAACTCAAGCATCACTCAAACTCGTGTGGAGATGAGTTTGCTCCATACTTCTTGACAGCTCCCGTAGCCGTAGCCTGCGTCAGCAGTGTTGGACACCAAACGCACTTCTGGAGTGTATTATTGATTTTTACCGCCCGAGGGGCGGGGCCAAATCTGTGCGAAAGGGATCACACGATTGCCTCCTCATTAAATCAGAGGAAGAGCCACAATTTCGCTCCGTACAGTCTCTAATTAAGGACGTAACCATTAACCAACTATTTAAAATAGGTAAGGCCTCGTGGAATAACATTTGCACTAGAGTTATGAATGTCGAAGTTGTCACAAGTTACGCCGAGTGTATCGACAGTGACACGCCGCTTTTAATCCCTCTAAGTGTGATAAGTTGCGAATGGCTTGGGGTCCATGTTTACATCCATACAGAGAAGCAGATCAAAACTTTGTCAACACGCGTCATCTTGAACAAAAATATGCAAACGAATTAGATTGGTCGAAAACTCTCAAAAAGTATGACGAAATATAATTGTAAATTGATATTGTTTGCGCTTTGGTAATGCGTCTGAATGCTTATTGTAGTATTTTATAATTTAAAATATACGTTAAGCGACATTCGCAGACTCAAAATACTGAATATGTATACCCTCATGGCTATGTTTAGGAAGACATATTGTAGGTACTCGCTTTGGTTGTTGGTTAGGCTTTTTATTAGTCTTACAACCTACCACCATCTTCTCTAAGTCTGTCACTCTATATTGTTTTGCTATGTTACCTAACAACAATGTTAACAACTAGTTATAATATCTTCAGCCAGTTCTTCAGTCTAGATGAAGTTCTCTTACATCATCGACCCTATTGTATTTTGTATTTATATTTTGTTATCTGCTTTATAGTCTCTTACCAAGAAGTGAGACGAAGCACTTACAAGTTGTTAAATAAAAAAACTCACGTACTACAGATCTTCTGGCCTTTGTGGTTATTTTTAAATTAATGCGAGTGTCACATTCACCTGAAATGTTTGCTGAAAGTTTGCAAACCAATAACTTTAATGCCAATGACTGTTACAACAAGGGTTTCCTTAAGTCTAGAGAGACCTTGTATGAAGTAGATAGAGATTTTTAAAAAGCTATTTTTCATTTAATTACTTATAACATACACCGTCGGAGTTTCGACTCGACGACACCAATTTTCACGAGAATAAACACAATATTTGAATGTCAGGCAGCATATAAAGTGAGATATCTCGTGATTTCGTGAAAAGAAAGTTTATGATGTTTATTTCAAGGCACATTTTCTCGTGCACGCCATCGAAACTCTTAAATGCGCTATAAAATTCTTTTTTAACGTTCGAAGCGATAAATTCGGGGGATCGCGTTCGCAGATCTCGTCTCGTCCCGGTGACACCTTCCGAGTTCAAGGGGTCAGGGTTGCGAGACGTAATCGTGACGTGACGGTTCGCGAGGGGAATAACAATGCCACCTCGAAGGCCCCTGTACTGATTCCGAATCTGCATAAGATGCGCCTTGTCAATCTATTGGTGTAGCTTCTTTTTCCCTCAAATGAGTGAATGGTAAGAAGCAAACGGTTAGATATTTTTTTGCATTGCAAATAGGCGAGGATTAGGAGTAGTATAAGTCCAGCATGGACTGATGCGGGCTAAATGCGGATCACCGTGTTTAGCCCGATCATCATTATCATCATTATCGGAAATAAGTCAACTTAACAAATAAAGTAAATGAATTGAGTAAACCATGGACACTAGCTTAACACGCATGTGATACGACGATGATACATGAAAATAAGTATAGATAATAACACGTAGACCTATTTAAAAATATCTAGTTAACAACCAATAAATTTCCTCATGACTCATGGTTTTTATTCAAGATTATTTCACACGCCTACGAAACAAACAGAATATGCAAGTCAGTTCAGTTTAAAAAGTACACTGCACATAAGCTCTAAGTACCATACTGAATTCACGCTTGCACTTGACCTTACGGTCATCATAGTTTGACCTCATTCTTCGCATACAAATGCTAACAATTGAGAGAGTTGTGCTGAAAATCAGGTTATTTACACGTTTGACTTACTACTGACATACTGTGTGGTTGAGCTAAGCGATGGCTAGTTCTCACGTCATACTCGTGAACAATCGCTGCTGACAGGAGCTGATCTGCTTGATGTTCGACTTTTTGGGTGTTTAATTTTATAATCAAAACCCTAGGCGTAGGCATCATAGGCTAATGATAATATGATAATGACTAATGCTTTTACGCCTGCCATTGCGTTCAGTATCTAACTGTATAGTATCTAACTATCTTTTTAATTTCTTTGTTTTCGTAAATGTCTACAATATTCACACTTTGTGTTGTTTCATTGTTATAGAAAAAAACAATAAAGTCTACCACTCTGCCAACTCTTCTCACCTTTGTTAAATTTTTGTATTCTTGGTTTCAACATCAACTAATATATTTTTTCACCTTAAATGAAAAGGCCTTCACCTTTACGAGAAATAGTTCAGCTTTATCACGAATCTTACTCGATGGTACACAAACATATCATTATGCACGAAAGCGTCCGTACAACGTTTCGACATATTCATCTCAAACTCGTAAAGTTAACAACTCATAAACCGTAACACTTTCTTTTTACCGATCTTATTTTTCATCAATGTTATTGCTATCTACGTCACAGGCGTCTCTACTATTTCTTGCTTCATATAATTCAATGCATGTCCTGATTTTATGGTTACCTACCGCTAGTCTAGTTTATTTAGGTCGACCTTTAGCGAAATCATCAAATGTCAAACTTCAGTGGCTATCTTATTCAAAGCTCTACGTCGCTTAGTTCGTATAAAAATTTAGCTTGGTTCCATAGATAGTAATGGATTCTCAAGCTTATAAAACCAATTCCAGATTGAAGATTTCAAGGACGTGTTTACTACTAAGGTGGCCGGATACTTAACTGTCAATGCTGCTAAGCGCATCATGTTAAAAAAAAACATAAACTTTAATTTATTGGTGATTCTTTTAAACTCTTTACATTTTTTGCATCATCTGTGTAGCGCCGGTAGGTTCTTTGCTGACTTAGTGGACGGAGATCTGGAGATCTGATAGTTCCTGATCGTAGAGCCAGAAGTACAGCTGTGAAGGTAAACAGATGGAATTGGTGGCTGTATGCTGTTAGTTGGGGTAACTGATATATGGAGCGTATCCAAATTGAGAGCACATACTTGAAGTGCAGTAAGCAGGTATCATTCTATGGAGAGTGCTTGCTTTTGGCCTCAGACCACCTTTACAGCGTCACTGGATTTGTTAGAGGGTGGCGATAAAATTAAAAAGTTCCTCAAGCTGTGTAATTGAAATGCCATCAGAGGGTTTCTAGAGGGAATGGCAACAAGCAAGCGTGTCCTCGTTCTCTACTAATTTTTCCGAGGGGTTCGGATCAAATCGGGTATATAGCTATCAGTTCTCTTTGATCACCTCGGCCTTGTAATTTGGTCCTAGATCACGCAGATGCGTAAGCCGCATCAAGAACGGTTAAGCTGATGATGACATAGGCTTGAACCTCATTTTTGTAGAAAAACCACTGTTTGTAGAAATGTATACATTCAACGAAGACAGTTTGTATTTTCGATTTTCTAATAGACTTTCTTGCAAGTGGGTCAACAATAACTCGGGCATGCACATTATTATATAATCGTTCGTAAACATTCGATGATCGTATTCATGTGATGATGCATTTACGATACAATGTGCTTTTACAATGTTCGTGTACGTCTCCGTTTGCGACATTGCTTGTCACAAATAGCCTTATATTTCTGAATTGTCGTTTCGCACTCAATTAAAGCATCTTTGCACATAGCAACTGAAATGAAAGCTCTTTTTGTCTTTCCCTCAAGAAACCGCCGTTATGCATGAATGGAACCAATCAAAAGATAGACGACAATTTAATAATAGCATTTTTGCTGCGAAAGTATTGTAAACTTTTCATCGTCGGATCGGAAATCGAGACGGAAAATTATTACGTTACTAAGTAATGTGACCATTAATGGAAGTCACAAAGCTAAAATCACCCGTTATTCACAGATTGTCAAAGGCTCGCGATTTTCAATTTGCGTTCGACTCAACAATGGTCGTTTAAAAGTTGAAAGAAAAAGTAAAAAGGCCTAACTCAGCACAATCAAGGCTCTCAAGTGCAGAAACATAAATGAAACCATTAATTATCCGCGATCTCAGTTATTCTTCCTTCCTGGACCTCTCCCCCCTCCCTCCCCTTGTCAACGGTACCTCCCGCCTTTATATATTTTCTCTCTCTCGTTAATTTGTCGAAAGTTAATTGAAGGGATATTTCTGACCTAAATAGCTTAAGTTGAAAAAATCTTGTTGTAAGTTTTTGAGCAGCATAACAGGATGATTAAGAACTGGCTGTCGCTTTGTTTTTATTTTCGGTAATTCTACTGCTTCGGATCGCTTTACTTTAAACGCGTTTTGGCACATTTAGTTACTGGTAAACAACTCATTTTTAAAAAAGCCACTTTAGACATTTCGATTATTTTCCTGTCATGGTTGTTGAAATACGAAATATGAATCAGTTAAAAATATGAATTGACTACGATTTACATTTAAATGATAACTTAGAAAAATAAAAGGAATCAGTAAGACTATCTGGGGGCATGGCAGTGCCCCCGCCAAGTCGAGCAAAAAAGCGGCACGGCCGTACCATCCTTTTTTCGAAGTAAATCAGGCCATTTTCGACCACCTATAACTTCGTTGTTGATAAAACTATAAGCCTGAATTTTCGGTAACCAAGCAGGCATTGTATAAACACGGTATATTTCAAATTTCAATTAATTTGAACCAGTAGTTTAAGAATTATAACTAGTCAAAGTTTCTTAATTTTGTCACTCACTGACTGACTAACCGATCATCAAAACTCTAACGCACTTCTAGCTGACATAGAAGCTTCAAATTTAGAATACACTGAGTGTTTAGTGTATAAATCAAGGAAAAATATATAAATGTATAGGATTACAAAGTTACATTTGCGTACCTGTATGTATAATATAATGGAATAATAGGTGTAGATAGGTACCTAGATAGTACCGGAAAGGAAAAAAAGTTGGATTATCTACAAAAAGAAATGAGATACCATTAAAAACAAACGTGTAAAAAAACCAAGTCTCACAATCAGTTCAGTTCTTCTACCGTAAGTTCTCAATATTAAAAATCTTTTATGTTTTTTATGTTTTAGTCAGTTCAGTTCTTCTACCGTAAGTTCTAAATATTAAAAATCTTTTATGTTTTAAATAAATAGATTGACTTGGCAATCGCACTAAACAATCTAATTTAATATAATATATGTATTACTTGTAAGATACATTGTGTTTTCATGCGATGGCCAAGTCAATCTATTTATTTAAAACATAAAAGATTTTTAATATTGAGAACTTGGTATTGGTATATACAAAGTGTGTTAAATACTCTAACGGTTAAAGTTAATACGTTTATGAGATTCTTTTAGACGTTTTTATATTTTCTTGTTTCATCGTAGCCTACACAGCATATTCATTTGTAAACAATACAAAATTAATAACAGATTCACCACCAGTTATTGTGCGAAGTGAAAAAAGTGAAAAAATAAAAGTATCAGTCACCAGCACGAAGCTTAATTAAACCTTTTTAAAGTTACATTTTTCTGGGCTAAAAAGGCCGCGCACGTCATCGGTGTGGCGAGGATCGGCGCTCGTCTCATTGTTTTTATAAACAATGGGCAACCTCGGAGTCATTAACCCACTCCGATGTCAGGGTGCACCGATTCTTCGAGTTTCAACCTAAAAGTGTTGAGATTTAACACATTCATAGCTATCAGTAAAGGTGTGACGAAGGGAGACCTATTTCTACATATGACCAATGTGAAATAACACAATTTTAAGCTAAATCAACAAATATTTCTTCACTATTTTCTATAGTTACTTATACTATTATAACTAACTATAAGAATCGAACTCTTTGCATCATCCTTTTTTAATATTAACTGCTAAGGAATAGAATACGGTGCCAGCGTCGTTGTATCCAGGAGACTAAAACCCCTCGTATTTTAAAGTAAAAGCGAACTAGCATGTTTTGGGCAAACTCGCTTCATCATAATTATAGACCAAATCTATTACAAATACAAAAATAAACTGAATCTAAAAAAGTTTTTGTTTTATGCTGGCGTTTCATGCTAATCACCAATCCGTTGACCAGGCATCGCAAAATTTCCTTAATTGCAAGATAATAACTCAAACGTACATACACAATAGTAGGAACATAGAAAAATTATCCATATAACAACTAGCCTAGTTCCCGCGTTGAAACCGGATAGAAGCCGTCCCGCCAACTTCTAACACGCAACACATCCCGAATCCAGCGGTTGAGCACGTGACAATCTCACATGCCGTCACGTGAAGCGATATATTTGTCCCAATTCCGACTTTCCATACACACTACACGTTTTCGCCTACACATCTCTTAAAACAGTTCCGCGTAAAGTTCTGAATGGTATAAATAGCTCTATTATAAAGTGGTTATTTTGGAAGTTGAATAAAACTTTAATGATTCCTATTCTTTCGAGGCATCAAAAGGAAGCCGCGCTGGAAATGACGAGGAACATCTACCTGAAACTGCAGATAAATTTTCTGAAACATCCTAAGATTACGTTAATAGCGCAGATGATTTATAAAAATTACTGACTAATCTCGACGACTGTGTAGTGCAACCTCTTTGTGAATCGCTAGGTTCATCAACACGTGAAGTTCACTGGCATTGGAATCATTCAGTTATTTTAGTGTGAATTTGTTTTATCGAGCGCTTGATTGACGGTATGTCAGCCGAATATTTGGAAATGCATTGCGAGCACCAGTTTTTCAGTGCCATCCGTTTGGCGGATTTGCAGCCCGATAATGGGTTTCGTGAAAGTTTTCAGCACTATCAATTATTTATTAAAAGGCGCGTTAAGTTTTTATTTTGGTACGTTTCAATTGGTTCGAGCTGTCAACTCAATGTGTTTTTGTGTGCACTTTTAAAGGTGCCACTTCGTTTGAAATCAGATATAGTTTCTTTCATTCTTCATCATTAAATGGTCTTTAATGTTTTTATCAAATGGAAAATGTGGGTGTCAGTAGCATGTACTACACTACATTCAACAAAGCGAAACTGTTTATATAGCGAGAAGGTCGTGCATGGACAGGTCGAGTTAGTGTCTGTAAGAAACAGACGCGTTGTTCCATTTTCTCCTTGAGTTTTCCCGAAAACATACAAAAACCAACTTAAGATACCTACTTACTTCTTTCTTTGATTCGTGAAAATTTATTATGATTGTACAAATTAGGAGTCTCAATAAGTTTTATTCCGCCAGGGTGCGACAAGCGTGGTTGTGTCCACATGCTGGTCCGGATCGTTGTGTCTGTATGTCCACAAAGGGGTGGACATACTGTTTTGTTGTGCTGTGTGCGCGTAATGGACGGCTTCCACGAAGTAGTGCCTTTGTGGTAAAGGTCCCGTGGTTGCTTCCAGTCCAACGCCCCAAAAGTCTGGTCCCCCGGTGGTTTTAGTGGGTCGGGCAGAACATCGCCCAATCCCACACATCTCTCGGGCTTCGTTCAGCCCGGCAGAGACGGGAAAAAAAAAGGGTGCGACAAGCGACGGTACTTAGACAATTTACCATTCTCAGTTATTCCTAACAGCGCTCTATTTGTATCACAAATTAATCAACACCACATCACATTAAAAATAACACTGTTAAATGAAAAGCGCAAAAGCTATCTGAAAGACTAAATTATTATGATGAAAGCTTGTAGGTATATCAATCTCTACGCTTGTCAAGGATCGGTGAAATCAACCACCGGACTCGTTAACGACATAAAGGGAGAAAAACAAAACCTTCCATCAACCGTGACAAAATAATTGAAAACTATATTTTCTAAACAAACGACTGTCGCACACCACGTGACAGACACGGAGACGGCACGATAACGGGGCGGGGGCGTTCAACACGCGGACACTGTGTCCCGATAACACCGGGGGATCGGTGTCACGTGACCGGGGCCGGGGCACCCCGCACCCTGTCACGTGGGCTCGCCACATCCGAACGATCGGCATGGAGAGACCGGTTAATCCCTTCCATTGATTGCAAAAAAGAGTATTTGCAGCGAAGAATCTTCATCGGTTATTTTTACATACAAAGTAAAAAAAATTGCTAGAAATCATGCACAACTTTATTATCCAGATAACCGAAGTGCAGTCATCACCATCAGTCGAAAAGCGTCCCCCTGCTGGGGTTTATGTAAGATAGAAGTTTGGAAATCTAGCCTTTACACACCATGCTGGTCTTGGTCAGTTTGGTTGGTATAAAGCAAGGTCAGATTTTCATTTTCAACAGCTTACGACAGTGACCGAAAGTGTTATCATATTAGTATACATACTAGTAGTTATCAGTGGCGAAGACTCCATATACCCGATTCCCATCGGCTTCCCTTTAGAAAATGGTCAACATGATACTTCATACGATAAACATTATTTCTTAGCGAGTTATATTCATTCATCCATTTAACACTCAATGTTTAGTGATGGATGAGTCTTTGTAAAAGAAAAGTAAAAGTTTTATCTTGACTGATATGGTTTTTGGTGCAAGGTTTTTTGGATTGCAAATTTTTATTAATGCGGCTTCCCTTCTTCAGATATCCACCCTTCGCCACTGGTAGTTATCCTTTATTTCAAATAAAGCCCCTCTGATTGAATTCTTCCGAGGAAATGTTACCTATTTTAAAACAAAGCTGATCAGTTCAAGAAAGAAAGATATAAAAGTATTTTTATGGCCGCTTTTGAGTGCGTGGTGGTGATAACGTTAATCCCCTTCTATGCTACACTGTATTTTTATGCTTCTCGAGATTATGTTCTTGTAAACTATCGTAAATTCAACAAGTCTCTTAAACATATTTAAAGTTTGTACGAGTATACCTACAGGGTATACCTATTTTTAGCGAAAGTTAAAAAGGTGTGTCGAATGATACACTCTAATAAAACCGGCCAAGTGCGAGTCGCACTCGCGCACGAAGGGTTTCGTACTTAATGACGTATTAAAAAAAACTACTTACTAGATCCCGTTCAAACCAATTTTCGGTGGAAGTTTGCATGGTAATTCATATATTTTTTTTAGTTTTATCATTCTCTTATTTTAGAAGTTACAGGGGGGGGACACATTTTATCACTTTGGAAGTGTCTCTCGCGTAAACTATTCAGTTTAGAAAAGACGAGTGGCTGTCGCTGTGCACTGAGGATACTCCAATAGTACTACACTCGCAGAGGCAATGGGATGAGCCTCTCTGCAAGCGCACTTTTCGGGCACTAATTGAGGAATGTGACAACTCAGTGGATCAAGCCCGCCTGTTGGCGGTATCTGAAAAGGAGTCAGGTTTGTGGTTGCATGCTTACCCTTCCATTAATATCGGGACGCTGCTAGAAGTGCACCCTCACTCTATCGGTAGCTCTTCGTTTGGGCATCAAAATTAATGAACCACATCGGTGTCGGTGCGGAGAATGGGTAAACGAGCTGGGTCATCACGGTCTCTCGTGCCAGAGGAGTGCAGGACGCATGAGCAGACATGCTTCAATTAACGATACCATTCGTAGAGCTTTGGTGACTGCTAGTGTGCCCGCAATTTTGGAGCCGAGTGGGGTGTTGCGATCCGATGGTAGGAGGCCGGACGGAATGTCTCTTGTGCCTTGGAGCATGGGGAGGAGTCTGGTTTGGGATGCGACATGTGTGGACACTTTGGCCCCGTGTCACATTGACGCGACATCATTCCAGCCATGTGCGGCTGCAATCACAGCAGAAATGAATAAAGTACGGAAATACCGGGATTTGGGTGAGACTTACTTTTTCCTCCCCTTTGCTGTGGAGACGATGGGCCCATGGGGACCTAATGCAAAAATGTTTTTAAAGGACTTAACTGCTCGCCTGTACGAGGCAACGGGTGACCGGAGATCAGGTCATTTTTTTGCTCAGCGTATTAGCTTGGCCATTCAAAGGGGCAATGCCGCCAGCATTTTGGGCACCTTGCCTCGGACAGGCGAGTTAGTTGAAGTTTTTTACTTGTGAATTTGTGATTATTATTTTTATTTTTATTGTTTTTTTTAATGAATAAAGTATTATCAATAATATTATCTTACATTAAATACGTTTAGAAAAAAATTATATTAGAAACCTCAATATCATTTTTGAAGACCTATCCATAGATACCCCACACATATGGCTTTGATGAAAAAAAAAATTTGAGTTTCAGTTCTAAGTATGGGGAACCCCCAAAATTATTGTTTTTTTTTCTATTTTTGTATAAAAATATTAATGCGGTTCACAGAATACATCTACTCACCAAGTTTCAACAGTATAGTTCTTATAGTTTCGAAAAAAGTGGCTGTGACATACGGACGGACAGACAGACAGACATGACGAATCCATAAGGGTTCCGTGTTTTGCCATTTAGCTACGGAACCCTAAAAAGGTTTGTGTTACAAAATGGTGGGTAAATACAGTATGTTTTTGTTTTAACTCGGTCAAGTTTTTTTAAGCCCTTATAAGGACAACTCATCGGACCGGTGGAGGGTGGAGGTGAATACTTGTTTCGCGTAGGTCAGTGTAAAAGATGTACATGTCGCATCAGGCCATTAGTAAGAACGCTAAAACAATGAATCAATCGCGCCACCAAGCGGCGTACTCATGTAACTGCACTGACTGATAGATCCGATCAATATTGCCAAGGTTTCTGACTAAAAGCTCAAGGAAAATAAATTATTCATCATCACATCATTACCAGCTTAATGTATGTCTCCACTGTTGGGGCACGAGCATTCGCTATAGATGGATGAGGAGAATGGAAGTAAATATTGGATCATGGCAATTTCCAAAATTTTATTTTAATTATGTGTTATGCTCACGCCTGAAACGCTGGAACTGCTAAAGTTATGATAACAGCTTCAAATGCTTTTCGGTCCATTTGAAGTGTTGGAATATTGGGCTACAGGTGATCAAAGTTTGTAAATAGTTACTACACATGACCCATTAGCTCATATATACAGTTAGATCCTAAGCTTAGAGGTTTAACTGATGGATCCAACATTAAGCTAATGACAAATTAGCAGTTCAGTCAGAAATTAACAGCACTTTGGTCTAACTCTGATGATTGATGATCTGATGAGATTATTAGAAATTAGACGAAAAATTATAATTAAATTTTCGCTTCGCTCTGTTGTATAGCTTCGTTTAAAAGCCAGGCCTGCAATATTCAACTAGACAGCACACGATCGTATGCCAGGGTGAGCAGCTCTGTACCAAGAGTTGGCACCCACGTCGGTGAACATTTCCGATGAGAGATAATCACCGGCGTCATCCGAGATCGGGAGGAGCTCAAGATACTTTCTTATCACTCTCTGAATGTCACATTCCAGACTTTCAGGGGCCATTGCAAAAGTTGCTTAACTAAAGGCACACGAAAACATTGAGCCATGGGAAGTGAAAACATTGAGCCATGGGAAGTGAAAACATTGAGCCATGGGAATTACTTACTTGGATAACTCTGTTATGGTTGTACCTACCTATGCTTGATGTTCACGGAACCAGCGGTTACCTTCTAAGCTAATGACAACACAGCACTTCGGTCTAAACCTTATTGAAATTACCGAAAATCTGATGGAATTACAAGAAAATTTTCGAAAAATAATAATCCGGCCCTGCAATATGCAACTAGATAGCACACGATCGTATGCCAGGGCGGGCAGTTTTGTACCAGGAGTTGGCACCCACATCGATACGAACAATTTGGGACTCGGCCGAGCCACCTAACCCGTTATTGGATTGTCATAATTTAGCATGGCGTGTACCTATCGGCTTTGCCAGTAACTACTTGGAAAACTTGAACGTTCACATGCCAAGTGTGTTATTAGTTTTTACAAAATGTTTACTGCAATACAGTTTGCGATAGAGTATAACCTGTCTCTTTGGAGTTATGAGAAACGGTTTTACGCCAAATTTTGTTTATTCGCCTTTTAGAGGAGCTTCCAATGTTTGTACAATAATTCACCAAACAATGAATGTACTTTCATTACTGTGTGTCATGTCCTGCAATAGCAATACGCTAATTATACCATATACAGTTAAGTTAACAGGAGCTCGATAGCGCTGTGGTCAACGCGCTCGGTCTGCGAGTGCTGAGGTTAAGCAACTTTCGCAGAGGCCGGTGGTCGGATGGGTGACCAAAAATTAGTCATCTCGAGATTTGAAAGGCACATAAGCCGATGGTCACAGCTGCATTAGCAGTCGTTAATTACCACCAATCGACACTGGGCCCGCGTGGTGGTTCATGGCCCGTTCTCCCTATCAATCTATAGGAAAGACTTGTGCCCCAGCAGTGGCACATACAAATGAGCTGATGATGTTGGAGATGATGAAGTTAATTCATACACATAACTACGACTTATGGGTTACGTTACTAGATTTTTAAATCAGTGCAAACAGGTCCATAACATACCTTCGCAGCACACAAAGACACTCGAGATGGCTTTCAACAAAGTTCAAACTTTATACATTTACCATAAAACTGCCTGCTGCGTGGGAACTGCATTGTACCACATACAATGTTGACCCACCAGGAATAAAAAATGTGGCTAACAATAGGCGCATGCGCGGAAAACCGCTAACTATAGTACCCTGCGGTACACATGGGAAGCGCTCTCGAGACTATTGTGGAAATTGCGGTAAGTTTAATTAAGAACCAGTATTTACCATCAGTCTATGACTATCCCATAGCTTGGCTATTCGATCTAGCTCAGGTAGAATAGCTGTAATCCGATTTGTTATAATCGTGGTTTTTAAAAATCAAATTTTAAAAAAACCCGCCAGCATAAAATATAATAAGTAACTAAATAGAAAATCAACTAAAAAGGCCGGAACAAGATAAAAATTCAATTTATGCAACATCATACACACAGTCGGAGGCACGCACAAAGTGAGAATGATATTTATGCCTCCGACTGCATGTTATGTATGATGTTGCATAAATTGAATTTTTATCTTGTTCCGACATTTTCAGTTGATTTTCTATTTATTTTTCTTTTTTATTTTATTGAATTAAGTAGTGGGTAACACATAAGCCAAAACAGTTTCCACGGTTAATTAACAACTATAACTATTGAGTAAACAATTGTACAAATAGAATATTATTACTATACTATGTTATGACTTTATAGTAAGTACCTATTACTTTGGTATCAAGGCTTCATAAATGGACAGTGTACTTAAATAAGGTAAGTTTAATTTAAACATTTAAAGAGAAAAAAGGCAAAACAGTATTTAGTTACTTATTATTTTTTACGAAGGTGGTTTTTTTGTCTTTTTTTAAATTTTTATTTTATTTTTGTCTGTTTAGTTAGACAAATTTCATGATACCTTTTTGAAATCCTTGTGTCGAGCCCTATAATTTGATACCCATTTCGAAAAAAAAATTGTTTTTCACCAACTCCAATGGCGTCGCACTGCCGCCATGTTTGTTTTTTTAACGTCACTGTCTAAGAACACTTGGGCAGCTAAGACGAATCTAACGATACCTCAATTATGTAAATCCGTTCAGCGGTTCTGGAGATATGAGGTAATAAAGAATATTACATACAAGATAGACGCGAAAAACATAACTCTTCCTTTGCGGTCGGGTAAAAAAGAGACATTTTGCTTTCGACATAAATACCTATAGTAGCTTTGAAAATGCAAAATAACAGTTTAAAATGTAAAAAATATGCATGCATGTCTATCTCGTTTTTGCATGTTTCTGAGGGTCTTTTTAACTTCAACCATCGTAACAAAACCAATTTAACTATTTTACCATTAATTAGAAGGCAAATCTAAATTAAATACACTGCATAATATCTGTGCAGACTCCACACAAAGCAGGCATTAAACAAAACGTAACGTAATGCTCCCGGTGACACGCTTCACGACCTAAATGACACAGTTGGCCAATTTAATTTCCGCAAAACTGACGTATACGCAGCGACGACCACTCCACTAATAATACCAAACCATCGAGGTCGGACCTATTTAAAAATACACAATACCTCTCTTTGTATGACATTTTTCGAATGCATTTTAGAAATATTCCAAGCAATTTTGGTATTCAGTGGAGCGTAAGATATTGGTTAAACGTTTCTCTTACAGTAAATTTCACCTTAAGCTATGCAAGATAGCGTATACTGCAAAGTACAAATCTTGCAGTGCAAGCCTCGAATTTGCTTGCGATGATAGCCAAATAACTCACGGTAGCCTAGAGGTTATCTCATGTGTGAATTAGCACAATTACCATACAAATGATGTCTCCACAATACGGCTCACGTCCGCAACTCGCAATTTAAACTAGTCTTACGGCTCTCGGCTTTATTTATTTTTCAACCACGAGCTATTCTGTGTCCTTTTGGTAAGAGTTTCGTGGTTTACACATTCTTTTTCCTTGATTTTTTAAGAGTCTTTTTTAAGAAAGTTTGTTTTTTTGTTTGTTTATTTGCTTTTCATACGGTCTTTTCAGCGTCACCCGGACTTAGCTTTTAGAGAGTGGTAGATTGAAATGGATTAAAAAGTAAGGATTAACCGGCACTAAAGCATTTTTTTCTCTCTTTTCAATACTTTATGTCATAGTTAAGACATTGAATGTCATATTTTGTTTAGAATAAGTATATTTTTAAAATGAAAGTTTTCCAAAATTTTGTGAAATATATCTTGCGTATTAATTCATAATTGTTGGATCGTTAAATAAAACTAGAGGAGGCTTATGAAAAACATATATTCTCTCTTTATAGTCTCAGCCGCGCTCTGGAGTCTCAATGCATGCTCATTTATTTGGAAGCTAGTTTTCTTAACGCTTTTAAACGACCGCACAGTCGGCGACTAATTCAACCGAAACTAGGTTTTAACTTGAGTGCAAATTAAAGGTGGCAGCGAGTTTTAACGCCTGTTTGAAGTTGATAAGAAAAATATCGGTTGTGATGTATCAACTTAAATACGACATAATATAACGTTGATGTTGTCTTTTTGAAAACTGCAATCAATCCAAAACTAAAAAAATTACAAAATAAATAAAGCAGTTCTGTATTATTGTAGCGCAGATAGGTTAGCAGAGATACCGCATGCACATAACCTAATCCGGATGGTTTCTCTCTCTATTTCTGCCATCAAACACTGGTCTTACAGTGCTGTTCTAGTAAAAGGTAGAAAATCCAACTTAACGACTGGGCTACGGCATGCAAGTTTCATAAAGACAGACATTTTTAACGAATGGAACTAATATTGAAACTGAGCCTAGACTGAGCCTTTTAAACTTTAAAATGTTTTTTTAAAGATTATTATTAATGCGCTAACAACCATAACATGAGGAGCTCGATGGCGCAGTGGTTAACGCGCCCGGTCTGCGAGTGCTGAGGTTAAGCAACTTTCGCAAAGACCGGTCATCGGATGGGTGACCAAAAAATTTACCATCTCGAGCTCCTCCGTGCTTCGGAAGGCACGTAAAGCCGTTGGTCCCGGCTGCATTAGCAGTCGTTAATAACCACCAATGCTGGGCCCGCGTGGTGGTTTATGGCCTGTTCTCCCTATCCATCCATAGGGAAGGCTCGTGCCCCAGCAGTGGGGACATAAAATAAGCTGATGATGATGATGATGAACCATAACATTCCAGTTAACCCACCTAGACAGCTAATATGCTTGTGTAAGGTATGGGTTCACGTCAGTAGTCGGAGCTATGGAGTTGGAACCACGATATCTCGCATTCAATTGATCATCATAGATGATACGATGAACGGATAGCCGTTCGGCTACCAACACTGCAAATATGGATTTAAAAATTAAAAATATAAAGGAACGAACACAAGCTTTGCTCGGTATTATTTTTACGGATAAAACGACGTTTTCTAAAAATGAAACCTAGCTAGAACGATTTATCGCCCCTGAAACCGCCTGCATACTAAATTTCATGAAAATCGTTGGAGCCGTTTCCGAGATTCAGATTATATATATACATTTATACAAGAATTGCTCGTTTAAATCTATTAGATTCTAAAACCGCTATCGCTCGTCTCTCAAAGCCCAAATCGAACATCAACCAGTGCCGCTTAAGCAGCTTAACTACTGCAGATTTATGCAACGCCTAGTGCTTACCAATAGTCCTGTGTCTGTGCCTTGATTCTGCTACACTTGAACTTACGCCGCATGTAACGCTTCTATTATTAGCAAAGCATTTTGTGTGCATGTTAATTAACCATCTATGTGGTTAGTTAAGTAGTATTTAAGGTTTGTTATGGCCGCATGCCCTCAAAAGGGTGGGCATGTTGTTCTTGTGGTGCCGTGCGCGAAGTTGCCCGTGTTTTGGCGCGTGACTGCTGTCGCGCATTCATTCAAAACACTATTTGAATGGGTGCGCACTTCAGTGGTTATAGGTTGACATAAGTCGACGGGGTGGCTTCCGCGAGGTCAATTCCCAAGTGGATCAGGTCCCGTGACTGCCACTACAGCCTTCTGCTTTCGGAGTTTGGGCCCCCAGGGGTTAGTGGGTATTCCCCTCCGTCTCGCCCTCAAAGCCGGGACTTCTTCCTAGCAGCTGACTTGGAGCCTCTCTCCTTATCAGTGGGATGTAGAAAGGTGGACGGGCGACTCCCACATTCTGCGAGTTCCCCTGGGGGGTTAAAAAAAAGGTACAACTTGTTTGAAGTCCATTTAGCTACCACCATCTTATTCAAGTCTGTTGTCATAACAATAACGCTACTGGAATGGTTGCGGTCAGCAGTTAAGGATTCCGAGTGAAATGCGATGCGATGCGTGGTGCGATGAAGCCTAACTTATCCTGTCATATATCATCTATCAGATATCATCATATCATCATCATCATCATCATCATCCTCAGCCAAAAGAGTTTTTTTAAAAAAGAAGAAATATAAGGAAAAAAACGTAAACCCCAATAGTTTGACCACGATTCACCGATTTAAGACCGGGTTCGATTTCCAAAGGGGGATATATTTGTGCTCGATGGCGGAGGAGCTCGATGGCGCAGTGGTTAACGCACCCGGTCTGCGAGTGCTGAGGTTAAGCAATTATCGCATAGGCCGGTCATCGGATGGGTGACTAAAAATGTATCATCTCGAGCTCCTCCGTGCTTCAGAAGGCACGTAAAGCCGTTGGTCCTGGCTGCATTAGCAGTCGTTAATAACCACCAACCCGCACTGGGCCCGCGTGGTGGCTTATGGCCCGTTCTCCCTATCCATCCACATGGAAGGAATGCCCCAACAGTAGGGACATAAAAATGAGCTGATTATGATGATGATATATTTGTGTACTCGGTTTGATTGGTGGTAGGACTTGTGTGTCCACCTGGTTATAGCTACTACCATCTAAATATGCCACCATAACAACAATGTTTGTAGCATTGTTGTGTTCCGGCAGCTAAAGATAAGATAGCCAGTGCCTCGTTGAGGATTCCGTGTGAAGTGCGCTTCAACCTTCGGCCTGATTGGTGAAATGAAGGCTAAGTGCTTATCTGCAAAGAATTTTTTTTAAACTATTCTCAACAACAATTCTATGTCTCCCTCACTCATACGCTCTAATTAGAGCGTGAAATTGAATAAGACAATCTCATTCGTAGACTAATATTAAAATTATGAACTCGAAGGTGCAACTTTCCTTGTATAAAATATTCGAGGCGCTTATGCTAAACTGTTTATGTAAATTTAATAAGTTGTCGCCTCGGCTCTTGATTACAAAGAGAACTTGAAGTTTTGTCTATTGTTTAATTTGTCGTTGTGTGTTGTTTCACCGAGTTTGTTGTACGCAGGTGCAAAAGGTAAGTACCTACTAAATAAAAAAATATATTTTTAAGTTGTTGTTATTTTGCATTCTCTATGTTATTTCTATATTGAACATTGAAAATAGCACTTGTATAACGACATGCCTCAGTTGGCACACGAAACCGCCGTATTTTTCAAGGTCGCGTCGCAAACACCTACTTGTATTGTCAACAAAAGGTTTTCCGAAATTAAATTTGATGTTTTTAAAAATGGTATATTACATTAAAAAATACTAAAGAATGCAAGACAACCCAATTTCACACAGCCATACTTAGCTAGGTATTTAGGTATTTATAAGTGAAGTGGTCCAAATTAGCATTGTACAAACCAGTGCACAGTGGCTCAACCAAAGTCTCCCTGATTGATTAATTAAACGGTATTACTTTATTACATTTGCAGAATCTAAAATTCAAATGAAATGATTCATTTGATCCGTCATTGAATATAAAATACATCGAGGAATACTTTAGCGACGGAATGAAATTAAAACTTGACGCCATTGGCGATGCGACGACGAAGTTGTGTGCGGCTGCGGCAAGGGTTGAGGATTGGCATACACTTAACGGAATCCCACCTTTTATTCTACTTGAATCCTTTAAATCGTATGAGATCAGTGAAAATTAAATTTTTACTTTTAAACGCGAGCGAATAAAGCAATTTAGAAGGAGGTGAGAAGATATTTCTACCTCAGTTAGTTACGAAAGAGATTGAATTGGAACAAGTTTGCTCGTGAAATGACGTTTAATTTTTTAGTTTGATGAGTTGAGATGTTGAGTTAGATGAAAACTATGGCAAATATATAAATAGTTCATAAATATAATTAACTCTTTTCTTTCTACATGAGAAACTGTATTACGCATAGGTACCTCTTTGCCCGGGGAGATGCAGATGTATTCGTGGGACTGTATTTGAAGAGGTCAGGGGGAGGTCCCCCGAAGAAAAATAATATAACTAGAACTAAAGAGAACTGAATAAAAATCTACCCTGCAATAAAATTAAAATTATCTATTTGAACAAGAACAATACCTGTCTTGTTCGGTAGTAGTCCGTATGTAGCTAGTTAAGTGTAAAAAAAAGCCTATTGTGTCGACGATAGGTTCTTAATTAGTGATGCACGTCCATAAAAAATAAAATTTGACTTTTGTCTTTCACAATTTGTATGTTAATTGACGAAAATGATTTATTTGAAAGGCAAAGTTTTATAGCTCTCGATTTTTTTTTTATTAGTGTCTTTCCTACAATAATGAATGATCATTAGGGTTTGGACAACTTCCCGTTTCGTAACCCTAATAAAATACCTTAACCAAAGTACATATTATATTAATTGTTATCACTAGAAAAAAAATTACATACCAAATAGAAAAAAATCATAAAAATTCTTGGATATTATAGTATTTTTTTCTACTATTAAGCCTATTTCTTTGGGGGCTTTGCGGCTCACTGATTTTAAATGTCTCATGTACTTAATTGAGTTTTTAACAGGGTTTCCGTATAAAATCTCCGAAGCGTTCGGTTCAGGTATCGAGAGTATTGTTTCATGTAATGTCTAGATATAATGGTTAGTCCATTAGCATACTAACAGATGGCACTGTAAGTTTCTAAATCGCGTAACAACGTATTCTGATTCTACATATAAAAAACGACATGACACTTAATAAAATGAAATGAAAAATATTTATTAAAACACACACAGGTACGTACATTATATACGTACTATGTACAAAAAAACAGGGATTCACACTTGATTAGATTTTTTCTATTTGTATTTATAGGTATTTCTATTTTCACTTGTGAATTAATTAATCATAAATGGTGAATTAATCACCACAACGTTGGTCTTCCGTGAAAATCTTGCGAATGCGAATCGCAATAAAGAACACTACCGCTTTAACGTCTACTGTGCGACTTATCTTCGCATAATGACATACAGGATTGGATTACACTATGCGCGCTGAAAATGTATAAATTGGATATGAACGTGGCACGTGATCGTGCCAGCAGCGGAGGATGCATCTGGCCCACGGTTTCTCTTTACGACTTAGAGGAAACGTATTCAGGGCTAGTGCAAGTTTTATTTGACATTGAAACACGTTAACAAAAACGAACATTTGTAGTGTTTGTATTGCAGCAGCTTTTTGTCATACAAAGTCTTGCTTTCGATAACGTGATCGAAATCAAATCAAAACTCGCACAAGGCACCATGTAACGTAGAACATAGAACTAAGTATAATGCATAATGTACTCTCGGACTCCTAAATCGAGCCACCTAGTATAATGAGTTTGTATCGTCCATAACTTAAAAAAATGTATGAATGATCAAAAAATTTAGAACAACAGCACATGAGCCTAGTGTTGAATATGCCAGCTACAAAACTGCATTAAAACTTTTTGGTCATTCATACATTTTTTAAAGTTATGGACGATACAAACTCATTATGCTAGGTGGCTCGATTTAGGAGTCCGGGAGTATAGTAGTGTGTAAACATGTTTTGATCACAATCGGATACATGATTATTTATTTGTGGTAATTTACGTCAAAAAAAAGAAAGAATCTGAAAGTTACGTGTCTTCATAAAAGCTTCTGTTTCATTGTGATTGTACCAAATAAAGATTTTTCTATTTCACACATAAAAACTTAATAATTCAACATCACTATCACAAGCAGGTATTTAAAAGTAGGTAGGTACATATCATAACAACTACATAGTACCTACCTACATTCAAAAACTACACGATTTTTTCACTTTGTATTCCAATCAAACTACAGACCACCGCGCTGGATACTATACACAAATTAATATCACTCACAAAACATTGAATCGTATGCAACTTTTGTTCCCATATCCGTTTGTTCGCATATCACGTGCATCTATTGGAATTTAGAGTGATTTATATTGCTTTATTGGTATTTGGCTATGGGAAAATACTGTTACTATAGTTTTTAATGACTAAAACAATACACAAATATGCAAATGCACAAACAAAACTATAAACGTAAGGAAACAAACTGATTCAGTTTGTTTTTACTTTGATTGATGATGTAGTATGAAATATCAGAAAAAAATAATTATAAAGTAGTAAGTAGTAGGTATGTACATAATTAGATAGGACCTGCAATCAAGCAGGAATATCAACTTTCAAATATATTCACTTTAACTAGTCTGATTCTGATTTCAAAGAAATTGGCGAACTAATTGCAATTTTTTCAACACAAATGTTGAAAAAATTTCTACTACCATCTAAATATGCCACCATAACAACAATGTTTGTAGCATTGTTGTGTTCCGGCAGCTAAAGATAAGATAGCCAGTGCCTCGTTGAGGATTCCGTGTGAAGTGCGCTTCAACCTTCGGCCTGATTGGTGAAATGAAGGCTAAATGCTTATCTGCAAAGAATTTTTTTAAAACTATTCTCAACAACAATTCTATGTCTCCCTCACTCATACGCTCTAATTAGAGCGTGAAATTGAATAAGACAATCTCATTCGTAGACTAATATTAAAATTATGAACTCGAAGGTGCAACTTTCCTTGTATAAAATATTCGAGGCGCTTATGCTAAACTGTTTATGTAAATTTAATAAGTTGTCGCCTCGGCTCTTGATTACAAAGAGAACTTGAAGTTTTGTCTATTGTTTAATTTGTCGTTGTGTGTTATTTCACCGAGTTTGTTGTACGCAGGTGCAAAAGGTAAGTACCTACTAAATAAAAAAATATATTTTTAAGTTGTTGTTATTTTGCATTCTCTATGTTATTTCTATATTGAACATTGAAAATAGCACTTGTATAACGACATGCCTCAGTTGGCACACGAAACCGCCGTATTTTTCAAGGTCGCGTCGCAAACACCTACTTGTATTGTCAACAAAAGGTTTTCCGAAATTAAATTTGATGTTTTTAAAAATGGTATATTACATTAAAAAATACTAAAGAATGCAAGACAACCCAATTTCACACAGCCATACTTAGCTAGGTATTTAGGTATTTATAAGTGAAGTGGTCCAAATTAGCATTGTACAAACCAGTGCACAGTGGCTCAACCAAAGTCTCCCTGATTATTTAATTAAACGGTATTACTTTATTACATTTGCAGAATCTAAAATTCAAATGAAATGATTCATTTGATCCGTCATTGAATATAAAATACATCGAGGAATACTTTAGCGACGGAATGAAATTAAAACTTGACGCCATTGGCGATGCGACGACGAAGTTGTGTGCGGCTGCGGCAAGGGTTGAGGATTGGCATACACTTAACGGAATCCCACCTTTTATTCTACTTGAATCCTTTAAATCGTATGAGATCGGTGAAAATTAAATTTTTACTTTTAAACGCGAGCGAATAAAGCTATTTAGAAGGAGGTGAGAAGATATTTCTACCTCAGTTAGTTACGAAAGAGATTGAATTGGAACAAGTTTGCTCGTGAAATGACGTTTAATTTTTTAGTTTGATGAGTTGAGATATTGAGTTAGATGAAAACTATGGCAAATATATAAATAGTTCATAAATATAATAAACTCTTTTCTTTCTACATGAGAAACTGTATTACGCATAGGTACCTCTTTGCCCGGGGAGATGCAGATGTATTCGTGGGACTGTATTTGAAGAGGTCAGGGGGAGGTCTCCCGAAGAAAAATAATATAACTAGAACTAAAGAGAACTGAATAAAAATCTACCCTGCAATAAAATTAAAATTATCTATTTGAACAAGAACAATATCTGTCTTGTTCGGTAGTAGTCCGTATGTAGCTAGTTAAGTGTAAAAAAAGCCTATTGTGTCGACGATAGGTTCTTCCTTAGATTGTTACAATTTTTAAATAAGAACACAAAACGTTTTCAAGAAGAAAAATAAGACCACCTTTGCCTACCTTCACATAAAAAGTGTTATATCTATTTATCTATTTTTACATTAATAAGTTAGAAAGTAAATAAGTAAACAGCCTAAAACTGTCCCACTGCTGGGCAAAGGCCTCCATCATTGAAATCAAGTCATCGCTACATTTGGTAATGGCAAAATCTTTACATAAATAAATAATTATTTACAAAGTTTACGCGAACACTGAAATGAAACAACGTTTACGGATTTACTCGCGATTATTTTACTAATTAAAAGTAATGTGTAAAATAAACGCGTTACATCCGTAAAAGTTGTTTCATTTCAATAAATAAATAAGTTAAAAAAAGTTAGTAATTAACTTAATCTTAAAAAATAATTCTTTTAAAAATCGAATTGAGAACCCTAATAGAAGCAGAGGGGTCCGGACACACGACCGGAGGCGCGACGATACTCAGGTTTCGTAAGTTATCTCATTACAATTTCCAATCTAGTCTAGATATTTAAAATAGTTCCTATTTCTAGATTTTCTAGTTTGATGCACGTTATTATAATAAGGGATAGAAAAAAATATTATTGTAGGTAATACCGTTATTTGATTAGTTTTTTGGTTACAGTATCTATTTTTTTTCAACCAAAAGTCTAAGCACAATGTTAATCTGCTATTCAAAACACAATTAGTGATGCACGTCCATAAAAAATAAAATTTGACTTTTGTCTTTCACAATTTGTATGTTAATTGACGAAAATGATTTATTTGAAAGGCAAAGTTTTATAGCTCTCGATTTTTTTTTTATTAGTGTCTTTCCTACAATAATGAATGATCATTAGGGTTTGGACAACTTCCCGTTTCGTAACCCTAATAAAATACCTAAACCAAAGTACATATTATATTAATTGTTATCACTATAAAAAAATTACATACCAAATAGAAAAAAATCATAAAAATTCTTGGATATTATAGTATTTTTTTCTACTATTAAGCCTATTTCTTTGGGGGCTTTGCGGCTCACTGATTTTAAGTGTCTCATGTACTTAATTGAGTTTTTAACAGGGTTTCCGTATAAAATCTCCGAAGCGTTCGGTTCAGGTATCGAGAGTATTGTTTCATGTAATGTCTAGATATAATGGTTAGTCCATTAGCATGTATTAAATTTATATTACCAAATGTCAGAAATGAACCAATTGATATTAGAATAAACGGTGATCAATTAGAATTGGTGGATTCTACAGTCTTTTTAGGCATAACCCTTGACTCAAAACTTCAATGGAATCCTCATATATCGAAATTGGCCGGTAAACTCAGTTCTGCTGCTTATGCCATTAGAAAAATTAGGCAGTTAACAGACGTTGAAACTGCTAGAACAGTTTATTTTAGTTATTTTCATAGTGTCATGTCGTATGGCGTCCTACTGTGGGGAACAGCGGCTGATATTGAAACTATATTTATTCTACAGAAACGAGCAATAAGAACAATCTATAAACTAGGATCACGAACTTCCTTAAGAAATCTTTTTAGGGAGATTGGTGTCCTGACAGTTGCATCTCAGTATATTTATAATTGTATAGTTTTTGTACGTTGCAATATCAACTCCTTTACTAAACATGGTGACGTACACAATTTCAATACTAGAAATAAGACAAAACTTGTAATGCCACTGTTCAGGTTACAAAAGGTTCTTGGTTCTTTCTTGGGGCAAAGTATACACTATTACAATAAAATACCAAGTACTGTACTAGATATACCTTTAGATAAGTTTAAAAAACATGTGAAATCTTTATTACTCATAAAAGGTTATTATACAGTCAAAGAATATTTAGATGATAAAACAGCCTGGTTATAATAAAAACAACATTATACTCTAGAATCATCATAATAAAATTAATTTATATAATTTGTATACTGATATGATAGCCTTTATCAACAGTGTCCTACAGATAACAAACAGCGTTGCGTTAAATAGATCACTAAGTTTTTTTTTTATTTAGAGTATCTTGAGTGTGTCATGCTCTCTTTACTGTCTCTACGGTGGTGGCGTGTGCGTCGGGTCGTTACGTTCCCTAAAATATGGTTGAGCGAAGCGATGGCTGATTCATATGTCATACTCGTGAACGGGTGCCGCCTGTGGAGGCTGGTCTGCTCACGCTTACTTATCTTATTTTTAGTATTTTTCACTATAATTTGACTTTGTTTTTCTTAAACAATTTTTGACTTCTACGATAGTACTGTAGTGGTACTGTATGACATTGTGGAAATTGTAACTTTTACCTGATGTAAATTTGTTAGCGTAGATTTTTTATTTTGTGTTTATTTTTTTTTTACATGTTGTGGTTGTCTTCTATATTTTTGTGTTTATTGTAATGGAAAGTGTCCTGCTATGATAGGGCATTTTCCAATATTTTTGACGCTGTAAGGGAGAAAAGAGCTGGACACTTGCTGAGTTTCTTGCCGGTTCTTCTCAGTACAAGATCTCCCGCCCAGAGTAGACTTACGAACCGATGGCATAGTGACATTCATAAGAGCTACTTGTAGCCTAAACTGAATAAATGATTTTGAATTTTGAATTTTGAATTTTGAAGCATACTAACAGATGGCACTGTAAGTTTCTAAATCGCGTAACAACGTATTCTGATTCTACATATAAAAAACGACATGACACTTAATAAAATGAAATGAAAAATATTTATTAAAACACACACAGGTACGTACATTATATACGTACTATGTACAAAAAAAACAGGGATTCACACTTGATTAGATTTTTTCTATTTGTATTTATAGGTATTTCTATTTTCACTTGTGAATTAATTAATCATAAATGGTGAATTAATCACCACAACGTCGGTCTTCCATGAAAATCTTGCGAATGCGAATCGCAATAAAGAACACTACGCTTTAACGTCTACTGTGCGACTTATCTTCGCATAATGACATACAGGATTGGATTACACTATGCGCGCTGAAAATGTATAAATTGGATATGAACGCGGTACGTGATCGTGCCAGCAGCGGAGGATGCATCTGGCCCACGGTTTCTCTTTACGACTTAGAGGAAACGTATTCAGGGCTAGTGCAAGTTTTATTTGACATTGAAACACGTTAACAAAAACGAACATTTGTAGTGTTTGTATTGCAGCAGCTTTTTGTCATACAAAGTCTTGCTTTCGATAACGTGATCGAAATCAAATCAAAACTCGCACAAGGCACCATGTAACGTAGAACATAGAACTAAGTATAATGCATAATGTACTCTCGAACTCCTAAATCGGTACAAACTCATTATGCTAGGCGGCTACCTAGCATAATGAGTTTGTATCGTCCATAACTTAAAAAAATGTATAAATGATCAAAAAATTTAGAACAACAGCACATGAGCCTAATGTTGAATATGCCAACTACAAAACTGCATAAAAACTTTTTGGTCATTCATAAATTTTTTTAAAGTTATGGACGATACAAACTCATTATGCTAGGTGGCTCGATTTAGGAGTCCGGGAGTGTAGTAGTGTGTAAACATGTTTTGATCACAATTGGATACATGATTATTTATTTGTGGTAATTTACGTCAAAAAAGAGAAAGAATCTGAAAGTTACGTTACTTCATGAAAGCTTCTGTTTTATTTTGATTGTACCAAATAAAGATTTTTTTATTTCACACATAAAAACTTAATAATTCAATTCAATCACTATCACAAGTAGGTATTTAAAAGTAGGTAGGTACATATCATAACAACTACATAGTACCTACTTACATTAAAAAACTAGACGATTTTTTCACTTTGTATTCCAATCAAACTACAGACCACCGCGCTGGATACTATACACAAATTAATATCACTCACAAAACATTGAATCGTATGCAACTTTTGTTCCCATATCCGTTTGTTCGCATATCACGTGCATCTATTGGAATTTAGAGTGATTTATATTGCTTTATTGGTATTTGGCTATGGGAAAATACTGTTACTATAGTTTTTAATGACTAAAACAATACACAAATATGCAAATGCACAAACAAAACTATAAACGTAAGGAAACAAACTGATTCAGTTTGTTTTTACTTTGATTGATGATGTATCAGAAAAAAATAATTATAAAGTAGTAAGTAGTAGGTATGTACATAATTAGATAGGACCTGCAATCAAGCAGGAATATCAACTTTCAAATATATTCACTTTAACTAGTCTGATTCTGATTTCAAAGAAATTGGCAAACTAATTGCAATTTTTTCAACACAAATGTTGAAAAAATTTCCACGAGCGTTATGTGTTATTGTCATTAGTGTGAATATTCCCAGTAAGTCGACTTTAAGTATTACGATTAGTTTACGGTAGTAAAATACAAAAGCGGATTTTTCTGTAAATGCGTACTTTAGAGAGTTTTATGCAGAGCTCAACACTACCACTGAACTTTAACACTTTTTCGACAAAAAAAAAACAATTAAAAACTAATATTTGAACCATTTCAATTAAAAAACATAAATAAGACAAGCATTTGCCGATAATTTTTTTTGAAGAGTGTTTGCTCTGGGCATTTATAGCATCACCGGACTTTTTTGGGGGCAGCGAGAAACTTAAAGGGTTCCTCAAGCCGTGTGAAACAAAACACCGTCAGAGGTTTTCTAGAGGGAATGGCATCACGCACTTAGTGCCTGTCCCCGTTTCCTACTAGATTCTCCGAAGGGTTCGAATCGGTTCGGTGCCTATTTATACATTGATAAGCATAAACTGTACAGCCGCTTGGCCAATAAATATGGAGGTTTTTTCATAACATAATTTGATTAACAATATAATTTTTGACGCAAATTTTGTTGCGAACAAATTACAAAAACACAAATGTTAAAAAAAGGGTGCAGGTTCAAATCCTGCTCGTGGATATTTTTTCTCAACATTTGTGTTTTTGATTAACAAAATTAAACAGTGATAAAGACACGAAACAGAAAAGGCTGTTTTCCGTCTCGCGGTTAAAGATCATTTCAAACCAATTTCCCTCAGTGAGTGAGGAGTTAATTTAAAAGCAGGAAATTGTCCCTTTTAACACTGTTGGGTGCGAAACTGCGTTCAGACGTTTATCTATACGAGTAGCTCCCACGCTCTCAGTATAATAGATATTTTGTAAGACACAATTAGACATAAAATTTCGTTGGCGCAAAGTGAATAATGGCAGCTCATTTAGTACCTGTTTAAGAATCGATACAGTTTTATATTTACCCTTAAATAGTCATAAGTCGTTCAGTAGTACGATAATGAGTGAGGGTATCTGTGGACTCGACGTTCATATTGAAAACTTTTAAACGATTATGAGTTACGATTTTTTAAATTAAGCAACATTTGTAATGTTAGGTTAGCGGATGGGTTGGAAGATCGAATTGAATATCTCGAGCTTATCCGTGGTTCGGAAGGCACGATAAGTCTTTGGTCATAGGTAATATGGCCATTCTGAGAATCCATAAACCCGCATTGAGCCGGCATTGTGGGTTATGGCCCAATCTACCCTATACTACTGTTTATGTGACGTTTATAGTTTGATGATAATAATTATAATTAAAAAGATGTTTAAAAAATCATAATTGAAAATCCAAAAAAATTTCAATGTACAGATATGACCTTGTTACAGTCATATAACAACATTTATATAAAGAAACCAGACCAAACGACCACTGGCATTTTGCAGCTACTTCCTAAAGAAAACTACCAGCAAACATTCAATATTGAGACAAATCCAATAACAAATAACGTAATTTTCGAGTCGCTTTATTTGTTTAACGAGCGAAAAGGGCGCCAGCGGCAGTGGCGGAGCTCTCGCAGTATAATCAGTAGTACAGTATCGGAAGTCTCTATCGCTCGTGCGATAAACATTGATGCGTGAAAGAGACATAGCAAGATGCGATAAACGACAATAGTCTCGTAGGTTAGTATTTATTGTGTAAGGGCCTACGCACCGTGAAATTATGCTTCGCACCTCGCACTGTGTGCCGTCCTTGCACGAGGCATCTTCACGCGCGCTGGTTTTTCAACTCGAGTGCGCCTGAGCGAATGCATACAGAATTACTCGACAGTATAAGGAGGTACGTTTAAACCCTTTAGGCATTGTCCACACGATCGACAAGTCAGAACGGAAGTTGATATTGAATTGTGGAAGGGAAAACTTTCTCGGCAATGATGAAATTTCGGTGATGCATCCGATAATAATGCTAGCTTAATATTGTAAAAATGTTTTGTTTTGTTTCACAACGAGGTAACTTTATCTTACCTAAAGGTAAGAGATGATAATGCTAAATATTGGAGAACGAACGAAGAAGGAACTGGCTTTAAACACAATAACGCTTGGTTTTACAGTGACAGACTTTCATTAAATGATGGTAGCTAGCCAGTTGGAATCAAATCAAACTGAGGTAACACAAGTTAACTAGAGTACAAACTCTTTGATGAGAATCAAATCCAAGTCCTCTCAGTCCGACAGACATAGGCGCACTATAACCACTAGACTACAGAAGAGAACATAATTGATGGTTGAGAAACATAGGTACGGTAGAACTACTACTTTCGAATCAAGTGTAATAATGATCACAGCTCCTGTTCTCATTTTTTCTTTTTTTTTTTTTTATAATAAAAGGAGGCAAATGAGCAGGCGGGTCACCTGATGGAAAGTAATCGCCGCCACCCATGGACAACCGCAAAACCAAAGTAATCGCAGATGCGTTGCCGGCCTTGAGGAAGGAGTTGGATCTTGAGGAGGAAGTAGGAACTGGGAGGGGTGAGAGATAGGCCTCCGGTACTTTCACTCACCGGACGAAACACAACAGCAACGAGTGCCATTGTTTCACGCCGATATTCTGTGAGAGGGACCACCCTCTTACGCCAGGCGAGACAGTCCATTTCATGCTGCAACGCAGCGTAGCTATACCATATGTAGTTTTACGGTATGACTTTGGAGGGAATCGCACTAGACACGCCTACATATTTGCAGCTACTTAAGGATTTATAGTTGCGACCAATGTTACACTTATATCAAAAGTAACCCCATTCTACGTAATCAAAGTAAAGAAACCGATATTCAACATATTAAAATTACCCTTGATCAAAATACAACACGAGTATGAGACAATAGCGACACACTTCGAATTCTCCCAACCATCTGTAAAATAAATCTTTAAAACAATAATGCGAACAAGTCTCTCCACTTTGTAAAACTAACACTTCTGCCTTGTTCTACTAACAGAGCTGATTTGCTTCACACACTCTAGTTGTACAAGCATTTAGTTTTATTAAAGGAAATAACAATGGCGGTACAAGCTGCAACCTCGATCTCATTGCCAACATACAAAACTTTTAATCAGCACTTAGCAGCACCCCGTCGAGCGGGCGAGTGTCGAAAAATCTGCGGTGGCTGTGGGTGTACTATTTACAAACCACTCGCGATGTCATTCTGTTGTTTTCTCTTAATTCTATTGTTATTTCATTCTCAGATTTATTCATTAAATACGTTTGTTGAAGATGAATCTTGCTTTAAAACATAAATGTTTACACTAGTGAAAAGTTAGGCGTTGAAATGTTATTATTTATGCTTTAAGCCGCAAAGGTACATACTTGACACTGATGTTCACTATATCATTTTGAATCATTAACCTGCTAAGCCTTACGTATCCAACTGACGGTCACTTTAAAATTCAACATTTTATTAGATAGAAATAAGTTTACAATGAAAGATAAAATGTGAATAAAGCACAGTTTATTACAAGAGTTTAAAAGTTTAGTAAAAAAATCAATAACTTAACCGCTTAGATCGCTTGTTATAAAATAAAAGGATTTTAAAAAATAAGTTAATTCGGAATTTAATCCATTTCTTTTAATAAAAATAAAAAATAAACATTGGTATAATTTTTTCCAACTAGTTTCCAATAGATCCATTTAGACAATATGATACAGTTCATTCACCGACTTTACTTCTCGAGTAAAAGTATGATTTTCTAACCTTCTGAAGTCGGAAAATCTGACAACGGTGCTTTATTTCTAAACTTCTAAAGATTACGTATACGTTAAGCATGCATGCTATGCTATCTTTGGAGGTATAGAGTAAAATGAAATTAAACAAATACGTATTTTGATGAAAAATGCTATTTAATTATTTTGAAACTTCAATATTTGAAAGTTTAGTTTTTATTTGTCCTCAATTAAGGACAAGTCTTCAGGCTCAGGAGCCTAAGTGACCCAGCGTATCGAGTGCCACACCGATACACCCCGGGCTGATAAGCGGACGCCGCCGCCAATTGGCAGGCCGCCGCCAGCAGCGGCCAAACTGCCCGCCTCAGCACGCCTCAATGAGCCGATCCCCCAATTAACTCCATTCATAATGTCCCATGTCCCGCTAACTGCCTTATTCGAGCTAATACAAGTGCAGCACTTGTTTTAGAACCATTTAAATTACATATACTCTTACATCCTTCTCCCAAAAAGGGGAAGTCAGAGCATCGAATCGAATTGTGAATAAGCTCGCTGTTAGTGACTTCGACGCCATATTTAGCATAATCAAAGCAGGGTTCTGAGGTGGAATAGATAATACCAGTGACAGGTTGCTGGCCGTTCGCCTGATGAACGAGTATCTGAAATGGATGTACCCTTGTACCTTAAATGGCTTTTACGACATGCACGTAAAGTTAGGCAGCTAATGCTTCACAGAATGCATCTGTCAACAAATAGATGTAAGTAGTGTGTAGGGCATGTGGAGAGGAAACGGAGTCAATACAGCACCTACTGTGTGACTGCGACTCTCTGGCTAGGAAAAGAAGGGTTAGTCCTTCTAGTTATACTATTAGTTATACAATATAACAGAATGGACGAAAAAAGTCTTATTTGTTATCCTGCTCAATAAAACTTATTGGATTCGAAAAAAATAATAGAGGTTTGTCTATGTAGTTATACCTAATTTATTATGTTTTGTTTTCTGTTACCCATTTTAATTTTTTTTTATTAAGAATATAAGAATGTTTAAAACATAATTAGTTATAAAATACCAAATTAAAAAATAATAAAAAAAATAAAAATTTAATTATTATTATTATTATTTTATTTTATTATTTTTTGTTTAATATAAAAAAAATTAAAATGGGTAACAGAAAACAAAACATAATAAATTAGGTAGGTATAACTACATGGACAGACCTCTATTATTTTTTCGAATCCAATAAGTTATATTGAGCAGTATAACAAATAAGACTTTTTCGTCCATTCTGTTATATTGTATAACTAATAGTATAACTAGATAGACTAACCCGAAAAGAATGGTACTTCTGGGGTCGGCTTATCTGAAACCGGAGGACTTAAGGCTCTTCGCTCTTAAGGACGTTGCCAAACTTATGGCATCTATCTTTACAGAGGAAGAAGAGTGAAAGGATGGGGTTGCACAAAAGATCCCGATGGGTCGATGTGTTACTGCAAGAGGAAAACCTCAGCAGGCCCCACTAAGATAAGATAAGATAAGCTAGGCAGCTGATACATGTCTTTCACTTCCCAGATCTACATGGGAGATAAGATGAGATGAGACATACCAGCATGGGATGAGACTATTTAAATATTAAAGAAAGAAAATGATCTTTTTTCAAGGTTGTTAAGGAGGGAGGCAAATAATTCCCCAATTAACTCCATTCATAATGTCGCATGTCTCGCTAAGTACCTTATTCGGGTGCTGCAACACAAGTAAAATTCAAAAATTCAAAATCAATTATTCAGTTTAGGCTACAAATAGCTCTTATGAACATCATTATGCCATCGGTTCGTAAGTCTACTCTGGGCGGGAGATCTTGTACTGAGAAGACTAGAAGACTTGTACGATCTTGTACTGGTAATACAATACAAGTGCTGCACTTGTGTTGTGCACATGTATTAAAACAATTCGAAACCGATAAATATTATGCTACGCCAAATCACCACCGAAAGACCTAAACTTAAAGCTCCAAAAATACGGACGTATTACACCTAATACTCGAACTACCCAGCGAAGTGCTGTTTCCTCAGCAGACAGTTGCGTGAAAAAGTTCCGACCGAAAAGTAAGGAGCTTCGGAGTGTTCGAAACAAGGAGCGATACGCGAACTTTTAAAACGGCGGATGTTCGTGAATCTGCTTGAGCGTTACTGAATTGCGCTTTCGGATATAACACTATTTACTTACGAGGAACGATAAACAAGGCAAATCAATGATACCTAAAGATATCTAAAGAAGGATAAGCAAGCTAAAACATTTGTATCTTAAGAATATCATCATAACTAAAGAATTATAAAATGCCTACCCGACCCAGCCAGGAATCGAACCCAGCGGCTGCACTGACCATTATGCTACCGGGAAAGCTCGTAAGCATTTAATTTTTTCACTATATTTTATAATAATTTAGTTTAGCTTTAATGCAATTAGCACTTAAGAAATAAAAATAAAATCATCACAACTCTTTTGACAGTTTCCTTGTGACCTTGTAAAACTATACAGTGTTCGAAACATCAGGACAAAATCAAAGAACTAAAAAAAAGTTTAAATTGAATAAGGCTCACTTTGGCTTCCAAAGTAAGAGGAGATAGTTTTAATAAATTTCGGTGGATTGAACAGAACTACGTTAGCATACAGATAGTGCACCTGACCCGGTATGTAATGAGGTGCAGGTTCGAATCCAGATCGTGAAATTTTTTCAACACTTTTTAAAATTACAAAAGGTTTTAATTTAACTTCATTAGCTTATTGCATGACTTAAGCCTTCCCACATAAGCAATAGCCACATCGGGAGAGAAAGCTATGTCCATACAGCTGGTACAATGTGAGTAGTTAAGTTTTGACGACTCCATCTAACGACAACAACTGGAACCAACGAGTGCCTTCCGAAGCACTAAGGAGCTCGAGATACTTTAAGTTTCTCACCGATCAGGTGCAATATCTTTATTGGCAAAAGTTGCTTTACTTGCAAATCGCAACCTTTTTCAACAGTTTACTTTATCATTTGATCGAGTTAAATATAATATCCAAAACGAAGTAGCGCCACCTATTGACAAACTTGTGAAACTAAATCATGAACCGAACGATAGCGCTGTTGTAACTGTAGAATACTAGTAAAGTAAAGAAAATAGCCTATGACTATCCCACAACTGGGCAATAGCCTCCATTATTTGAATTAAGACATCACTACACTTGATAGGTAATGGCTAGATCACTACGCTTGCGTAATGCGGGTTGGTGATTACAAAACCCGGGCTATGCATTGAAAAATCCAAATCCCACTTTTCCCGATCTGGGAATTGAACCCGGGACCTTCGGTTATGGGCCGGGCGCTTTGCCACTCAGCCTCCGAGGCTTGGCAAACGAGTAGAATAGTGAAAAATGGTTTAAAATCAAACCAATGGCTGAAAGTAATTTAAGACATTACGAAAAAGCGACTGTTTCATAATTAATGAAATCTAAAGTCGTTGTACTTTCAAATTCAATAAAACAAAAATAATCAATGGCTCAAAACAGTCGATTTGCTGCATCGCTTGCGTAATTTAATCGAATGCGCCGCCCGGGCCGGTAATAAGCTCGTTACGACTTGACGCCTGTCTGAATTATAATCGATTTTAAATCGGAACGTGCAGGTGTGATTGACGATTACCGATTTCAGCTTTCACTTGGGAGGCGATTTTTGAATCTCACCGGTAATCGCGAAGTTGAAAGTGTCATGAAATACACTTTGAAGAATAATATTTTTTGCATTAAAAATTCAGGCATGAGAATTTTCAGTGTTAAAAATTCGCTACTTTGAATAAGATAAAGAGAAGCTCTCGTAATTGATATATAACCGCGTGAGAATTAGTCAATATTTCTAAAATCGCCCCCCTGTAGGTATATAGCATTACTGTTTTACTTCAAACACCTTCAATACCTAGCTCACTTCTTAATGACTGATGTGATATGTCTTATTGTAAATGAGAATCATAATTGTAAGATCTTATCATGATTTATTCCTACTGCAACTCATATTTAGTCAGTTTCAACTTCGGTGACTTTGAAAAATTGATCATTTAAACCTAGGAAAGGTGCAAATTTGGAATATCACCAGTGATTTTGAAATTAACGTTTACTAAAAATAAATAATGTAAAATCAGGCACAAACCTAGCTGCTTTACTAGCTATCTTCACATCGGGACTTTGATTTTGGAGCAACGCAACGCATTTGCTTTTTAAATTACTGCATTTTTCACAATATCTTTATTCAGACAGTATAGCGGTCGACAATTTTCAGTGAAAATTTTAGTCACCGATAACTTCGAATGGAAGTAAGATAAGTATTGTTAATTAATGTTAGTGTAAAAATTATTTTCACTAACTAAAAAAACATATCCTCTTCATTGCACTTCAATATCCTGCATCAATACAGGAATCCTTTCATACTGACTCCTACTTTCCGAGGTGTCTTTTTTCTCATTTGCGACCATCTCGAGCTTCTTGGTATGAAACTGTCATCGACCCTAAATTTTAACTCCTACCTGGAATCGAAGTCACAACTTGCCGCAAAAAAGCTGAGTATCCTCTCAAAGGTGAGAAGGTACTTCACACCGGGACAGCTGCTTAGGTACTCTATATCAAGCACAAGCCCGATCGTTTATGGAGTATTGTTCTCACCTTTGGGACGGTTCCGCCAAATACCAACTTAGAGCACTGTAATCGGTTGACATGAGAGCCAGAAGGCTCATTGACGATGACGAACTGTGTCACGCCAAACTGCAGAGCTTAGAACATGGGCGCCAGGTCGCAAGTCTTTCGATTTTTTATCGGATTCACTTCGGAGAGTGTGCAATGAAATTGTTCAATTTGATTCTTCCATCACCTTTCTATCACAGGACAACCAGACAAACTGCGCGACGCCATAGATACACAGTAGAGAATCCACCCATGCGTACGAAGCGTTTTGCTTCCACGTTTTTATTACGTACCGCAAAGCTGTGAAACTTCTTGCCTCAGTCTGTGTTTCCTATCAAATATAATATTGGGGTCTTCAAATCACGAGTGAATTGGTATCTTCTAGGCAAGCATGTTACATCGTAGGCTACATCATTACTTAGCTGAGATAGTAGTCAAATGCAAGCCTATTGAATTATAAAAAAAAATTAAAACGCTGACTGACCACTGGCACAATGAACTTGAGACGATACGCCCTCGCCTTATTCAAATAAAATAATTTGTGGCCTTCGGGACTGCTCGATGCCGCAAAGGAAGCCGACCTTAATACTTACACGTCCTCGAGGCACTAAAAGGGCCGTTTACATTTTTCACCGTGCTAATTTTATTTGACTCGCCCTGAATATATTATGTCCTATTATTACTCCGCCCGCCCTCCGCAACCGTTTAATGCAAACAATGAGATATATATTTTTCCCCTCTTTTTTGTTAAACTTAATTTCGTGGAAAAATCTGATTACGATTTATTTTTATCGCTCATTAAAGATGGTTTCATATTATACAGCAATGGTGTTTCTTAAGGAAATAACAGATAAATAGGTACTTTGTAAACTTCTCTATAGATTTAAAGAAAATTAACGCCTTACCAATTAAGCTTTAATTCCATTTAATGTTAGATTTGGATAATAATATTTATAAATCTTTTGAATATTTCCCGCTCTCAAATACACATTCTAGCTGAAATACCGTCGCTAGAATAACTGAAAAGAAGCCAGAAATGAATTATAGAATGAAACGAATTTGCTGAAAAGAAATCAAATAAATGGAGCCACGAGATTTATGTTACATTATACTTGAGGTCGTTAAAGACTGAGACATGCATAATTCATAGAAACTAAAAGGTTTTAATTTCATTAGTTAATATCTGGACTTACGTTTGCGCCGTGGCATAGAACCGACTTAAGGAACTTCTCGTGCGATTTATTGCATAATTCTACCTGGAACAAGAAGAAAATGTATTAGTGCTGCGCCATCAGCTAATAGCTTTCTTTGTTTTCTAGATTTTCTAGAACTTTCCATGCTCAAGCGACTGCTAAAAGGTTTCTATGAAAGTTGTTAAGTGTCATTATAAGGTTTTAAAAGTGTTTATTTTAAATTACTTTATATAATTTATAACATAATCAACAATCATTTCATTTCAACATTTCAACATTTGTGTTTTTGTAATTTGATCGCAACAAAATTTGCGTTAAAAATTATTTGAACATTTTATAGTCAACAATATTAACAGATGTTTCTTTCTAATTGCTACAAAAACTAAACGATGATGGAGACTTCCGATTCACGTGAGCTTACTGCTATGATACCTATACAAAACAATTATAATACATAAAAATCATTATACGTTTTAAATCTAATATAAAGCGGTCAAAATGAAAACAGATGAGTAAAGGAATATATAAACCTAGCGTATTGATTACAGTTAAAATCCAAACACTATTTCAAAAAAGAGAAAATAATTCGCCAACAGTACAGTGCAACCGATAAATTGTCATAAGTGGATTGAAAACGAAGCATCGCTCCAGATCATCTAACAAACACCGTATTTATAGTTTGGCTACCAATCAACAAATCGCGACATAATAGCCCAACGCAAGGTAGGCAAAATGCAGGCATTCAGTGAAACAATCCGAATCCAATAATAGCATGCTTCGATCGTTCTCAGTATAGCTGGAGTGGCCTGGTTAGCAACCTGTGAACTATGCAATTTTAATGGCGAGCAGACGACGTGTCATTCCATTCTTATATAAAACCACTGTGCTGTGACCCACTCTATCTGTGACAGCTCCTGAATTATCATGCCCGTTTTGGTTGCTTTTAGGCGAATATCATGTCGCTGCTGAATAATTTAATACGCTTTAACCTAGTATAGGAATAGCGGAGGCAGATTGTGGCGAAGCGAGAATAAATTTTGTAGGTATGGCGCTAGAATAAACACGTCGATATTAGTTTGTTCGTTTTATTCGTGCCTGAGGTCGGGATGCGGTAACCACTTTGCGATCTGCCAAAACATCAGTTGTGTCCGGACAATAATGGGTTTTGGCCCCCACTCACGGGTACTCCATTCGCGCCACTCCTTCACTCCAAATTAGAGATGGATTTTGGAATGTTTGGAAATCCAAGGCTTGGGGCGATGCCACGCAATTTACGTAGTTTTCACGTGTGACGCGAAGTGGTCTTCACGTCACTCCATCACTACAAATTAATAGATTTTGGAATGTTTGGAAATCCAACGCTCGGAGCGATGCCACGAAATCCTTGGAGCGATGGAGTAAAGCGATAGTATAGTGGAGGCCTTTGAACAGAGGAGTGGAGTGTCCGTGAATGGGGGGGCATTAATGTGTGATCGACAGCGGCGGCGATAGAGGCCGTTTTTCTATAGAAAAGTTTAAAATTATACAACGCGCTTATGAAATATACACCTACCTACCTAAAGTTTTGCCGCTGACATTGAGTAATGGCTGTTAATATTATTTACGGGTTTACGCTTATCTTCACTTTTATTGAGATCACGTATTTCCATGAGTTGACACAGTTTCTTTTTTCAGCTTCATACATTACGTGAGTACCTAAACTATTGTAGGTATAATCTGGGTCTATACTTAGAACAATAACTGAAGCTATATTCTGAGGGTTTCATCATCATCTCAGCCAAAAGACGTCCACTGCTGGACAAAGGCCTCCCCCAAGGATCTCCACAACGACCGGTTTTGTGCTGCTCGCATCTGGCGGCTTCCCGCGACCTTCACCAGATCGTCGGTCCACCTTGTTGGAGGCCTGCCTACACTGAGGGTTTATGACACTTTAAATCTGAGAAATGAGTAATAGTAAAAATAATGGACAACTAATCAACTATCCGCCAATCGGAATAGAGCATCGTGGTGAGCTATTGCCCGATCTCGCCATGTGCTACTGTTCAGAAGGCCGGAACCCAGTATCAAGCCGAAGCACTGTTCTTTTGTGTGACATTAAGTGGGTATAACTGTTTAACTCTGTGCTTTTCGCTTCATAACTTTTATTGTGCTCACAATAAAGATTATAAAGCAAAAACCACTGTAACTCAAATTACAGTGTTTTGACTTGATACGATTGCAGTAGTAGCACATTTGGATTTTTATAATCCGATGATGATGATGAAGATGATGATGATAATCATTTATTTTCTTAGACATCACAAGGACCAAAATATACCATGAGAGTAACACAATTAAAATTGGAAGAGCACCTGACCCGGAATGTCAGAAGGGTGCAGGTTCAAATTCTGCTCGTGGAAATTTTTCCAACATTTGTGTTTTTGTAATTTGTTCGCAACAAAATTTGCTTTAAAAATCATTTTGAACATTTTATAAAATAGCTTGCTTATTTCTTAACTGATCTTTATAATATTTGTAAAAATATTATGATCGGATGTTAATGACGGTAGTTGTTGACATTGAATGGGCGCCTTTGGCTTACAAAGTAAAAAGTGTTGAATAATTTCGGCGGGCTGGTTAGAACCACGATAGCTCAATTGGAAGAGCATCTGACCCGGAATGTCAGAAGGGTGCAGGTTCAAATCCTGCTCGTGGAAATTTTTTCAACATTTGTTTTTTTTTTTTTTTTTACAATTAAAATTGTTGCTCCTTTTTGACGTTGTATACTAATTTCTTCTGTGAACATTTTTTAAGCTTTTTTTACTAGGTACGGAAAAAACGCTAGGCAGTCGTCTCACATGACACGTGACGATAAGGCCGATGGTGAAGCTTTACCTGGAATCCTCAACTATAACGCAACTGGTTTTCTTATGCCTTAGCTGTCGGAACACAAACAACAATAAACACAACAAGCCTATATGTGGAGATTTGTTTGTAAATGGCATTGGTTAACTCACATTGTCTAGTAATAGTTAATATTTCACTGTAAATCTTCCAACAAGCAAATAAATGAATAAATAAATATTATTAATTAATAATTATTATTAATTAAATAATTGATATTAGCTAGCCTTAAAAAGCAAGCAAAAGCAAACCTTACCTATCACCAATCGAACGTGTATAATTAAAAGTAAGCACGCAGGTAATCAAACCCCCAAATCAAACCCGGATCCTCTGGGTCTGAGACCGGCGCCGATGGTCAAACCAGTAGATCACAAAGGCAATTGCTATTTTGAGTTTCTCGATTCTATGATATGATTTCTCGTGATGACCCAAGTCTTCCAATTATGTGCTAGAAATTATTAACATAAAAGACGTAAAAGAGCTCATTTATGAATTTATGTAAAGTAGTGGTCGCCCAGTGGTCGAAATTCGACCGTAATTTTCCTCCGATTCTATTTTTGAAACAATATTTTATTAAGGCTGCACGGATTGTATCCTAAGCAATGAAAAATTAAAAAAGATAGAATATGAATTTGGATTGGCATTGACAGATTTCGGCCGCTTCTCTTCCATTTTTGAAACTTTTGAAAAATGTATGAAACAATGTATATTTAATTTAACGTATTTTTTTACGCATAATTTAAAAAAAATAGCATTCTGCACTCCTTCTCTATATAAACTATAAGTGTGCGAAATTTCATACTCCTCCGTCCGCGCAATTTTCGTAAAAAAGGATACAAAGTTTTTGCTTTACGTATTAATTTATAGAAGATTATACAGGCCTAGGATTGTTGAATAGCTATTCTTTAGGTAATCGACTCATTACATTGACCCTTCATTGACAACAGTTCTATAGAATTCTAAGGTAAATGGTTAATGGTGATAAAATAAGCAGAGCTTAGCAAAAGCTAGCTCGCTTTCTTCGGACATTTTAAAAGACTTTTTAATTTTAAGTCTAAATTTATGGCATTTTCTTTCTTTTTTTCTGTCTTCGGGCATTGTAATAATTGGCTTTTTCATTCTTAATCAAAAAAAAGTTCGTAAATATAGCTATATCAATAGCAAACCTAACTTTGCTAAGTTAATTAGTTTAGTTAGTACATGTAAACAACTGATAAATTATCTCTGTAGTCTGTAGATTTTGTATTAATTTTAGGTAAAAAACAAAATATCGTTTTTTTTAGTAAAATAGGTCGTCTAGCATAAATCAAAACACATGATCTATGCTAGATGACCTATTTTCCATCGTGTACTCGTATATCCTTAAACACGTTTGTATGTTTATTAGAACTCTAAGGTGAATAATGATGAATCTACCAGAGCTTAGCAAAAGCTATCGCAGAGCACACTCCACCGCAAACGGAGCCCCTTATCCGCTGCTTGACATACTAACACCCTCTGTCAACCTCATAATGCTGGTTGCATTACTTTTTTTATTAAAGCTATTTTGTTGTCTATGGTTATGTTTATGGTAACGCGGGACTCTTTGAACATTGTAATAGATTTTTCTATTTTAATTCAAAAATATTTCTTTAAAAAAATAACCTTAATTTATCAAAATATTTACTTAAGCACGCTTATCTGTTAGCTGAAACTCATATAACGTAATCAAAAAGCTGCTTGACTTCAGCGCCATCTATCAGCTGCACCGTGAATTTCCTCCTTTCTTCCACGTACCTACTATGTTTGCAAAACCATTTGACTATGTGTATGTACATACAATACGTATGCATGTAAGCGGCAACCACTTGCACTAAACGTCAGCTTAATCACTCATCGTATTAGCGCACATCGCTTAAGCACACAGCCCATATTAATTACGCAGCAACTATCTAATTAAGGCGAATACGCAAACGCGAACGGAGTCAACGAAAACGCTATAAAAGTCGACGATTAATTTGAAAAAGCTAGCTCTTAGCGGACGCGGTTAATGCGGGGCAAAACTCTATTTCGCTCGAGCGTCTTAGCATAAAATAAGGAGACGGCAGAAGGTAAGCTTTGTACATGACGTGCTGAAGCAACGCACACTTACACCCGTATTTATAAACAAGCCATTACTTAGCAATTACTTTGTTCTTAGAAACGTCATTAAGATCTAATTTCATTTTATATACAAGTAACGTTTAAATTAGAATAGAAGTTTTCTTATTCAATTAAATAAAAGTATTATTGTTATTATCAAATTCATCAATTTTATACTATTTTAGAGATAGCACAAACTGTCACACGGAATATAACCTCAATTCTAGCTTGTCACTATGAATTCTTCGAGAAACCTAACTATATTGCTTGAGTAAAGATATTGGTGACTATTGCTTGGCTAAGAATTCTAACTTTTGACGTTTCTAATTTCATCGGTTTACTAAAAAATATAAAATTTTACTTAAGCAATTACTTTGCTTCAGTATGTGCTTTTACTCGTTTATAAATACGGGGGTTAGACATCTCTCACGGACACGGAACTTCGCAACTTTATTTTGAACATTTTACGTATACACGACGTTTATGTCAATTCCATACAATAATCATTCTACTATATTTCTATTCTATTTGCGTTTTGCTACTTGTCTAGGGGGGCTGTGCGGTCGCAGCCGAGCGCAGTCTATGTTTTTTTTTTGGAGAGAGATTACTGATTGCCTCAGACGGCATTTTCAGCTCCACCGGGCTTGTTTGGGGGCGGCGAGAAACTTAAAGGGTTCCTCAAGCCGTGTGAAACGAATCACCTTCGGAGGTTTTTTATAGGGAACGGCATCTCGCACTAGTGCCCTACTAGATTCAAAATTCAAAAAATTCAAAATTCAAAATCATTTATTCAGTTTAGGCTACAAATAGCTCTTATGAACGTCATTATGCCATCGGTTCGTAAGTCTACTCTGGGCGGGAGATCTTGTACTGAGAAGAACCGGCAAGAAACTCAGCAAGTGTCCAGATCTTTTCTCCCTTACATCGTCAAAAATATTGGAAAATGCCCTATCATAAAAGGACATTTTCCATCACAAATAAAAAAACCACATAATATAAAGGACAATCACATGAGAAAAAAAAAATAGTTTGCAAAAACACCATTTACCAGTTAAATTTTTTACAATGTCATACAGTACTAGTAAAAGTCAAAACCTGTCTAAGAAAAAACAAAGTTAAACTATAGTTGATAATAATAACATTAAGACAAGTATGCAAGAGCAGACCAGCCTCCACAGGCGGCACCCGTTCACGAGTATGACATAATGAATCAGCCATCGCTTCGCTCAACCATATTTTAGGGAACGTAACGACCCGACGCACATGCCACCACCGCAGAGACAATAAAGAGAGCATGACACACCCAAGCTACTCTAAATCAAAACTAATTGAAATGTTTAACGTAACGCTATTTGTTATCTGTAGGACACTGTTTATAAAGGCTATCATATCAGTATAATTTTTTATTATAAAAAGTAGTAAAGTATGCGTTTCTAATTATAGCCAGGCTGTTTTATCATCTAAATATTCTCTGACTGTATAATAACCTTTTTTAAGTAAAGAAGACTTTACATGTTTTTTAAACTTATCTAGAGGTAAATCTAGTACAGTGTTTGGTATTTTATTATAATAGTGTATACCTTGCCCCAAGAAAGAACCAAGGACCTTCTGTAACCTGAACAGTGGCATCACAAGTTTTGTCTTACTTCTAGTATTAAAATTGTGTACGTCACCGTGTTTGGTAAATGAATTGATATTGCAACGTACAAAAACTATACAATTATAAATAAATTGAGAAGCCACTGTCAACACACCAATCTCTTTAAAAAGATTTCTTAAAGAAGTTCTTGAACCTAGTCTATAGATTGTTCTTACTGCTCGTTTTTGTAAAATGAATATAGTTTCAATATCAGCCGCTGTTCCCCACAGTAAGAGGCCATACGACATGACACTATGAAAATAACTAAAGTAAACTGTTCTAGTAGTTTCAACGTCTGTTAACTGCCTTATTTTTCTAATGGCATAAGCAGCAGAACTGAGTTTGCCGGCCAATTTCGTTATATGAGGATTCCATTGAAGTTTTGAATCAAGGGTTATACCTAAGAAAACTGTTGAGTCTACCAAATCTAATCGATCACCGTTTATTCTAATATCGGTTGGTTCATTCTTGACATTTGGTAGTCTAAATTTAATACATTTTGTTTTTTTAGCGTTAAGCTGCAAATTATTAACAGTAAACCAACTGAGTACATCTGAGAGAGCTTTGTTTACATCGTCGTAATTATTCTTACACCTAGTTACATTAAAAATGAGTGAAGTATCATCTGCAAATAATACGATTTCACAGAAGTTCTCTACAAAGAATGGCAAGTCATTGATATAAATCAAAAACAGAAAAGGACCAAGAATGGACCCTTGTGGAACTCCCATTTTTACATGAGAACCAGATGATTTAGTTCCATTAATATCGACAGTCTGTGTTCTAGAGCTGAGATAAGACTGGATTAAATTTAGTGCGGTATCTTTGAGACCGTAGTAATCTCCGAAGGGTTCGGATCGAATCGGATGTGTCTACGTGTGCGTTGCTCGAGCGCGTCATGTATGAAGCGTACCTTCTGCAATCTCCTTACTTTGCGGTCTTAGGTGGGTGCTGCGTAATTTTTACCGGAGATTCTAAAGGAGAGTTAAGGAAAAATAAACAGTGAGCTCGCACTCGTACAGATACATCAACGCAGTCGCCTCATCCGAGGGACGCTTCTCGAGAAGCTGTTCGGATATGTAAACATGTTGTACGCTGTTTACGCGCCGCCCGAAGCCGCAGAACGACTGTGAAATTTTAACGAGCACGTGTATCGAGTTGCGCTGCTGACAGATTGAATCCGTGCCGGCCGCTATACACTTTCCGCTAATGTGTGATTTTTCTTTGGATTCAGTTTGTTTTTCTAATCCTTTGTTAAGACAAACAGTTTCAAATGACAATGGTATTGTCTAAATTAACGTATCCACATAATTCGAAATGTTCCAATTGTCTTTCTTTTCTTAACTAACTAACTAATATTATAAATGCAAAAGTAACTTTGTCTATCTGTTACGTTTTCACGCCTTAACCACGGTATCAATTTTGATGATATTTGGTATGAAGTTAGGTTAAACCTTGGAGAAAGATATAAAAATAAATTAGTCTAAGAAAATGATGTTGTGGGTACCAGCTAGTTTCTAATAAAGCCTTGAACTCGTATTTTTTTAACATAACATACTTTTTCACTAATTACTTACATAATCTAATTAATCTTATTCTACATCATTTGTGATAGTCTATTATAAGTTTACTAATATGTTATGGAAAGCGGGACCTCCTGCAACAGGTATTCTAGAATGCCTACTAGGTAGGTCCCATGTACTGTTTGTAAATGTACCTAATATGATAGATAAAAATAAATATTTTATGATTTTTGGTTTTTGATAGTATAATATTTTATTCTATCGTTTCGAAACTTAACAGTTCTAAGTATATCTGTTGTGTGAACATGAACAATAATTTATAATATAATGGTCGATAAAGCAGCGCAATCTGAAACTGACCGCATCTGGTACCAAATGATTTTTATCTCCTCCTATAACCGAGGCGTTATTAGATACTCCTCACTGGCACACTGTAATATACGAGTAGTAGCTAGTATATATATATATATATATATATATTTACCTAACTCCAACTATGCTATTATGTCATTCCAGCTGTCGTTAATAAACTAAAAAATTAAAATTACTTAAACAGTTCGTTTAGCTGCTGCTACTTAAATTAGCTAACTTTAAAGGAGAGAAAAGAGAAATGGATCATAAATGCTTTATACTAATTACTTTTTATTTGTTATTTTCTGAAAGTAGTATTTGCAAAAAGATGCCATGACAAGCCAGACACGAACCCACGACATTTCGTAAACCGGGTAACAGCAGCACTGAGCTACCTGCTTTATTTAATAATACAACAGACTGTAATAAAAACTTTTTAATATATACTTCACTATTTTAACCGGTACGGGCCGGATAGTGCTAAATTAGTGAATAAACATGGTGAGAACCCCGGTAATAATTACTGCATTTTTAATATATAAAAAATATTATTACAGAACAAATTGTGTGATGTGCAGGTTTAAAATATCTTCTCATATAGGTAACTAATTTAAAGTATTTTTTTTAAAGTAGTTGCCAAGCCAAAAACTAAACTAAAAAATGTAACACAAAGATTTAAAACAACTCGCTGCACTGCTGTGACAGGCGAAGGCTAAAGGTATCTTAGATGTGGAATTAATAAAATAAAAAAAAATTAAAACCGACACTAACATCTCAATTTGTACATTTACTCAAATATACTAGTACTAAACAATATGACGCAATAAATCTACGCGACGTTCAATATTGCTGAGTCATGTCAACTTTACTGCAGCTATTAAAACCGTGTTCCTGTTTATAGACGGCGATGGCAGCTGGTATTGTGGTTAACTGAATCACAAGATACTCTCAGATAGCGGAATTTCGCATCGCTTCTACTCAATGTGGCTTAAGTCTCAAGTGGGGCCGTAGTACACGGAGCGTGCCGAACAATCTATTTCTGAACAGTTGAACAGTTGCTAAGATTTGGGCCGGCGCAGTGTCGATCGTTGTTTATTTATAGTTACACTTTGACCTACGTGCAAGATGCTTCTCTTGTTTTTGTTTGACGCGGAGAAATGTCATCGGCAAATATGCGAACATAATATTTGAGTAACATCGTTTCTACTTGTGTGAGCAATCTGCTCTTCTGGTTGAAAGATTCTTTATGCATACGACATCGAGAATAATGTGCCTCTCTTCGGTCGAAGTAACAAGAATCAGAATATCACTAGAAAGGCGTTGAGAGAATTGTGTTTCTTTGCTTAAAATATTTGCTGTAAGTAAATATCGAATAGACATTCTGGAACGCACCAAATTCAAAATGTTCCTAAAAAGTTTTAAAAATATCTTTATTGAATGTACCCCATGACAAACCGGATCAAATGCACTACCAACTATGCTATCTATTCTTAACAAGGCATGTTAGCATTAGCTTCAAAAGCAATCTATGGTATTTCGTTAAAACAAACATGATAAGATCTGTGTAATGCGACGTCCTTATCAAGAGCGTAACTTTATATTCTTCAAGAGAACACAAGAAATCATAATGTTCACTAAACAGGTCATTGTCCCTATGATAATGTAGGTGTGTATGCTATACTATACGACAGTGATCGATTGTACGGAAGACCTCAGCTTTAACAAACATCTTCAATACTGAAAACGGAAAAATGTGGTGCGGAAGCAACTCCATACCTGCCCGTCAACGCATGACGGATCGCGCGGAGAAATTATCCATGGGGATTGGAAAATTATGAGGTTAATTCGATTTCACGTTCTTGGTATCATTACTTGAAGTTTACCATATAGATTCCTTCCAGTTTCAAAGTCAAAGTCAAATATTTTTTATTCAAATAAACTTTAGAAAAATGCTTTTGAATCGTCCAAACATTTTTTTACCTACTACCTATTCAGGACGTCTATTTTTTAGCTGTGGAGAAGAATGGGCGCAAGAAGCTCCACTTTCGTTAACCACATCGATGTTACCAGGCTGTTGAAGCACTAACATCCTTATACCATGCCGAGGTGGTTGACAAGTAACGCGTCGGTGGCCAAGTAGCAAAGCGGTCGGCCCGAAACCTGTAGGTCCCTGGTTCAATTCTCAGGTGTGTTTCGGATTTTTAAGATGCATAGCCCGGGTTTGTGATCACCATGCAAGCAAGCGTGATGATTAAGCCTTTACCTTCAGTTGTAGTGATGACTTGATTTCCATAATGGAGGTCTTTGCCCAGCAGTGAGACAGTTATAGGCAATTTAATAGACAAGTTAGAAGTCTCTAATAATTAAACAGCATCGTAGCAGTTCAGTAAGTAGGTCACCCAAGGCCTTAAACATGCACACACCCCATGGCACAAACTGCATCTATTGATTGAGTTTTAAATTAGTGCATATAGCGAAGTCAGCGACTGCTGCGCGCTTTCGTTGCTTGCTCTTCTAAACTACTAAACCACGTCACCCGTCTCCGCTACGCATACACGTCTTTAACCGCCTCCATGGTATAGTGGTAAAGACCACCGGTCTCAGACCCAGAGGTCCTGGGTTCGATTCCCAGCAGGGGGTATGTATATGTTTGTATACTTGATTTGGTTGGTGGCAGGGCTTGTTTGTCCGCCTGGCTAGCTACCACCATCTTAGCAGGGAGCACGGCAGTGCCCCCGCCATGTCGTGCTGGTTTTTTTTACAAGTTTGTTTTTGATGACTCTGAATATGTCGCCATAACATCAATGTTAGTAGCATTGTTGTGTTCCGGCAGCTAGAGATAAGATAGCCAGTGCCTCAGTTGTTGAGGATTCCGGATGAAGTGCGCTTCCAAAGGTAGAAGTACCTTATATCACTTAACATCAGGCGAGATGAACACTAAGTGCTTACCGTAGGTAATAAAAATAAATCTCATCGTCAACTGCCTCTCGCCAGCCGACCTAAGCCTGACCTGACCTGTAATTTCAGAGTTCTTTTCTGCAATGTCTTCAGTCAGTCATGACTTCTCTTCGACATCTTTACCATCATCATCATCTTCATCAGCCTATAAATGAAAACTATTTCACTGCTGGTCATATGCCTCTCTAGGTGCACGACACTGAGCACGATCTGCAGCTGCTACTCTAATCCAGCTCTTGCCAGACTTCTCTTAAGGTTATGTAATTAGAGGTATTTACTTTAATGGCCATTGTTGTCTGAGTTAAGCAAAACATAAACCTTTTATTTCTTAAGTAAATAGAGGCAGAGTCGCAGACACAGGTCGCAGACAAAGTGTGAAAGGGTCTGTCACGTGGCGAGTGTAAGAAAGACAATTACAATGGCCAACTATATTGTTTTCTATGATAGAATGTTAGACAAGACAAAAGTCTTTTGTTTTAAGTGACAAAAGGCGATCGCTACTTGAACTTTGCCACATTTGAAAGTCATTGACACTACTTTCAACAACTCCTCATAGATTTTTTTCTATTATCTTCTTTTTTATATGCTTTTTTTATAGGCTTTCTATATAGGCGACTCTAGTTGCAGTAACGATCACTTTTTAAAAGTTTTCGTTAAAGGTTGCTAACAATAAAATAAAATATACCTTTTGATTATTGCATGAAACAAGCAAAATAAAATTCCACAAACAGCAAATGCTATTGAACCTTTAGTGTCGGTAGCCATTATTAAATCAAGCAAATGATAAATCGTATTACACCTTTCACATTTACTTCAGAAGCATTGTGATAACACGAAGTAGGTGTACCTTTCTAAAATTAAGTACTAGGTATTAGCAAAGAGTCACATCATCATCATCATCATCATCACCAGCTCACTTTATGTCCCCACTGCTGGAGCATGAGTCTTACATATTGATGGAAACACTACAAGAAGAATGAATCATAAACCACGCAGGGCCAGTGCAAATCTAATGCTGCCGAGACCAACAGCTTTCCGAAGCACGAAGGCGCTCGAGATGACAATTTTTGGTGCCACTTCCGATAACCGGCCTTTGCGAAAGCTGCTTAAATTCAGCAATCAAAGACAGAGCGCGTTTACTAATGCGTCATCAAGCTCTTCCGAAAATAAAAGAAAAGAGTGCACCTCGAGAAAAGAGTGTTTTTTTCGGATATTTCAGGTGGAAGCTATTTCTTGTATAATAAAACTTCTTGTTCTACATATCAATTTCTGTCTAAATCAAATCAAATCAAATCATTTATTCGTATTAAATGCGGTACATTATAGTGATGGTAAGTGTGAGGTTGAGAATCGCACATTTAGCTAACATGTTAGCATACAAATATAAAATTAAATTAAATATAATTAAAATGAAATGGAATTAGGATTAATTAAGTATAGATTGTCACAAGATTGTATATCAAGCATTACACGTCGTCACTACGTCCATGTATCCAATTTACTTAATAAATATAAGACTTTATTTCGTTCAAGTTAAAACAAATTAAACGAACGTACTAGCGAAAGATCCACCCACCGTTTTAATCCTCAGCCGGCAGTTATTTGCTTAAAACTCAACAACAGCCCATTACGTCCATATTATCCTGTAGAACTGCACATTAAATCGTTGTAAAACTATTAAGGCCGGTAACTATACTGTTTTGCCGTAATATTAAGCGAGCAAGCTAATTACAGGAATAAGTGGTGGTAATTAATGGAGTCTCAAACGTCGTTCGCACCATTACGGCTCTGGTAAGACGTGGGCGGGTCCGCTGCTACTCTGTTGTCATTCAGTTGAATCATTTGATATTGATTTATATGGATGATCTGATAGAACCTGATGGCTGGTGAACAGTATGGCTAATCTGTATGACAGATTTGTGACATTATAGGGCGGCTATTGGTGAGGTATTAATAGATCGTCGTGTTTAAATAATCTCAATGCCGCGTAAAGCTTCCCACCTTCTCCCTTCCTTCATAAGAGTACACGTGCTGCTCTTCGGAGTCACCGCTTCTTTGTCTCAAATGTCCCATCGCGCACAAAGAAATTTGGTGACTCGTTTCTTTGTCGCACCTCCAAAAGGTGGAATAGTCTACTAGCACACGTTTTCCCTCCTTCCTATGATATGGGGTCCTTCAAAAAAGGCGTGAAGAAGCACCTTGGGGGCCGGCACAGTGAGGTTAACTGATGCTACGTTTGCTTTCACGCTGCACCAGTTATCTTCGCGTCTGGACTCCATTTCCACTTAACATCAGGTGGGATGGAGTTATTTGCCGAGCTATCTATATAAAAAGCTCAATGGCGCAATGCTAAACGCGCTCAGTCTATTGCTGAGGCATGCAACTTTTGCAAAAGGTGGTTATCGGATGGTTGCTCAAAAATGTATCATCTAGAGCTCCAGGAATAAATAGTGGTAATTAATAGAGTCTCAAACGTCGTTAGCACCACAACCTACTTTTCTATCTTCTGTGCTATTATGGCGCTGCTGGTAAGACGGGCGTGTCCGCTGCTACTCCGTTGTCATTCAGTTGAATCACTTGATAGATAGATTTATGTAGATGATCTGATAAAACCTGATGGCTGGTGAACAGTATGACGAATTTGTATGACAGATTTGTGACGTTATTGGTTAGGAATTAATAGATCGTCGTATTTGAATAATCTCGATGCCGCGTAGAGCTCGCTAGCGTAATGGCAAGCGCGCGATTTGCAATTGCTGAAGTACATTCACAAAGCCCGGTCATGGATGGCTGACTAAAATGTTTTATCTCGAGCTCCACTGTACTTCAGAACTTGCCCCTATCTATTGACCCTGATAGATGTATGGCAGCTGGAACGACGGGTCCGGCTGTCTTTTCAAGGGTACCACGGGAGTTCGGATCCTAAGCTCCCTGCTGGTTATGCCTTCGCGGGCGTCTCTGGCAGAGCCCGACATGGGTTGGACTCGTGGTGACTACGTGGTTAGCTGTAGAGGTGGAAATGTTCATTTGTCTGGTTGAGGTCTGGTTAGACTTCCATCTCGTGCGCAGCGAGTGAGTCCGAGTAACGGTCTCGGTGGGGCCCGAAGCGAAAGGATTTGCGGGGCACGTGAGTGGTCCATAGTTGGTTGTTCTGCTCGGTGGTTTTCATTGAGTAGGCTTCAAACATCTCCGGCACTAGTCTGGATAACTAGTATAGAGGCGCCCGCTAGATGCAATGTCTCCGCTTAAACCAGCCGCGTAGGATTGTGGAACTGGCAAGGTACCTGGATGGGTACTGAGAAGTGGGCTTACAACTCCGCCACCAAAGAGGACATTTGGTAGTCAACTTTAGAGTTGACGACCTAAGCAGTGGAAACTGTGAGTTATACTCTTAGTGCAACGAGAAGTGAGCGAGCTTACAGCTCTGCTACGACTGCTAATGCAGCCGGGACCAACGGCTTTACGTGCCTTCTGAAGCACTGAGGGGCTCGAGATAATAAATTTTTGGTCACCCATCCGATGACCGGCCTTTGCGAAAGTTGCTTAACCTCAGCACTCGCAGACCGGGCGCGTTAAATATCTAACCGATATACCCGAATATATAACCGATATACCGAATTATGTTCTATTGAAAAAATGAAGATCTAAAAAACAAATACAAGTTAGGTGACATCAAAAATCAAAAAAAAAAAGACATAGATAACTCTTGTTAACAGGTAGCCAAATACAGAAGTGTACCTGCCACCTATTGTAAGTATATTTACACTGTAACTGTGTTAGTCACAGGAAAAGTATCTAAATCATTCGTCGCCGGAGAGCTCGTCAATACCTCAGCTCCTCCCGGCTCGTGGCGACATACCGATGAACCATCTTGTCTAGGGTTGACACCTGACCTTATAATATTAATAATAATAATAAAATTGATTTATGATTTATTCAAGTAACAAGACTCATTTGTGTTAAATAATCATAATATTTATTTACTACGAACGATGCGTTAAAAACAACAGTCATTTCTGCGAACAATTATTTGCTATACTTTGTAAAAAAAAGACACCTTGTCTTTATCTCAAATTTGTCTAGAACTCATTAAAAATAAATGTCTAGAAACTGTATAATTGCGTTAAACAGTTAATAATAATAAAAAAAATAAAGATTTACATCAAGTTTTATCTAAATAATCAAACAAAAAATAATTTTGTGTACGAGTGTAAAGCAATATTCGTTTTTGTAATTAAGACTTACTTATAGTTAAAAGCAACAATAAATAAAAGCAATATTATACACTACCTACTTAATTTTTTATCTTCTCTTTTTTTCTACTTAATGTAGGTAAAAAAGTAAATAGTGCGATGCACAACCGCCATACTTTCTTTAATGGAATCAAAGGTGTCAACCCTAATCTTGTCATAGGGCTTTTGTAACATCAATATGTTATTGTGTCTCTATAGACTCTATGTTAAAAGGACAGACAATATTATAGGTGTCAGAAAATGTCTCTATATAACGTAATAATAATACTCGAACAACTTGTATTGTCGGTCGTGGATTTGTGTTTCTGCCAATAATTACTATTTGCTGCATTGATATCGTATTAAAATATAATATAGACTAAAGTTAGGCGGAGCTTAAAACTGTCGCTATCTCATTATTTTTGGTAAGGTAGAAAAAGACAGCATACATTAAACCTAGTTCAATTTTAATCCAAGTAAGTTCAAGCAAATTTTACAAGATTTTTTCTTGTTATCGCCAATAACTAGGTAGTAAGCTGTTCTTCATTGAAGGTAAACTATTTAGCGGTTACACTCGCATTGTAAAGTAGTGGTTGTGAAGATAGTGCCCATGAAGATTTACATACAAAGTCTTACCAAGAAGCTCATGTTATGGCCCCAGTACACAATGGCCTGTGATGGGCCATGCTTTGCAATGCACAACTGTAGGCCACGATCACTTGGTGTTCACACAATGGCGCATGGCTCATTGCTGCCTGGCGAAACACTTGCGATGGACGTGGAAGCAAGTAATTACTGCCGCGGCTTTTTATTTATATACTGTTTACAAATATTTCTATACTAATATTATAAAGAGAAAAGATTTAATGGTTTGTTTGTTTGTATTGAATAGCCTCAGAAACTAATGGACCGATTTGAAAAATTCTTTTACCATTAGAATCCTACATTATCCCTGATGAACATAGGTGATAGAAGAGCCTCGTCTGAACATAATATGCAGTAATGTAGGTACGTATGGTAAGGTATGTTTTCTGGTCAATGATGCATGGAATCGCATTGCAGACTCCCTGCAAATTCTTGTTTCGGAACCAAAAAAAGAAAGAGACATATATCAATAAATCAATAAACTGAAAAGTCTCTTCATTGCCTCACGATACTGATATTTTGGGTGATCAAAAATTCAAACTAGCACGCTACAAAAAAGTGCACTATCCCGGTCAGCGGTCGGTGGCGAACTAAACAATGGACCATTGTGTGAACACCACACGCCACGCTACGCCACGATTCCTTTGAAGTGTGCTCAAAAAACCGACAACATCCCGATTGCGCACCAAGATTGACAATTGTTCGCCACTATATACTATTACGCCCTGTACCTACACAATGGCGATATGGCCTGAAGTGGGCCAGCATACGCCATTGTGTACTGGGGCCATAACAAAAGAAATAATAATTTACTTAAGTTTTCTTTTCGCGAACATCTATACTATTAATAAAGAGGTAAAGTTTGTGACTTTATTTATTTGTTTGTTTGCGGAGGGTAATCTCCGGAACTACTGGTCCATTTCCAAAAATTATTTCACAGATTGAATGCTACATTCTTTGCGGGTAACATAGGCTACATTTTATTTTGATAAATAATAGTTATCAATCCGAATCCGCAAAATTTGTAAATCAAATGAAAGAAAAAGTGCCGCTTGGCTGCTATATCGACGAACTATTATATTAATCATCCAATGATGGAAAAAAAGTTCAGCAACACAATATACCTAGCATTTATAGTAAACCACAATAACGTTATTTATCACGCTAATATTGTAAAGAGGTAAAATGTATAAATTAAGAATTGGGAAATAATCACCAAAAGTACTGATCCGATTCCGAAAATTATTTCACCAATATTTTAAATGGATCTTCAGGGTGCACAAAAACTATATTTTAATTTGATGAACAATAGTTTACACTTCCAAATCTTTAAATTTCTAAAAGAAGTTAGAAAAAAGAAGCGCAGCTAGACTGCTTTATCAGCGTGCGCTTACCAAACGGTTGAGTGTACATGACAGTAATGTACAATATTTTTTTTATTTATTATTAGATTTAAAAAAAAGTCAGCGGCATAATCTACCTAGCTTTTATATTTAAGCCACAATAACGTTATTCATGTTAAAAATTCATTTGATTTTTGAAGGTGATTTTTGAGTGTACCTACTTATTAGCCACAATATATTAATCTTTACAAAAATAAATAGTTTCATCACCCGAGGAATTTCATGGCGATAAAATTTTCCCTTCTCAGCGTCGTGGTCGTTTAGTTTTGGAAATATAGCGAAATCAAAAATAAGTCACAGATACGAGACAAATACGTGCAAATTTTATGATTTCCCTCTTTGACTACATACTTAAAGATAATATTAAATTATTTAGATAAGATTGTTGCAACTAGCCTTCCAAACTTAAAACAAGCAATTGCTGTTCTAACTTGGAGAAAGAAAAATCCATTCCCCAGGACTAATGTCAGTGACGCTGAAATCGAACTGGACAATAGATTGGCTCGCAAAGTACATAGTAGGTATGAACATCTTATAGACGCAATATTCCATATATCGTCAGAGGTCAAGTATCATCTAGATGTCTGGAATTCAGTTCCCAAGTCGGCAATGCGTGTTGCTGATTTTTGAAAACATAGTTCCGTTAATGATCATTAACCCGCATTTCGGAAGCTTAATTAATTATTAAGCCATTAAATATGAAGTTATTATAAAAATAACAGCACTTATACTCTAAAAACGAGGTGACCAGCGTGGCCCACCACTTAGTGTCAGATTAAAGTTAATTTGAAGGGCAATTCAATCACTTTTTCTAAATAAGTTTTTGTTTTAATGGGCATCGTAACAGCTCCTGTTACAATGTCTACTAACACTTTAATAGCAAATACAACAGAAGCTATGACGTCTTAATAACAATGCAATGACAGTCGGTTCTAAGCTAAGTTCGTCGACTCCCAGCGGCTTTCCGCTCTAGCGGTCTGTCGCGAAAACGATTGGAATTAGCTAGAACTGCGATGGACTGTCCCGTAATTTATTGGACTAATAATAAACTGTAACGTTACAAGAAAAAGGAGGCTACCTTGAAATGCACAAGCGTTGATAATAGTTTTAATTGAAATGGAACACTTTTTAGGAGTTTTACTTCATTGGAAAGTGTTGAAAAAATGTTTACAAGAAGGCTTTCGAACCCGCACCATTATTCAAATGTTTTACCTTGTTGATATTTAATTACGAAACATGAACTAAGTATAACCTTTATTGTTTTCTATAGATTTCGTCAACACCAAACATTGAAATAAAACATGTTTAACTAATTGTGTAGGCGCATTATTAATTTATTCTGACGTAAGGTTTTGAAACGTCATCACGTCAAGAAATCATTGCCATGTGTAGTTTGTGTAAACTTTAGAAAGCACCGATAATGCCGCCATTTCTACCACTTGTTGTATTGTCGTCTGTAGGTGGTATTTTTGTATGGTGTGCTTACAATAAAGTATTTTTTTTACAAGCTTTTATTTAGTTTCACCTGTCCCGATGTTTGTTTGTCCGTTTGTCTGTAATCAAATCTTGAAAGTTATTCATTTCATTTTCATTTTCAAAACAATATCAAGCCTCGTTGTTATTTAGAATTGAAAGGTAAGCCTTTGAGTCCGTGATTTGGTGCAATGACTCACGTTATTGCGGCTAAATATTAGAGCTCATAAAACACAGAATTCATGTTTCCGACTTACATGCTAATTCTATTCTAATGGAGTGACCAGAAGCTCACAATTTTATTGTCCGACATCTTGGATCGTGTTATTTTTACATAGCAAAATTATTGTTACGAATTGTTAATGCGTTTTAAATTATGAGTCTTATTTAAGGATTATCTATTTCTGTTCTTAAATTAATAGCTATGTGGCTTTTTCACATGTCGTCTACGTAAGTAATATGTTGGAAAGAAAACAAGGCAAGATTTATTAGTTGCTACTGTGGACTACCGTGATCCACCAATATGTTTTATTTCTTATTAATGTTTAGTAATTTTTGAGAAAGATTCTCAAAGTCTTTATTATTACGATTGTAATATACTACGAGTAAATACCTTAAGTTGAAGTGTTTGAGCTGGGGTTGATGAGTCAGTTCTTTTCTTTTTATATATAGATATTTATTGATTTACCATCAAATACAATTATCATTACTTAACATTTCCTAATACATTACATTATTATAAATTAATATATTATGGAATTCCTCTTAATCTATCGACTGTCTTCCGTTCGCGACGAAACTAAATAGAAAGTGTTTCGGAATGGCCCAGCTACCAACGTAAATGTTGCCCTAAAATCGATCACGTGATCAACTCACTAGTTTCTGGGAGTGTTACATAGAGCGTAGACGATACTAGAATTCATTTGAGGTTCCAACTTTCTACATAGTAAAGATTTAAATTGCTTTTTCAAGACACTGGAGTTCATTTGAGGTTCCAACTTTTTATAACGACTCAAATAATTCGTGGTACAGACTTCCTGTAAATTAGAGTAAATACTAACAGGATTCTTATAATGTTTTTTTGTTTTTGAGTAGCGTTAACCTTAGTATCTACGTCATCCATTCACGACGAAACTAAAAAGAAAGTGTTTCGGAATGACCCAGCTCCCAACGTCAATTTTGCTCTAAACTGTACGTGCGGTGCACACGGCAACCGGGCCGTGGTGAAATAAATCGCGGCGTGGACAGTCTTATAGGTGGGCTATAAAACTGATCATGTGATAGACTCACTAGCTTCTGGGAGTGTCGCACGTAACGAAGACTTTCAAGACTTCATTATTTTTAGGTTCCGACCCTCGACTTCTCTAAAGACTCGAAAGTTACCGACCCTCTATAAATTAGAGTAGGTAATTACTAACGGGATTTTTACCATGATTTTATTCCCTTTTAGTATCTAAGCCTAAATTATGATCATGGCGCATGCAACTGCGCCAAAATATCTAATAGTAGTTAGTAGCGGGATTCATACCATGATTTTTTGTATTTAAGTTGTAAGACTTTAAAACCTATGTCATTCATTCACGACGAAACAAAAAAGAAAGTGTTTCGGAGTGGCCCAGTTACCAGTTACAATGTTGCCCTAAACTGTAAGTGCACTGCAGCCGGGTAGCGGTGCAACAAATCGCGGACAGTCTTATAGGTGGGCTATAAAACCGATCGCGTGAAAGACTCACTATCTTCTCGGGATGGCATACAGAGTGGGAACTTTTCAAGACACTGGAATTCATTTGAGAATCCAACTTCCTATAAATCAGAGTAATTGTTAACGAGATTCTTATTATACGTTTTTCGTTGTCATTCAGTGGGTAAATCGTGATCATACCGCGCATGCAACTGTACCGAAATATTGTATGTATAAAGACAATAACAAATGTAATATTATTATACAAGTAAGAATTTCTTCCCAACAACGGATGTTTACGACTAGGGATAGATAGCTAATGGTCTGCCGTGGGCGTCGAGATTACAAAATGAAGGCGGATAGGTAGGAAAGCTTAGGAAATATTTTGACATAAGTATTGTACCTAGAGTAGAGTTTCTTTTGAATATTTTTGTTCTTCTTCTGTATAATAACTAGAGCATAGATTCAGTTAGTTTCGAAGCCTTTCCAAACAACAGAAACCTTTAAAAAAGAAATCAATCAAGTTATTTGATAATAATTGAAATTTTAAGCAATACTATTGTTTTTTCTACTATAATACCCTGACAGGGTACATGTAAATGTTTTTTTTTGTTTTTGTACCATAGCTATTAAATACATATTTGCAATATGTATTAAGAAGTACAGTCAGCAACAAAAGTTGCTGAACTAACTGTATGCTTAATCTAACAGGCTTTTCATCTTCTTCCAAGACTATTAGTATGTAGTACCTACCATGTCTATGGCATGGTATATACTAAAGTGATCAACAATCTAGTTCAAGCAAACACTTTAAATATTTCTAAAGATGAATATAAGCAGTCTGCAAATGCAACCTCAAAACAAAATTTACGATCACCATTCCCGCGGCCATATCTTGCGGTTCCGCCAGCCATCTTGGGCGCAAATCAATTTTATTGTTGCGAAGTGAGCGTTTGGAGATTTTACATAACGAATTTTATTAGCCATCAGGTTCTGATCGATAACGCTGTATTTAATTCCCATCTTGAAAATGCTAGGTGGGACACGCCAGTGGTTCAACTTCCAAGCAAATTAAAAAAGGAGACTAAAGCGCTGGACACAGAGAAAAGACGTAAGACGCAGATGGGGCGCAGACAATCTCGATATATCGCGAAAAAATATAGATATATCGGTCAATTTTTAGAACCTCCTGCTTTTTGAAAGTCGCGATTCGAAAAGCACGAATTCCAAATAAAAAAAGCAAACAAATAGAAAAATAAAAAAAGAAATAACTATTTTAGATCAAAGTGCCAAATGGCCGTAGCGTATACGCAGCACATATGCACACATGACATGACTTGATTGAACAACGCACTGACAGTGACAGTTACGCACTCACTACCACATTTTTTTTTTGAGAGAGTTTGCTGATTGCCTCAGACGGCATTTTCAGCTTCACCGGGCTTTTTTGGAGGCGGCGAGGAACGTACAGGGTCCCTCAAGCCGTGTGAAACGAATCACCTTCGGAGGTTTACTAGAGGGAACGGCATCGCGCACTAGTGCGCGTCCCTGTGCCCTACTAGATTCTCTGAAGGGGTAGGATCGGATCGGGCACTACCACAGATTAGATTAATGGAATTCAGCACAACAAAACAATAAGTTTTTTTTCAATCTATTACGGCTTTGAATTCTAGAGAATTTAGTTAGATCGTGATGAGATGATAATAAATAAAAAAAATATCGATTTTGATACGCATTTCGATATTGGTTATTTTTTATCGATGTATCGATATATCGGAAAAAACCCTCATCTCTCGCGACGCCCAGCATCACGTCCGTGCCTAGTCTTTTCTATATGTTTTAAAAACTCGCGACGGTGCCCCGTCTGCGCCCCGTCCGCGCCCCGCCGGCGTCTTACGTCTTTTCTGTGTGTCCCGCTCCTTAAATTTCAATGTCTAAGATCTGGAAATCCTTATTATAAAGACTCCAGATGCGAGAACAACTAGATTTCACATTGCCAACCCGCAAATTGCGTCTTCAACCGTCGTGTCTCGTTTTTATAATGGACTTGGGAAAGATAAAATAAAAGTTTATTTTTACCCTATACCATTAAGGAGGACATTATTCCAAAACGTATAGTTTTTATTTCACTTCGATACGATAAGTATTTACAAAGTTATTGTACATAATTAATTTGCTTAAAACACGTTTAGTTCGCTGGCTTCGTCGGCTTATATTACGTGATGACGTGACGTCACAGTATCCGACAGCCCGCCGCTCCGGCCGCGTGTCATTTATACGCAGCTCGAAGTCTGGTACACAAACACTACAGTCGTGAATGGGCCGCAGTGACGAACGATATTTGAGTACTTACCACTTATTAAAATACAAGTAAACTATGACAAACTGCAGTTTAAGACTATATTGTGCTGTTTTTGGTTGCTTAAATTATTCTATTTTGTTTTGCTTTTTTATTTATAATATCTATAATAATAAACCTGAATACATTGTATGTCAAAATATAATTATTAAGCAAGTAGATCAGTACAAATTAGTCGCATCGACTTATGTGTATATCTTTACTGTGACCGGCAGCCGTGACGTCACGCTGCTCGCCAGGCGCATTGTGATCTTTACGGAAAAACAAAACCACGTGGTGATTATTAAAATTAAAAAAAAATATATTGTGAAGAAAAAACGGCCACTTTTAACTATAACGCCGTATTTAGCTAAACCATAACATGTCAGATGTTCATTAGGTGACGTAAAAATACCATACCAGACATAAAATTACTTCATTCAAATAGTTTGTTGAGCATAATTTGATTTTTCATCTCTAATTACTAGATATGTTTTTTTTTTCATTGGCGGCGCTAGTGTGCTGCGTAAACGCTCTTAAACCTTCCCTGAACTTCCACTAATATTTTAAAATCAAAATTAGCCAAATCGGTCCAGCCATTCTCGAGTTTTAGCGAGACTTACGAACAGCAATTGATTTATATATATATATATATATAGATAATGATAAATGATAACGAGAAGATTACTTTACATTTTGGAAGCCATTACTGCGCGAGTACAACTCACATTTTTTATTAAAAACTTTACTACTCGAATGCTATAAAAAAATACTTCCACAGTTTAGTATACATATTAACGTCTCCATATTTTCAGTTTTATGTTACAAACTAGTAGATATGTAAATTACTTAATAAATACTAGCAGCGCATCCAGATTTTATATAAGGTTGACGACCGAACTCATTCTACACGCTAATTGACACATCATGTGTTTCACACCACAAGGCTGCGGTTCCCACATTTTCGCAGCATCTCTCTAAATAAATGTGTAGGAAACATATTTGTAGGAAAAAAAAAACAGAATTGTCAAACAGAACTGAGCCGCCATGACTATTTACTTGGCCGGTCGAAGCCAAACTGTGTCGCGGGTCGTGCTTCACTAATCAAGGAGGCAACATCTGATACTTTGAAGAACCTGTGAACCAGCAGTGTTAACGGAAACAAATGAACTGTTGCTGAAAGCTATCTAGGACATCGTAGATGCAAAATCAGCTTTAACGCTAATAGATAAGGTTGCATATTGTATAACGTAGCAGAGAAGCCAACTGGTCGGGTAGGTTTGAATGTAGTGCATTCAATTGGAGATGCGAGTCGGCCGTAGAGACATTTGACACGTCTCCGACGACAATAATGTGCATGTTACGAGCAAACTGGAGTAAAATAAATACTGAATTGTGTACGTAGTTTTGTACCAGCGCATTGATTATTCCAGTTTAAAGAGGAAACCGTGACAGCGACACGGCTCCACAATGGAATGTCTAATGCAATAGCTGATCTAGTTCTTTTTTCATTAAAGTTTGACGCATAGATTACTTCACTTTAATTCTATTAGCAGCGTGTATTTAAATTCTTCTCTTAACAAATTTAATGAAAAATTGTCTTATTATATTCATTTGATCTTTGTATACTTCACAAGCGGTACAGCGCCTATCATTAGGAAAGTATTATCTTTATTAACTAATCAGTTCAAGTTCGTTTTTTCATTCCAAATTTTTTTATTATATTCCCCTCCAGTATCAAATTTGAAATGCTTCTACCCTTCTTGGGCTAGCGTTCACGTATATTATACAATGGTATCAGTTCTGACATTTTCAGTATGTATTCGTCAAACCCATTACATTTCGCGTTCGCTTCGTTTATTAATTACATGGATGAGCCCCCTAACTAACACGCCAGTAACTTGTTTATCGCAACGACGCCGACGGAAACGAAGTGCTTACTATGATCGGAAAATCTTCTGAATTTCCGTCGCCACCCCCTTAAATAGAGCAGGCGTGATATTACTTGCAGTTTATGGGACGAACTCAATTTTGGTCTCATTAACACAACAGGTATGTGGTTTTCCTTCATTTTATTTGGATCTCAAGTCTGCTAAATCAATAAATATCTCGATAGTGCTAGTGCTTTATTATGATATTAGGACTTGTCAAAATCAGATCACCGATACACGATCATGGATCACGGTAGCAGAATTGTGGTTTTGAGAATTGATCGGGTATTGGACCTCATATCTAAATGGGGCTCCAATAATCTTGTTGAGTTCAATGCCAAGAAAACACAGGTGTTGGCGTTCACGGCAAAAAAGTCACCATTCCTTCCCCTTCCAACTCTTCAGGGTACATCTCTAAGCCTGCAAAGTAGTATCTACATGCTCGGTATGACGATTCGCTGCGATCTGAACCAAAGGGACTACATCGAAGCCGTGATCAAAACAGCCTCACGAAAACTCGGTATTCTGAACAGGGTGCGGCGATTCTTTACGCCTGACCAGTTGTGCCTTTTGTACAAGACACAGGTACGGTCTTGCGTGGAGTATTGCTCGCACATCTGGGACGGTTCCGCAAAGTGCCTTCTCGATGCTTTGGACAGATTGCAGCGTCGCGCTGTACGCATTATCGGCAACGCAGAAGTCACAAATACTCTTGAAACTCTGCAATTGCGTAGAGATATTGCGTCATTCAGCGTGTTTTACCGCTTATACCATGGCGAGTGCTCTGAAGAACTCTTTGACCTCATCCCACCTTCTCCCTTCCTCCATAGGAGTACACGTGCTGCTCTCCGGAGCCACCGCTTTACTGTCTCAAATATTCCTTCGCGCACTAAGAAATTTGGTGACTCATTTTTTTGTCGCACTTCCAAAACATGGAATAGTTTGCCAGCACACGTTTTCCCTCCTTCCTATGATATGGGGTCCTTCAAACGAGGCGTGAAGAGGCACCTTGTGGGCCGGCAAAGCGAGGATAATTGATGCTGCGTTGTTTTCACGCTGCACCAGTTGTCGTCGCATCTGGATTCCATATTCACTTAACATCAGGTGAAATGGAGTCATTTGCCGTGCTAAGTATAAAAAAAAAATGTATTTTACAATTACGAAAATCATGTACTTGTTCCTTAATTTTTACTTTTTACTTTAGTCTTTTTCTGTCAGAATTAGGCCACTGAGACATAGTTTTAAACATTTTCATGGGGCCAGTTGGTAGTGTCTGTATACATAAGGCCGAATATAAAAGCTTTAGTACTTCTCTCATAGTATTGTACCACAGAAAAACCAGCTATCTTAACTCAGAATGACCCGAACACAATAATGCTACTAACATCATGGCCACATGCTTAGAAAAGATGATGGTTGCAGGCCAGACGAAGCCTAGGAATCCCAGGTTCATACCTACGCTTTTTAATTGATTATCTTTTGTTCGGCTTTTGCTGTTTGCTGTTGATTTTGACGTATTGTTCTGTCTACATAAAATTATTTTATAAATTGTTGTTTTCTTCTTTACATTCCTCGATTTAATAAAGTTCAGTGTCTTAACTCCAAGCAGTGTTTAAAGTACTCGCAAACCCTAAACAATATACCTATACAGTCCACTAAAGCTTGAGCAACAACGAAGGCTGCTACAAGTGGTCCTGAGACTTTAAGGATCGAACCACAATTTCTCCCATTCAATCGTAGCATACACTATGATTCATTACGATGGAGTTGGTAGGTATACCAGGGAGGCATGATTGTAAAGGTACTCTACTTAAGCAAAATACCGTCCGTCGATCGTAAGCTCGACGTTAATTAATTATGTCGGATTTATAATTTAGTTCGTCGCACCCCGGGGGTCTGCGTTAGTGACAACGTGGTTTAATAAGGGATGCGCGTAGCGAGACGCGCGGTGCGGTAAACGAGACTCGGTATGCATGTGTTTAAAACCTGAGTTAGATCCTCAATTAAGAAAAGTTATCTTATGAAACAAAATAAAATGAAATTTATATTTAATCAAGTAAACTTATTTCAAGCGCTTTTGAGTCATCTTCATTTTTTCTGTTCTATTCTATTCTAAATATTTATCATACTACCCATTTAGGACGTCTTTTAGCTGTGCATACGAGCGCAAGAAACTGCACAGTTTTATAAATAGAAGCAAAGACATTTACAAAATTATATGTCGTTACCAAATTATGCAATAAACAAGTTTACAATTACTTAAAAATCCCATCACACTTGTTAATGACAGTTTTATGTAATCCACGAGTAGACACTCGTAGAGTAAATTGTTTGTTTGCCTATAAGCATAGCTATATATCTATATATATATCTGTCCTACTTCTTAAGGTCCTACGTATTTATATACACAGTTTGATAGCAATAAAAAATATGTTATCCTCGATTGTTCTTTTAACTATTACATTATTTGAGAAATTAACCAAAGAACTTAGAAGCAGCCTTGACACGATCAACTTCCGCTTTAAACGAGTTAAATTCAATTACGTTTTATCTCGAACTGAGGATCACGAGAAATTCGGTCACTGTCAACAGTTATTACTGTCGATCGTCTACGTTAGGCTTGCAGAGATGCGGCCCGAGATACGGAGGCTAGACGGGAATCCGAAGGGGGCGGCGAGGCGGCCGCGGCCGGGAGCTTCCGCTCGCTACCGGAGATTGCCGCCTGCCTCCTGCGCAGGCGTCTAACTCAATCACCCGTCTCAAAATATTAAATAAAACTCCCCATCAGCAATAGTTAAGGGGTACGCTAACCTGAAGCAAGCGCAACTTTTCTACAATATGATTGCTCTTTCAGTTCGATTTGAGTTTAGATTACTAGTAGAGACTGAGACTGAAACTGAGAGCTTGTATACCGTCCAGCCAGTCGCGTCGGGAGGTATATGGAACTCGACAAGTACCTGAACAGGTACCGAGAAGTGGCTTTAGGTTTTACAACTCCAATACCAAATAGGTAATTTGCTAGACGACTTTAGAGTTTACGACTTAAGCAGTATAATCTGAATTTGTGCTTTTAGTACAACGAGAAGTTAGCGCGCTTGACAGATCTGGCCACCTATCTGGAAAGTAGGAAGTAGGCTAACTTTTTTTTTGACGGGTAAGCATAGTGCCTTGATCTCACCTGATGTTAAGTGATGATAAGGCCAATGATAGAAGCGCACTTTATCCGGGATCCTCAACTAGTGAGGCACTGGCTATCTTATCTCTAGCTGCCGGAACACAACAATGCTACAAACATTGATGTTATGGCGACATATTTAGATAAGATGGATAGCTAGCCAGGCGGACAAACAAGCCCTACCACAAACCAAACCGAAAACACAAACATGTACCTTCCGCTGAGAATCGAACCCGGGACCTTTGGGTCTAAACCGGTGGTCTTAGCCACTAGACCACAGAGGCGGTTAATGGCGCGACTCTCTTGAGACACTAGTTTTATGACTACTGGGTGTAGAATTAGATTTGGCGGGTTCTAATCTGGCATTATGACCTGACCTGAAGCCTCTAGGCACCCTTCCGTATAATCTTAATGGTTGGAAGTGTGTGCGAGTACAAATAAAAACATTGAAATGGGGAAGGGTTGCTCTTTTTGTTCATAGTAAATTGCTCAATAAAAACATATGGAATGACATTTTATCCCGCTTTTTAAACAAGGCTTGGTGAAACCATAAGTTCTATGCTAAAGTGGTGTCAATGAACGTGCTATCCCAAAATTAATGATTATAACCCTTTTACTAGACGCTTGATTACGCGTTGCACTCAATGCGTCAAGCTTTTTATTATAATGCGTCTAAACAAACTATCTGTTACTTTTATAGCTAAACATATTTTAACTGGAGCGTATATACTTGTTTAAGCATCTAACATCAGTGCGAGTAAAGTTGTTAATACAGTTAATAAATAAAATATCGTTATAGTTAAACAAATAGTCTTGATACTTTCAAGAGTACGCATTTATCTCGGCCAAATGTTGCCAAAATGGGCGGCAGTGAGTGACATAGAAGATACCATTGCGAATTCATTGTTGTCGAGACTCCGTGTCAATGTGATGTGTCAATGAAAACATTTAGAAAGCTATTATTAGTTAAAAGAACTGATTAAATCGGTGTAGGTACTCTTGGCACGCGCCGTGGTCGGTCTATCGGAATGAGCGATCTGCACAAGAATCGAACGGTGTAAATAATAATATTGCATCATGCAGTTTGATAACAAATTAAAGTTTTAACTGCAGTTGTTTTAGTTATCTTCAGCTTGTGACGTCTCATTGCTGAGTTCAGGCCTTCGCTTAAGAACATGAGGATATCGAGCAATTAACCAACACCCTGGCCCCGTCGGATTGGTGGTTTTTTCGACAGCCATTATACAATAACCCGAATCAACTCGGCTCAACATGAATTGCGAAGCATGGTTGATCTCGAGATGTATCTATTTTGCTTAAATTTTGACAAGTCGACGTTACGTCAGTGTTTTATGCTTAGAAAGTTTTTTTTATAGCATGAAGAAATAAGTCCCAAAATTTGACATTACCCTGATCAAAATAACTATTCCAACGAACTCCTTTCCCGTTTAAAATTTAATTAAAAGATACAATTTCTATAATTCACCGAGCGGAGCCGCCACTATTCAAAGACACAATTTTCGACGTCACCATGCCTATAATTAATTTTCAGTAGAACATCACACGTCACGCTTCTAACACGCATTTCCTGCGCACAAAAAAGTTCGAATTCATTAACTCATGTGACCACCTCGCGTATTGCGTTCCAAAGACCGAAAAAAATGCTCCGGCCTCTCTTCTCTTCGGTGTCAAAAATGAGCCATCAATGATTTATTTTAAAACTTTCCGTCTGACTATTGACACGTGTCTTCCATATATTTAGGTAGCTCGGTTCAATTTTAAACTACTGGTTTGTAACTACTGGTTGAAACGCTATACTATTCACAACATTTTCTAAGTATACGCGAACACTTACATGAATACATTATATACTTTATTTATACGTTTTATTTCGCCGTACGTTTCAATTATTGCTATATACTTTTACTATGTAATATTTCTACTATATTTTCGACAATATTTTTATCAAAGAGTTTTTAAAATTCGTTCATTGATATGTCGGACTAAGTTTTATAAGAGAGATATTCAAAATAATTTGTAGTTTCTATGACGCCGTCGAATAAATTCCATTTAAATGATAATGTTCTTCTTCAAACCACCGCACTCATCTAGGCGATGCCACATCAGCCACAACGAGCCGTGAAACTAAGCTTCTATCAATGCTCTTTAAGACGCTCTACTTGACGGCTGAAGAACGGCAGGCCCTTATTTTGCTTGCTTTAACCGTTGCATTTCACTGCTGGCGATCCAATATTTTCTCAGTTCCTTTTTTAACGCTTTCTATAATTAACGGAGCTCTTATACTTGTTTATTTGATAAGTTTTGCTTTATTTTATCTTCTATTTTGATCACAAAAATGTTTAATGGAAGTTCTATATTAACGTGTGTATTTAAGTTATCCCTATTCGTCAGCACGTGGGATCTCATGTCAATCAATGTATTATTTTTAGTGTAGTCCGTCTCAAGGCAAATGGTATTTTTAACGTTACATGTGTTTCTATTCTGAACACTCTATAACGTGTTAGTTGTCTTTATTGTGAATTATAGAGATTAAGAAATTCATTAGCACAATGAATTGCCTTCATTAATATATTCAGTACCTACACAAAAGTTCTTTGGGAAAAATTACATGATAAATCTGTCCGACTAAAGATACAAATCACTGTATTTAAAATGTCTCGCTTCGTGTGATACTATTTCAAAACTGCCTACAATAACAACACACATTTTTGTTGCAGTCACTTTTGTTTCTAACAACTTACAGATCTTAAAATTTATGACTCCATTTTGTAACTCGAAAGGCGATCGTCACTTCACACCGTGCTCTTTTGTTCTCGTTCATTAAGGTGTTGAAAATGGTTCATTTTTACAAAGCGAACATTGGAAAAAGGTTGTGGCAAAAGCAAATAAGTAACCTTTGTTTCAGATTGTATAATTGATAATAAAGATGCCGACAAAAAGTGAAATTACCTAGACTGAAAAATTTTTGTTTCAATTCCTTTTGGAAACAGAAAACTAAAATGAACAGCGGAACCTTCTGTTATGTCAGAAAAATGTCACTGCTAAAATCAAATAAATTAAGATTAATACAAAAGAGTAAATATCAATTTTGATGCACGTAAAGTTACGGGGCGTTTCGAACTTTAATTGTAGTTTTAGATTACGTGAGTGATAAAAGCAAGATATAAAGTATAATATAATATAAATAAATAAACTAAATTAAATTGGTTAATGATTAATATCATGTAAAGCGTATAAAACTATAGACAATATGGCTCGACGATAACATGGACGTAACTGGGATAACCTGGATAATTATGATTATGAAGATAAACTGCTACCGTATTATTACATAAAACGTTTCATAAAGATTTATAAAAGATTCATCCTACATAATGTTTTAAATGACAGTACAAAATTAGCAAATACACTCACATATTTAAATAAAATTACGAAGGTTTGGAATTTTAAAACAATTATTTCGATATGCATTAAAACGGGTAGACTTAATTATTTAGATTATATCTGTGTTAAGGTTCATTATCTTTCAGTGTGTAAAGACAGCGAATTTGTATTCAGGAAGTCATATCAAATTTATCACTTTCTCAAAGGCGCGCTAAATACCGCCACATTGTGAGCGGAGACATTAACATCCATCATGCCAATGGACAAATTATTCGGCGAAGTAACGATGTGACTACAGATGGAGCTAAGACTGGCAGACATAGCAACCAAACAACAAACACATTTATGAAAAACTGGATGTTCCCGCGGCCCACGCTCGAAAAGTTGTTGTTGTTTACCTGACATACCAAAATATAAATTAGCCAGCTAATAAGTTAAACGAAGACATGGAAATCTAATCTGTTTAGATCTAAAAACAAAGATTCTTCAAAAATAAAAGTCACGTCCACGTAATTATTAAAAAGAAACACGATGTCGATGATTAATTATAGAACTACAGATTGAGGCTACTGGTGTTGTTGTTTCATAGTATAAATAAATACAATTATAAAATACCAACCCCGATAAAAATCACCACTTTAGCAAAGCTAGACGTTAAAACTCATAAACTCTGTATATAAACTATTGTTATTGTTTGAAAATGGAAACACCCATTGAAAATACTTGGCTTTTTGGCTGCGAAATGTATAATAGGAGAAGATAAGTATAGATATCTTCAGAGTTTCGGTACTTATCCTTTCTGCAAAGAAGGCAGACAATATTTCTGCGGCTTGGAACATGGCCAGGATTTGATTTTAATGACAGTTTATACACACATATGTCCATTCTCTTAGTAGTTTTGCTTCTTAGTATTGTCTTAAATAGGAATAGAATATATTATTTTTATATGAATCTATCCATTCTTAAATGGTAAACAGAGGACCTTCTCAAGTTTCAATGGGTTATGCTCTCGACCATATGAAAGTTAAGGAAATATCATTGAAAATCAGTTAACCAGTCTTAAATATAATTTATGAATTAAAGGATATAGCCATATTTACAACATCCTCGGAGAAATTACTTTTTTAATTATGCTCATCAAACTACAAGTACAAACTTTTAACGGTACCGTCCATTTATTAAATTTACAAGTTTTTAATTAAGTGTTATTAACCAAAAAAAACAGTAAAGTATATTCCACTTTGTTTAACATCAGGTCGGTAATAAATACGTCTTCCATTTTAGTCCTCTTCTGTAAATCTTTAGCAGCCATCTATTCATTGGAACTGGCCTTTAAAACTTGGAATCTGTAAACAAATTCCGTCCGTTCCTTTATTCTTTGTAGCCACATCCTAATGGTAAATAAACCTAGATTTCGAAGAATAGAAAAGGCGTCTCAATAAAACTGTTCATATGCTGTTCACTAGATTTTATCATTAATCAAGATGTGATTTTGTTGTTGTGTGTTTTCAACTTGTTGTAAATATAACGTGACCTATAACTCAACTGTCAGCTGAAAACGTCGGCGAATATTTATAAATACGGTAGCGGTCGGTAATGCGCCCTGACAGGCAGTTGCTAAATTTCAATGTGCTCTATTTCGAAGCAGCGGCTTCGACTTTCACGGCGACAGGGAATAAGCACGTGTGCTAACACGGATGTTAACTGAGAGATCAGTGCGCAGCAAACCCGTTGAGATACTGATGTATTCTTGCATGAAATGGAAAGAATGGAAGAAACTCTTTAGATATTCAATTGTTCGTTTGGTTGCTCAAAAGTTGCATGCTTTACTTTTTTCTAATCTGCACTTTGTCTGTTAAACTACTGTACTACTAATAATGTTGAGTTAGAAGCTCAAATATGTATGTCTGTGACAAAAAACTTTACTTCTTGGTCAACCTAGCACTGGCGATACAAATGCGTGAAAGCTTAATCCACGTAACGTTTTAGATTAAATCGGCAATCAGTTAAGGAATGTTTTCAATAGGTGTACTAACGATGGCCTTGGCAACGCACTGGATAGTTCGTCTGTTATATATTTTCTGAAGCTTTGGAAATACCCTAAATCCTGCGTACATTGTAGACAACATTACCCAGTGCACTTCCATTTGTGCTAGTATAGACTTCTCAGCCAAATTTTTGAGTTATACCCATATGAAGTGAAGACAGTTTATGATCTTGTGTCCTATTCCTACAATATTCACTCGGGAATAGTCTATTTTATTTTCATCTATTTAGCTTTTTACTTGGAAATTATAGTGTTGAGTCATGATCAGCAGACTTCTATTCCCTTTTTCTTGGATCAATAAACTAAACTGATTTAATTTTGGAATCAGAAGTTTTGCTCAGCGTAGGTAATTAAATGAAATGAAAATATGTCCTTATTGCATTTTTTTTTAATTAATCATCAATCAATTATCGATTATTTGAAATACTATACTTATTTTGTCTAACATTTTACTAGTCCATGCACTGGCAGCTGTCCAAAAACCCTAAAACGTTGAGTCAAGTCAAGGGAAGTCTAATACAATTCTATTAGCCTCTACAAAATAGCTTTACCTAATACATTTTTCTCTCAAAAAATTTATTCAACAAAATACAGAGGTAAACCCAGGATAAAACGCATTGAGTAAAGCCTGCTGAAACTCTCACGACTAATACAACAACAAGTGATGCGATAAGTGACATTTTACATAGCTATGTGTCCGTGAGTATGCCCGTCGACATAATTGCATTTCTAGGCGCTGTGACATCGTTCCTCGTCTTTATAGACCAATTACTGTTGTTATCTGGCATTGATATTGCATCTAATTTATTCATGCTCCCATATACATTTAAATAAATACATAACAGCAGCTGCACTGACCTCCTATATCCATTTGGTGTTAGACTTTTCTCTTCTTGCAAGTCGTTCCATTAACATAAGATGTCTATTATTTCCCGACTTGGCCAAGAAATGCTTCGAAATGGAAGTAAACTACGGTAGGGCAAGGGGGGATTTAATTAAATGGTATATTTTTGATCGTATAACCCTGAAACGCTTGTGTACACACACGAGACACACGCAACCCATACAGCGAAGGTAGCAGAACTTAAATAATTATAGAGGGGTAAATGATGTTTGAATATTTCATAAGTAATGCGGCAGGACATAGTACATTATGCTATTTTTGAGACATAGAGTAGTGAATCTCCAATGAGACGATGGCCAGTAAAACGAACTTTAACACAACCGCCTTAAACTTTCCATTTAAAAAATCAGTCAATTTTGACTTCTTGCTAAATTATTGTCTTAAGCAGTAGTTTGGTTTTCAGGAACGCTCACAAATCACTACAAACATGTAGATGCTACAGGTGAACTGTTCGAAATTGCTCCATTAGAAATTCCTATCCCTAAGTTTCAAGGAAGGAACGCAAGTAGGTAGTTAAGGAATGTACTTAAAATTCTAGCGAATCTAAATCAGGCCCTAACTCCAGAAAAACAACAAAAGCAGTAAGATATTATTATCACGGAAGCAATTGGCGAATGGTCTAATATCAATTAAATTTACTATCACTTTCCTTGAATGCTGAGTATCTACAGCTGAGTGATGTTGTGACATTCATAATAAACTGAGCTCGTTTATTATACGAGCTGTATAAAATCTAAAACTACAGAAACTAAGCGCGACATCAAATAAATAATATCATTCATAATTTTTGGCAAGAGCCGCAAGTATTTATATTTAATGATGTTGTGTATTATTTGTCATACAAAAACATTTCTGTTGATATTATCGTCCCTACTGAGTACTTAAGGAAATCCCACAGATAGAGGAAATAATTATGTCATATTTATCTTGAATTCTCATTGAACGTATCCAGTTAAATAAAGACACATATATCATATTTGTTTAATTTTAATATTTTATAACTGAATTTGAAAAGCAATCAAAAATCTTATTGATGTTTCCATAAAGTGTACGTGATCACTCCACATTGATATGTAACACTGTAAACGTATTTACTCTTGTTTCATTATCATATTATTTAATCTTGACGTGTCGGACCTTTTACAGGGACCTTTTACAAATAAATTATTTTACAAATCGATTACTCTTATCGGATGCGTTCCTTTTTACCAAAATGAGCTTAGATTATCTTTTGGTCTTGCAATGCGGTACTGGAGCTGGCAATTAAACCAGAATGATGGGATCATCAGGCAAGTACAATCTTCTGTATTAAAACACCTCTTTCAAGAACATGCCATCGTCATGAGAAAAATGATAATTGAAAATTCAAAAAATGTTATTGTTAATAATTCATCTAAAAATATTTTGCGAATACCTTAGTTCCCCTACGTTCCCACTATCCCTCCAAAATTTATATACAGTTGAAATATTTAACGTTGATAACAGTGTTATCGCGGCGAACGACGACGTCCTGATTTTTTTACCCGCTCAAATTGTGTCGTCTTGAGTCAACATGAGATCCTTATCTGTCGACTTGGTGGAGAAAACGTTTACTTTATCAGAATGATAGAACGCTCCCAAAGTAACTAAAGGGAATAGTCAACTTTAAACTGATGAAATCATGCTACGCAGTATTGTTGACTGAGATTAGATATAACTACAATGCGCATGTGAATATACTTAGATAGAAATAAACGTGCGTCACCACAGTCATATGATAAATTAAACTACTATTAAAACTAATCATATTCTTTACCGTGTTCGCCTATAACTTTTTATGATTGTCATTTTTTTTTTGTTTAAGAGAAGGCCAATGACTCCGCTTTGCCTGATGTTAGCAGAAGCGGAGAACAGATGCAAAGACAGCTCGAAAAAAAAGCTCGAGAAAGTGTCGGCAAAGTGAAGACGGCTAGTGAGTCATCTTCACTTTGCCAACCACGAATATATAAGTTGCTCCTTCAAACCTCGTTTAACCGATTTAATGTCCACAACATAAAACAATAGTTATGGTTATATATCAATTGTTATGTACCATATAGGCTGTGAGACGACACACACACAGTCTTGTAGCTTAATTTTAATCAAGATGAAAGAAAGGACAATGGGCAGATTGGTACACCTCTCCAATAGCAATGTCAGATATGTCGCTAGGGAATAGTCACTATGTGGCCATCCAAGGAACTGACCCTCTCCCAATAGTACACGTGGGAGGCATTTCATCGGGAGCCATTCTCTTTACATGTAAGGGGAGTGGCTTGGCGAACTGGCTTCAAGTGCAGGACGGCTTCACTGTTGAAGGCGTCTTGCTCAGGGTGGTTGATGCTAAGGATCTTCCAAAACCAGTTAAAATGGCGTGGAAGTCCCGAAACGTCAGCCGCCTTGACACGGGTAGGGTTTTGAAGATGATGCAGAGGTGCCATCCTGGATTGAGGACCTCGGGCTGGAAGGTCGTCGACACTAAGGTCGAGGGTCTAACAGTCCGGAAGGTCATACTCATGGATGGTGCCTCGGTATTTATCAAAGCGAAAAGCTATTGCCTTAGTACGGGTGTCGACAGGAACGTCTTTAAGCTTCTAGAGGAGAAGCTTACGGGCGAGCCTGTCGACGCCCAAGGCGATAGCGATGGAGTGAGCACAGCGGGAGTGATTGGAAGTGAGTGCTCCCAAAGCGCCCTAGTGGCAGAAGTGCAGCCAGGACTGGGTGCTCCAGTCGCTGCTGTAGGTAGGATGTTGGAGAGGAGATGACACCAATGGAATGTGGTGGGATCTCCTCCCCAAGATCTGAAGACGTTATGGGGTAGCTCGCCCTAGACGGGCTGTTTTTGGGGGGGTCCTCCCCGTTGGACGCGCAGGCGACAACGGATGGGGGACAGACAAGACAAGACAGTCACTAGGAAATAGGAATGGCGGGACTAAAGTGTGTACAAATTAATTTGCACCACTGCAAGGCCGCGACTGCCCTTCTGGCACGCGAGCTTAAAAGGAATAAATTTGATATTGCCTTAATTCAGGAACCCTACCTTTATGGGGAACTAATAAAAGGCTTAGGTGGAACTCCTGGCACTCTATTTTATAACTGTTCCACTAATGACATGAGGCCTTGCATCTAAGTCAGAAATGAACTACATGCAATGCCTTTAATCAAGTTCTGTTACAGGGATCTGACAGCTGTCAGGATCCACACAGGAAAGGGGGGGACTAAGCGATCGGTAATCTTATCCTCAGCTTATCTCCCTTACGAGAAACAGACCCAGTATCACCACAGATACGGGAACTGGTAAACTACGGCAGCCGAGAAAACGTAGATGTCATATCATCGGCTGCGACGCGAACGCGCATCATCATCCAAGCAATTACTTAATAAAGGTAGCAAGCCTACTTTCTTCAACGCCCGCAGGGCACAGATGATCGACGTAACCATTGCTAACAATAGAGCGGTAAGGAACATCACAAACTGGCATGAGTCGGATGAGATCTCCCTTTCCGATCATAACTATATATGCTTTAGGTACAGACTAGGTGAAATCATAGATGTGCGTAGGAAGAACCCCAGGAACACTAACTGAGAGGGCTTCAAAAAGGACCTCAGAATGGAGCTGGATGGTCCTAGCTGTAAACTAAACTCAGCCTTGGACATAGAGTTTGAAGCTGACAGAATTACCGAAGCACTGATGACGGCCTGGCAATATAACTGCCCAGAGATGAAATTAGTGGCAAGAAGGGTACCATGGTGGAACCCGGAACTGGCTCGAATTAGAAGAGCTACACGATAGGCGTTCAACGAAGCGAAAGCGAGGAACGACTTTAGTGACTACAAGGAGGCCTTAACACGGTTCAGTAGTGCAGTTCGTAAGGCTAAGAGATCTGCCTGGAGGAAACATTGCGACCAGATAAAATCTGTTCCGGAAGCAATGAGACTAACCAAGGCTATCTCTACAACAAAGGTGATTTAATTAACCACGTTAATTAAGGAAGATGGAGTACGTACAGAAACAGGGAGTGAGACGTTGAATGTTATGTTCGACACTCATTTCACTGGATCAAAAGTCATCCAAGACGATCATAATCCAATTAGCTGGAGGGAACAGCAGGGAAGAACCTCCAAATATGACTGGATAATACGAAAAGGGTAGTAGATTAATGTAAAGTTAAATGAGCGCTGAGGAGTTTCCAACTGTTTAAGGCACCAGGGCCTGACAACATTTATCCCATTCTACTTCAACAGGGCGCCTCCATCCTGGGACCTCATCTCTGCAGGCTGTATAAAGCATGCATAGCTTTTGAACACATTCCCAGAACATGGAGGCGTGTTAAGGTAATCTTCATACCCAAAACAAGAAAACCAGATTACGAAAAACCCAAAGCCTTTAGGCCTATAAGTCTACAATCCTTCCTCCTGAAGACCCTGGAGAAAATGGTAGACAAATATATCAGAGCGGGACCACTGAAAAGATTCCCACTCCATGGACTTCAATGTGCATATCAAGCAGGGAAGTCAACAAAAATTGCTCTTCATTATGTGGTGAGTCAAGCGGAATTTGCGCTGGAAAACAAAGAACACATGTCTGCACATTCGTAGATATTGAAGGTGCATTTGATCGCACTACCTTTGAATCCATCAAGGTTGCAGCCAAGAACCATGGTGTGCTACAACCGATGTGTAACCTGATCGAATGCATGTTAAAGGGTAGAATTATCAACTCTGAACTGCTAGGTGATAGTCTACTTGCACGAACAACCAGAAGATGCCTGCAAGGAGGAGTTCTCTCGCCTCTTCTGTGGAGCCTTGTGGTTGATTCAATCGTAGTAAGGCTGAATAAAGGACCATTCTACACGGTTGGTTATGCAGATGATCTGGTCATCTCAGTCAGTGGGAAGTTTACCTCTACGGTATCGGGGTTAATGCAACGTGCCCAGGGTTTGCTGGAGGAATTGTGCAATGCCCATCACCTCTCTGTAAACCCGTAAAACTCTGTAAAACCTCTCATAAGAATGAGAAACACGACGGGACTGGGTAACCTAACACTCTATGGTACCCAGCTCTCTTGGTCAAAAGAATATCTAGGCTTAACGCTGGATAGGGAAATTACTTGGAAACGGCATGTGGACACAACCGTAGTCGAGGCTTACAGAGTCTTTGGCATGTGTCGATCTACCTATGGCAAGATGTGGGGACTCAACCCCAAAATCATTAGGTGGATCTCCGTAATGATGGTGAGACCGATCCTCACATACGGTAGCCTCGTCTGGTGGCCTAAAACCAAGCTAAAGATCTGTAAGAATGCTCTTAGCAAACTTCAGACAACTGCTTGTTTAGCGATCACTGGTGCCTTTAGAACCACTCCAACGGCAGCGCTGGAGGTCCTCACAGACCTTTCACCCCTGCACATTGTAATAGAAACAGAGGCAAAGAAAGCGTTACATACACATATGCGGAGGCAGTAGAAGGCAGGCCCGATTAACCATCGGTGCCTTGATAGGGCACTATGCTACAAAACAAATGCTCCACAGAATGGATCTATCAACAAATAGCTTGTGTAGGGCATGTGGAGAGGAAACGGATGCAGCACCTACTGTGTGACTGCGACTCTCTGAGTTGGCTTATCTGAAACCGGAGGACTTCAGCCTCTTCGCTCTCAGAGGAAGAAGAGTGAAAGGACGGGGTTGCACAAAAGATCCCGATGGGTCGAAGTGTTACTGCAAGAGGGAAACCTTAGCAGGCCCCACTAAGATAAGATAGATAGAAAACAACGTGCGTCACAGTCGTATGACAAATTAAACTACTATTGAAACTAATCATATTCTTTACCGTGATTGCCTATAACTTTTTATGATTGTAATTTTTTTGTTTAAGAGGAGGCCAATGACTCCGCTTTGCCTGATGTTAGCAGAAGCGGAGAACAGATGCAAAGACAGCTAGGGAATAATCATTAAGCCTCACTAGCCGTCTTCACTTTGCCGACCAAAAATATATAAGTTGCTTCTTCGAACCTCGTTTAACCGATTTACTGTCCACAACATAAAACAATATAGGCTGTGAGACGACACACGCACAGTTTTGTAGCTTAATTTTAATTAAGATGAAAGAAAGGACAATGGGCAGATTGGTACACCCCTGTAATAGCAAAGTCAGATATGTCGTTGGGTAGGTTTTTTTAACTGAAACAACATTTACTATGACAGCTTTGTTGAAATGTTTGTCCGTTCTGAGTTCTGCCGTGCTAATTAAAAACGCAGTAAGGAATATTTTTCAAGTATTGAGTTACATATAGATTCGGAATCCGCGCGAAGAGCTCTTTACAGCACTTTTTTTCCTATTTCTATAGCTATACGGAACGTTATACTTTGATATGGCGTAAATGCAGTATGTCTCTTCGTAAAAAATAAATACCGAACCGAGAGAACCGCAGTTGCGTGTAGTACTTACTGCTTTTTACCGATGAGACTTTTGTAAGGTGAGATTTATTACACAAATTCATAAAAGCAGTAGCTTCGCTTACTGCTATTATAATTTGTGAAACAAAACTAGTAAAGTGATCATAAATACAAGTTTGAACTGCAGTAATATAGGATACTGCACTTTATTCACTAGACGTTTTGACATTTGGAAGAAGAGGTAATACTAATCTGAAGAGCAGTTTTATGTGTTACTGCTTTCAGTGTCACAATGAATTGTCAAGTGGCCCAATTACTAGTTAAGAGCGCAGCAAGTCCGTCCTTACTGCACTTAAAGATTGTATAGTTCGCTTTATTCACCAAAACAAAGCTAAGAAAGTGTTTAAAAAAAAAATTGCTGTGTTAGTATAAGATATATTTCAGATATTTTTCATGAAACTATGCACATCAAGCTATACAATAACAGTAAAACATTTTTTTAAACTTTAAAATAACGCCAGAGTATTTAAAAAATTAAAAAACATTTAACCGCCGTTTACTCAAAAGTTTTCTAAGCTTTCTTACGCGTTTTAAATTAGCACGGCAGAGTTATAGGTATTAAGAATAAGGTAAAAATGAACATCTATTAATATTGTAATATCTTAGTGTTTACGGGAAAATAACATCAACGTCGTTGTATATTATGTATTTCGTAATTATCAATTGAAATATAAAGTAAACACCACGTAAACACATAAGTACTTTGTGTCTTGGGTTACCATATCTCCGGATTTGACCTGAGATCTCAGGATTTTTAGGCACGTGTTCGATTTTTCAATAATACCATTTTTGACTTTGTTTCCTAGTAACTGCAAAATGTCAGTAACATCATTAGATTATTAGTTACTTTTTACGTTTACGACAAAATCTTAGGACTTTTTTTATTGAAATCATACTTTTTCTCAGGACTTTTCAATTTTCCATCTGGTAACCCTATTTGTGTTGGAATACAAAGAAAACTTGGTTGTTTGTGTTTAACACAACAAACGTTATACCAATATAAATACAAATACAAAATATCTATTAATATTACAATATTAATAGATATCCCTTTTTACCTTATTCTTAATACCTATAACTCTGAACGGACAAATATTTCAACAAAGCTGTCATAGTAAATGTTGTTTCAGTTAAAAATACCTATCCAACGACATAATATGTCTTCGCTATTGAATGGGTATACCAGCTTCCATACATTTTTGCCCATTGTCCATATCCAGTGATTTTATGTAATTTTGAAAGGAATATTATGTGACAATAATATAATAGCACGTTAAATTCTTGAAGAATCTCTCAGAAACTTTTGTGATATACCTACCTAAATAAAAAAACCGTCGAATTTAATATTCTCGGAGCGTAAAGGTCTATAGAAGAAATCACAATTTCATTTTAATCCCACCCTTACTAAAAGGTTACGTGGAATAAAAAACAATTTTCGCATATAGGGACGACCCTAAAAATTTAATATCCCAGAGATCTATTCGTTTAAGACAATTTCGAAATTTCCATTTGCGTATTTATAAAGGGAGATTATTTTTAAATTACCAAGTATACCTACTTCATGTTTTTTATTACTTAAAAATATTATATTGTTTTGTATAAGGCATTACACATAATTCTTATATTGTCAAGTTTTCTGCGCCTCCGATTTTATGGTATCTCAGTTAACTCTAGCCGTATGGTTATCTGGAAGAGATCAGTTTAAAGCGATATGGCTGCCTATTCGGTTTGTTAGTTTTATTTACTATCTATATTAGCTATCTTTTTGATATGTGTGATAGTAAATATTATGGTCGTATTTAAAATATGATACTCCTTACTCAAGGCCGGCAACCGGTTTTGCGGGTGTCCATGGGCGGCGGCGATTACTTTCCATCAGGTGACCCGCCTGTTTACCTCCTTTTAATATTAAAAAATGAGCATTTGGAAAACATGGAATAGTCAAAGGGTTGCTTAGCCCTCGTTTCCAGCCTTTTATAGTGGTTTTCTTGTATTTAGATTTGGACCGAAGTTAATTTAACTTTGGTAATAATATTTCTTCTGATCGAACCATGTGTCCGTCGTCGTGTTATCTACTTATCAGCAGTATAAAAACCAACCAGTGTATTGGGTGCGAGTTTAAAAACAGCACCATATAGTAACACACTTGAGAATAAATCATAAAACTTGGATCCTTACCATCTTACTCCTAAAGCAGTATTGTAGCTGTCTCTAAACATGCGTCTCGTTTTCGCAACTGCAATAATATTGAAGTAATACTGATTTAGGACCTGATGGTATCACTCATGGGCTTTCCTCAGATGGCGCTGTTTTAATCTCATACAATTTGACGTTGAAGAAATATCGAATAGTGTAATAAGACTCGCACTAGACACGCAGATTAAAGTTCTGAAAAAAGAAAAGGCTGCCTTTATCTTCAAAGTATGCCTATAATTCTCATTTATGTAGTATATCATTTAAGAAATAAAAGAAATAAAAAAAAATTAAGAATTTTACTTTTCTTTCAATATTTTATCAGTACTTTTATATGAAATAAAAAACTGTTTCTTTTCCCATCATTTAAGGCAATTAGCTCTAGGGTTTAGTCATAAATATAAATGTAAATTGTCCCTTTAACAAGCTAAATTGGAATAATTAATCATCGCGACTATCAAGTTCAAGCATTTTGAACGAACCGCTATCCATTTTTAAAACTGATAATAAAAGAATATCGGTAGCTCTCATTGATGTAAACATTGTTATTACAATTTTAATTAAAAAATATTTATTGTACCTAACACTAACTACGTTTTAAAACGTATAAAAAGCATTCCCTAGCGTTTCGAGTGTGTAGGATATATTTTATTTACAGCAAAATAATATAACTAAAACATTATATTAAGAGGCAAAATCCTCCCTGGTTTTGCACGATTTGCCTGTTGGCAAAAATGTGGAAAAGGCACCTAGTATCTACATTTGCCTACATCATTACCATTTTACTGTAAGAAGAAAATATCGTAAGCGATTTAATCCAACACTTAGTGGTTAAAAGGTACCTTCGACGCCGCGCGGCGGCACATTAGGAGAGATAGGAAGCTATTTCTTTTTCTTTTCCTTTAAGAATTTGCTGTGTCCTACATACTCGATAAAACCGTCTATGGGCGGCAAGAAACTTGAAGTTCTTCAAGCTGTAGTAACCACAAAATCGTTGGCATCACTCAAACGTGTCCTAGATTCTCCAGGGCATTTGAGTCGGTAAATCCATGGGCGCCTCTGTAGGGTAGAATTTAGCTCTGCTTAAATCTTTTCTATTCGTCAGTCAATCGACCAACAAACATTGTACTAATACTAGCTACTACTACATTCAAGAAAAAACTAACGCATACCTAACCTATTATTACGATTCTGCGCTACCTAAATCGATTTTATGTTACAGTGTCGACTATTATACTGACTGTTCGAGATAAGCGCAGCTTTCCTGTGAGGATTAGTTATAACCAGAATGTCTATGGTCGGTAGTAACAAATTTTTACTGTTGGCGTAAATGTGAAGAAACTTTAAACTTTTAGCGTTCATTTAGCATCTACTTTACTTGAAACTAGAACAATACTATAATATGATCCCCGATCGAAGGCAGAAATAGATAAGGGACCCAATTCAATTGAATTTCAACTTTGAATAAAAGGGCTATTTAGGTAACTACTGGTTCTTTCAATAATTTGTCTTTGTCTTAAATAACGCATATATGGTTTAGGAGTGTAAAGTACAACGATTTGAGCCTACTTTATATTAAATATTTATGTGATAATGGCGAGACAGGCAGAGAAGAAAGTCGTTTATATATATTTGAGTTCACAATATCCTTATGATGATCCATATCCTTTTATGCTCTAAAAGTTTACTCGTATTTGGGATCGTGGAGTATACATTAGAGGAGGTATGTCGAGCTCAGTGGCTAGCATGTTCAAGTTAAGCAACTTTTACGATGACAGTTCACCGGATGGGTGATTAAAATATCTTTAGTTACTCCTCGCTTCGGAAGGCACAATAGGCCGTTGGTTACGGTTGTTGTCGTAAAGTTCATATTAGGCCAGCATGGTGACTTATCACCTAATGTGCTATTGTATTTCTATATATACGAGAAAATTATTCATGTGGGAAGGACTGAATCCAGCAGTGGGATGTTTTCCCCGATCCTATCTTAATCCCTCGGAAAATCGAGTAGGGCACGGGGACACGTATTAGTGCGTGATGCCGTTCCCTCTAGAAAACCTCTGACGGTGCCTCGTTTCACACGGCTTGAGGAACCCATTAAGTTTCTCGCCGCCCTCCAAAAAAGTCCGATGAAGCTGGACATTTTCGTCCAGAGGCAATCAGCAAACACTCTCAAAAAAAATTTTGATGTTCAAAATGAATGAATAAAATTTAAAGTAAATAAAAAATTACAATATAGAGTACGAATCTCGCTTCATTTTTTAATCATCTTCATCTCATCTCGCCTCATCTTTAAAATCATTGTAAGCAAAATATTATAGAGGCGATATTGGAGAGAGATAAGCAATGTGTGCCGGACAAGTACGAGTGGCGTCGATGCCGGCCGCTACCACTTGTTGAACGGGAATTACTAAGGCACGTGTTTTAGAGACTTTACACCATATTCTTAAGGAGGCAGAGTGCTGAATGCAACTGTTTTCAGTAATCGATCGCGCTAATGTTAAGTTATATTTTTATGGGATTGAAACCACGACATCTAGTGATAAGTTTCACAATTTAGACACTAGGCGGTGTTATTTTGGACCCATTCAAATTTGTAACTTTAATTCGATCGACTCGTGAGAAAACTCGCAACATTCAGGGTGCCTAGTGTGAGTTTTGTTTACTATCCGTATTCATTCGATTACGTTTAGGAAAACATATAACAGATGTTGTCATATCGCCATACAATACTCGGTTTCGTTAACGCGATCGAATAGCGAATGAAACTCGTACTTGGCACCCTGACCTATTCTATTGTTCTAGGACTGAATTTATAATAATGCAATGCTATGAAATTCAACATTAAGTTGTGAAGTGTTAGCTATAAAAGAAAGATAACCTGTAATATTATAAACAAATTAAATAGTTAATCCAATACTAGAATACACAATCTGTGTTTGCCAATGTTGTGGCTGACAAGGTTCTGTGTCCTACATTCTAAATTAATTGGCTCTACTTATGACATCTGACGTCACAATTGGTGACTCACAGCTTGAGCGCATACAGGACGCAGCGATTGTACTAACTACACTACGCATCACTATAATGACATCGCAACTCTATCAAATGGACATACAAATAATAAGAACCATGTATACTTTACTGAACGTTTGAAGAGTTATCCAGCGAAATTACAGGAGGTGGAAACATAAGAACTGAAGCTTCTTCAATCGGTAACAATCTTAGTGCCGAATTGTGATGGCCGTTTTCCATCAGGCGAACCGTATGCTCATTAAGTTTATCCGGTTCATAAAAAACAGTCACTAGAGTATCAGACCCAGAGATCCCCCCATCTATGTTCAGTCTACATGTACCTAATTTTAAGATTGTCAACTTACCACCATCTGGCAGGCAATAAAGATTTTAATTTGAATTCCCAACGTGGAGTAGTATTATTTTGCACAGTTTGGTTGATAGTATGGCCAGCTACCACCACCTTATCTGAATCTGTCACCATAACCACACTGCTGTTAGCAATTTTGTGTTTCGGCAGTAACAGATAAGGTAGCCAGTCCATCAGCAGTTTAAGATCCCTGGTGAAGTGCAATTTCATCTTCAGCCTTATCTTCACTTACCATCCACCACCAATTGAAATGAAAGGCCAAGAGCATTAATGTAGTTGTAGGTACAAAAACATGCCTAATCAAATATTTAGTAGGTATAATGTCAAACCTTCGTGATGTGAAAAATAAAATTGTGGTAATCCTATAAATGACTATGATTAAATTAACGTCTAGGCTTAAACAATGACCTGTTTGGAGTCATACAACGTCGAGGCTCGGCTCATCAAAAATGAACGGAAGTAAACGACCCTGCCTGACCTCGGCTACGTTGCTGCGAGACAGCTTAATCGCCGTTGTGTGTAATACAAATTGGTCACTTCTACATGTAAATTACTTACCTCCTACTTGAAAAAGAAATAAAACAGTTTCAACGGCTATTTAAAGCTAAATTTTGAAAATAGAAGACGTCGACATATTCTTTTCTTTTTTGTTTGTTATTTGAATGGTACCTCATTACTCGTAATTGTACTGACTGTGCTAATTGTTACGATTGTTGACGTGTTTGCATTATCTTTCTTACAGAATTAATGGAGGATCGTTTATTTATAAGATTAAAGAAATAATAATCATTTAAAAATATGAAGAAAGCTGTCGTAATACTAATAGCATCTAGAGACTGAAAGCATTTATCATTTTGACGTTAGTGAAAAAAATGCGTTAAGATTCGGTCCGGGGTCGCAACAGTGACGTTAGAAATTGAGATTCGGCCAACTATGTCTTCGCCACAATTACTGAGATAAGTGCAATGACTTCTGACTCATTTTCAAAACTACAATATTACTATGCAAAGATAAAAAGTGCACCGAAAACTGTACGATCAGACAGTTTTACATTATACACTTATACATTATTAATGCTTAGGTATCTTTGACAAACTCAGTGAATCCAAAAAGGGAAAATATCCCAAATATTATCTATTTATAAAACAAACAATATTAGCCCATTTGATACTTTAGAAAGGATTACTCACTATATGAACATTTAAATAGAGCTTACGAATGTATTATTATTAAGTATATCAATGAGAGGGATTAGAGAGGTCGCGTGTCTCTTTATGTGGGCTTGTAAGAACGGCCACAAGTCAGTACTCATATAAAATGCGTCTTATGTCAATAGCACAAGGTGCTCCGAACTCGAATGGATGTCAGCTACTGTACCGACTGAATATTTTTCGGTGTAATCGGATTACGGGGACTTCGAACTTTTCCCACATTCAGAGGTAGTCGTATTTTTTTTAACCGACCTTAAAGAGAGACCGTTCACGGATCCACCGAAATGTTATTTATTTGCTTATACTCAAATTATACGAAATCGATTTCTATAAATCTTTTAGCGAAACTGTTGGCAAAGGTAACTGTGCCATTGCCAGTTTATTTAGGAAAGTGGATAATCGAAATTGATTTTGACAAAGTAACTCTTGTCTTAGTAAGTATAGACAAGAGCTACTTTGTCAATAGTATTCGGTTACGTACTCGTACTATTGTTAACGAATGTCGAAACAAACAAATTGTACCAGACATAAAAATAAAAAGGCAAGAGTTTACTGCTCCCTTCAATAACCTATCTGCTATTTGCTTTACTCGATTTTAAGTTTTAAGTCTTTCTACAAATGCTTATTATATTTTCCAATTCATATAAAGACAACACAGACGTCCAATAAATCAGCGAAGACGCCAAACTGGTTTGCAATGTCAAATTTGTAGAGCAGAAATTTTAATTTAGCAGACAAGAAAATGGCGACGTTGCTCACATAAGCCATAAAGTGCACAGCGAATGCCAGTAACATATACTGCACAAACTATTCGCGAGTCGACGAGTGGCTGCGCGTAGCATTTTGTTACATATAATCGGCTTAGGGGCGAATGTCGTCTGTCGAGCTCGCCTTCGACACTCGCATAAAATAAACTCGCCCTTTGCTAGGGATTTAAATGCATGTTCGCCGATGAAGTCTTTGCAACTGGAAGTCTCTATCAGATGCGAGGCATCTAGATATTCTAACTTAAATTTGAATAGCTTCCGTATTAGAATTTTCGAACTTAGGTGGATTTTAGTTTCGGTTTCGAGATTGAAAAAGAATCAAGCTTGAATAATTATTAAAAATATTTGAGCTAGTACTTCGAAGAGTTTGGATTTTATATACTTGCCTAGACGTCGATTATGCATTGAAAACGCAGTCGGAAGAGAGGCGCCAAAGCCAACCTCAGATTTCCATTACACGGATCAGTTGGCTTGCACTCAGGCTCGCTACCTAAAGTCCTTCCTCGTCCTCCGACTATTACTGCTGACTATATCCTGCATCAAATTTCACGAAAGAATATTACATTTAAACAAATTCGATTCTATCAAAATAAAACATGAAATTTAACAGGCAACAATATAGAATAAAAAATTGCAAGAATTAAAAAATGTGCAGTAAAATCTAAATTACACCACAGTATACATGAACAGAACAACAATAAAGATAATAGTTAACGTGCTCTCAACGTAATCATGCATAGCGTGACATCGGGCTTCGATATAGTGTAAGCATATGATCACAAGCGGCTACTCTACGGCATGGCTGATATCGGGTGGCTCCCGGGAAAGATGTATTTATGCGTGATGTCCCGCACAGATCTGATCGTGTCAGCTGTGTTACAGGGCATGAGCGGTACAATCGACAAAATATTTCTCTCCGGAATCACGACGGTCAGACTGTGTATAAATGGAGTGCCTCACTTACCAAACATCTGATGATGGCAACTAAGGTGCTCCACCACAATTACCGCTTGCGTAACCCTGGGAAAAATATTTTCTCCGTGAATCTAACGTGAAAGTAATTCTTATAACAGTGTTTGTTCTTAAACTTAAGGCATCATATCTCAACAGTACTCCGTGATCAATTGCATGGGGTGTATAAACTTATATCTAACATGCTGATTATTTACTTTGCTATTCGGTGAAGAATAAGGACTTTTGGTACTATCAAGGTTGGTTCTCGGTGTCTGTTTTTACTCAAAGGAATTGAAAGCTACGTTAACGGAATAATTCAAAATTAATTAAAATCTAATATAACCGCTATCCGGTGCTATACATAAGGCTATAGAACTAAAACACAATGAATACTTAGTTATACATTTTCTAACACATAATGGCAGCGATTGGAAACTAGTCGAGTTGTTATATACGGTTATAGGCTGCGGGTTGTGAAGATAAATAAGACACATTATAACTCAAAACTCTGTAAGTACTACTATCATTGATTTACCATAACTAACAACTAGATACATTACAAATAGAACAACGGAAGTGAAGTGAATATGTAACTGTTTGTTATTACCATTTATAACGAGTTAATAATAATGTGAACGACTCAGACCTGCAAAAGATGTATTAGTTAACACGTTTGGAAAGTAACAGACATGTGGGTTTCCAAGATTAGATATAAGTGTCTTAAAGTATTCGATTTTTGGGCAATAATCTCTGATTCGATCAATCAAAGATTATTTGTAAGTTTTCGACGATTCGTGTAAACCAGATTTGTGCACAAAACAGTTTTACTTACAATCAGTCATACAGGTTTCAAACAAAATAATAATATGTAAAATCTACTATCTTTGTTTGATGAAACTTTTTCTGTCTCCAATTCCATTATAGATTTCCTTTTATAGACATTGAAGTTATCAAAGGTTAAAGTTACCAAGTTGGGGAGACACAATTGGTATCATTAGCGTAATGCAAACAAATATTTATTACACATAGCAAACAAAAAGAAATACGTACTCATAAACCTAGCCAATAAAATATTATTACTTTGAACTTTTCCTTGTAATATTGTGGAGTTGTCAGCCCACACGAGTCTATTTACAGTCCTATGTAAATATCGTAAACTTGTAAACAAAATAGAGAACAAACAATTAGCCATATTTAATAGAAAACACATTTATTAAGAGACACATCATATTTACTAGTTTTTAATGTTTCAGTTAACTATTATAAAATATACCAATCTTAACCATTTCATTACTTTTAAATGTTTAGTTTTCATTATGTAGGTATGTACGTACTTAATTTTAAATAGTTTATGGTCGTATTACAAAAATAATGCAGTCCTGCCATTTATATTTTTAAATATTTAATTACTTAGAAATAGAACAGGCATGAAATAAAACTCGAAATGTGTGTGTGTGTCAAATGAAACGAAATGTGACCACGGATCCTGCAATGGGTTCAAAAGATGAATATCAAAATAAAATTAATGTGTAAAATAAACGCAAGTAGATCCATGAAAGTAGTTCCATTTCAATGGTAGTGTTTGTGTAAATATTAGAAAACAATATTAAACATAAGGACATTTAATTTATTTTATTTTTTTACGTCTATTTCAATACAATATTAGCAAATAATTTAAATGATGCCACAAGCATAGTCAGCCATATGGTATGGTTTCTACCAGCATGAATATATTTCAAGCACAATCGCCACAGTTCTCATAAATGTATTAGCGATCAAGGTGTTTATTAACTACTTCAATATATTATTACCAGATAATGTGCTCCGGATCCTTGCTATATTTAGCAATCAAAGACGTAATCTTCGTACAAATTAAATGCAATTCTAAGTGCATTTGGTGTATCTCTAGTGGCCTACTAACACTGGCACCCTGAACCATTAATAGTCAGTTTATATTTTGTCTGCGTTTCGTTATTTCAAGATCTGTGCCGAGATAGGAAAATATACGGGCAGGTATCAAACTTCCAACCAGTCACAAAATACGTTCAAAAAGTCGCATTTTTTAAACATCCATAATTTTTTTTAATAACTAAGACAAATGGGAACGTACTTAAACCTGAGGCAGATAATGGTACAAATCACAGTAATGTAGAATACCTGCAGTTTGGCAGTAAAAAAGGTATGACAGTATCCAGATGAATTCTATGCGGAAAACCTTCACATCTACTAAACGCATTGGACACAACTTTTATAAATTACTAACATCTTGAAAAGCTCATGAGGACAGAAAATGGGGTGGAGAATATATCAAGAAATAGTTATTCAAAGCTATGGGCAGAACAAGTCAGAAAAAAACCTGCATCTGACCCAAGATGGAATCAAATTGAGGAAAAATTTAATAAGATTCTGTCAGTCACAGTCCTTCAAAATTAGAAATAGAAAACCACATAAAATGGTGGTATATTTCGTTCTCATATTTGGTTCATCATCGTCATCTAAGCTAAAAAGACGTCCACTGCTGGACAAAGGCCTCCCTCAAGGATACATAAATAATTTTGAGGGGAATTTGCCACAATCGCCACGCTTGGCAGGCGGGTTGGCGATCGCAGTACGAGTAAGGTTAGAATAATCATAGAGAGACGCTGCTGCCCATCCTCTGGAATGGTCCCATAGTCGCCTTCTACGACACCCACGGGAAGAGATGGGGTGGTGCAATTCTTTAACCCCGGCACCACACGGCACCATATTTGGTTACAAATAATATTTCCCAAACATTATTTATTATTGTGATCACAAGTATTGCAACTGAAAACTTACCTACATTATAAAATTCGATACACACAGAACGAGCATTCGGTTATCCATAAATTGTCACATACTTAATAGGATACAGTTAAATAATTATCTGATCATATTTATGTCAGTACTCGGTAATAATCTGGTTAACGAAACGTTTAACTTCGTAGATATTAAAGTGGAAACCGTTTAAATTTCATTTCTACCACAACGCTCATAAAATGGAGTGAATCACGTAAAATTACTACTACTAAACGGCTATTTTAAAATTTTCCATCATGTGATTGATCAAAAATTTAAGTAACCAACGTAAATTTACAGAAAAAAATCTGAGTAATTTGATGATAATATAAAATTTTGTTTTTTTAGTTCATGGCTGCTATCAGCTGCATTATTCTTAATTTTACCTATTTGCATTTTTTCTATATTGCTTATTTTTTTCGCCATTGTTTGAGGAAGAGTTTTTTCAGTGTACTTCTTAATATTTACACTTTCTGCCGAAACAAAGCCACATCACAGTGGTTGTTTTAAAATACTGTACGAATGTTCCTAAGAAAAACAAAATGGAGTAAAAATATATAAGACTTCACGCATTAGTATTAAGATTACGAACTCCTTGTATTTCTCAGACGTCAGGTAACGCCGCGCCGCCGTCTGAGAGCGCCATTTCTGAGGCAAAGAATGCAGACCGACCAAAACCTCCTTCCATATTGCGCAAAATCCCATATTCCATTATATCGAGATGTTAAAACTCTTTTCGAATTCCTCACAGTCTTCCATGTTTTCACTTCATGAAAATACTATGCGTAATACTTACTGGATCGTATAAATCTTTACAAAAAACAGAACGTTACAAAGTTTTTGGTGTGTATATTGGAATTTCAGATATATTTCAGATAGAAAGGAAGTGTGATGACGTCAACGACTGGAATTTTCTGTAGCTATTTACTAAAATAAGGTAAACAACATATCTTGGTGTCTTCAATAACATGCAAAGAGTTAGTGTTACTTAATGTAACCTTTACATTAACTGGCTACTACCGAATCTCGATTTCAGAAAAAAGTTTAATACTTTTAAAATTTGATTTGGTTTTTTTCTGTCTACTCTTATTAACTATCTAAGAGAGGCTAGTGTCTAGTCTCTGCTAGATAAGCAAGAATATTTAGTAAATGTTGTGATTGTGTGATCTTATTAAACAAGTAATTATGTTAATCCATAATAACCTGTGACTATTATAGAAACCAAAGAATGATGCATTCGTGAAAACTGTTTGAACCCAAAGGGGCTACCTCAAAAATCGAAGCATTGATCGTCGATTGCTGTCTTCCTTCAACACAGCTGAGTGCGCTGCTTCTACTTAATAACTTATACGCGTCACTTTGTATGTTAACGATAGCTATTGACATTCAATACACTGATTGTCGTAGACTAGAGCTCCAGCAAATAAAACTGGCAAACAGAAAAGCGCATTGTCAGGCAAACAAGAGTGCAGGGAGCGGAGCGGGTGCGGTGTCCGGCTGAGGTCGCTCTCTCATTGAGAACTCGCCAATTGAGTTAATGGACTCAAATGCAGATGATTACTGGCCTATTCATTGGAAACTAGCTGTGTAAGGGTTTCTGCACTCGCGATTTATATTGTGAGACGGCAAATTGATGGTATGTACTTAGCTTCTGTTCTTGACAACGCTATCGTTAAAATGGAGTTGTTTGAAAATTTTGCTTGGTAATTTTGTTAATTTATTTTTATACTAGCTGACCCGACGGACTTCGTACCGCTTTAATAGTTTCTATGACAACAAAACAAACAAATCGTTAAATATTTTACGCGTGAAAGTGTATCACACAAACAAACAAACAAACTCACTTTTTTAATAATAAGTCTTTGATTATACTCTTGGGAACATATGTACAAAATTTCATGATGATCGGTTGAATAGTTTACGCGTGAAACCGTAACAAATAACAAACAAACAAACAAACAAACAAACAAACAAACAAACAAACAAACTCACTTTCACATATTAAGTTAGGTTACTATTAGTTAGGATGGTTAGGGTATAAACTCTGATTTAGCCACACATCTGCTTGTAACGTACACCACTATTGTAATCCTGTAAAGCTTCGTCCCAATCCTATCCAAACTACACTTAGATTCTAGTAGAGCTTGGGTCCGGTGACGTTGTGAAGGCCATTTACAGATAACAGCAAACTCTCCTAAAACTCTCTCCTTTTTTTTATATATTGATTCAACCTTTTTTGAATAAAATCGGATTGTGTTTTCAAACATGTGTCAAAATAAAATGTAATTTAAATCAAAACCACTAAGGAGTATTGATATCAACTTCGAAGCAAATCACCGCCAAAATAACTTTCTACCCCTTTTTAACCCCGTTAGGGGATGCATATCAATAAAATACGAAACACGTCTTCCATTAATTCTGTTAAAAAATGTTTATGCAAAATTTGAAGTAGATTGGACCAAGGAATCACGTTGTCTCATACAAACTTTGCCCCCTTTTTCACCCCCTTAGGGGTAGAATTTTGGAATATCCTTTCTTATCGGATGCCTACGTCATACAAAAAACACACCCTCCAAGTTTCAGGACTTTACGATCAGCGGTTTAGGCTGTGCGTTGATCCGTCAGTCATTCAGGACAAAGCATTTTATATGTATAGTTATCTGAACTACTTGGTACTGGAAATTAATAATACTGCTTTGTTTAAGTCTCGAAGTGTTTTAAACGAATCCCTAGAAAATAATTGTGAGGGAGGTCTTAAAAATTCACTACTTTCCTTCAATAGAAACTTATTATAACTAAGAATAACACCACCCTTCAGTACATTTTTATCGCCAGACAAATAACAATGAACAATGTTAGAGCCATTAATATTGACCTAGTATCTCTGTCGTCCACGCCGTATATAAGCTAAAATCCAGAAATTTCCATGAAGCTGATATAATGCGTACAATAGCGGACTATTTGCAGTAACGTTATGGCACTTGCGTTAAATTAAGTTAACGTTAAACACGCGCTGCTGCCGTTGAAATATGTGTTTTACCTTCAGCCGATATACTGTACTATTTATGAACGGTTACATCCAGAGTGCTTATTATGAAATTCAAGGACTATGCTGTGTTAAATTTTTCGTCAAGACTTTCGAATTTTTTTGCCGTTATCTACGAAATTCTCTATTCATTTAAATATGTGTAATTCTCATTATATACACTACAAAACAAGCGACAAATGTAAAATTAAATAGTAAAATCAATGTATGAATGTTAATCGAAAGTATACCTAAAATTAATTAAAGAAGTGTGTTTGATGTGGTCACAGGAAGGTTCCATTTTTTTACTACTAAACTCAAAAGGTTCAGGGGAAAATCATTCTTCATTTATAATTTACCTATTACCTAACAGAAGTTTCACGCCTCGGTAGCAGAGTGGTAAAGCGCTCGCCCCGATACCCGAGGTCCCGAGTTCAATTCCCAGGTCGGGTAAAGTGTGTTTCGGATTCTTCGATGCATAGCGGGTTTTGATCACCAACCCGCACTTGGTGAGTAAGCCAATACGCATCAATTGTAGTGATGACTTGATTTCAATTGTGAAGGCCTTTGCCCAGCAGTGGGACAGTATATAATATAGGCTATTTATTTACTTACTTACTTGCTTACTTACAAAAGTATTGTGCTTTGGGCTCTTGCCTTCCCTAAATGGGAGAAAATTTGAAAAAAGAAAAGTACTTTACAATTATTGTTTATTAAATATATAAAACAGGCCTTTAAAATCAAATAATGGTCTTATAGAAAGCACAAATACTTATTACTTTTAAATACATAAGTAGTTATTACTGTAACAATAGGTACCTAAAGAGGTAGACTTAGCCACGAAGTCAGTTGTGTCGACTATCGTAATAACCCCCCAGTTTTCAACAAGTTAGTATAAATGGTCCCTGATTGCTGATGATTACGTACCCATGAACAGTTAATAGCCCCCCTTCTTTATCGTAAGCATAGCGTACCTGAGTAATAATGTCTGTGGTTATAGGCATATATATATTAACTAACGTTGATATTCATATTAGCTTCTTAGACCGTAAACCTATACTAATATTAAATAGAGGAAAACCTTTGTATTTATGTATGTATGTTTGCAACGAATAAACTCAAAAACTACTGAACCGATTTAAAAAATATTTCACCATTAGAATGCTACATTAGCGCTGAGTAACATAGGCTATATTTAAAAAAATGTCCACCCGTGCGAAGCAGGGACGGCCCGCTAGTCAAATATAAAATTATACACTTATCGACTCTAACAATGCGTTCATTAGTTTGCTTTATAAATAGCGATGGATATATGCCGGTGATTATGAAAATAACAATAGTTCACAACTTAGATTAAAACGTATTTGTAAATCATTCCTAAATCTCTTTATATACAGGAGTCGACATGCTTTGCAATTTATTGAATTTATAATAAGAGCATGTGACAATGCCGAGCAGCCAAAAGTGCAGTCACGGTTAAGTTAATATAATTGAAAATACTATCGTATTACATAAACAAAATATATATATATATAGTATTAAAGGGAACGTGTTTACAATTATTCCGATTCATAAATTCATGACACACTATAGTTTTTTCTACAATATCATTTAAAATTGGGCAAAAATCATGAAAACGAGTGGCAGCGTTTAGTTGATTTCTTATAGTTAATTATTGTACCTCTGATTTTGTCTAAACAATCACCAATGGGTAAACTACAAATCGTCCGTCTCACATTTTCGATTTATCAAGCGGTTATTTAAATTATAATTTTTCAAATTAACACGTTAAATTCCCCATACAAAATTAATATGGCCTCGCGGCATCAAATAAATATGGACGATGACGTTTCAAATAAAATATATGACACTTGTCACTTACAGACGGCGCACCCTTAATGCGTCCCAATATGCGTAAGTATTAGTCTTAAAAGTTTTTGGGTTAAAACAAATCCAGATTTTTTTTATATGAATATTTTATTGACGGAAACGTGTGAATAATAACCCCTTGAAACTGAGAAAATACACAATGGAAAAGATGAATCCTATAATAATGAAAACTGCACTTATAAAACAGAATATGGGTTTATTATCATTATTTACAACATTAATTCTACCACCACAAATGACAAGCAAAATAATAATTAATAAAAAACATCAAAGTCAATTGTTACAAATTAAAAATAATAATATTTAAAACTACACAAAATATCATAAAAAAGGCGGCTCAAAATGAGTCTGCAACACCCCTGATGTATATAATATATTAATACCCCTAATAAGCAATATTAACCTTTTCATTAGTATGTAAGTAAACAGCCTATAACTGTCCCACTGCTGGGCAAAGGCCTCCATCATTGAAATCAAGTCATCGCTACAAGTGATGGGAATAGTAATGGTAATCATAATTTTATTTGTATGCATTATTAATTATAAAAGATGTTAATTTTCAAGTAAACTGATGAGCTTATGGTAAGAATGGAAAGAAGATCTAATTAGGTCACGGAATTGAACTACGATTTTTCACATCCGACTTGAACATATCCACGTCCCGCTATCGAACGCTTCAAACAACGCTCCAAAGCGACGTATGTCACTTACTTCGTATATAAGCAACCCCAACTATATGTATACTTCTTACATAACAATCATTTATTTACCTTATTCCAGTACCTACTCGTAGTTATAGGTAACAAACAAAAGACTGTCAAAACATAGTACAGTCAGCTTCAAAATTATCTGAGCGTTCAAACACACCAAAAATATCTGACCATTTGACAAAAATCAACCTTATCTCAAGACGTAGAAATTAATTTTTATAGTAAGAACAAATGACATTGAATGAAAGTACATCTTTCACGTATTGGGCTAAGAGTGATTTTTGTCAAACGTTCAGATATTTTTGGTAGGTTTGAACGCTCAGATCATTTTCAAGCTGACTGTACACATCAACCCATCCAAAACTGTGTCTTCAATAAATATTCAACCATATGTCATTAAAGTCATTCAGGCCTATGTCCAGCAGTGGACTAGTCTAGAATAGGCTGATGGTGATGATGATGATGATGTCGTTAAAGTTCAAAGTCTTTTGAGAAAATTTGACAGACTGATGTGCACGTGTGTGTACCTACTAAAAACCTATATCGATGTGGGTATACGCCGTAAATAGAACATAGCTGTAAAGGCTTAGCAATAAAACAAGTTTAGCAATATACATACCTAGCAATACAACAAATTTTTAATAACTGCAATTCTCATGGCATGCTTATTCAAATGTTTTAGCGTCCCAGCGGAGGCCATTATAAACAAAACACACACAATAGCACAGTGTTTAAATGCACTAATGATCAAACATTTGTTGTTAATTACTGTTTATTACATAATTTTATTGGTATGGTTGCGCAATAAAATTCAATGTACCATTAAGAGTGTGGTACCAATGATTTATGTCACAAGTTTCGTCGTACGCGAGATTTACTGTGCCGCACAAAACTATTTTTGAAACAGTTCCACTCTCTTCACACTTTAATTATAGACGTACAATATAACAAAATATTATTTTAGTTTTGAAGCCGCCTTGAAATATTAGTTCTGGCTATTACAGACGGGAGTTACTGGGGAATAGGAAATTCGGTACAATGTTTAGTACACAGATTATTAAGACGTGAAATTTGATGTGGTGAAATTTTGCGATGATGCCAAAGTGTCTATAAAGTGACTAGTACTTAAATGAGGCTAATATAGAGAATATTTGTTGTGGAACGCCGTATTTCTAGTTTCAGTGCTTAGTAGTAGTGTTCCTTTACTATAATGTAAAAGTCTATATTGATAAAAAAGTTATTGATTTAATTAAAATTATGAACATATAGAACACGCTTGAATGTGAAAGTAATATGGAGCAGTGACGCAATAAGAAGACGCGTTTTCCATTTTTTTGTTTTCAAACTCGTAAGCGATCTAATTTCACTAAGGTTTACCTATTAGCATCTCAAATAATCGGGAAAGTTAGAACGTATACATATAAAGATATGCAAAAAGACATGGGTTATCATCATCATCATCATCATCAGCTCATTTAATGTCCCCACTGCTGGGGCACGAGCCTTCCCTATGGATGGATAGGGAGAACGGGCCATAAATCACCACGCGGGCCCAGTGCCGATTGGTGATTGTTAACGACTGCTAATGCAGCCGGGACCAACAGCTTTACGTGCGTTCCGAAGCACGGAGGAGCTCGAGATAATAAATTTTTGGTCACCCATCCGATGACCGGTCTTTGCGAAAGTTGCTTAACCTCAGCACTCGCAGACCGAGCGTGTTAACCACTGCGCCATCGAGCTCCTATGGGTTATACGATTGTTTTACTGCTTCCCATCGCGCTTAAACAGGTATTTCAAATTATAATTTTTCTCGTCTTATTTTTATTAGTAAAATTTCGACGTAGGTATACCTGTCCCTTATTTTTCTACGTAGTTAATCGTAAGCCAGTCACTCCTTTAAAATCAACGCGGATTGGCACCGCAGAAATGTCAGCACGCGCTGAATGGACTTGACTTTTTGTTTATTTATTTCTGAATACGTCCGCATGCAAGTGCCAACAGTGCAAAGTGATCAGAAAAAAACTCAACACAATGAAGTCATTATTCAATGCTATTTACAGCAAATACAATATGGGTAATAACTTGTATGCGAGCGTAATTGTTATGTATGACCGACGGCAACACGGGATGGCATCTCGATCATTCGAAAATAGATTTTAATCTGACTTAATATAAATCCATTTTAAATGGCACAACAGTTAGTTTACTCTGTGCATTAGCGAGTTTGTGCATTGCGTTGCCGTTGGTACCTCGAGTTTTGTAACCACACATCAGAAGATACATTACTCAATTTTATGGGACAACACCGTATAGGCACTAAATATGGCATACCGTGCGCGGTATTCACGGACACGAATCTTGGAACAGCTAGAAACAGTCCGATGTGGTATAGATAAATTTTTCACGTCCTGATATATAAGGAGAATATATGTAATGGAAAAAAGAAACAAGAGTGCGGGACATGATATATAAGACAAGATTTTTTGAATAGTTGTCTTCCGAAATTGACCCGTAGTGCCTACTGGAACACGAAAGTATTTTTACTGGTGCCCTTTACAGGTTAACTGGGTTTATAGTTCCTCATGCTGTAATGGTCAGCAATATCCGGAGGATGTCTAGACGCCGCTGGCATCTCGCGATCTCGATGTGTCCCCATATCTTACTATTATAGATTCTTCGAGGCGTTCAGGAATCTCGGAACACAATACAAGGAGACTACCTACTAAAGGTAAGATACCTACATACAAAGTTTTTCTGAGTGGTAGAGCCACGCTGCGTTTGCTGCACGAAATGGGCCGGCTCGCCCGGCGTAATACCACCCTCTCACAGAGCGCGGCCTACCTATCCTTAAGCTTGCATTCTGGGTCTTCTCATTTTGTGCCCGGAGTTACAAATGATGACGTCACTCTCTTCCAACAAGGAGGTCAACACCTTCTACCTACTCGTTTAAGAGGCAAGACAAAGGCATAAAACCATCGACCACTTCGACGGATTTCTAAGTCCGTTTAATATTACATCTTCAAATTAGTAATTAAAATATTTGTACTCTTGCTTATTATTTTTCCATAAAATTTTAATTGTTTTCTATTGTAATAGAAGCTTAAACAGCCCAAGCTACATGCCAATATGATTCACACGGAAATATACATGTGTGTATAGTGTTGCCAGGTCTAGTGTGTCAAATTTCGGGACGGAAGGTAAAAATAGTCGGGATTTGGGATTTCAAATCGGGACAGCTACAATTGCTAAAAAAAATGCAGATTTTTGTGAGTCGTCATGATATGATGACAAACAATGTAACTAAAACTAGATAAAATTTCACATATTATGACAAGAGAATTCATTTTTGCTGTCAAAATTATCGATCTAAAGTACACACAAGTTTGTGTAAAATCGGGACATTTGGCGTCCCGATCAAGAGCAAATCGGGACCTGTCACCAGACCCCTGAAAATCGGGACGTCCCGCGCAAATCGGGACACCTGGCAACGCTAGTTGGTGACCACAAACCTGGGCTATGCATCGAAAAAACCGAAATACACTTTGCCCGTCTTGGGAACCTAAGAGCTTCGGGTATCGGGCTGAGCGTTTTGCCACTCAACTAGGGCACCGCGGCGTTACTCTATTAGTTCCTAAAGGGTATAATGTTTTAACAAACGACTTAGTTGGAGTTTACAGCGATAATTGACCAGTATACTTTGTGGCGCGCTGAGCAAACAAATGCCTGCCACATAGGGAAAGGACCTACCATTACCTGTTTAAGCGTCGATATTACAGTATTTACCACTAAACTGGCAAGAATAGAAGACTTTAATAAAAAAACCGAACGAAACAAATTTTATACCTTTATTGACCAACTAATGGATTCGGCGGACTTTGTATCGGGATAAAAACTATCCTATGTGTTAATTAATACAGGTTATAAACTATAGTTTATATGGATGAATGATGATCCATCCATCCGTTGCAGCGTGAAGAAGCAACAAATATACACACACACATTACACACAAACTTTCGCATTTATAATATTAGTGTGATTGACTGATACTGGCTTACTTTTACAAATATAATTAGGACACTGTGCTTCATCACGAGGTAAATGGGTGAATCGAGCTAGTAAATAAACATACACGTCCATATTTGATGAGATGATGAGATGAGATGTTACTTAGGGCCATTATTGCCTAATTTAAATAAATAAATAAATAAAACAAAAAATATATTGTAAAGAGATAAGGTGCAAATGTTTTAGCATTTAAACTTTTTTAAATAAACGATGACTAGAATAAAACTTTTTTTCTGTCTTGGAACCTTCTTGGAACAAATAAATTTTATTGTAACGACTGAATCTGTATCAATATGGGTGTCAGAGAAATATTTTTTATATTTTTTTATTTTATATCGTAGCAAAATTTCCAAATGCATGTGGGAAGGCCTTAGCCCAACAGTAGGATATCAAGCTTATAATGACGACAAATGTTAGAAAGGCTCTACGTCTATTAAAACAAAAACTCTTGGACATTTATTGTCTAAAATTTTCAGAAGCGTAGATTATAGAACTTGATAATTTATAGTTCGTTATCTGGATAATACATAATACCCGGGCTATCACAGGGCAGCGGAGCATTGCGCAGGCGCAGCGCAAAGGTCGTGTGCAATCGCTCGCAGGGTAAATAATAAGGTTGCTATTATATACTTATAAAAGAGGAAAACAAGGTTATTCCCTAACATCAAAGGTGATGCTACGTTAGCATAAATTTATATGACGACCTTAATTACTAATGATTTAGGGTATAGTGTTACGAACGCAGCTGTAATAATTAATTGAATAGTGCAAAGCGGAAGACATGTGAAATATAATGCCTAAAATACAAGATTATTTCCTGAAGTGACTAACAAATAAGTTATAATTGTAAATAGATTTGAATAGGTCAAACTATTAACTAGTAAAGTTGTCAATCCTTTTTTTTTTCTACGTAAGACTGCGTACAACTCCAAAAAGTTTTGACACGTGCAATAGGTATACCTACAATAACCGCAGTACTATCCAAGCACTATCGCCGAAAGTAGTGGAGTTCTGAATACGAGGTTTTCAAAAGAGTTTCGTGTTAAGTCTGAAAAATTAAGCAGACAGCCCTAGCTAGATACTCTGGATACGTCACGTCACTTCGCGCGCTCACGCATAGACCACGACGCGTCAAACGCAAAGATTTGCTCTACGACCTATAATTGTGATATAATAATACGATCATAATAATCATGCTATCCATTCGTAATCCGGGCGACATTTTTTTTATTGAAACTTTTTTCGTAGATTTCCTAACGTATAGACAGTTAGACTGTTGACATCAACCCATACCTGACACAAGCATAATAATATTATGATTATTTACATATAATTTTACGCAAATATTGTTACGAAACAAATTACAATTTGAAAAAGACAAAGTGTTGAAAAAAATTCCACGAGCGGGATTCGAACCCGCACCCCATGACATTCCGGGTCAAGTGCACTGCCAACTATGCTATCGTGGTTCAATCTAACTCGCCGAAATTAATCAACATTATCTACTTTTACTTTATAAGCCAAAGGAGCCCTATTTAATGTCGACAACTACGTCATCAACATCCGATCTTAATATTTTTACAAATATTAAAAGATCAGTTAAGAATTAGGCAAACTATATTTATGATTATTTACATATAATTTACATGGGGTGCGGGTTTTAATCCCGCTCGTGGATTTTTTTTCAACACTGTCTTTTTTCAAAATAATAATATTAACTTTTTAAGTGGTTTAAAGGGGATGATATTAATGGATTAATAACGCATCTATAATCGTCTTAACCTGTCGTCTCCTGTGAATACGGTGAATACAGACGAAATAGAATTTTAATTGTTAGTAGGACGGATCTGGCTTTAAGCAGATGAAAGGTTAATTAACAAGAAAAAAAGCTAATCGAGCTACCAGAGACACATTTAATTTAAAAACGTACAGATAGCAACAAAATTTTCCCCTTAAACACTTTGTCAATCCAACTTAACATTAGCTTGTCCAATTCTAGTAAAGGTATTACGACATGGTACTAAAGTGGTTAGCTATTTCCATTGCTGTCTATACCAACCTTCGTCTTAAACGCTCGTAAAATATTTCTTGGTACCGTACAACCTAATCATAGAACAACGCTGGCTGAAGTGCGTAGAAAACAAGCACTTCGAGAATTCGTCAGAAACCAGTGTTTCGGTAACTCAATCGGGCAAACTGTCGCCCGGATTACTGAAGGGTTTAGGGTGCAAGCCGCGCCTGAAGCGAGTGTTTTTTCCTATTAGTAGGTATAATAAGTGAATGTAATTTTACAAGTTAAATCATTCATCATTCAATCACATCGTTCATTCTTAATCAGAAGTCATTCAAAAGGTTTCATACCGACCCTGAATGAGTAATAGTCACATTCGATAACGCTTCTCTCAGATAATTGTATGCAATTATCTGATTACTTAGTTTCTTAATGAGTTAAAACTTTTGTTTTTATACTTACTTATAATATATGGGACCTGTTACAAATTAGTAGGTATACTGGATGTACCGTTGCCATATTATAATAAATAACATAACAAAGCTTTAAGTACGATCCAGCTTATAAGTCGATTGTACCAGAGTAAGTAAATTAGAAGGCTATAATACGTACCTCTGAAAACATAAATATCAGAAAGAATGTTTTACCGTGGCCAGTACATTTAAAATCTATTTTTAAAATTAATTAGAATATACAGTTGTACGTATTCATCGTGTTTATAAGCTGCATCGTAAATGTCATCTTTATCACATTTATAGACGTAGATATTAATTAGGTCAAATCAACACAGTTTTTAGAGAGCTAGAAATATTTTATAGAAATCGCAAATTGGATGTGTTTACTTATCCGAAATAATTACAGTCTTGTGTGATCGATGCAGCAGTCTTCTGGAAGTATTATATTAGTAATTTTTTTGTATTTCTTTAATATGTTCTTGCTGGTAGAAGACTGCTGCAAGTGCTAACACCAGTATGGTGACCTTAACCATGAACGTTCAAGGTTAAGGGTGATTAACTGTCTAATCTCATCACTAAAAGTCGCATCCTTATGGTAGTTTTAGGGGGTGCATAGACGACGGTCTTTTGTCCGCAGGCTTGTTACTTTCAGTCCCTCATGTACCTACATTAGTCGATGAAGTTGTAAGCGATCAATTTTGACGTACAAGAAAGTCCGCGGTCAAAAGTCAGTCGTCTGCGCAACCCTTTAATATTCTTCTAGGAGTACTCCGGTCGTACCTACTATCATATGAATTATCTACTCTAAGCCATAGGTAGGTACTACTATAAACTATATGAAAGAAATATTAAGTATACCTATAATTGACTTCAGAATGTAGGATTTAATTATATATATGCATAATGTTAATAGTTGTGAATTAGGGGAACATGAGTACATACGTATTAAAAGTTTCTTTGGATCGACTAACTTTTTAAGTTACAAATTCATGATACTATATTACTATAATTCATCCTTTATTATTTAATCTTCAATTCTTCATACTATAATTAATCCTTATTCCGACATGTGTTATTAAGAAAGCGTCTATCTTGCATTTCCCAAATTCGGCCCTTTTTGCAGGTCCCACCTCCAACACTAACTCAGACCTGCAGAGCTATTCTCTAAGCAAAACAGCGTCGACCTCGACATTGACCTCGCTCATAACTTGCAAACGAATGTAGACTTTATTACTATTAGAAAGTAGGTAGAAAATCATTTGCAAGTTATGAGCGAGTTCAACGTCGAGTTCGACGCTGTTTTGCTTAGAAAATAGCGCTGCTGCTCTTCACAAATTTTGACCTGTCCTACTCTTTCCCTGTGCATGCTGTAAACAGCTTGTCTCTCATCTGAAATATTTCTTTAAAAAAGCCATAACTGCTCATATTACTTTTTTAATTGCTACTCTGCCTTGTGTTATGTAAGTATGTTTAAACTATTGAACACTTGTTTGTAAATTGTGTTGTTTTGCGGGCATTCTGGCAGATACAAAGTCAGGAGCGCCCTTGTATCTACTATATTTCATTGTCAAGATTTTTTTTAAATAAGACTACTTTAAATCAGTAAAGTTAAAACAATATTGCATCTAGATAAAAAAAAGTGTCTCATAGAAAAAAAACTTTGTTTGCCTTACAACTAAAGGGGTACCAAAGATTAATACCGTGTCACACAAATCAAAATTTAATAGGTACAGTCGCTGACAGTGATTTGCTATTGGATATTCCTGTTCCAAACTGCCTGGCACTAAGATCGTTTGCTGGTAATCCTGTGATTTACAACGCCACCTCAAATTAATTACGATCTTTGACTAGTTACACGCATATACTGCAAAGGAACAATTAAACAGAAATTAAACTTGAACAAATTGAATGTTATTGAAAATGAACATGATGTTTCTTTTCTAGTAAGTGTAGTATGACTTGTTCTTAGTAAATATACGTAATAGTCATTGATACAAATAGAAATTGCGAATCTTTTGTAGAAAGACTATAAAACACAATTACCTATATGAAGCAGTGTGAAAGAACTCAAAAGTCGAAGTGCTACTGGCAGGCCTTACTGATATATGATTCAGATAAGATCTTATGTCAATACCAGATTTAACTTTTTTGCTATGCCGATAACGTCTTACAGCGCATATCGTTACTTGTGGTGTAGCAGTTAGTTCAACTAACTTTAACCGCCTCTGTGGTCTAGTGGTTAAGACCACCGGTTTAGACCCAGAGGTCCCGGGTTCGATTCCCAGCGGGGGTACATCTTTGTGTTCTCGGTTTGGTTGGTGGTAGGACTTGTTTGTCCGCCTGGCTAGCTACCACCATCTTATCTAAATATGTCGCCATAACAACAATGTTTGTAGCATTGTTGTGTTCCGGCAGCTAGAGACAGGATAGCCAGTACCTCACTAGTTGAGGATCCCGGGTGAAGTGCGCTTCCACCAAATGGCCCTATCATCACTTAACATTAGGTGAGATCAAGGCACTGTGCTTACCCGTAAATATAAAAAAAAAAAAAAACTGTCTCAGACCCACTGGGACCTCGGTTAGCTAGCTTGTACCCCATATTTCACTCTTGGCTTAAGAGGCTAGTCTTACGCCGCCTGGCTAATTGTCTCCATCTTATCAAAGTCTGTCATCCTAACAACAATGTTACGCATTGTTCCCGGCAGTAAGGGACAAGATAAACAATTCCTCAGTCGTTGAGGATTTCTGGTGCAGTGGACTTTTATGTTCGGCCTTATCGTCACTTATCATCAGGTGGGGTGAAGGCCACGCTTACCGGCTATGTATGTAATAGGTATAGTATACTATGTAATACTTTTTTTAAGGACTTTTAGTGGTGAGCGCGAATTGCCTAATCACAGAAAGTCTAACGTTGCTGTTAAGGTAACTCTGAAGAGACTACTCGTGGGCAAACCTTGTCTGCATGAACATCGAATTGGAATAAAAAATAAAAGATCATTTAAATGCATCGAATATTCAATCAATAAAATTGTTATTTTATTTTCAGTTTAGAATACGTTAACACATTTCATAGGTTTTACAAAATGAGATATTATACAAAATGAGTCTAGGTGCTTATTTTCTGAAGAAGCCCAAAATTGGATAAGAGTGGCTTATGAAGAAGAGAAGAAGAAGAGAAGCTTATTTACTCAAATTTCTTGAGTTGTGACCATATGGACATGGTTGAAGTTATTGATCTTTACTTAAACTGGCATGACCGGGCAGATCATGGGATAAGCAAAGTATGAATTCGTGTTTTATACAAACATGAAAAAATAAAGGACAGTCTCATTTGTACACCTATTTTCACCACATCATCATTATCAGCTCATTTATGTCCCCACTGCTGGGGCACGAGTCTTCCCTATGGATGAATAGGGAGAACGGGCCATGAACCACCACGCGGGCCCAGTGCGGATTGGCGGTTGTTAACGACTGCTAATGCAGCCAGGACCAACGGCTTTACGTGCCTTCCGAAGCACGGAGCAGCTCTAGATGATAAACTTTTTGGTCACCCATCCGATGACCGGCCTTTGCGAAAGTTGCTTAACCTCAGCACTCGCAGACCGGGCGCGTTAACCACTGCGCCATCGAGCTCCTCACCACATGAAATGCAGTAAATACCACATGAAATGCAGTAAATACCTTTGACTTTGACTTTATATATAATAGTGGTATTGCTATTGAAGAAAAAATTATATCTGGGGGCACGGCCGTGCCCCCACCAAGTCGAGCAAAAAAGCGTCACGGCCGTACCACCCTTTTCTCGAAGCAATTCAGACCATTTTCGACCCCCTGTAACTTCGTTGTGGATAAAACTAGAAGACTGAAATTTTCAGTAACCATGCAGGCATTGTAAAGAGATATTTAAAATTTCATTCAATTTGAACCAGTATTTTAAGAATTATAACGGGTCAAATTTCTTAATTTTGTCACTCACTGACTCACCGATCATCAAAACTCTAAGGCACTTTTAGCAGACATAGAAGCTTCAAATTTAGAATACAATGAGTGTTTAGTGTATAAATCAAGGAAAAACTAAAATATTTTGCAATTTCGGTCCAGTTTTCTAGATACACCATTTGCATAAATAGCTTTGTAATCCCATATAAATGTATAGGATTACAAAGTTACATGTGCAGTTAATGAATCCACTGATTCATGTATAATATTATGGAATAATAGGTTCAGTTAAATTTTTCAATATTGGCTTTATTCGTAACGATGTTTTATTTTATTTATCTTACGGCAATTATTATTATTGCGTGCGAAGCCGCGGGTTTAAGCTAGTCCCATATAAATATAGGCGCATGGTAGTGCCCCTGCCAAATCGAAAGGAAAAAAGTAGAACTGTCTCTACAAAATACAAAAAAAATGAGATCCCATCAAAAACAATACTTGTCAAAAAAACCAAGTCTCGCAACTCAGTTGTTCTGCGGTAAAAAGTTGTGAGATCCATGTAATACCAAGCCGGTTATTAATTTATTCAGTCTCTACTTAAGCTAAATAAATAATTGAATTTACATGTGTTTTCAGGCGATTGAATTTACACGTGTTTTCAGGCGATGGCCAAGTCTCAATATATTTATATAAAACATTAAAGAATGTTATGGACCACTATCGTGGTCTTAGAGACTGGACGTATTAAGACAGAAAGTCGCTTAAGTAGAGACTGAATAAATTAATAACCGACTTGGTATTACATGGATCTCACAACTTTTTACCGCAGAACAACTGAGTTGCGAGACTTGGTTTTTTTGACAAGTATTGTTTTTGATGGGATAACTTACTAACAAAATATGTTTCAAAAACAGACAGAAAATGTTTTAAAAAATAACAGGCGGAAGCCAGTTATAGGTAACAATGACGGCGGCAAAGAAGTATTTGCTTTTAACTATCAAAAATAGGAATGCGACAGTCAACACCGTAAACATGAAACATAATATGCATAATCATGAAATATTCATCTCAAAACGGTACTCCTACACGTCGTAACATGTTCGAGTATAATAAATGCAATGAAAATAACTGGCAAGTGGTGGAAAAGCATGTCCATAGCTCAGCTAACATTTGCACTGGCTCGTAAGCAAATAACTGGCCACAGAACAGTAATACTTGGACACAAACGGACTCTAAACGATGGAGCACGATGTTATCACGTAGAAAGTGATTGCGTCTCAGCGGGTCGTTGTTTGCGCATCCCAATATCCAGTTCGATGTCGTTCTTTAACCAAATGCAGGGAGGACTTCGGTATTCTGAGGTAAGAAACTGAGTAATGGAAATACATTTTTTGCAAGTGAACAGGACAATGCGTATCTCTTGATAAGGAGGTTGCATCGAAAAATATAATAAAAATTTTAGAAATACGTAGTTTTCATTCCTGTCACTTTTAAGTTTCGTAGCCAACAAGAAACCCTGTCTGTCTGTCTGTCTGTCTGTCCCCAGCCTAGCTCATAGACTCTTAGCACTAGAAAGCTGTAATTTGGCATGGATATACCTACATATTAATCACGCCGACAAAGTGGTAAAGTAATTTTTTTTTTAATTTTTTTTTAGGCACGTGAAGTGTGGATGTAATTTTTTTTTCTTGTCTACCCCATAGTGTGGGGTGTCGTTGGATAGCAATTTCAAAAATATTGCGGGTTTGTAAAAACAGTTTTTTGATTGAAGCATCTGTTTGTGAACTATTAAGCTTGAAAGTGCAAAATTTTGTTAGAGTCAAGAGTCAAGTAGAGTGGCGAGGGGGGAGGGGGGGGGGCTGCCAGCCAAATGGTTGATTTTGGATACGTGAAAAAATTCACGGTAGTTGTATATATGATGAAGTTAAAAGGAAAACTATCACAGCTAAGAAGTCTTTAAAAGTTTACTAGTAACAGTCGACCAACTTAAAAAATGTACTTGGCGCAGTACAAATTCCTCATTGGGAACTACTTAAATAACGTTGTCAGGTATGTGAAACCGGTAGTATCTACATTTATGTATATGAGCCATTTAAAAATATACGCATTATTGAGATGGGCTACGAAACCCTACACTGCGCGTGGCCCGACACGCACTTGGCCGGTTTTTTTGTACTAAAAGTGTAAGGGGCAAGGCAATCTCTGTCTTCCTCTTTTTTCTACAACCTCTTTTTATGTAAACAATTGCTTATATACATAGAGAGAATAATTAAACACCGCTATACTCAATATTATGATACGATGATTGAAGTTTTCGACTAAACCTTACTACTTAAACGGTGCATTTATTTTAAAAATACATATAAAAGATGAGCCTAAATGACAATGTCCCTAATATAAAAGGAAGGAAGGTCGTTATTAATCTCTCGCTACCAACGTTTCGCGGGAGTTGTCGCAACTGGCTGCTCCATGAGCAGTCGCTGACACTAGCTAATTACAAATATAGGTAAATAATATATAAAATATTGTACGTAGATTAAATATTGTAAGTTTAGATATAGCTACAATTTAGGTTTTAATCCATGTATAAATTTATGGCTATGGCAGAATAACAGAGTTTGTGGGTCTCCTGCAAACATTGAGCGATAGACCTTTTTGTCTATGTTTTTTTGGCAAATAAATATACTTCTTATTATTATTATTTTTCTCTTTATTTATTTTCTTTCTTAAAACTAGATTTTCACAATAGTTTAATTTAAAATCAATAAAACATTATAAAAACCTAATCCTAGATTACCACTAGCAGCGGGGCAGGGCCCAAGCTATCGGTGGTCAGGGCTGCAGAGTGAGGAACCTCCTCACAATGCGTGCCGTATCAAGAAGAACTACCTTCTGAATCAGGCCCTTGATTCAGCCGCTTAACGAGAGCCTCATTAGATGTTGATCGCTCTTGGCCATCAGACCATTGGCCGTACGGTACGATGACAGCCCAATCCACACTCCACATATCGACAACCTCGTGTGATAAGTCGAGATATTAGATTTTTTATTTGATTATTATTATAAAGATATGAAATGCACGCATTCCCATCACTTTCCTTGTAAGAATGTATGGCATAAGACTGGCGCTAATAGTTTAACAAGATCCACGTTAAATCACGTCAAAATTGGAGTGAGTCAACTCGTTTATTTCTCTACAATCTCTTCTTATCGCGACATCGGGCTGTCTTGGCCTTCATCCAAACACTTTCACTCAAATCATGAAGCTATTGCATAAAACTGTAATACTGAGTACGCTCTCGGTCGTTTTTCATCAAATATTACTCTGCTGGCTCTTGAGGGGCTACATCCACAATGAAAATAGCAAATGCTATGCTAGAACAGTTGTGCTGTTCAAACAACGAATGCATGGAGCGTTTGTGTAGATGTAAGATTGAGGATTGGTTTGCTTTATGCTTCTTTACATGCGATTATGGGATTCGCTTGAGAATGCACTTTGGTAAGATATGGTTATGAAATAATATATCAAATATTGTAAGTTGTTTTTGCAATAATTAAGTATAACTTTTTTGAAATGACAAATGTTGTGTGTTGCTGTTTGCTATAGTTATTTGTATTAAAAGAAACCATCTTGAGGTGGACTTAGGATGTGAAAAGTATTCAGTGCTGATGACAAAAAAATTAAAGGATATTAATCCTTTAGATTTACTTTTGACGACTTTTCATTAGAAAAGTCGTCAAAAGTAAATCTGTCTGTTTACGGAAACCAATATAATGATTTTTTATAGCTGTCTGTCCTGATACTACGTGTAGGTACTCCAGAAAGCTAATACGCTTGTACGAGGAACAGATTAACGTCAGTAGATTCATTTTGCTATTTGTTTATTGTCTCTGTGATTTCTCGCATTCAACACTAGTTCAAACGAGGTTTGGCTACTGAAGCTTATAAACTTTAAAATTATATTTTTATATTATATTAAGAACTTCAAGACCATGAGATAAAGTTTGACGGTCGGTCAACGAACTACAATTATACGCATATTAAATTTAAAGTCATAATTAAATATAAACAAACAAATCAAAATCGTTTACACGTTTCCTATGAAAGAAACAGATAAGATGGGCCGACGCAATCATATTATAACAATTAGTGTCTTACAAATAAACTAAAATGATTTGTTGTTCTTTTATAAGCACTTTAGAAAATAAATTAATTAAATAAAAAATAAATAAAATTAAGTTAACCTATTTTGTCTTGCTAAATTTTAAAAAAAGAATAAGGTCCGAATAGTTATTCCGTGTTTTGTTCCTGTCATGTAAACGTCATTTTAAATTAGAGTAAAAGAGACAAAACACGGCATAACTATTCGGACCTTATTCTTTGTTAATTTCTATATTATATTCATATACTACATTTATTTTGGAAGTAGGTACATTTGATTACCGATAGTCATTAGGCTCTCAGTAATCATCACATTTTCGATTGTAACCGAATATCAATTTCCATGTCCATTAAATATTAGATTTATAATGTATAATAATTTAAATTCAGAACAACAACGTAGGTCCTTCATTGTTGTTTTGTGTTGATTTTCCGTGTGAAATATATGTATAGAGCTGTAAAACTATAAATCGTAAATTAATTTCAACAAAAAAGGAGAAGTCAATTAATAATAATTAATAATAAAAAGAGTAGTAGCAACTCTATAACTGATAGATATTTGACGACAGCCGAAACACGAAGTCTGCCGAGAGACGTTTAGAAAAAAGACGCGCTGTAGGTAGTTATTTTATCGCGGTTCCGGTATTGTAAGTAGTAAGTTGTGGCAGTAATTTAAATCCACCAACGCACATCAGGTCAGAACGGTAGAATTGAGCGAAACCATAATAATATAATATTGTTTTCTTCCAATACAATAGCAAAGTTTCCAAAATTTCGCTTTATAGGACTAAAGCTTTATTATTATTATTATTTTTAAACCTTTTGGTTACTGACAAAAAACATATTGTATACCAGAACAATAACTTTATTCTGAGGTACCATGTTCTGTTTTTCGTAAGGTTCAATCTGGGGGCACGGCAGTGCCCCCGCCAAGTCGAGCAAAAAAGCGGCACGGCCGTACCAAACTCTTCTCGAAACAGGCCATTTTCGAGCCCCTATAACTTCGTTGTGGATTAAACTAGAAGCCTGAATTTTTCTTAACTAAGCAGGACAATGCCTGCTACGGTGTAATAAACACGGTATATTTCAAATTTGATTCAATTTGAACCCGTAGTTTGAGAATTATAACTAGTCAAAGTTTCTTAATTTTGTCACTCACTCACTCACTTACTCACTGACTGAATGACCGATCATCAAAACTCTAAGGCACTTCTAGCAGACATAGAAGCTTTAAATTTAGAATACAATTAGTGTTTAATGTATTAATCAAGGAAAACTAAAATATTATGCAATTTCGGTCCAGTTTCCTAGATACACCAACTGCATAACTAACTTTGTATATTCAAAAAGTAGAAGGTACCGGAAAGGAAAAAAGTAGGACTATCTATAAAATGAAATGAGATGCCATCAAAAACATACTTGTAAAAAAACAAGTCTCGCAACTCTGTTCTTCTACCGTAAAAAGTTGTGAGATTCATGTAATCGCGCTAAACAATCTAATTTAATATAATATATGCATTACTTGTGTGATACATTGTGTTTTCATGCGATGGCAAGTAATCTATTTATTTAAAACATAAAAGATTTTTAATATTTATTATGGTCACTACGAGTTGTTAGGTTAGCTAATTACGTAATAACTTAAAACAGAAAGTCCCTATAGGGACTGAATAAATTAACTGACTTGGTTTAACATGGACCTCACAACTTTTTACGGTAGAAGAACTGAGTTGCGAGACTTGGTTTTTTTACAAGTATGTTTTTAATGGCTTAATTTATTCATAAAAAAGACAGTTATGAAAAAGTATTATTACTTTTATTTTTTCATGCTTTAAGTTTTAAATCTTATTTTATTAATCGTTATTACACTATAAGGTTTGTCCAATGAGGTCCGATATGACTAATGCCTCTTAATTAGGTGAGTTGTTAGTAACAGTTCAAACCTCATTAGCCGTCACGCCAGCAACACGTGTGTGTCACGTTCATCTGTTCGTCATGATCATCTACCCCCACTGATGTTAGAGTAGAATGTTCTTTAGCGTCAACTTTTTCTATCATTCCTAAACAGACATTAGCTTCAACTTTTTTTATCGCCATTACCACAACGTAAAGTATTTATAAATGTCTTTGAATTTAATAACAAACTATAAATATGGAACAAATATCATAATAAATAATTTTATGTTTATAAACCATTATTTATTGGACCAAACTTTAGAAAATACCAATCTACTTTAGGTAGATAGAATTTTTATTGGAAAGATATTAAATTTTATCGTTGACTTTGCACAAACTACAAATGTATAGGCACTTATTATCAGTAGGGCTTTGAAATTTAGGATAATTAGAGATAGTTTGCAAAAATAATAAATTCGTAACCAAAGTGCCTAGATGTATACCAACTCTGAAAAATTCCAAAGTGTGTTAAAAAGTTACCGTTAAAGATTTATTAATATCTTATGCAAATAAAGCAAATAAGTTACTTGCGTATTAGTTTCTCATAGGGTTCGTCGCGGCCCGTCGATAAAGAAATATCATTGGTGTTATCTACTTATCACATGTTACACGAAATCCACAACCGTTTACTTTCAAGGTCATCAAGAACTTGACCGATCACAATATATTTTAATCATTAGTCGGTCATAATAACTTTTTAAAAAATGTTGGCTTCATTAAAAAGGCTGTTAAATTCTCTAAGTACTCGTATTTACTTAGATGTACTAAAGTGTTTAATGACTTGTGCTACCGACTGTACACATCTAAATAGCTGTAACCCTACCCTTGTCATGGTATATTTATATTTGTATGAAAGATGGCCGTCATCGGGTAAAAGGAGCCGGCTGGTATGCCATCAGAATCACCCGCATCGATCTCAAGCACGGCCTAATTAAATGCTACGTGACATATGACAGAAAGGAGCGCACACACACACACACACACACTCACACCCTCCCTCACACACACAAATACACACACATTATAAAATTTCTTTTAATACAACTAAATCGGCAATTAAGCATGCTACGCTCCTGGTTCTGAAACTCAATTCAGATATCATTCTCATACTCCAAATGTCAAAATAAAAGACTTTAGACACGATTATGGAAGTTCTAAAATAGCTGAATTAAGACCCCGGGACCTTACCATAAGCTTTTAGAGCAGTATTGTTGCAGTTGTGTAAACGAGACGCGTGTATATAAGCCGCTACACGCGTCTCGCTTTTACAACTGCAATAAAGCTCATAGTTAGGCCTCTGATGGTTTCTATAGAGGTTTTCACTGAGCCATCATTCACGCGTTGCCGACTACTTATACATATACTACCTATATGTGTATGTATATAATGTGGCAAATAGACCGTTATAAATCAATGAATGACATTATAGAATCTTCGTGATAAGAGCAGCCGCAGCGGAGCCGATATCAGCTAACCTATATCATACTCAAGGTCGTTGGAAGTCAAACTATATTCACATATAAAAATACGGATGGACCGTCCAGATGCGGTGATCTCGAAGGGGCCATATTATATTTAGATGGGGAAACAAATAAAACATAGATAGCAATAATCTTCAATAAGGCCCTCGGCAAATGCGAGCGCGATCTTTATTTTTGGCCAGTTTTACTGCGGCGTACTAAAAGATATTGCGGGATCTTTCCCCCGCTGAAAGAACATGTCTCTCGACGCCAGCTCATAATCTTCGACCTTATCTCTCACATCTCTTAGTGAGTTGAGAAGTCAATAAAATCCCGCTTAGCATTCCGTATTTACAAAACTAGGGATGTACAAACATACAGCTACTTTAGAGGGGCTAGCTCGAGAGGGGTAATCCCGTGCCTCAGACGTAAGCTTAGGTATATCGACTGATAAGCGAAATTGATACTTCTCACCGTGGACTTTGGTTCGTATCTCATTGGACGCTTTATTGATTTGTGTCCATTAAGAATTTAATAAAACTCAAGTAGGTACCTAAGTAAGCCAATAATTGTTTTGCATGTTGCTTTTTTTTGGAGGTATATGATGCCTGTTTTGTTTAAAACTTTTATGACGTTGATCCAGTTTATAGGACACGTTTTTGGCACGAGTCTTCTTTGTGTATAAGTTTTTGTTGCATCGCATGATACTGGAATAGTTCCGGAGTTACAATGCGGGCGGCACATGTTATATGAGATGCGGAATAGGAAAAAAGCCTCACACATTTCAGCTCTCTAGATACCTAGATGTAAAGTTTTCAAAAGTTTTTTTGGTTATTGAACGATTTTGTAAAGGCACGCCTAGTATAGTCAGCATTGAATTTATCAAAGCATACTTTTTGTAGTACTACATTTGAGGAGGGAGATTCCCCTTTAGGACTTTCCCTTTTTTTTCCATAAGACTTATTTACAGGCACAGGTCCCAGATAGTAGATCGAAGCATATTAAATAGTCAAAAAAATCTTTAAGACATTTTTAAAAAGTTTTGAAATTGGTTAAATCAAAATTGTTCAGTGTCAATTAGAAGTAAACTCTAATCATATAATACAATGTCATGATATTATGACCATAAATGTCGCAGATGTCGCTCCATTTGAGAGTAATTGTAGAAAGAAATACTTAATAGCAATCTAAAAAGGTCTCGCCTATATTAAAGATTTTTTTTTGATATTAAGCTCTGTAAACTGACCAGTGCTACTGTAGATTTTTACGAAAGGAAGACAATTTAAATTATGATAAAATAAAAGTGGAGCAATCATCCTACTCATAGGGAATCAGTTTTCCTTATTTATAGAAGAAAAGGAACCATAATCTCCAGGAAAATACATTATAACAATGCCCTACTTTTAAACTCGACGTCTACGATTAACGACGTTGTTTTAACAATCCAATTACGTTGCAAAGTGGTAGTGTGAACGATATCATAAAGTCTAAAGACTATTTTTAAATAGTTACTGGCGCAACGTACGCAAACTGTTATCATTGTGATTATCATATTAGGAATCTTCACAGTTAGGCAGATGGTATCACGCCTTTATCACAAAAACGTCACGGAGTAAAGGCGTTTGTTGTGTCGCGTGAATTTCATCATCTTTCACCGTCAGACAATAGGTTAGCGAAGGCCGCCATTTCACCTAAACAAGTGTCATTCAAAACACGCTTTTATTGCTCGTAATAATTGAGTCGTCCATAAAACACATTCCAGTTGATAGAGGAAATAGGTTGTGCCACTAAACTGTGCGTTACTAACTTAACTTTTCAGACTTGCCAAATAGGAGGTCTGTACGAGTAAGCAACTTGGCAGTCGCACACACATTTTTCCACAGATGAACTTGGCACAATTTTACAGGTTGTTTTTAATAAAAATGTTTCTTGTTTATAAAAAGAGGTTGCAATTAAAGTTCCACTTGACGTTCGCGTGAAGGAATCGCTCTTGCGCTCCCAGCTATCCTTAAAGTTGTACCTAAGTTTTTAAAACAGTCTCGGCGAGGTTAATGTCTCTAGCTGCGACGTCGCCGTCAATTAGCATGTCGTTTGAAGATGCGCTGCTCTCTTGCACCACACTCATTAGGGCACAGAGCATATGCGATGCCAACGGAGAGTTTACCCTAAGTCTATCCTTTCAGAGTTCAATGTTGTGGAGCGGAGAGTTGAAATGTGGCATTTCATAAAAGGCAGGGAGTCGGTACTATGAAGTCTTGTACGCGACACATGAGTAATGACAACAACGCAGCGGCGTGTGTCGTCTAAGTCGAATGTACCAAGATGTGTGTCTGGAGGCACGGATTGCACGAGTTATGCAAACCGCACGTCAATACCGTAACATACAAGAATTCTATACAGATTATGTGCTCGGGAATATTAGAAACGTCGAAATACCGTCGACATCACGCTAGCTTACCTTCTCGCTATTTTCATACAATAAGGAATATATTGGCAATTGAAATAAAACTGAAAATAAAAATTAATATTAAATTAAAACTGAAAATGAATGTTTGCATGAAAGATTATCATTAATGGAAGTAACAACCTGTGTTATAAATATTTTAGAGTCACTTTGGACAAAAAACACTTCATTAACTAATTATAAATTGACGCATTCAAACAACGCTAGTAATAAAAAGATCACGACACGTAATCTTAACAATACAAGTTTAAGATAAGTGAAAATGTCATAGAACTCAAATGTAAACCAATGGGACCTGCTTAGCAAACATATTAGCGTAGCAATTAAAACTTTTTTGTTCATGGTGCGTAATAGTTTGATAAACTCTTACCGCTGCTGAACGAGTAAAAAATGTCGCATCTTAAAAGACAGTGGAGCGTAGAGGTGCAATAGTGCATGAACGATTGCGATTGCCTGCTATGACCACAACTGCTGTAGCCTGCTGCAGGCTATCGGAATCGGAATCGGAATCATTATCCAACCGAGAAGAAAACGAAAAACAGGTAATTGACATTCTTTTATCTTAACTTCTGATATATATTTTATTTTTTTTTATTTTATATTAAAAGGTAAGCACAGTGCCTTAATCTCACCTGATGTTAAGTGATGATAAGGCCAATGATGGAAGCGCACTTCACCCGGGATCCTCAACTAGTGAGGCACTGGCTATCTTATCTCGTATAAACTTTTTAACAACTTTTTTACGTTATCCTGGCTATGCTGGTTATGGCTTCTTGCATGAGCGTAGAATCCGTGTCCTGTCTGATGAGTGCGCTTCGCGGCTCATGTCAGTGAACGCTGGTGTCCCTCTAGGTTCCGTTCTGTCCCCCACGCTGTTTCTTCTGTATATCAATGAAATGCTTCCACTTGGAAATATTCATTGCTATGCAGATGATAGTACAGTGCACGGTGGTATTGGACCTCATATCTAATTGGAGCTCTAATAATCTTGTTGAGTTCAATGCCAAGAAAACACAGGTCTTTGCGTTTACGGCCAAAAAATCACCATTCCTTCCCCTTCCAACTCTTCAGGGCACTACTCTAAGCCTGCAGAGCAATATCAACATGCTCGGTATGACGATTCGCTGCGATCTAAATGAAAAGGACTACATCGAAGCCGTGATCAAAACAGCCTCATGAAAACTCGGTGTGCTGAACAGAGTGCGGCGATTCTTTACGCCTGACCAGTTGTCTTTTGTACAAGACACGGGTACGGTCTTGCGTGGAGTATTGCTCGCACATCTGGGACGGTTCCACGAAGTACATTCTTAGGCAGATTGCAGCGTCGCGCTGTTCGCATTATCGGCAATGCACAGGTCAATAATACTCTCGAACCCCTGCAATTGCGTAGAGATAATAGCGTCACTCAGCGTCATCTACCGCTTATACCACGGTTAGTACTCTGAAAAACTCTTTGACCTTATCCCACCTTCTCCCTTCCTCCATAGAAGTACACGTGCTGCTCTCCGGAGTCATCGCTTCACTTTTACAAGTATCCTATTGCGCACAAAGAAATTTGGTGACTCGTTTCTTTGTCGAAAAGATGGAATAGTCTACTAGCACACGTTTTCCCTCCTTCCTATGATATGGAGTCTTTCAAACGAGGCGTGAAGAAGCACCTTGTGGGTCGGCAGAGTGAGGTTAACTGATGCTGCGTTGTTTTCACGCTGCACCAGTTGTCTTCGCGTATGGACTCCATTTTTACTTAACATCAGGTGGTACGGAGTTATTAAAAAAATCTTCAATTCACATTGTTTTGCTTTTCAAGTTTAATTTGTATAAGAAAATGTACGCAGATACATCCAGCATACATACAGCTTTTCACCACGACAAAGCAACTGGAAAAACGGAAGGTGTGTTTGTCAGCATCATACTCGAACACCGTACGCTTTGTAAGGTGTCTACGTACCATCAATCCTCAATGTTTTATTTTTAAAGTTTAACTTTTATAAGAAAAAATAAGCAGATACATAGATAGCTTTCACAGCCACGCCGCCGAAACAACTGGAAAAACAGAAGCTGTGTCTCTCTCTAGTTCGAAACAGTTTGCTCGAACACCGTACGCTTTGTAAGGGGGATTATGCTGCTATTTGCGGTAATGCGGCTGCCTCACTATCCCACTCTTTGACCACTTGCTAAATCTTTTCCCTGTTAGATCAGAGGAACTAAAGAAGAATATCTACCTACCCGCCATTTTGGAATGGTAAACGAATGCTCTATACATCTCGGGGTGCCTTGTATCACAGATTTATTTGCCATTCGATCACGGTAGCAAACCTAGCGTGTAGGCAAATATTGTGACTTTTATTACAAAATCCTTCTACTTTGTTTTCAAATGAAATTAAACATTATTTTGCATAATGTTTAATTTCATTTGAAAACGAACATTTATATGCCATTGAAGCAACGCCTACTGGTGACAAACGAGGAAGTTAAAATTTTCACATTCAAATTCTCATATTCGTTGACGTGATTGAAAGTTAAATAAAAATCGCAAAAGGCACCCGAGGTGCCGTTTCGAGTAGAGTTTGTTTATTATTAGCTAGCTTACAACTGCGGCTTTTGCCGTGAATTCACAAAAGTCTCTATCGCTGTGCTCTATGGTACGCTCTTACGAACATTCTAGGGATTCGAATACTACCTTTGGCACTATCAGTCGTCCAACCGTTGCTACGTTTTAACGTAAAGAAAGAACAAAAAAACAAAAATATGCCTTCGCATTTATAATATTAGTTATGATTCAATGTTACTACGAAATCAGAAATATAAGCTTCTAACATGTTATTTGGTTTGTTTGATTTTGTACACGGCTTTAATGTCGGGGTCAGTGACCCGACATTCTTACTTCATAAATAACAGAAATTAGTTGACGCAACACGCTCTAAATTAACTAGCTATTGAAAAATTTATACGGGCCAACGTATGCGATAGATTATGACTTGCGAGTCAAAAGAAAAATGAGAAATATTATTTTAAACGTCAGCCATAGATTTATAGAGTAGGTAGGATATTTCTTAATAATATTTATTCTTTACAACGTCGACGACGCCTGAATACTCGATAACAACTTGCCCTAAAATAGGCAGGTAGGTACTTAAGTAGGCACAATCTGAGAATCTGTTTCAATAAACGAGCAGATAAAATTTCAATGCAACAAGAAATATTACAGCAAAATTCTGTAAGATGATATCGAAAGGAAATATCGGTAAAATTAAATTGTACGGAAATATCAACCTGTCGCGATCATTCTAAGCGTGGTTTAGTGCAAGAAAGCTCTTAGCAACGTCGTCTAGGGCTTAAGAAACTCAACCGTAGCACCGGCGCGGACAGGCCCTCAGCGGGCAACGGGATGTCTGTGTGGCGGGCCGTCAAACCCAGCTGCGAAGTCCCACCGTATTTTCCGGTAATTATAGTTCACCCAACATGCGCCACTGACATTCCCTGACAGATCGTATTGCGACACTACAAAAAGCCCAGCGGCCCCGTTGCCTTGCTCAGTTATTTTCTGTTTCGTGGTTTTGAGTGAACACAGGTGGCGAATGATTCTCGTCAACGTTCCTCAAATGCGCGTAAGCAGTTAGTTTTGGGAGTTCTTACCCTTTCTGTTCGGTAATAAGAGACTTTTCCAATAAACACATGCCTGACAAATTGGCACCTTTTATAGGTAACCCGATTTCTGCGAAGCAGTACCTATCTAACTGCCTAAGTATTGACCAAGGGGCCTAGTTCGAGTATTATTCAATGTTCAATCACGTTTACGAAAACAAGGATTTGTATGGTAAAATTACATTTTGCAACTCTTTGTGACAAAGCTACACGAGTTCTCGATTTCGTTTACGAGATCGAATGGTGAACGAAACTCGCACTATGCACCCTTATCGGTAGTAGGTAGTATAACGAGCATCGGTGCATCATTGTGCAATCCATCATCATCAGGTTATCTACGAGCTCAGGCAGGCCTTCTCATATTATAAACGAAAGCTGACGGAGATATCATGGCATAACTCATCAACTGGCTCAAAACGGATTGGTAAGTTTTTGCAATCCTCACACAAAGTTAATCAAGTAAAAACTAAGGAACCAAACGGTTCCGCTTCAGAGTCGGCTGCTGCATAATTCAGCGTATGCAAAATCGACCGATTAATAACAGATGAAGGCAAAGGTGGATTCTTAGCAATCGGCGGAGGAATTGAGCTGTGACCCTTTCAACTTCTGAAAGGGGATCGCTAGCTTTTGTCTCCACAGGAAATTCAATGATAATTTCCAACATGCGAACAGGAGAGCTTGCGCTCGCCTTTATCATTATCGAACGGAAAAATGTTCGAAACGTTTCAAAGAAATTAAAAGGAACAGAGAACATAATAACTATTTAAATAAGAATTGTGTTAACGGTAACCGCTTACCTATAAAACCCTCAGATTAATAACTTAGCTTTAGTTATTGTTCTGAGATAAAACCGCTATAAGATGTCACGTCACGTCACGTCCCGATATCACGTCATCAAAAACGAGAATATTTTGGCAAAATTCTTGTCGTATGTCGCCAGAAGGCGCTGCTTCAATACCATACTAACTTTCGTTTTCGTAAACGTTATCGGATGAATACGGATAGTTAAACAAAACTCGCACTCAGGCTGCTTCAATATGATAGATATTTTCATTTTCGTTAACGTGATAGAGTGGTAAATTGCATTTAGCTCTCAGATTGCAATGTTTACAACAACTATGTTTTTTCTGCTGTTCAAAAAATATTTAAAAAATCATTAAGCTATTGTTACGTACATAGCTAAAGCATTTAGACTTAGACATGTCATAATATGCAAGCGAAGCTTCAAGAATGGTGCTAGTCCCGTTAACAATATGATCAGTGAACGGTACGGAGGGACATTAAAATTTTCCGTCGAGTGTGAAGTAATCGGGTCTGACAGGCAGGCTCATAAACGTCTTGAAGGAAACCGTGTAACCGAATCGTCGAGTCTCAGTGCGCGCGGGCACGAGCGGGCCACGCAATTGTCTCAATAATCAGCATGGCGGAGCGAGCGCGGCGCCGGCGCCGATCCCGTACGTCCGCATTGTGTTCGGGCCACGACACGCGACGACAACAAACCTCACGCACGGGCTTCCCTAAAATTGATTTTTTAATTGTGAGCGAAGATGTAGTCGAACTCGATCGAAGCTATTAAAACGACAGCCATTGCATTAGAAGCGTTTTTTTTACAAGAAAACTAGTTGTCGCTATTTCCTTAAAGTCTTTTTTTGTCATAGTGCCACTTCCGTTTTGCAAAATATTGATCGTCGGCGTCAAAAAACAAAGTCGAAAAAAAAGAAAAGTGCCACTATATTTTATACCTAGGCTTTTATTTAATCCTAAGCGACATCTAGGTTTCTTGTAAGAAAGGGCCTCTGATGCAAAGACTGCGTTTTAACAGCTACAACAGTTTATGTTTACATACTTAGTTGTACGTTAATAATTATTTTGATTTATGAGTGCTCGGTAAATCCTCAAAACTGATTTCAGTAGATAAAGTATAACACTTTTAAACTTTCGCGATCAATTTATTCGTAGCCTTTTGAGTAGGTATGCCTAGGGTACCATTACTAAGTATTCAGAGTTAAGCCCGTTCAACATTTTAAGGTCTGGTTTTATTTAACAGTTTTTCCATATTTCTACTACATATTAGGTATTCTCTATATATATTCTCCAAACGTTGTGTAGTGGCAACGCTAGGAAAACACAGACAAACGTAAACTCTCAATTTAATGGAACAATAACACAATCGTTAGTAAAAACGGATGGAGATCTATTTATAAACAAGTGACAAGAACAGTTCTACATCAAAAGAAAGTCGGAACGGAAAACGTAATTTTATATGCACTAATTGAACTCGTGCGCATGTCTGCCGATATTTAAGTCTACGCGTGTTGACACAAAAGGCGAATGCGCGTACCTAGCCCGCTCCGTAGCTGGTAACATGTCAATGATAGGTATGTCAGACGCGAACCGACTCGGATAATGGAACTCAACCTTTTGTCTCGCAACAACTCGCTGTAAAACGGCTCGCGACGCTATAATAATGAGTTACTTTAGTAATATAAACTAGAATAACTTATCCTTGTCCTGTTTCATAACAATTCTAAAGAAGCTATGGCGTTGGGAAACCTTTGTTGCCAAGAACGGAAGCACAGTTTTATCGCGGGAAGAATTTACTAAAAATCTTAAATGTTGATGCTTGTTTGTTTCGTCATTAAAATGTCATTAAGTTTTGAGATCGTGTCATAGACACAGCAAGCCGTAACGGATAACTTCTTCCGTTCCCATGACGTTTCCACCGAAAAAAAGCTAGCCAGTACATAACGGTACAGTAACAGTAAGAAAAGTAGAGCTGCTTCAAATTTATATTTTTAAATTTTCATAAGAAAAAAATTGATATTATTAGATATAAGTATGTACCGACCAAAATTTTTGGCAGGTGTTTTTTAACAAAATGACTTCCTTGTATACATTACGTAACTTACGCGATCATCAAACTATTTGGTTTGTCGCAAGTTTTAGTAAAATTGCCTTATTAATCCGTAATACAAAACCACACAATTTTGTGTAGGTATTTAGGTACCTAACTTACTAATATATCAATTATCCAACAAATGGAAAACCAATCTAAATCCCAATAATTAACAATTAAACCCTACACTATATTGCCTATATTATCCAATGTGCCAATATTGTGGACGATATCGAAGTGTTTACTATAGACAATTTTATCAACATGCTTTTTTTTCAACCAGTCTGACAACTAATTACAGTTATAATCGGCTTTGATACAGGCTTTGTTACATGATACCTTACATATCCTTAGTTGATCATGCATTAGATCAGATTAAGTCTGTGGTCCTGTGGGTAGACCATCGTTGTCAGAACTAAAGAACCCGAGTTGAATTCTCATTCTCAAATCGGCTGATGCAATGTTTCCCACTATTTATTGCATTATGTTTATCTTTTTATATTTTTGATTATGCTGTCATACCATCTCGTAAATTTAGTTGGTCTGTCAATCTTATCAATGAGCCGTGATTGATTTTACATTTACAACTATTCTGCGACTATAAAAATTTACAACTTCACATTATTTGTGAGACTGAGATTATGGTGGGACCACGGTATCAGGTTCTATAAGATAACAGTAATACTATTTTTTTTTTTAAATTATCTTATCACCACCGTGGCAAAGTTGTTGTTCTCAAGCAAACATGATACTGCCGGAAAGTTGATTTTTTGACAAAAAATATTTGGTAAGTCAACTGAATTACCTACCTACAGTTTTTAGTAATTTGTGAAGGGGTAAATTTTGTCGTTACTGTTAATTTTATATTCCTTACCTATGGAGTCGCTTTGAAGTGCAAATATATTAATACTGCAGGGAAGTTTACTTCTTGACAAAACAAAATTGATTAAGATAATTTACAACCTTAAATAATAGATGAGGAGCTTTATTTTTGTCGTCACCCATAATGTCATATTCTTTACGTAATATTTCGCTTTTAATAGATGTTTGTAGTACCTAGATAACTCAATAAAGACGCAAAAAAAAATAAGAATAAGTAGGTAAGTTTTTCTCCCTAATATTTACTTTGACTATAACTTCTTGTAACCTATCCACGGCAGGTTAAACTAGGTATATATTTCAAAAGGCATGCCCGCCAACTAACCTAACGCTAAAGAGTTTGCACCAAACTCCATTTCAACATCATACTTAAAAAGTGCATAATAACAACCATAAATTCTCAAAATTAGGAACGGAAAACGTAGTAACAGCACGTAACCGAAATCAGCTAACCGCTGCAAAGTTAACTCGTCCCATTTATTCAAGTTTGAAAATACACCAAAGGCGGCGGAAGATAAACATCGGCAACGTATTAACATTTCCCGGTATCCCTTGCAGCGATCGACGGATCCGATAATATCTCGAGTGGTGCCGATGCATCGGCCTAGATCTCCAGGGAGGAATAAAGTTGGCATAGATGTAGAGGATCGAAGTGCGGCGTGGGCGCATGACCCAATACCGCGGGCGGCACGTCGTTGCGCGCGCACTACGGACCTTAGCGATGCGCTGCGCTGGCGCAATTAATTTGTTTTGATGCACTATGAAACTGACGGCCTCGCGCTTTAATTTGATCGTGAACTACGCTAATACGAATATATACTGAGTTATTAATGAGCAGAATGAACGTGAACGCGTATTTTAAATTGATAGTTGTAGTAAAACCGATTCCAAGATCATGCTTCGAAGAATTTGAAATAGATGCAGCTCATTGATGTAATTAGATTTTTTGAATAGGATTGGAATAAAACAATAAATGCTATTATGTTATGTATTTCAAATAGTTTTACAGTATTCGTTACAGATTATTACTTATTGCCAATTATTCTGCCCTTCTTATGCATACGAAAATGCGGCGCGCCGGTGTCGTGCTCTACGTACTTAAATTTGAGGTTATGTTGTGATAACTGTTTGAAGGAAAAGCCGGCTATACGAATCTGTTTCAGGAATTATCTACTGAATATTAATAGTGATAAGGCCGAAAATAGCTCGCAACTCCGTAGGGCGGAGAGGCCGGTGTGTCGGCGGAGGCTGCGCGCGCACCCGGCATGGCCGCCATCGCACACCTGACTGCCGATGCATTTCAACAACATCACTGAGTTTCAGCGAACTGCACACATTCATGACCATTGGAACACCTCTGATACGCATCTCACATCGTAAAAGTCACGTGCACTACTTTCTGTCACTGCTACGAAAAGTTTCGAAACACGAGTAACTAATCAGCTGACTATCAAACTTTTACCGGTGTTTGTGTGCTGATCCCGATTGATCACTGAAAGCGAGTCGCTCAACGCCGTCACAGTTAGAGACGGCCTTCCGCAATCTAAGGAGGCGATCGACCGCCACCGGCGAGTGCATCGGATGCACATCCGCCGTGGACGGAGTGCGGCCGGCAATCGGCGAGCGTACCTGGACTAGTCTGCCAGCTGAGCCCTCCGACGAACATCTTCCTGCAAGATAAACATAGTAATCAGATTCAGGAGTTGAGATGAGCGATGCACCGGTGGCGGCGGGACGTACCCCGGATCGTTGGGCACCTCTGCGGGGCTTCGTGCCGCATCCTGGCTTTGGGTTTCCATGGGCTCGGGCGCCTTTGGCGCGGGATAGGCCGAGCGGCGGGCGCACTACGACTACGAGCGAGCGACGACGCGGCGGGGACGGCTCCCGGAGTCGCTCGGTTGCACTACCGACTACCGGCACGAGACTGGCGCGCCGCGGCGCACCCCTCCACGCAGCGGCCGTCCGCCGCCCGCCACCCGCCGCCCGCGCCGCCGCCGCATCGATTCATTCACTCCGTATACAATTATTCATACGGCCGGCACGACGGCCGAGCGCGCTAGCACCACCACGTGAGCGCGCGGCACGTGCTCGCCCCTCCCCGCCCCGCGCCGCCCCCGCGCCCGCCCCGCGAGCACGCCCACCGAGCGCCCACACGCGCCCACCCCCGCTCCCGATCAAACTTGGAAACTTTATCGAAACAAAATATAGAAAATTAAAAGTTCGTCAGTATCGGAAACTTTATAAGTTTCATGTTCCCCCCTTTAAACGAGCTAGGTAGGACATAGTGCGCATAATTCAAAGTAAAGTACTTTGCACAAACTTCTGGAATATAAAAATTGAAACAACAAATCGCCCGCCGTAAACACAATTTCGTGCAAATTGTAGCGAGAGCCGGTGACGCTGGAGCCGGCTACGTTGTATTACGTAGCGAGGAGGTCGCAATGCGTGACGTCACGTCGCTTACGTAGCCGAGAGCTACAAGCTCTACGTAACACCGCGTGCTACGTTTTTTTTCGTAACGTAATAAAATCTCTGCTCTACAAAAAATTATGCATTATATTGCTGTTAGAACATCAAGCATGTAGGTATAACAAAAGTTTTAATACGTTTAAATCTAAACGAAATAAAAAGATGTCATCATAACCAATACTTTGTTTCGAAAATGCCACATGGATACTAAAAATTAATATCATTATATTTTTTAAGAGATTCGAATTTTGACTGCTCTTTTAAACTTCAATGGTTATTATAGTATTACGTACATTGAGTAATGGTGCATCCACACCGCGCAGTTACCTACTTTTTGTGGAGCAACGTTTCCAATTGCTAGTACTTACCTACAGTAGTAGTTACAGAATAGTAAATACAATTTACTTATATGCGGATGACGTCCAGCTGTATGTATCGGACGTTCCTAATAGTATAACACAATCATTGCAATTACTAAACGCAGATCTAAATAGACTGTCCAACTGGTCAAAAAGAAATGGGCTAGTAGTGCTCAATCCCAATAAAAGCAAATTTATGGTGCTTGGTTTAAAGACTCAAATCAGGAAAATTATTAACAAGAATCCCGTTGTGACTATTCTTGATCAAAATCTCTGTCACTTTAATGAAGCAAAAAAACTTGGGTGTGCTTTTTAAAAGCCACGTTGAAGATCTCGTAAGAAATTGTTTTTATAGATTGAAGAAATTCGTGAATTACTTAGTGAGAAAGCTAGAATAACGGTTTGTGAATATCTTGTGTTGTCCAGATTAAATTGTGCAGACCTAGTGTATGGGCCGCGACTTTTGTTTAAACAAAACGGATGATACAGCGTGTTCAGAATGCGTGTTGTAGATTTTGTTATAATATCCCACCACGGTACTGTGTAATACCGTATTTGAATAAGGCATCTATTTTAAATATGGATGCGCGTAGGCAGATGCACTTAGCAGCTTTAATGTTTGATGTCATTAATTTTCATTGTCCAGAATATATTTACTCAAATTTATTGTTTCCTAATTTTAGTGAAAAAATTAATCGGGCTTCTAGGTCTGTACGTCCACTGCTTGCGATCCATAAACATAGAACAACGGCCTAGACTGGCAGCTTCCGACCGCTACAATGCTACAAAGTGCTGGAACAATATCCCACCACCAATACGACAGCTGGCGTCAAGACTCGCCTACAAGAAAAGTTTTAAATTACTTCTCTTACACCCACTTGCAAGAAGCTTCACATTAAACCTTCTTTAGTTAATGCCACTTTATCACTAATGAAATCATTAAAATAATGATTTCATTAGTTTGTTGCATCAAACTACTTTAGGCTAAAAACTTGATCCTTTAACTAATGAGAGCATTATACATTGTTGCCAATAATAAATTTTAAAAATGAATGAAATGAACGAGTGGTTGCGTTTTGCTTTGAAAAGTATTTAATAATTGTGTTTAAATTTGCCGAAAACAAGCCGTGTCTGACACATAGATGGTTTGATAACTTTGATATTGCTCTTTCAAATACTTTGGACGTGAAAGTCGCGTTAAACTTTTATTGTTTTGGTATTATTTTGTTAGTGAAAATGTCTAAAAAACGGAATAAAAAAACGAGAACGAGGTGCAAACTATACTTCTGGCTGCCTTGTGTGAGTTTTGTTTACTATCCGTATTCATTCGATTACGTTTACGAAAACGAAAATTAGTATGGCATTGAAGCAGCCCCTCCTGGCGACATACGAGAAGAGTTACCATTTTGCCATACAAATTCTCGTTTTCGTTTACGTGATCGAATGGCGAATGAAACTCGCACATGGCACCCTGAAGAAAAAGCACTATTGGCTGATCTCATAAAACAGTAAGTTTTATATTTTTGTACTGATTTACTTTGTTTTCTAGATATAAGTATAAAAAAAAAAAGGGTGCAGGTTCAAATCCTGCTCGTGGAAATTTTTTCAACATATTTTGTTTTTTGTAATTTGTTCGCAACAAAATTTGCGTTAAAAATTATTTAAAACATTTTATAAGTAAGTATGTTATTGAAAATAAAAGAACGGGGACAATATTAATCAACAAAAAGAAAGAGGCCTGGATTGAAATTACTAGGAAATACAACAGCAACTCTACGACAGGGAGCAGAGGGACAGAACAATTAAAATCTCTATATGATAACATGAAGCAGAAAGCTCGTAAAAACGTGCACCGAGCCAGGCCAGCGTGCTATAATATCCCTTATTTTTAGTGATGCATTATTGAACATTGATGGAAAAATATCCTTTTCTGCAGCGGAACATTTCAGCTAATGAGCCCCCAATGCTATTGATCTTCACATGGGTGCAGTCAAGAGCTCCTGCCACACGTGAAAACCTATCAATGGCGCGTCGCGAAGAACCGCAAACAGATCAGAAGCTGTGTAAGACCACAAATGGCCTTACTCCTCAAGGTCTGCGGCTCCAGATTGAGGCGGCCTCGAAGCTGCAGCGCTGCCTTTAAAATTCGGTAGCACAGCCGGAATTCTTCTCCGTCAAGTTTTTCGAATAAATTTAACCTGTCTGGGATCTGGCGGCGAGGAACATCTTCTGGTTCCGATAACGACGATAGGCTGGTCAACGACATATTCAGCAAAAATACAAAATAAACACGACGTCAAATTAGTTTAATGGCCCGTCGTCGACCCATTAAAATTTTAACCTCTAAAATGTAATTTAATGAGGTCTGATGCGCTAAAGTCGCTTCGTGCAATACAAAATACCGTTAATGGGTGGTTTGACACTTCATTAGATAAATTTGACATTTCCATATTTAAATTTTAAAGGAGCTTTAAAATGCATCATAATTTCTTTCTTGCAATGCTTTAATGAAACATTAAGGTTTAAAGTGGCATTAAAAAGATAAAAATCTTTCTTGCAAGTGAGTGTTAGAGAAACAGAAACTTTTAACAGTACTTTGGTGCATTGGTAGTAGTGACTCACAATATAGCTTGTATTTTGTATTATTTTATTTTATTATATTATTAATAATCTCCTTATTTATTTTTAATCTTAGATCTAGGTTTTATAAAAATTATATAAAAAGTAAAGTATAACAAAATACATACAAAAAATACAACTTTTAAAAAAACCTAAACCTAGAACACCGCCAGCAACGGAGCAGGACTCAAGCTACCGGCGATTAATGCTGCAGAGAAAGAAACCTCCTGACAATGCGTGCCGTGTCCAGGAGTGTTGCCTTCTGTATCTGACCCTTAATCCAGCCATCCAGCGAAAGTCTCATAAGATGTTGATCGAGACTCTTATTATTATTATTATTATTTTTTAATTATTTATTTTATACGATAAGAAACATTCAACAAAGTGTTCGCAAAAGTTACAGAATGTCACCTAATGTTATCGTGTTGCATTATGTTGCTCCACAAAAAGTAACTGCGGTGTAAATGCACGTTAGGGTACAGAAAATAATTTTGCACACGTCTGCCCATCAGACTACCACAAAGCAAACTGTCAAACTTTTCCTCAATACACTTTGACCTTTATGAATATGGCATTTACGGTTTACTCTGCACATAACGCTTGATCAGCCGTTTGAGTGCAATGCACTTAATAATAGCCTACTTTACGTAATTAAGTTTTGTTTATATTATGATGACTAACACCAATACCTTTAAGTGTCTTACTAACTCGACTACTGTAAACTACTCAATAAACGCAAAATCTTTTACTGTCGATTTTCTTTCCGACACTTCGCAACATCTTTGCTAATTAATCAAGACTCTGTGCCAGTGTGGTCAACTAAGCGCTGCACCGTACATCAAATGTTTTTTTTCTGGTCCTTCGAGCCGAATCTGAACCGACCTGACAGTTTTGGATAAGTTGATGTGCAGGCGTCTAAGCTGTACCTACTTCACATAAATCATACAACTTCATATTTCATAAACACCGCATTTATTACGAGAATACAGTTCAATCGCAATAAGAACAAGATATAGTATTAACATGTATATTACAACCACTTGAATTACAACCATATCTTAGTATAGAGTAAAGTAAGTTTACCTCAAAACATAATAAGTATTTATTTGTATTATTGGCAAGTTGACATTAAATTTCGATGTTTCAGCCGCTGCTACAGTGATTGGCATTACTGGAGCGCTTAAATTACGTGAAACTCAATTCGAGCAACTCAGCAATATGTTAACCGATTTGAGGTGTGCACTGGTGGCCACAATAACCGCTACACGAGCGTACGATGTGTATAAACCTTGTTTTAATGTTAATTATGGTTATATATAATTTTACGTAAACTTTATTGAGAACAAATTATTTGAAAAAGTGTTGAAAAAATTTCCACTTGCTAAATTTGAACCCGTAGCCCACACCAACCAAGGTACATACCGGGTCATGTGCACTACCAACAGACTACGCTATCGTGGCTCAGTCCAGCCCGCTGAAATTTATCAAAAGACTGTCTACTCTTACTTTGTAATGACTTAATGTCGACAACTACGTCATCAACATCAGGTCGTCGAAATTTCTTCTTATAATTATTTTGAAACGTAATTTTTGCATTCATAATACTTTTATATCGAAAATGAGGATAGTACTTGTAAAAACCTACTTGTCACCCGAATCACGCAAGGTTCGGGTCCCAACGGAGGCAGTCGTCTTTGAGATCTCTTTTAATGTTTCTTAATCGAGCACAAAATGTAGCCGCCTTATTCCGACGGGTTCATATTGGATTGCATAAATTAAAGAGGCATATTTTAAGGCTGCATAACGTTTTTGGCATTCTCTCGTTTCGCATAACGTTCATTCAGAATCAATCATTAGGCATACTTTATTTCCCCATAACTTCTTTTATAATAATGATATATCAGCATCAAATATTCATGCATAAATGTTTTTATGGTTATTCCATTACAAATCATAACATTTATTGGCATATCACGCTCTGGCAAAGTATTTATCAAAAAATTAGCTTTTACGGGCTATTCTTTCTGTTGTCATAAAAAAATAACCTCGAAACCTATCACATAGGTAACCTACAGGAGTAGGGCAGCTAGTATATACAAATACGTACCCGTTGTGGATACATAATGGATGCGTTTCGTATTTTATGATAAATTAAATTGACGTATAGCAATTATGTTCTTTACATGTATGATGATTAAAATTATGTTAAAGACAATTATGGTAAGTTAAAATTATGCCAATGAAACCATTTATGTTTATAACACCGCTTATCATAATTTATGCGAGAAACTTTATGCTGAAACTGTTATGCCAAACTACATTATGACGAGAGATTATGCGACCGAAACGCACAAGTACGGGCTTTTTTTTTACCTTACAAATAAATAATTCCGATTCCGATTCTGATTAAAGGGCTAATGAATGGGCGTTGCAAAGCCAGAACTATAGAGTAGTAGGTAGAGACACAGAAGTGACAAAAACATATTAATTTATGTACTCTCTGTACTTCTTTCACTGTGATCATAGACATGGAAATTCTTGCATAATCACCTTGCATATAACTGCGAGAGAATAGCCGAAACCCACCATAAAGAATAAATCTATATTCGATTTTTTTAACTAATAATAACAATACTGTAAACAAGAAATCAACTGATTCACTATGTAACTATTGGACACAATTATGGTGAACCGCAAAAAATATGCAAAAAGGCTTCTAAAAATCTATTAACGTCGAGCGATTTAGCTAAAATGTAGTAACTTTTTAAATTTACTAGTAGGTAACTAATTACCTGTTATATATGTATAACATTATCCTCATTTTGAATTACAAAAAAGTATTAATTACGACGCTATAAGTAGTCATATTTTGTAATTTTACCGTAAATTAGATTCCTTGATAAGTTTGTTTTAAAAGTGTTTAATTAACAACTACCGCAATTGCGTCTAATTAATTATTCCAATTAAGTACTACTGTGATAAGTTAAAGTATTTTTTTTAACTTTCAATTTTAAAAAAAACTATAGTGGTACTTAATTAACTTTTTAAAATGCGTGTTTAAAATTGAACAAGGCATTGTCCACCAGTCAACATTAAATCTCGTATAATAAGATGTTTATAACAAGTTTAAGTTTAGTTTAAACATTAAAAAAATAAAGTAAACTATTTCAGCGGCTTGTCAATACCCAATCACTGTAGCGACATGACAATGACTTACAAAGAATATTATCTCCGTTTCTTATAGGGAGAGGGTATGTAACACAGTATTACAAACTATACAGTAGGGTAACGATGTATTGTGAAGAGCACAAGCGTATACGGGCACCTTAAGTAAACTAGCGCGTAAAACCGGGGGGCGATTTTTTTTCGATTTGTTCCACTCGCCGATCCGATCCGAACCCTTCGGAGAATCTAGTAGGGCACGGGGACGCGCACAAGTGCGCGATGCTATTCCCTCTAGAAAACCTCCGAAGGTGATTCGTTTCACACGGCTTGAGGAACCCTTTAAGTTTCTCGCCGCCCCCAAACAAGCCCGGTGAAGCTGAAAATGCCGTATGAGGCAATCAGCAATCTCTCTCCAAAAAAAAAAGTTAAACCTTATTACATACGACGATTGAGTATGCTTCAATCTAGTTGATGCTGTCTGTATATTCGTCTGCACATCAGACAACCACCAACTTTCAAATTTCCTCAATAGACTTTGAACTTTATGCATGCCTGCTTGCATGCTGCATGCCTGCTTTCATGCTGCATGTCTGTTTGCATGGCACACCTGCTTGCATGCTGCATGCCTACCTGCATGCTACGTTAGTCCTATTAATAAATATTAATAATTAAATTAAAGTTACTTTGCCTTGTTAAAATGAGTAGGCGTTTTATACTTTGTGATTTTTAATTTTGTGCGAATTAATATTTAGTAATGGCAAACTTTAGGGATTACGAATTGTTCCGCGAAATGTCGCATTTGGTAAATAACAATATGGCGATAAAAAGTTAGGCGAAGTAAAATTAGACCAAACACGATTACGAAGAGTGAAATTATGCGAAAAAAATTTAGGCTAACCGTTTGTGCCATTGCCAATTAGAAGTACAAAAAATTAGGCGACCCGGTATATACCCGGTTGAACATTTATTGAAGAAAATTTACAGTTTTAGATAGTATGATGTGTGTATGTCTGAACATACTTACCTACGAATGGAAATATGTATAATTATGTCATTTTTTACAATAAAATTACATGTAACACACAGACATCAGCAAAATGCACTGCTAATAATTGTAGCGGTACCAGACAGTAGCCGCATTAGCAGCACTTGGACACGACAGTATCATTTTGATTGTATACGCACGCCGGCATCGTTCAAGATCAAATGCTTTCCCAACTGTATAGATTGTAAAAGTGTGTATGTAATTTAAAAGTGGCAGCTAATTACAAAAATACATATTAAATTAATGAATGCAGTACAGGCGGCAACAAAGTAGACTTCCACCTTATAATTGGTGCTTAATGCGTCACACAATGTATATTTAGCTTGCTTATTGTTGTAAAGACAAATCTTAGATTTTTCAAAAACTTGTATCAGTTTTGGTTGACCTATTTCATTGTCGACTGTACTTATAGGCAGTTACAAATTAAACATCACTTCCATATTTATAGTGTAGTATAAATAATTCGTATATTATACATTAAAAAACGGCAAATCTTAAAGCAAACTTTGGCTTCATTTGAAACTTTTATTAGGTACTAGGAGTAGTTATCTTTAATTATTAATACTGTTGTTTTACTCTTGTTATAATCATTATTAATATATTACTAGATAAAGGTATACGTTTGAGATACACGGTATATTATAACACAAAAAATATAGGAGGCATATAATGAAAAGTCTTATCACACTTAATATCATTCTTTCACAATGTAGTTAGTTTTTTTCGCTTAATAGTGTACGTACGCCTTACGGTGTCCTATACAAGCCAATTAATAAACCAAAATTGTAAATAATTGTACTTTTAAGCTTAATGTGAAGTTTCAGGCAATATTTTATTTAATAAAATCCTTGCGATTACAAATCGTCGCTTAAGTTCTAACACCGCGGAAGTCAAAAATGACAACTTTTCAGGAGAGCAAAAATTGGTTAAAATCCCTGTTTCTGATTGATTTAGAGATGCGTCCATCTATTCTCTATCGAATGACATGCAAAAGTCAAAGTGACAAATTTTGGACTTCCGTGGTGTTAGAACTTAGGCGACGAAATCGCATGAACAATTAAGATGAAAGATATTAAACACTTTCTCCCTTACAAATAAACAGAGAATAAGCTCCGAATAGTTATTCCGCATTTTGTCCCTGTCATGTAAACTTCATTTCAGATTAGAGTAAAAGAGACAAAACACGGAAGAAATATTCCAAACTTATTCTATGTTTATTTGTAAGGCCCATAAAGTTTGTATGAGGCACCGTGAGACCAGAGCCTTGTAAGAAGTATTTATAATATCTGCTACAAGGAATTTTTGATGAACACACAAATTATTCCAGTCGTATGTTGTAACTTTTGAATTGAATCTAATGACTGCATTTGTTTCTTTAATCATTAACAGCCGAAATTAATAACCTATCCTCAGCAAGAGATAGGCCTACTAGATATTTGATGCTTAGTTATTTTTTGTTAATTATCGGAAAATAACAGCGGTTGCTTGTTAACTAAACTAAGATAGGCATATCTCTTACCAGAGATAGGTTATTAATTTCGGCTGTTAATAAACAACAATAAAAAAATCCTTTCTAATGTCAAAGCTACTTCTACTAAAAATTCGTAAGATATTATGACGCCTATAACAATACGAATATGAGTAACATGATTAGTGCCCCGCCCACATCCGATAAACGGTGACCGATTTTATTGTCGGTGAAAATGGAACGTCACAAAATAGGTGATAAAACCTCGGCGAAAAAATCGGTCCGATTGTCGGTCGTGGGCGGGCACCGTTAAAATCACAAATCAATACACAGCCACAGTTTTAACACGATCTACGAACGAAAATTGAACAATACAAATAGGCTAATTGTAATAGTGTCAACATTAATTAAGTCAATCCTATGTTAAATGAAACGACAATACCAAATTTCTACGAGATCTACTTTTTTCTAATTACTTGACTTAATTTTAGCAAATCCGATCTCCTCCGTGTTGAAAGTGAGAGCCGAGAGTATTTCTTGAGAATTAAAAAAAACAACCGAAACGAATTGATAAACTTAATTTACAGGGGGATTACTTTTGGCTCTTTTCTGTTAAAAAAAAAAGGAATGAGGTTAATTACAAAGTCTCGAGATTTGCCACCTGCTTCTTTGAACGTTCCGTAGTTTACAAAGTACCCGTTTCCCTTGAATATTACTTCGCCGATTATTTTTTATGTTCCACCGTTTTTTTTTTTGTGAAAAGTTGAGAATTTATTATTTAGATCACCTGTAACTTTCAGCGCTAATGACACACAACTTGTGTTGTGTGTTTTATTCTGCCATTTTTTAAATGACCATAAAACTTTCGACTGCTACCGGAAGTGGACAGTAGATAGTGTCGGAAAAATAACAGCAGACTATTGAATCCGCTGTAATTTATTTTTATTACTTATTTATACTTTTGCATTCAGAATGCTATATGTAGTTACAGCTGAAAATAACGCTTTTATAATAAAACCAGCTTTTGTTCACGGATTTGCTCACGTGGGCTACACGAGTAACATGTAACGTTATTTCAACATTAAGATTTTCATTTTTTATCAATATAGAGCCCATCCATGTGAGCTAGAATTAGTAAAAAGTTTCTAACGCAAAACAACGTAATAGATCACTCTGTATAAGTAATTTTGGTCCGTTTTGGAACCTCTGTAAAAATTGTCATGCCCTACTTAAGGTATTATTTTTCAAAAATCCTGAAACTCTTCATAATTTCTAACCAGGCCAAATACCGAAATTTAAGGAATGACAGATTTCCATACAAACTTTCCATTCTTATTTCACCTCTTTAGGGGTGGTTTTTCGAAAAATGCAAAAACACATCATTCTTTAATTTTATTGAAAAATCTATAATATTTAATCAATTATAAATTTTTATAGTTATTACTTTAAAAATAACGATTTTACAAAAAAATCTTCCTTTTTTTACTCCTGTAAAGGAAAATAAACAAAATTCCTGAGACACTTCATTCATAATTTTTTTTCAAAAAGTTAAATACCAATTTTCTTGTATTTTCAAAACTGATGGATATTCATACAAACTTTCAAGCCCCTTTGAGTACGATTTCCGTAAAATCCTTTCTTAGTGGCTGGTTAAGTGACTCAATTAACCTACAGTCCAAGTTCTATCTCATTATCTTCAGCGGTTTTGGCTCGGCAATGATGAATCAGTCAGGACAAGTCATTATATGTATATAGATTATAAATTGTTTTAAATATATAAATTTTCTATTTGAGTTGATTACAAAATGTCTGATGAAATAAGGATTCTCACTTGAGCTTCCTGGGACTGCTGGTCGATTTTTTCTAGTAAATTTTATCCTACTGTTATTTTTTCCGACGTTATTGTAATCTACTCAAATAGAAAATTTTAATATTTAAAACAATTTGCCATTTTATTATAAAAGCGTTATTTTCAACTGATAGTTCTAACATTCTGAAAATTATATGACATTATAGCTGTTCACTATTGAAATTAAAATATTTCAAACCGCCAATGCTAAATCCGACACAAAATCCAGAAGCCAGATTTATTATTAATTGTAAGAGCACACAAAAATATGCTTTTTATTATCTAAATAGTTATTTTAATGTGGCAAATATATTTATACTGAGACTTAACGTAATAATATATACTATTTATCGTATTTTTTTAGTTTTCAATGCTACACAATTACGCTAAAAAGGATCGCCTTTTAATTCAGATGTCGTTTACTTTTATTATAATAAATAAATTAATATTATGTTCTATTACAATTCTACCACGTTCTATTTTATTCGATATTTAGTTTAGGAGGTCGACACAAACGTACTACTATGCCAGTGAGTATTATCTCTAATAAAAACATCTGCATCGGATAATAAAACAATACGTAATAATATAAAATCATAACATCACAGATACTAACAGTCAATACAGTGTGGTTTACTTAAATATAAGTCGATAATAAAACAGAACTTAGAAAGTCAGAGTACTTAAAAAACAATTTTATAACACAGCCAATGTAATGGTAGGTAACTTAAAACTACAATAATTTAAACAGTGCCAAACTTAGAACTAATAAAAACAATTTTCACTCGAAACAACAAAGCGCAAAAGCGAGTTCTAACAAAAAAAAAACAAAATAAGATATCAATTTAAATTAATAAATATTAAAGCCGAAATTTCAAATATTGCAAAACAAGCATTTCACAAAATGCTACAGCGGAGGTTCTTGACGCCAAAAATAGTTGTAACGAAAGACAATTTAAAATTTTCATACTCAATTATCAAAGTAAATATGAATAACACTCATCAGTTTGTTAGTTTAGTAAAAACAGTTAACTGAAGTAGAAGCCGAAGAACCTCTGCTTTTTAAAAATATACAGGTGATTGTAAGTGCAAATCCCCCGCGCGCGAGGCGAGTCTAGGGCTAATTTGAAACTGGAGTATTAACGAACGAAAGCTTGAAAATGACGGCTCTGCACGCCATGTTGCCTCGGGAAGATGATTTATTTTGGGTTTTTTTCTTTACTTTTGTGCTTAAACTTTTCTAATAAGGCTTTAATATTTGAACAATAAATCAATAGTTTTCAGTTTTTCAATTTTCGATCTAATCTTCAATTTGAATCGAAGTCTAATTATGCATTAATGCAAATTCTTTTAGTAACAGATATATTTCTAGAAATAAAGACATTATGGTTAAATCTATTTATTCAAAAATAACGCAGTTTCGAATAGCAGATTCAAGTAAGGACCTATTAGGTTACCACTCTCGGGAGATAATGCAATTATTACCAATCACCTGTAACATTGCACATAAGCTAGCTAGCACTACATAAACTATTGCAACAAGTTTAAAGCATAAATCGATAATAAGCTATAATATTAAAACAGGCAACATGCGCTTTGCAACATATCTATAAATTCTAAGGCATAGCGCAAAATTTCTATGAAATACGTTTCAATTAGTAAGGATCTACAACATTAAGCCGGCCGCGCTTTAGATGCTTTCGCACGAACACGTACGTATACACACGCTACATCCTCATCCAACTTCTAGGGTGTCTCGCACACTAGGAGCGAGTAAGCCAAGCGAGTAGCTAGAGTACGAGGTACCATAGTAGTCGGCAGCTAGCCTTAGTTTTTAATTCCACAGTGGGAAACTTGGCCTTCATATCACATGATGGTAAGGGACGGTAAGGCCGAAGATGAGAACGGTCACCCGGAATCATAAACCACTCAAGGACTAACCATCACACCTCTTGATTGTCGGAACACAACAATTTTACTAACATTTAGATACAGTGGTAGCTGGACTTGGATCAAGTTCAAAACATCTAAGAACAGGGTTTGTAAGACATAAAGGTAGAGCTATCTGAGGCGTTAAAACCATATAAGTAAAACCTCTTCTATAAATTGCTGTTGTTTTGGCCCAACAACGTCATATAACATTATAGTTACTTGTGATCTAACGTTTTGAACTATCATGGTTATAACTTAAAACAGTTATAAACGAGATTACAACCATTTTGTCGTCTGTTCGTATACGATATTGGCATGGCGCATGCATAATGCCGAAATATCGGACATACTTTAAAAATACATAATTATTCACAATAGTACTATATACTATTTATATTATCCTTTTTTTAATTTACTAGTTAGTCAAAACAAAAAAGTATTTTATTGTTTTAAAAATTTCGTTTCTTATCGAGGCGGATCTGTAAGTTTCATTAAAACGTATTTAATTTATTATAAATAGGCATGGCGACAGCGTAAGCTCTAAAGCAAGCTAGTCAACGATATTAATTATTTAAATATTAAAGTTAGAATTAAATAACTAATTACCAATGTAACTCTATATGTAGTCATGTATGGTCTTGTTATATAATTTCCGCTTCTATCATTTAACTATCCTCAATTTTCAGCGCATAATAAAAAGCTGCTTAAAATCGAGCAAAAATATGCAACAAAAGTTATTATACAACAATAAAGCATTTTTTTTTAAATACTGCGCAAACATAATTACTTAAGACATTAATCTGTATCACAAAATAAGGGTGTATACAGAATAAGAAAATATAATATGTATATGTTATACTTATTATTTAATAGAAAAATAAATAACTTCCTAATTTGATTAAGATAAACGCACACAAAACCATTTTGTCGCCTGCAGTTGTCTCCAGAAACAAATACAAACCAATCCAACATAGGAAAAAGGCTACAATATAGAGTTATGGTCGGATTCACTAGCTCCTGATAAGCGTCCAAAAAACTTGATACCGCGGTATGACAGACAGACAAAGTAATTTAGTGCTGCAAGGTTTTGGAGATAAACTAGATATCAGAATCTATAAAACAGGCCCTTACCTTCTAACAAAAAAGTTCATTGTATGCGTTCACCCAAAGGAAAATATATTTGACGCTGTTAAAATATTTTTAAGTAACGTTTATATTGGCAGAATATGTTACTTTAAAGAGATTCACACTTTGTACTTCTTACAACCTAAAATACACAGCCATAGACAATAATAATTATTCTGAAATACCACAGACTTAATAATAACAAACGAGCATATGGATACATTCTAGAAGTGCTCTAAAAATCATTTTTGACACGTCTATACTTGGTACAGTTAACGACAAAATGTTATGAGCGTTCAAACTTACTAAAATATCTGAACATTTGACAAAAAACAATTTTATTACAGGACATTAAGGTGTACTTTCATTTGTTCCCAGACATCAATCAAATGCGTACATTCTGTCATTGGCATAAGGTTAATTTTTGGCAAATGGTTAGATATATTGGTAGGTTTGAACGCTCAAATCACTTTGACGCTGACTGAATAATAAATTTATAACACCAAAATGGTTTTAGGAAAGGGAAAGTTACATCTACTATATAATTATATCAAGATAACAGGCCAATACTAAGGGAATAATAATTATAAGATAATTCAGTTGTTATTTGGCGGTGGGTTTCCTTCTCCGGAAGAGAGTAAAGCCGATAACGTGGCATGCGTAGCACTTAAAGTACCAGAAGTTGGATTGACGGTATTCGAAGTCAAATGTCCAATGTTAGGATTATTCATCAAACCGCCGCTCGTACCAGAGCTGACGATCGTAACATTCGGTGGTGGGGTCGACCCACTAGCGAAGCCGGTGGACAAAACCTTCTGAGTATTGTGCATCATAAAGGATTTAGTCGCGCCCGCGCTGCCCAAAGTTAAAACCTTTTTCAACATAACAGACGAGTTGCAGGCATTATCGATCATATCTTTTGTCGTGGAGATGTTATCGAAGTCCGAACTGGTCGATACGACCGTGCTTTTCGGTGCAGTCGTATGCACGACCGGCCTTACCGCTGTCACGTTGAACGAGACTCCTGACGTCACAGCGTTGAAGTTTCGGTTAATGATGTTACGGGAGACTATGGCGTTGTGTAAAATGTTGCCGGTGGGGAATGATTTCGACGAGACGTTAACGTACTGAGTCGGCGTGCCGATGATCGTCGCGTTGTTCGTGCGGGTGCCGAAACCGATTATAGTGCTGCCGGTGCCTTGCGACATCACTGTGCTGAACGTTCCTGTTTTCGCGTTTATCGGGATGCTGTCAAAGAAAACACTAGTTGGTAATGTAATCCCGAGGCGTAACAAGTATATTTATTTTAAAGGTATAGATACTAAGTAAATAAATTACAGTTTTTTTTTTAATCAAAACATTGGGCAAATTGCTTGAAAATTTTAAATCTCAATTTAGAAAAACAACATCGTTCCGTCCGATTAGCACTTATTTATTTATTTTATTCAGGACAATAAACAATCATACAATAACTGATATGTCATACACAATTTTAACCAAATGGAATAATTGTGCAACGGGCGACATTGTCCACAACAGAGAGACTTCATTCAGATATAAATTTTTTGGTGCAAAAACGGCAATAATCATTGTAATCCGTCAGTTGTTGAAGATGATATAGAGACGGTATACGTTTTCAGAGGCTTTTGAATCGGAACAACCGCAGCTCGGGTTGACCGGGTCGTGGATGTGAGTTGAGATATAACCACTACCCCCACGGCTCGGTCAACCGGATCCATGGACCTAGCCTTTAGAGGCGCCCACGGGTTGTTACGCTCTCGATCCGATCCGAACCCCTTGGCTCACGGCTTATAGAATCGTTCAAAGTTTCTCGCCGCCTCCAAAAGGGCCCGGTGACGCTGAAAAGGGGCCTGAGGCCATCAGCAAATTCTCTTTTAAAAAAAAGGTCTCAACTCACCCGCGTAACACCTGCAGTAGTGCAGCGAGGAGTCCAGTTACAAGGACAGTGTGTTAACTCACCCGCGTATCACCTGCGACGCGGAGCCGGGGATGCTCTGTATGGTGACGGTGGCCTGCGGCAGGTGGTGCACGGTGCGCTGCGCGGGCGCACCGCTCGTGTAGTAGTGCAGCGTGGAGCCGGTGAGCCGCGGCGGCGCGATGTGCGCGACGGGCACACTGTGCACCATGCCGCTGGTGGTAGACGCTACCGTGATACACTTCGTCTGGTTGGTTGTGAACTGGGGGGTGGAGGGGATTTTGTTACAATTTAATAATTCCGTCGTAATAAGGAAAAATTCAACAAAGATGAAAAACGGAAAAATTTAAAGGTTTGTCTTCGATTACATCTTTTTATTTACCGAAACCTAACTATCGCTAAATGTACAACTTAAGATCTTTGGGAAATTAAAACAAACTCTCAAAAGAGAGCTAAAGAGTAATATTGGATAGACATAACAACGACGTCTTAGAAGTATTATTTATCTAAAATCTAAAGCAAATTATTAGTAAAAATAAATATAAAAAAGACACTAACATTACTTGTATTCAAGGTGGATCCTAAATCGAACTCATCTCCAACCAACGTAATGTTATCAGGGTTGGCTCCCGTCAAGTTCTGTATAGCTTTTCTTGCATCCGCGTCACTTTCTATATTACCCAAATTCCTGCTCAAAAATTCAATGTCAGCTTCTAACAGACCATCCACCAATGAATTCTCATCATCGGTATCTTTGCACAGTGAAAATGCATCCTCATTCTCTAGCTTTATATCCTCAACTTTTATACCGTCGACACTCAAATCATCTATGTTCTCAACTTTAATGTTATTCACGTCTAAATCATCGTCCTTAATGTCATCAACTTTCATTTCGTCAAAATCTTCGACTTTAATTCCATCAACTTTAATATCGTCCATATATTCAACTTTAATATCAGCAAAATCTCCATCGTCTTTGAGGTTTGGTACTTCAGGGAAGTCTTGTGTGTCATCAGAACTAGCTATATTATACTGGCTAGCATTAAAATTGTTGCTATCGTAATCTTGATGGGGTTCGATTTTGATATCCTCTAATTTAATTTCTTCATGTGCATTATTACTGGTCGATGGTTGAGGGCTATCTGCGTTATCGCAACTCAATGACCTTCTCATAACGTATGTCTTGATTTTTCTTAGCATGAAGGGTGGGACTTTGAATCCTGTTAACTCTCCAAGCATTGGCAATGAGTTATGACGATACGCCTCACTGTGAGCAAGCTCTTCAATATCTTCTAAAACCTAAACAAAACAATACATTAACACTTATTGGCCTTTTTTAAATATAAATCATCATCACCATCATCCGCCTAACTTAGTCCACTGCTGAACATAGGCCTCTCTCAGTGCACGCCCGCACATCATCATCAGCATCATGTCAGCCAAAAGACATCCACTGCTGGACAAGGGCCTCCCCCAAGGATCTCCACAACGACCGGTTTTGTGTTGCTCGCATCCAGCGGCTTCCCGCGACCTTCACCAGATCGTCGGTCCACCTTGTTGGAGGCCTGCCCACACTGCGCTTTCCGGTACGCGGTCGCCACTCAAGGATTATTCCGCCCCAGCGGCTATCAGTCCTGCGAGCAATGTGCCCTGCCTACAGCCACTTGAGCTTAGCAACTCTTCGGGCTATGTCGGTTACCTTTGTTCTTCTGCGGATCTCCTCATTTCTGATTCGATCACGCAGAGAAACCCCGAGCATAGCCCTCTCCATTTAAGTGACCTTGAGCCTCCTGATAAGGCCCAGTGCCCATAGTAACGCCCGCTCAATCAATAGTAATAATCATTCACTCTCTTACAAATAAACGTAGAATAAGCTTTGAATAGGTATTTCGTGTTTTGTTCCTGTCATGTAAACTTCAATTCAGATTAGAGAAAAAGAGACAAAACACTGAATAACTTTTCCAAGCTTATTCTTTGTTTATTTGTGAGGCCCTTAATGTTTTAAGAAATTCAAAATTTACCATTATGTAAGTTTTTCCTCCTACTGCGTTGACCAAATTATGACTGGCAATCCACTCTTTATCAACACTATCGGCAGGATATCTTAATAGTCCAGCGTGTCTTGTGTATAGACGACCGCGGGAATTGCCCAAACCTAAAACCTAGAAGTTTACCAAAGGTTTTTTATTTTAAGTCACAGAAAAACAAAAGCATACTTTGAAATGATTTCATATCAATAGAAATTACGAAATAGCCAGTGTAGAATAATAACATTTTAACCTATTTTTAAGTAATAAAATACAGTGATCTAGTCTACAAAACTTTTGAAATGAGGTTTTGCTTCTGCCCTGCCCCCCAACCGCCTAACTCTCTCGCTTTCGATCGCTTTGATTCGATTCTAATATAATATCGAAATATAATATCGAATAATATCGAAAGCTATAGCCTATGGCTTTCGATATTGCTTTCATATTCCTTTCGAAATGACAAGATGACGCCTCCTCCTTGCCTCGCCTTCAAAGCGATCGAAAGCGAGAGAGTTAGGCGGTCGGCCCCCTTGTCAAGTATGGCTAGGTATTTTCTTACCACATTATTCAATAACACAAATATTTTCCTAATTTTAGAATATTCATTAACAAAGGTATTATTATGTTGTTGTTGTTTATGATAAATCGACATTACGGTAATTACTTAATTACAAATATTTAATTAGAATAGAAAATATTTTCCTAATAAATATATATATACATCTATGTCACAATTAAATAAGAGATGCCATGCCTATTTTTAGAAACTTATTATGTTGGCAGAATTTTGAATATCATTCATTATAAAGTCATTACTATAGAAAAATATAGAAAATAAAACTGCATTTACTTTATGAGCATGTGATCCCATAATAAAAAGTGTGTCTTGAGTGAGCCTTGTTGGGTTCCATTTCTCTGGATCTCTCAAAGCTGGTGATGGCAGGGGGGAAGAAGATGCACTATCAGAATTCTCCTCTTGTTTTATTTTCTTGCATTTGAATCCCAACTCTGTATCTAGATCAGGTTCTTTACGTTTCTGTGATGGACTCTGTAACTAAAGATATTATATTAAAAATTTATTTGATGATGATTCATAAATACAAAAACTGACTAGATACAGTTTATAAACAAAAAGAAATTCAACAAGGTTACATAACAAAATGTTTGCAAGAGCTGTTTTTAAGTAGCTCTGTGACTAGTTAAGGTATATAAATACTCTACTTACTTGTTTTGTGAATTTAGAATCAGTGCTATTGTTTGATTCTGAATCACTGGTTTCCTGAGGAGAGGATGTTGGCTTAGGTGGAGTTGTGTATAGTAGACGGGTAGCATCTAACATGGCACGACAAACAGCCCGCACCTGTAATGTTAAAATTGTAGATGTTACAAAAACATGTTTTGTGGTTGTTATAAATATCGGTTTTACTTTTGCATTGAGTATAGCGAGTCTGTACTCAATACAAAAGTAAAACCAACAGTTTGACTATTATCATTCCTGATTGCTCTTGAGTATGAATACAATTCATAATAAAGCTTGATTGCTTTTAAGTATCTTTTTTAAGCTAGCATGCTTGCGTAAAAAACCATTTTTTGCTTTCCCAACTGAGGTTCTCTCATAAGGAAATTCTTTCCATGGTTTGTGTGGGGCATCATGCCACTTTCTCTTAACACTTTTTCATGGTTATGCTATGGTAACGTCAACTCACATGTAACCATATGAAAAGGCCACTGAGGGCCATGTTTGGGACTTAATACTGTTTTTGTAAGATCTTTGTACAACGTGATGCATTAATATCTATGACTATGACTGTGACTATGACTATAAGTATGACTATGACTATTGAGAGATGTTGTAAAAAATATGAAATTGTTAGACCAACAAAACATTATCATGAATGCATTTATCTTATCATTAATGATTATACAATAAATATTAAACTTATAAGAAGAAAATAGTAATAATAAAACACTTACTTGATCTTCACTGACAGATTCATCTCCCAAATTCAGTCTTATATTGTTTACTGCAGGAACAAAAAATTTCTGAAAATGTAAATAAGTATTTAATTTTTTACGACCTTTGACGACCTCCTTGGTCGAGTGGCTTGCACACCGGTTTTCATGGTGTCGCTATCTCTGAGGTCCCGGGTTCGATCCCCGGTCAGATCAATTTAGAAATAGCTGTTTTTCTATATTGTTTCGGGTCTGGGTGTTTCCTATGTATATAATAAGTATGTATTTAAGTATATTAAGTATGTTTATCCGTTGTCTAGTTAACCATATAACGAGTTTCTTGAGGAAGCTTTTCTTGGGGCTAGATAATTGGTGTGAGTGTGGGAAACATTTATCATTTATAATTTAATTTATCTGTTACTGTTTATTTCAGTTTTCTATGAACATAAATTAGATTTTATCTTTTTAATGTTGAGTGTAACCTACACAGAATCCTTAGAGGTTGCATAACCTACACCAAACCTTGAGAGGTAAAAATCACTTGCTTAAGTTTTAAAGTTTATACTTTGTACCTCCTTGTTCATCATAAAACACTATGCACCACTACTACTTTATGCATTATCAACAAGTTTGTTAGGCATTGCTTAATCATTATTACAAATAACTGCCATTATCGACTGGAGTGCTCTGGTTACCATAGAACAATGGAATTCTATTGTGTCTAGGCCCGAAAGCGCCTGTGTATTTATAATATCATTCTACATTATGTATTTGGATATGGACGACCTCCTTGGTCGAGTGGCTTGCACACCGGTTTTCATGGTGTCGCCATCTCTGAGGGCCCGGGTTCGATCCCCGGTCGGGTCAATTTAGAAATACCTGTTTTTCTAAATTGTTTCGGGTCTGGGTGTTTCCTATGTATAATAAGTATGTATTTAAGTATATTAAGTATGTTTATCCGTTGTCTAGTTAACCATTTTATCGAGTTTCTTAAGGAAGCTCTTGTTGGGGCTAGATAATTGGTGTGAGTGTGGGAAACATTTATTTATTTATTTATTTATTTATTTGTTGAGCTAAGACTACAACAAGTAATGAATAAATATGGTTTTACAGATTTAATGTTACAAATCTTGAAATTGTAAAATGGACCTAATTGAAACTTTACTTTACTTTATTTTACTTGCTTTAATATGTAATGCCTAATAATAAATAAATTATATATGAATAAAAGAAGAATGTATGTACGGCCAATTGAACATTTACATCACAATTGATCATACATGTATCATTTAGTAATACTATAATGGCTACATATAAATTTATCAGCAACATATAACAATAACAAACATACAAAATAGCTGATCATGAAACAAGAACTTTATTTTAAAAAAATATTTTTAGGTTTATTATTATAGAAAATGTAGCAATTCCCATCTAACCTGGTACTCACTGAAATAATGACACAAAAATGTTGACCATTAACTTACTTCCAGGTACTTCTTAATGACTTGATCAATCTCTCTAGTGACAGCAGACTGTATGGTTTGCCTCAGCATATCCAGAGATTTATTTGCACTTGCTCTAAATTCAGCAATTGGTCGGGAATGTGGTTGAACTGGTCCAGGAAGGCTAAATCTTCGGTGCATAGCAGCCAAAGTATTAATAGCAATTTGTCGAGTGATTGGCTGCTTCTGGAATAAGAGTCAATTTTAAATATATTTATTTCAAATAGTACGTATCAAACAAATGTTATTCCTTTGTTTATATTAAATATAAACAAAAGTGAAATTTCTACCTGCATAACCGATGCTGAAGCTTCGTTAGTCCGAACAGTGATTGTTTTTGCTGGCGCTTGAAAGTTCCATAAAGAACCAGCCGAATTATTCTCTGATGAATTTTGTTGCGACGCTTCAACGTTACTAAAAATCTTTTGAATCACCATTTCGAAGTAATACACCGATACCAGCTTTGTAAAATAACATTAAAAGAGAAAAACATACAAAGTATCATTTACAACTGCCTAAATATACACATTTTAATTGTTTATTCTCACAAAGCAATAATCCGTCCAACTTTGGTCTCTACAATCAATCAATAATTTTATTTGATTTGACAGCAAGCAAAGCTAGGAATCATAGACTTTTTCTTTTTTTTTCATTTTGTTGATGACTTGGTGCGATTAGCACATTTAGCCAGTGTCAAAGTAATTATTTCTAACAATACATAAATAAACAATAATTCTTTTCTGTATGATGATGATGAATGATAATAGAAATAAGAAGTGAGAAATGATATACCCCCAACCTTTCGAGTATCTCAGTAAAGATGTGAGACTTTACTAACTCCTCGGGCGGACTTCTTGAGAGAATTTGAAAAGTGACGTTGCACTGTTTTGTTTCATTTGCCAACACTCATGCACACTCACAAACACTTAACGGTTAATATACACCATTATTTCACATAATTATTCGACTTAACACAAATTTTGAAAATAAAACAAAACCGCAGACATGACTCTTCACTTTCCCGCCAAGAAGTCAATCATAGACTATGTATAATATCTAGGAATCCTTGTTGGGATAAGAAAGTCAAGCGCCATCGGCTTGGTTATATGGTCTAAGGAGGCCATCAGGGCTTCAATTAATGTTAAAAATTAGATAACGTTACCACTATCATACGAAAATAAACTAATTAGCAAAGGTAACGTTATGCTTGGTATCGTTACCTAAGTGGCTTTTTTCTGGTAAATTAAGTAACCGCTCTACGTGGATTGGCCAATAGACTTTATACAACGAAAAAAGTAACGATAGACAACGCTTTAACCTGCTTTAATAATCTTACCACCACTAATGTTAATTTATAGAAATAACGTTACTTAATGATATGACGATACTGATATTCTACTGTGAATTTGGTAAAGTTATCAAGCCCTGTGCGTTATGGATGCGCTGTGTTATATATAATATAGCGCTAGGAATCACAAAACTGGAGGTATATTAGTATATGTGGTTACCTACAAGTTATAACAATTGTAACTTGTAGGTAATCAATCACACTTATACCTACTCAGAATTAAATTTTTTGAATAAAATTAAATAATAACACAAAATAAAAGTAATCATTGCTCGACTTGGCGGGGGCACTTCCGTTCCGATAAACGAATAATAGAGTTAGAGTGAGCCGCCGTGACGAGTTACAGGAGGCGCTTTATCGTGGCACTGGCAGCAGCCGTCCGTCACAGACCAGTCTAGTGCTGAGTATGAGTAAGATATAGGGCAGTATAATGTAAATGGAACCGAGAAATCAGAGATTAATATTAAGAATAGATAAATAAGTAATAAAGGGCATAAGTAGATAGGGCACGAAACCTAGCAATAATAACGTCTCCGACATGACCCAGGTCGGGGTAGAAGAATAATAAAAAAAAAAACAAAAAAAAAACCTCTACGAACAACATTGTTATATTTTATTTTGGCTCATCAATGTTATGTTTTCTGTGAACATTTGTGATGCAACTACGTAAAATCGTCCTACCTTTAATGCTCTAAGACCTACTCCGATCACTGATCATCACCATCATCGTCACTATCTCATTTTCACCCCATTGCTCGGGCACGAGCCTGGGGTGTTCTGGGGGCACGAGTTCTGGGGAAACACGGCAGGGAACGGGACATAAACCCCGCGGCCTAGTGCCAATGTTGGTTGTTAACGTTAATAACGACTGCTATCTAAAAGCGAATAAATGTAAAAACAAAGATTTGAATCATGCTTTGACTGTATGGTGATAGTCTCCTTTGCTTTTTCTTTAGACATTGACAGATTACCAGACGATACGTGTCTGGCTGTAATTTTGATTGGACAGGGCTTGTTCCACTTTTACTGGTTTTTCGCTTTCACTAACATCTTTATTGATACATTTAACGGTCATATCAAGTAAACGTTAAAAATAAACGAAATTTTTTCCAAGTTAGAACAAGCTCAAACTGCTTGCTTTCACTTTTTATTTGGAGTTTTTATTTATATTAGTAGTAGTAGTAGGTTGGTTGATTGAATTCATCGCCTTGGAAGATTAGTATCAAGTAAAGCTTTAGGTAGGTACGTGTTTTAACTTAGATTGTTTTTGTTAATGATAACTTTTGAGTAATATATAATCAATTGTTGCGTCATCGTCATATTATCATAGAAACCACGACTACCTACTGTGTGGAATATCTCTGTGAGTTGAACGACTAGTGAGCCTGGCCTCGCTTTAGCGCTCAATCATTGTTTGTTAGTTCTCTTGGCGACGTGGTAGAAGTACGACGGCTAATTTCATTAAGGCATATCGATAATATAACTTTATCAATACCTACTTATTACTGGTAAGCTACAGTAGTTTTTTAACTTTTAGTAATTAAAGAAGTAAAATTAAACAAATTACTTTATACTATCACCACTTTTAAATATTTTACTATCTTAACTAAACAAGTTATGGCTTTTTGAACTTTGTACTTTGTTAAATTAACATGGAAAACTTGTTTTTCTTGACTTGATTAAACAAATCATGAAGATGACGATTTTGAACCTCCACTTTAGTGTTATAGTATTAATAATAAATTGCTGTACAAATGCAACAAACATTATTTCTATGAAAATCAATTCAATTTAAGTAGTCTTTAATTTTTTGTATGAATAATTCTTCCTGCTCTATATAAGAGTAATTGTTTATTACTTTTAAAGAATGTACAGTGAAAGTAACTTAAAAAATGGTCATGAAATATGTTAAAAAAAGTTCCAGTGCTGTTGTTTAATGCTATTTGTGATAAGAGAGAAAGTCACAAGAGTGTACCAAATAATTTAATCAATTAAATTACTATTACTTACTACTATTATAATTACATTACTGAAACCACTTAAGGGTGTAAACATACTTTTCTTTGTATCTCTATATTAAATTAAAGTTCTTGATAAAATGTAGACAACATTAATGTTCACATTTTTATGATGAAATTATCTTCTTGGTACAAGGTCTTCGTGGTAGGGTTAACAAAGACATGACTTTGAATTTGATGTTCAAAAATACTTGTTAATAAAAATTTTGAACTGTAGATTATTTTTAGAATTTGTTAATTAGGTGTAGGTTATGAATTTCTCATTGTATCATGTTCAAGTTCACACCCTATTTTGCAATGGCAATCTTGCTTTTTCGATGAAAGTAAAATGTGATGGATTAAAGTAAAAATTATTATTTTATGAAGAAAATGCTGTACTCAATCTGGGGGCACGGCAGTACCCCCGCCAAGTCGAGCAAAAAAGCGGCACGGCCATACCATCTTTTTCTCGAAACAGTTTAGGCCATTTTCGACCTGCTATAACTTTGGTGTGGATAAAACTAGAAGCCTGAATTTTCGGTAACCAAGCACGCATTGTATAAACACAATATATTTTAAAGAATGATGAGTCAAAATGGGCGTAAGTCCAACAGGGGTAGCTTTACTTTCAAAAGAAAGCTTATTATTAATACATAAAATAATGCTATGAAAATAAGTGTCAAAGTCACCGGAGAATTGAGATATAGGTAATCGAAAAATCTGTAATAATTCGACGATTATTCAACGTTCTTCAAGTAAAAAAATGTAATATTGTTAATACATACTGCTAGAATGTATGCTTTTGTTTATCGACTAATTCACGTTACGAACCATTGGCCGGGTAGTCACAAAATACGTTCAGGGTCAAACTGCGTCAGCGCCGGTACGCTTCCCTCCTTTTTGTTTGTTGCTCACTTGTTGTTTCGCATACGAAATCTTAATTTTTCGCTATCATCAGTTAATTACGACTTTTTGATCCTTGCACTTGAACATTTATGGAGTATCGCGTGCCGGTCATTGGATTGTTTATGTGTGTCATCATTTGCTATTTACGAATTCAATCAAGATATGGTACCTCAGTTTGGGACGACATGAGCCTTTTATCGCCCCCACACATCATTTATTAGAAGTGATACTAGACGAAGAGGTCTGTCAACAATTTGAATTGTATTTTTTGGATTTTAATCCACTACACTTGAAAAAAACATGCCAACCCCTGGGATATTGATAGTATTATAATTGAAAATATAATAACTGTATCATGTCCTAACAACTGGCTCTAGTTACATTGCTGTTGGTCGTACTCCCAAGTTTCATAGAAATTTGCCCATCATCCTTTCGTTCTATTTGCACCAGTAGTTTAAGAATTATAACTAGTCAAAGTTTCTTAATTTTGTCACTCACTCACTCACTCACTCATTTACTCACTCACTCACTCACTCACTCACTCACTCACTCACTCACTCACTCACTCACTCACTCACTCACTCACTCTTTCATTCACTCACTCACTCACTCACTCACTCACTCACTCACTCTTTCACTCACTCACTCACTACTTTAAGTAAGGCACATCTAGCAGACATAGAAACTTCATATTTAGAATACAATTCAGGTTTAGTGTATAAATCAAGGAAAAACTAAAATATTTTGTCCAGTTTTCTAGATACACCAACTGCATAAATAACTTTGTAATCCCATATAAATATTTTAGTTATTTTTACTTACAAAGTTACATTAGCACTGTACCTGTATATGTAAAAATAAAAAAAACCTCATAAGACAGAGTGGCTTTAAGAAAATCAGTTGTTGGTATTCAAGAAGCAATCTAATTTAATATAATATATGTATTACTTGTGAGATACATTGTGTTTTCATGCGATGGCTAAGTCAGTATATTTATTTAAAACATAAAAGATTTTTAATATTGATATGGTCACTATAATATGTTGTTAGGTTAGCTAATTACGTAATAACTTAAGACAGAAGGTCCCTTAAGTTTATAAATTTATAAATAAGAAATGTTCATAAGACAGAGAGTGGGCTTTAAGAAAATCAGTTGTTGGTATTCAAGAAGCAATCTAATCTTTATTTATAAAAATCTTCTGTGTCTGTGTATGTTATTGAACTCCTTCTAAACGGCTGGACCGATTTGGATGAAATTTTCTGTGTGTGTCCAAGTGGATTCAAGAATGGTTTAGATTTACAATTGAACCCGGTAGATGGCGCTGCTATAGGGGTCCATCATGGGATACGGGTGTTCTTAAGCGGACAAATGATTTGTTTGTTTTGTTGATATGGAAACTGTCAAAGCGGTACGAAGTCCACTGGTCAGCTAGTTTAATATAATATTACTTGTGAGTAGGGTTGCCAACTCTCCCGGAATTCCGGGATTCTCCCGGGAAAAGGCTGGTAGTTTTTTAATCTCTCGGCTACAGGAACGCACTTAATATGACCCGGATTTCACTCTATTGATTTAAATCGCAAACGCCACCGCCGAACGTGTTTTGAGCATAGTAAATGAACTTTGGTCAAAAGTCTTCATCGACTAAATTACACATATAATATGTAAAATACAACTATAATATACCTTTGAAGAGCTTTACGATTTTATGGTCATCAATCATCATTCATTATTGATTTTTTTTGATCATCAATTTTTATTGATTTTTAATTTCTGCACCCGGATTTCTGACCCACAGTGTTGGCTACCCTACTTGTGAGATACATTGTGTTTTCATGCGATGACCAAAACAATATATTTATTTAAAACATAAAAGAGTTTTAATATTGATATGGTCACTATAAGATGTTGTTAGGTTAGCTAATTACGTAATAACGTAAGACAGAAGGTCCCTTAAGTAGGGACTGAATATTAACCGACTTGGTATTAATAGATCTCACAACTTATTACGGCAGAAGACCTATCATTAAAACCATTTCACAAAATAATCGTCACCTATTTGATGATGACACATGATGACACAAAATATGTACCTACCTACTTAAACTAACTGTAAACAATTATGTGTTCAATAAAGCAGTTTTTCTTTGAAACTTGTAAATTCCCATTTTACAGAAATTAGTAGTATTTCCTTTATTTAAGTATCCAAGTTGCTTTAAAAAGCGTATTCTATGAGATTTTAAAATAAGAAAATGCTTAAATATTCATCTATATCTACCTAATTAAACTGAAGTTAACTTTGTACCTATAATAATAAAACATGTATAAGTAATAAAAATAATAAAACAAAATAAAACGTAAATATCGTGTGACACTGGAGCACAGATTAGGTAATAGTTACTTCGTAACAGATAAATCACTCCCTACAAAAATTCGTATACCTACTGCGTTAATAGCCTACTTCATTTCGTCGCGACGCGTCGGCGACCGCTGCGTGCTAAATTATACCTAATAGGCTCGACTATAGAGTTGTTATCGATTGGCAGCCGCGCGGCCTTGCTGCCATCGTAGTAATGATAGGGCTGTTGCTACGATAAAAATATTGTTCACACACAATAACTTGTACCTAAATTTATCTGTGTCTAAATGGCTTGTTTAAGCTTTGTAATGTAAATTAAAATGAATGATAAATTGAAAAGCTCAATTGTTTATGATCAGTATGAAAACATGGAACTCGGATTATAATGTTACCTATGATATTAAATGAATTACCTACTTAAAGTTATAAATCTTCATCATCATCAGTCCATAATATCCCACTGCTGGAATATAGATTTTCCTTCGTATGAAAGTGTTATGATATGAAATAGAACTGAGTGGGTATAGAGATGGATTATATTCCTTATTTTTTGTAAATAAGGAATATAATCCATAACTCGAGTATAAACATCCATAACTCGAGTATAAAATAGGTAACCACATTCATCATACAAACTTTAATGCAGACATAGTCACAGGTCATTTATATTTGTCTGACGTGTCGTGTCGCGACACGTCAGAACGGAATCGATTTCATACATACATTGTTTCATACATTTTTAGATTTATATTTTTATGTTGTGACTCAAAATCCGCCTTTAATGTTGAAAGTAAGTAATTAAAACCAACCTATTCTATTCTATAAATTCATCCAAATAAGTACGTATCTATAATGTACCTATACTTAAAATAGTTTCATTAGGTAGATACTTACCTTTCTTCATCAACAGGCAAACTAAAAAATTACAGGTTTTTATTCCTTTTGTTTGATTTACAATTATCAACTTCACAAAAATTGCCAGGTGGCATTGTTTTATATTATTAAAACGCGATTTTTAATCACAAAATTACTATTTACAATAATCTAAAACACACAAATGTCAATCTTATTCACTATTTACAATACTTATTTAATAATAACTATAGAATACAAATGATCGATGTTTTATGAATGACGCAACGTGCACAGCGAACGAGCGTACGATAACGAGCGCTTGCGACAGTCCACTGGCTTTTATATCGCCGGCGGTAAGCCGCTCGGTAGGTATCTAACGCGCGCAAGTACATGGAGTGACGTAGGCCTGACTGGAGGCTTGAATTAGTTTAAAATAACAAACAGAAGAAAAAAATAATTATCTACCATTCAAATAATCATGTTATGATTTAAGCACTTGATTAAAGTTTAAGTTCACAAAACAAGTTTGTGAACCTCGGAATGCCAATGAATACAGATAAAAATTATTAACATAAACAATATTAAGCTATTAAGATTGTACTTGTAATTTAAAAAGGAACAAAGTTAGCAGTAATCATTTAGGTGTAAGATACATAATTATCAATTTTTAAGAGAACTTATATTTCTTTCACAGTATTACTACAATGTCGAAGATAAAGGCAGGACCCGTCGTCGACATTTTGGGAGATGAGATGACCAGGATTATCTGGGATCTTATAAAGGATAAACTCATCTTACCATTCTTAGACATCGAGTTGCATACATACGACTTGGGGATGGAGTACCGTGACCAGACTGATGACCAAGTAACAATTGACTGTGCTAATGCTATTAAGAAATATAATGTTGGCATCAAATGTGCAACCATTACACCCGATGAGAACCGTGTCAAAGAGTTCAAGCTAAAGAAGATGTGGAAGAGCCCCAATGGTACTATTCGTAATATCCTAGGCGGAACTGTGTTCAGGGAAGCGATCATTTGCAAGAATATTCCTCGACTTGTAACTGGATGGGAGAAGCCTATCATTATTGGTCGTCACGCTCACGCTGATCAGTACAAAGCTACGGATTTTGTTGTGCCTGGTGCAGGTAAATTAGAGCTTATTTGGACTCCCCCGTCTGGAGAACCGATTAGGCATGTCGTTAATGACTTCGATGGTGCTGGAGTAGCTCTGGGTATGTTCAATACTGACGCATCCATTGTAGACTTCGCCCACTCCTCGTTCAAATATGCTTTAAATAGAGCATACCCTCTGTATTTGAGCACAAAGAACACGATTCTGAAGAAGTATGATGGTCGTTTCAAAGATATATTCCAAGAAATTTACGAAAAAGACTACAAGTCTCAATATGAGGCTAAAGGTATTTGGTATGAGCACAGACTGATTGATGATATGGTTGCCTATGCAATGAAGTCTGAGGGTGGCTTTGTTTGGGCCTGTAAGAACTACGATGGAGATGTGCAGTCCGATTCTGTCGCACAGGGCTATGGGTCTTTGGGCCTGATGACGTCTGTGCTAATTTGCCCTGACGGCAAAACTGTAGAGGCAGAAGCTGCTCACGGAACGGTGACTAGGCATTACCGATTCTACCAACAAGGAAAGGAGACCTCGACCAACCCAATTGCGTCCATTTTCGCTTGGAGCAAGGGCCTTCTTCACCGCGCCAAGTTAGATGATAATGCTGAGCTCAAAAACTTCGCTGAGACACTTGAAAGTGTCTGCATTAACACCATTGAATCTGGAGTAATGACCAAAGATCTTGCTATTTGCATCAAGGGAATGAACAACGTCAAACGGTCAGACTACTATGAAACCTTTGAGTTTATGGATAAGTTGGCTGAGAATTTGAAGAAAAGCTTGGACAAGTGACTCTATGAAAGTAGGTTTAGAAGTAATTTGTAATATTTTTTCTCAAATTTCGTCACAAAGGGAATGGAGGGTATTTTTTATGCTTACTTGTATTTAACGCATTTATTTATTTTGGTTTAATTATACAATAAACACTTCAATTTACAGTATTTATTTCATCAAATTTCGTTTTTTATTTACAATACTGCGTATGCGGTAACTACCTACGTACCTTAAAATACATATTACCACCATTTGGGACTCCTAAGTGCTAATCAATAACATCTCAATGTGTGTCGGTACTTCGGTAGCATGATTTTGGCATTAGAGCTAAGGGAAAATTTGACAGAATCAGATACACACGAACGTTTTAAAATAACGGAACGAGGCACTGTTCCGAGATAGCTATTTATGTACAGCATGATGAGATGAAAAATATTATGAGTGTAGGTATTATTGCAAACTTAAAGGGCCAATTACAAAAGTCCTAAGATCTAAAGCCTTAGCAATTCTGTTGCAGATAAACTTAAAACGTGTTTGAAAACATATTCATAAGCGTGATTCGAATTTGCACCTTCATGGCATTATGTAAATTATTCTTCTATTTCTATTCTACTAAACTAATAAACGAATAATAAGTAGTAATCTGTAACTATCTGGCAATCTCTGCACTGCACATAATTCGTGGTTATGAGACAATTAATGGGTTTGATAAGATATAATTAATCGAACGGTGGTAATGTTGGTTTTATGAATACATGTGATAAGGAATGGCGAATTAATACCTAACTTTTAATACAAAACGGTGAATATAATTTTACTACATTTGCTAAATATACTTACTCCATAGTTTTACCTGTACCTACAAGTTGACTAAGTAAAAAAGGCATTATCACTTAGAACTTGGAAGCATGAGCACTAAATATGTACTTAGTTTGTAAATATATGTTTCAGTTAATGTCTTGTAGATTTGTAAGTCTTGCTCATAATTTTGTTTTATTGTAATACCGTACCTTACACATCCAAGTGATTTTTACTCGGAAAGGTTAAGGCCGTAAGTCCAAGGGCCCCTTATGTTTTAAGTAGACAAACAAGAAAACTTGCTAAGTAGTTAAACGCGCTGTAGTCTGTGTTACCTAAAGCGGCTATCTTTTATTAACAGATGTTACAAAATTAGTTAATATGATAGTATTTTGTTTATTTTACTACTGCTAAGTATTTACAGTATAAATATCAGCATTTAAAGCCAAAACAAGTAGGTTCGTCAACCACAGTCTGCCAACCGTTTTACTGTTTGCGAAAAGGGATTAAAATAGACTTCAGTGCACATACATAACCCACGTAAAATACCTAGCTAATGCCTGTTACAAAATTCTTTATGTAATAAAATAGTAGGTATTTTGTTAAGTACCTAATTGAACTGTAACTGTTGTTCTTTAAATACTTACATTCAAACAAATCAAATACTTTTTCGGTTCAAGGATAGTTTTGTATGTAGGTGTTTTACGATCTCAGTTCGGCTCGTATGCATAATCTACCAATAAATAAATTATTTATGTGTAGCCGTTTGAAGAGACTGCGAAGTCTAAATGTATGTATGTATGTATTTACATTAGTTTCAACTTCCGTTAACATGTATACCTATCTATGTTGGTTGTTGGCGCCACACCTGGGGTTGCCAATTATTTTTCAGAAAAATGAAGTAAATTTATCAATTTATCACTAACTAGTATTAAAAAAAAGGATTTGAAGAAAAAATAAAATATTTTCTTAATTTATTTACTTATTTAAATATTACAAGAACTTGACAATTTCTTTGACAGTGACAGTTTATAAAGAGCGCATTCAGAAATTAGCGTTGCGTTTCGTTTCACTTCACCTGAGTCTGAGTATCATTGAGTAGTTCAGAAATTAAGTCAACAGGAATATTCCGTTCAAACGCACTCATTATGTCGGAAATAAAGCATTTTTCATAAGAATAAGAATAAGTAAGAATAAGTTTATTAAAAAAAAAATGGTACAAACAATAAAATAAAGTATTGAAAAACACAGATGAAAATTCTGATCTCCTAGTTACCAGGGGTTCCCAAACTAGGCTAGGCCTGACTTTTGGGAAACCGTAATTAGTTCAATATAAATTCGATTTTGGCAGAGAGTGTGAGAGTGATAAGTGTGTGTGTTGAGTAAATAGCGGCGTTTTACCTGAAATAAAACGCATATTAAAATACTTACCTCACTGGAAGCTTTATATTGAGAGAGCATTTCCGTTTCCCGTCGAATTCCTATCAGTTTCCATACTTTTTATCGCTTCGCATCCGGTCCAGTGGCGACACTAGGCAGATGCGCGCCATTTTGGTTTTACCTGTTTTCGAGCGCTCCATATTTCCTTCATTGGCTCAATTTCACCAGGCAGAATTAAAAAAGGAAAGCTTCCAGTGAGGTAAGTATTTTAATATGCGTTTTATTTCAGGTAAAACGCCGCTATTAAACTACTTGACCGTCACTGGAAGCTTTATATTGAGACCTGTTTGTTATCGCCTGGTGATCGCCACTGATTGTTAAATATATACGCCAATGTGACCCATAAAAAAGTTAGGTTGAAAGTTGAAATAAAGACGTGTTTAAAGAAAGGAAAACATTTTATTTATTACATACTTACAATTTAAAAAGATTCAGTTAAATGAATAATAATAATCAACCAAATAAATGAATTCAGCATTGATCATAAAGACAAACAAAAAGTATATTCTAATCGATTGGATTAAATAATCGGGTTACATTATTAGGTTTACTATTTTTTAATACTTCACGTTTATAAAACTGCCGGAAAGTATTAACTGACCGCCAATTTCCACGGGCTAAAATTTCGTCAAGTGGATGATTTTCAAGCCAGCTTTTGGAAGCTACTGCTGACCGGACACTTCCTGGTGTAGCTTCAATCTCAGCTTCTTTAAACAGAGTTTTAACCCAACTCGCTATTACTGTGCGCGAAGCGGGTTTAGCCTCACCTCTAAGGGTAACAAAAAGATTAAATGATTTTGCAGCATTACGTCTTTCATTTAACAATGTTATTAGTTTTTCTAACCAAAAAACAGGATCAAGTTTACGATCATTGTGGTTTGAAAAGAGTTTCCAGCCAGATTGTCTATAATTACTACAGTCTGTTTTCGACCCGAACTGAGGCCAAAAAATAATACTTTCGTCACATCTTATGCAATGATTAGGGTCAATTTGCAGTAAGGTTAAGTCATGTATACGACGACCCGAGCAAAGCAATAGTAACACTGCAGAATGACGGGATACATGAAACAAATTGTTATCGTTTAAAGTGTAGTTTCTTAAAAATGCTGTTAATTTATCAACATTCCAAACTGGTGGCTTAGAAGGTTTTGGTTTCTTTAAAGCTATAGATTTTAGAATATGTTTCACAAGAACATGTGAACTCAAGCTACTAGACATGTCAGCGTTACATAACGTGGCAACTACGGATTTGTGTATAATTATGGTATTGTATGATAAATTATGAATCAAATGCAAATCAGACAAAAATTGTGCCAACTGAGAGCCTGTGGGATTTTTTGGGTCAACCTCATACTTTTCAGACCATACCAGCCAACGTTTCCAAGCAACTTCGTAAGTTTTCAAGGTAGATGTTCGCCACGAATTCTTGAGTAAGGACAATTGGTCATTATTCCATTCTTTTGTGGCTTCTGTCCACCCCCACATTTCCAGACCTCTAGGACGATATTCTCGACTTGCGGTGGTGGGAGCCCCGTTGATGTGTCTACTAGATACTTCTTCAGATTTCTTAAGGTTAACGGGGCCGCGAGTGCTCGGGCTTTCAGGTCTGCACGCCAGAAGACCTTCTCCCATCGTGGTACTACCACTAGAAATATCCCTGTCGACTGGATTAAGTGTGTTAGCACTTTGGGGATCAGAAATGGAGGTGGAAATACCCAAGCTAGGGTGTAGTGCCATGGAACACTGAACGCATCGTAAAACATGGCATGAGGGTCTCTCAAATCCTGTGTTACATAATTGTGGACTACGTGAGCCGAGGCTGATGCGAACAGATCTATCATTGGAATCCCCATTTTCGAGAATATGATTTGCAGGCAGCCCGGAAGAAGATGCCACTCCGGTGGTTTGCGATGACGCGATAAGTGGTCTGCATGACTGTTGTACTTGCCCGGGATATGATGAATGTTGAGGTTTATCTGATGTTCGTCCACTAGATTCAAAATTTTTCTGGTTATTTTCGTCAAAGCTGCCGATTTCGTCCCGCCTTCTCTCCGTAAATAAGAGACTGCAGTTTTGTTGTCGCATTGTATGAGGATTGAGCTGTGGCTCAGTAATGGAGCGTGTCTCTGCAGTGCATATAATATGGCTAACATCTCCTTCTGATTGGAGTGGAGCGATTGCTCCTCTTGCGACCAAGTGCCTGACAGAGTTGTATTGTTCAGTTGCACTCCCCATGCCTGATCCGAGGCATCTGTGGCCAAGAATGTCGTTGGCGGTGGATAATGCAGTGGAGTTGATAGTTGACAATTCTGAGTCCACCAACTTAGTTCGAGCACAGCACTTTGTGGTAGTTTGTAACTTATCGATGGGAGATCTGGTAGTGACTGCATAAACGTCAAGAGTTGGCGGTGATTGAGACGACCTCTTGGGACTACAAAACTTGCAAAATTTAACAATCCCATTAATCTCTGCAGTTGTTTTAGAGTTGTCACTCTTTGATAAAAAATCCTTTTTACTGTTTTGATTATCTTGGTAATCTTTTCGTCTGGTAGGGATTTTTGATTGTCCCAAGGTTGCCACACGATTCCTAAGTAAACTAGACTCTTTTGGGGACATAGAATAGATTTTTTGAAGTTTACTTGCCACCCCATTTTTTGTAACATTTGGACTACTAGTTTGATATGGATGCGTAGTGTGTCTGCATCTTGATGTACAATCAAAAAATCGTCTAAATACACTACAATTCTCATGTTCCATCTTTCTCTTACCACTTGAGCAATCCAGTTGGTTAGGACAGAAAAAGTTTTTGGAGCTGTGCTTAGACCGAATGGGAGACAGGTCATTTCCAGCAATTTCTGATCGTAAATGACACGTAGGTACCGCCTGTGTCCTTTTGTTATTTTCAAATGAAAATATGCCTGGGAGAGGTCGATGCACATCCAGTCTTTGGGTTGAAGGAAGTTTGGGATGCGATACATATTTATCAAATGAAATGGTTTGGCTTTTACGTAGCGATTTAACGCTTTGAGGTTGAATATGGGTCGGGCAGTCCCATCGGACTTTGGCACCAGGAACAGTGAAGACACAAAACTTGGTGCAAGATGAACTGTTTTTAAAATGCCCTGCTTTTTCATAGTCTTTATAATGACACTCATTTCTTCCGAGACAGGTGTTTGGCATGTACTTTTCGTCATATTTGGATAAACAAGTGGAGGTTTTTTCAGAAATGGTATGCGATACCCTTGAATTAATTTTAGAATTATTTTGGGTGCTCCCATTTCCTTCCAATATGATTGGTAGTTTACTAACTGACCGGCTTGAAATAGTTTCGGGTCATTGTTTAAACTTCCTTTGATTTCCCCTTGAAGTAGTATTCGATCGTCCTCGGTAATTTCCACGGTTGGGCCGCGAGCCTCGATTGTGAAATGTACCTCTATTGGCAGCATTTTGGTGTTCGTACGAAACATTTGACGTATGATCTCTATAGGAGCCTACGTGGTAACCACCCCGCGAGGGTGGGTTGTTACATGTGTTTATGTATGTAGGTAAGCCCTGCGCAGGCATGTCATGACACACATGTTGAGTCCCACGCGATGGAACTAATGAATTTCGCATGCCTTGCCCCCGCGAGGGGCGGCTATTGATATGTCGGGATCTTGATTGAGAAGACCCCTCATAGTTAAGTGGCCAGAAAACTTTGCGAATCCCCCCAGCTTTGTCAAGAAAAGCCGATAAAAGCTCGGAATCAAATATGTGGGTCTGTGAGGGTGGTATCTTATTTAGCGAGACTTTTAAGAAGGGATCACGAACTTGCTTAGCAATGCTTTGGCGACGCATTTCTATGCTTTCAGCTCTGTGTCCACAAACAAGTTGTAAAAGGTCTGAAGAAGTTTTGTGAAACTCGCCTTTAAGAAATAATTCTTCCACCTTATCACTTAGGTTGTTAAAATCAAAATCAGTATTCTTAGCCCAAAAAAGAAGGTCACGAATTCCTCTTTGTAATGTTTCCTTTTGTTTTAAAATGCAATATGTAATGGCTGCATATGACCTGTCCGCATGAGCATGATAACGCATAGTATCATAGATTTTTACCTCGTCGTTTGTTTCCAGGTCTATAAAACCCGGGCTATGATTATATTGTTTTTGTGTATCAGCATATCTAACGTCTGACCAAGACGAACTGCCAAGACGTTGCACGTCCGTTAACATTTGTAAATAAGTGTCGGATGTTCTAGGAACCGAGGGTTCCTTCAACTTCGTTTCAATGTCAAAAGTGAAATCTAAATTATTATGCTGGTCAGAAAACTGTTCCTCGGGTATTTGTTCATAAAGTTCATTACTAACTCCAGAAATAATAGAAAGACGGTCATGCTCATGAGGGGGAACAACGACATTCGAAGTCGTAGTGACATATTTACGAAGTTCACCGACTTCCTTTACTAATTTGTCTAATATGCGACTGGAATGCCGAGAGCGCTTACTTTTCTTTTGCCGGCGATGCCGCTTCTTCTTACTGCCAGAAGACGAGCTCGACGAGCTGCTACTGCTGCTGCTGCTTGAAGAGCTGCTCTGGTTACGGCTGCTTCGAACTCGCTTACGACCACCTTCGCCGCTAGTGCCAGCCACTGCTTGCGGTTCGGACATCGGCACAGACGCTTGTTCCATTTCTATAAATATACATTTTATGGTTATTCTATTTGGTTAAGCAAGAACATATTCATCACTATCTTTTGTATGGAAACCTGAAAATAAATCAAAATACCAACGGTATAAACCGCAAGCAAAAACTCCCATACACGAACGGTAAAAACCGTTTGAAAACGTTCATTATATTCGTTAAAAGCAAACTTAAAACTTTATATCCACGAACGGCAAAAAAAACCGTTTAACAAAATCTTATAAAGTATAGGTACTTTTAATTTTATAATTGTAAACAGCAAGCAATAGTTTTCTAAAATAATGAAAAACAGTTTTAAACTTACTGCAAATACGTGTTGTTCACTTTTCAATTTTTATAATCACTGTTTAAGCACTCACGATTGTGTAGACAGATCGATGTATTGAGCACCAGTTGCTTCGACGGGATTTAGAACGCCAATGAAGGAAATATGGAGCGCTCGAAAACAGGTAAAACCAAAATGGCGCGCATCTGCCTAGTGTCGCCACTGGACCGGATGCGAAGCGATAAAAAGTATGGAAACTGATAGGAATTCGACGGGAAAAGGAAATGCTCTCTCAATATAAAGCTTCCAGTGACGGTCAAGTAGTTTAATGCTTGTGTAGTGTTAGTGTAAATATACTGCGGTGTAAGCAAGAAAGTGAGTTTGTTAATTCCTTGACATCAGGGACTCAGTTGTGTCGTAGTCAAGTGTGGATAACAATCTGACTACTTCAGCTTTGACCTCCCTCATTGAGCGGTTCCTTATGTTGCAGCGGGATGCCACCACGTTGTAAGTCGCCGGGTGGCAGTATCGGCAAAATCTCATAGCAAAACTGGTCTTGACTGTAGGCACAGGGAGTCTATAAACACGTCTATTAGTTAGTGTTTTGTAGTCGGGGGAGTTAATAAACGATTTGTGAGCGGACAGGCAGGCCTCCAAAATGTAGAGCTGTCTCACGCGAAGCACTTCAGTCTCGTTGTATAAATCGTTGGTTGGATACCTACGCGGCTTTCTCAACATAACTTTTAAAATTGCACGTTGAGCCCTTTCGAGTTCGATCATGAAGGATTTTGCCGCGGCGCCCCAAATCCCTATGCAATATGTGATGACTGACTGTGAAATCGCGTAGTATACAGTCTTCAGAGTACTTAAGCTGGCAGAGTTTCTTAATAATCGCATAACGCCTATAAGTTTGCGAACTTTGTTTGCGACACCGGCAACATGCAGCTGAAAAGTAAGTCTTTCGTCTAAAATCAGCCCTAGGTATCTGACTTTCGGCGCTCGCTCTAGCAAGTCACATTTGCAAGTCGAAGGGATGGGAACGACCACCGAGGAGCAAGAGTGCATGCGTACTTCTAAATCCTTCTGAGGGCCAGACACTGCTGTTTTATGGAAGCAAACATATTTTGTTTTATCGGTGTTTAGAGTAAGCAGGTTTTGCTTGAGCCAGTGTGAGATGTTTTGCAAGCCCTTTTCCGCTGCAGATTTGACTTCGAGCCAGTCGCAGCCCCTAAACAAAACCGCCGTGTCATCAGCATAACATATAAGTTCTGCTGAAGGTATTTTTAGGTTGTGAATGTCATTCATGTAGGTCAAGAATAGGGTAGGACCGAGGATACTGCCTTGAGGCACTCCGAAGTAGGTTGGAAGGGCAGCACTTTCAAGCCCATCTATCCGCGTCAGTTGCCGTCTACCCGAAAGGTAGCTCCTAAACCAGTCCAGTGCCACGCCACGTATCCCCATTACCTCCAACTTTCTTAGAAGAATTGGGACTGAGACTGTGTCGAATGCCTTGGCAAGGTCCAGGAAGACCGCAATACATGTGTGCCCGCCGTCGAGGGAAGATGATGCAAGATCTGTTAGTAGAGTTACAGCATCCTCCGTCGACTTTTTTCGCCTAAAACCAAATTGCCTCTCTGACAGAAGTTGATGGGACTCAAGAAAATCAACCAAGCGTTTGTTGACTAGCTTTTCAAGTAGTTTTGAGAGTACGTTTAGCAATGAAATTGGTCTAAAATTATTAGGTACGTCGGATGCTCCATTTTTGTGTATTGGGGTAATAGATGCGGTTTTCCATGACGATGGGAACTCACCCGAGGATAGGCTCATGTTGAAAATGTATGTTAATGGAGTTTCTATTTCCTTTCTGATAGCTTTTATTAGGCAGTTTGTGAAACCATCCAGTCCCGGGGAGCCTCCACTCTTTAGCTGCATGATAAGGTCATTCACTTCTACGCTGTCTGTAGGAGAAAGGTAAAACGAACTTGCTGGACTGTTGGTTGTGTTGACTTTTTGGGCCAAGCTTTCTTCTGTTTCGTTGATGTTTGTGAGAATGTCTTTAGCTAAATTTTTCCCTACAGATGAAAAGTATTTATTACATGCATTCAGTGAGGTTTTGGGGTCCACTCTGTTCAGCAGCATTTCACTAGAACTTTTGTTCTTTTGCTTAAAGTGACAAATTGATTTGATAGTGTTCCAGAGTTTTTTAGGATGCTTCTTCGCTAATTCAAGATCATCAGCATCGCTGCGAGCCTTCACTTTTCTCAAAATGTCGTTGCAGAAATTTCTGTATCGTCTGTAAGAAGTTTGAAGTATGGAATCTTTTGGGAAGCGTTTAGCCAAAGAATGGAGACGATCGCGATGGCGGATACAACGCAATAGCCCCGGCGTAAGCCAGTGACACATAGTGTACTTAGATCTGCTGATGCGGATGCTTTTGGAATTATTGTTTACTGCGGTAGTGAGGAGTTTTGTAAGAGTTTTAACGGCGTCATCCACACTGTCTTTGCCTGTGACGAGGGTCCAGTCCTGCGTAGTCAGCGATGACACAACACCCTCGTAGTCAATAACGGTTTTGAATCTGCTTGGCTTGTCCCTTTTTTTTGTTATAGTTAAACCAAGGATTGCAGGATAGTGGTCAGTGATATCAGTCTCGCAGACCAAACCTTTACCTTCTGTAGTGAAGTTAATAAAGATGTGGTCCAAGCATGCACCTGATCTGGTGGGTGCGGTAATAGCCGGCCTCAGCCCATGCTGGCTTAACAAGGTTAGGTAATCAGACGGGTCATGCCTGCTTTGGGCCGGAGACAAGATATCAACATTCAAGTCACCAGCCAGGACTATGTTTGATTTATCCGGCAAGGAGTTGAGCGCATCGTCAAGTGAAGCAATAAAACTGTTTTTATAGTTAAAAGAAGGGGATCTGTAAATTCCTAGCACTGAAATCACTCCTGGGATACTTATTAAAAGTCCACAAGCTTCAGCGAGATTTATTTCTGACACCGACACATTCCAACAGTTCCTCACATAAGCAACCACTCCCCCGTTCTGGTTGATATTATCATAAGTAGAGAACGAAGTGAAGCCTGCAATCTCTCCAACAACAGAACTCTCTGTTAGCCTGCACTCTGTTAAAAGGATAATATCGAAGTTTGGTTTCATCCGACAAATAAGCGCTGAAAAGGCATAAAAATTTTTAGTATTGCTTCTAATATTGTGTGTTATCAGTATCAGTCTAAAATTATATTTTTCACCAATGAAGGTTTTGCATGATTCGGGGGTGACAGTTCCGCATTTTATATCAAGGGTTGAGTCTAAATCGAGCCCAAGCTGGATATTATCCATGAAAGAAAATAGTTTTCGTACCACGAATTCGATACAGCATGATTTTAGCAAAAAGTAAGGCATTATTATTATGGTTTAGAATACGGGAACTCTTCGAGACATTATGCTGCAGCATGTGTATATCTTGCTTATTGTGGTGGTGTAGCAATAGTGTGTAAAAGGAAAACGATACAATACAATATAAACGCTGCCAACATTTTACAGTTGATACAATTAAAAATATTCTGTGCAGTACACAAGGATACAATGTTATACTCGTAAGAGTTTCGTACCAATGATATAAGAGTTCACACAGGCTATGTAGGAAAAAGTTATGACAACTTAAATTACAGAACATTTTCTCAAATATGAACAAAAGTAACACGGTTATACAAGAATAATTAAAAGGAAAGTGATGTGTATTAAAAATCATTTTTATGCAACGAATGAAACTTAGATGACACCAAGTTAATTGTTTTAAGAGGCGTGTGTGTATTACACAGTTTATAGAAGAATGCTTCAGGGACAAACTAAAGTAAGAGACACTCCAATTAGTAATTAAGTGAAAGTAGTTATTTATAGTTAAGTTAATAGTTTTGTGGAAACGATTACAGCGGCTGTGCGTGAAAACTGTTATTGCATGGCTAAATAGTAGTAATAGATTTATTATTTTGACACTAAAGTCAGGAACACTGATGATCTCCCGCTAGCTTGTTTAAAATAGATTCCGTGGTTACGTGGACCACTGAGCTGGTTTCTGTTCTGCGCATAAAAATGTTTCCATTTGAGGTCCATACGAACTTGAAATGTAAATCCTTTCCTATTAAACGCGCCTTACTGAACAAAATTCTTCTCTCTTTAGTCAGGTGTTCGTTTATGTATATTTTTCTGCTATTTCCGGGAATATCGAGCTTGTCCGTAGTAACGTCGCGGCGAACTCGAGCAGCTCGCAGCAACTGATCACGGGGTGCGCGACGTGTTAGAGTGACCACCACAGGACGAGGCATACTTTATTTTTATTAAAAAGAATAAAGTATGGGGATGGAAAATAACGTAGGATACGTTATTTTAAAACCATACGGTTGGCAACCCTAGCCACACCCCTCAGATGTTTTTTAAGCTAAACATGATGTTTTGCTACTGTTTAAGCGCTACCCGAATACCCGAAAGTCCCGGGTTCGATTCCCGGGTTCGGGAAAGTGTGTATCGTATTTTGATGCATAGCCCGGGTTTGTGATCACTGATCACCAACCCGCATTGTTATGCGTGGTGATTATGATATATAGTGATGACTAGATATCATATCAATGATGGTGGCCTTTGCCCAGAAGTGGAGAGTTATAGGGTGTATTTAAGTAAATGTAGCCTATAACTATGTCCCACTCTCTTGTTGGTTACATACAACAAAGTACAAAATGTGAGATTTTGTTACTGTTTGATTGAGTAGGTAATCCTCCGTGCTTCGGAAGGTAGGTATACGTAATCCGTTGGTCCCGGCAGCATTAGCAGTCGTTACCAACCACTAATCCACATTGAGCCCGCATGGTGGTCTATTTATGGCCCGTTCTCCTTGTGGTGTTCATGTGGTTTTCATCCATAGGGATAGCTCGTGCCCCAGCAGTGGGGACAAAAATGAGCGGGGTAACGCAAAACTTGCAAACGAAACAGCGATGAGATGAGAGTGGGACGATTTGGGGTTGGTAATCGGAACTCTTGGGGCCAACTGCTGGCGGACTTTAAATTAAAGCTTTATAAATCGATGGGTACCTAGGTAATTCACAAAACAAATACCTAACAACTTACAATAAAGTACTTAACAACTTATATTGTCTTCTAATGGGGTAAAGGTCAGTCGCAAGCTGATAATAGAATAGTAACGCCTTGATGAATACAAGAGCAAATTGTTTTAGTTACGTCGCTATTGTCATTGTAAGAAGACCGCCTCAGTGACACTTGGCATACACAAACACGTTAGAGCTCTACCGATGTATGCCTTCCTCCAATAATTCTTTATAATGCCGTTGATCCTTGGGGTTCAAGGACACTGCCGCCGCAACACAACAATGCTACAAACATTGATGTTATGGCGTCTTATTTAAATAAAATGGTGATAGCTAGCCAGGCGGACATACTACCACCAACCAAACCGAGTACACAAATCGAGCCCGGGACATCTGGACCTGAGACTGACTGACTGACACTGAACCGCAGGGGTGGTTAGAGAGTCTTCACTTCGATCTTACTCTATACTTGCCCCACCATTATAGGTGCGGTAAGATAGAGTGATAGAGCGGTAGAGCTACAGAGGATTACCTCTGTAGCTCTATCCAAGTCAAGTCAGTTTACCAGTCCTAGAGTCATAGCCAGTCAAAACAACAATAGCCGTCCGTACAGTGTGAATTCAATTGTTCAGTGAGTTTCTTTAATTGAACATTCGATATAAAATGAATAACGCAATGGCTTTAGTGCTTCATCTAGGTCAGGGGTTCCCAACCTTTTTTTGTCTACTGCCCACTTTAAGAATAAATTATTTTTTAACGCCCTCCTTTTTAAACATACTTAAAAACCGCTAAGTACTTATAACTGATTCATCATCATCATCATCATCTCAGCCAAACTAACTATAACTATAACTGATTATTGAAACGCAACTTTATAGTATTCGGACAGAGTATCTTTTATTGAAAATAAATCAAACATAATCAATTCTTATATAAAAACTAATGTGAAGGTTGAATCTGATGCTGTTCAATAAGTTTGTTGATATCAGGTTCCAATTTACTCAAAAACAGCCGCAAGTCGCCACGTTCGGTAACACGCAAACGATTTCTCTTTTTAGTAAGCAGCGTTGCCACAGCACTAAATCCACGTTCACACAAATATGACGATGGAATGCTATCAAGAATCGTTGAACAATTAACCACAATCCAGGGTACAGTTGCGGGATCGGTTTTTGTAGCCAAAATTCTTGATATCCATTTTTGAACTTGATTTTTATTTCTTCGTTTGTTGTCAATTCTATAAGTTCTTCTTCCAGCTGAGGTGACATTGCTGTGTTGACATTTGAAAACGGATCCAACACCCAGTCTGGTATTTCCAAGTTTAAAATGTCCTGGTATCGTTCGGTGAAGTCAATGTGGAGGTTTTCCAAATGTTGGCAGTAGGCAAACAAGTCGTCGTTACTGCAGGATACTGATAAATTCGGAAAATTGTGAAACTCACGTCTGCCCATATTCTTTTTGTGCAGAAGCAGTTTGGCTGCGAAAGCAGCAACGACATTTTTTGTTTTAATTAAATTTAGTTCATCGCCTTGCAGTTGGAGGTTCATGTCGTTGAACAATTTATACAGGTCTGTCATGTAAGCTATATCATTCTTTGATGTTATGAGCTTGTTGCGCAGTTCTGTATCTTTAGTTTCCAAGAACTCTATCACAAAGTCAAACAGGTTGTAAAATCGAATCAGACAATTGCCTCTTGACAGCCAACGAACTTCAGTATGAAGCAACAAACGGTTGAAATCTTCGTCATTAGTAACACAAAGCTGATGAAATAATCTATCATTCAAAGAGCTGCTACGGATTTTATTGACTGCTTTGATGACATATTGCAGTGATTGAAATAGTCGTTCACTTAAGTTTCTAGCAACCAAATGTTGTCTATGAATAACGCAATGTATAGCAAGGACATCTGGAATTTTATTCTTTAAGTACGCTATGAAGCCTTTATGGCGCCCTGTCATAGCCGGAGCGCCATCCGTAGCAACTGATATAATATTTTTCAAAGGAATCTCTTTCTCTTCACAAAACTTTTCCAATGTATTGAATATGGTTTCGCCTTTTGTATCTGTCTCCAAATTTCTGGCAAACAATAGTTCTTCACGTATTTTCTCATCTTTAATAAACCTCACGTAAGATAGCAACAACGCTTCATTAGTTGGTAAAGTGGACTCATCGAGCTGAATTGAGAATTGACTAGTCCTCAGATGATTGCACAATGATTTTTCAATGTTTTCAGCCATTTCATCAATTCGTCTTTGCACAGAATTATTACTCAAAGGAATTTTTCGGATAATATTTGCGGCCGGTTTATGAAGCACAGTAGTTATTACTTCCTTTATTGCTGGCAAAATTAACTCTTCTCCGATGTTGTGTGGTTTGCCTTTTTGAGCAATTAACAAAGAGATATTGTACGAAGCTCAAAGTCCGTCGTCATCTTGCTTAGCAGCCGCCGAAAATAGTTTTGATACACTTGGCTGAGTATTATGCTTTTTCTTTAGGTCTTGAAAATATGCTGCATTCTTGTCTTTCTTATCAGGATGCATTTTATTCAAATGATCTTGCAGTCTTGAAGGCTTCATTGCTTCGTTCGAAAATGTTTTTAGACATAGAAGACACAAAGGCGACGACGGGTTTGTGGGATTTTCAATAAATCCGAATTTAATATATTCCGCAGAGTATTGCCGTCTCTTCTTTTTTACTTCCGACATTGTTTTGTTTTGAGAAATACGTAAGTGTTGAAATCAAGTACTGCTTATCTATTAAGCGCGAAACCACAAATGAAAATAAAATAAATTTACGTCGTTTATATAGGATTGCATAAGCAGCACGCACCAACAGGAATAAGACAAACGTGCATAAACTCGTTTATCTCATTCGACGCCCAATCGTACTCGACAAGCAAGAACAAGTATTATAGAACCAGCCGATTGATACAGGAATGTACAAATCGGATTATTTAACAAAAACTTGTTAAAACATGATTGCCCGCGGTCTATTATATCGAACCGAGTTTGAGCTATATCTTAATTAATATTAGTTGATGTTCACAAGATGTAGTCGAGAGTCGAGAGCTCACTCGGTGTCTAAGAGTCTTCCTAGTTAGGTAGATGAAATTATAAATCGACCCCAAAGCCCTACACAACGCCCCCTTTTTTTTCTGGGTCTCTTACCGCCCCCCTTTAGGCCTGCAGCGCCCACAAGGGGGCGTTATCGCCCACGTTGGGAAAGACTGATCTAGGTTAACCTAACGATGTTAACCTAGATGTTAGCCTAGATTAAGCGCAAACCCTGCCCAAAACATTATTCTGCTCTATCAAATTTATTGTTTAAAGTTGAGAAAGTCAAATCTAAATTGAAGTTTCTTGTTTCTTGTAAAGGTTTTCATGTTTGTTGTAAAGGTTAGCATAGAGCTCCCAATGTTTCCAAGCAGACGTTGTCTACGCTTTGCCACCTGGTAGATATATATATATATATATATATATATATATATATATATATATATATATATATATATATATATATATATAATAACTAGAAGCCTGAATTTTCAGTAACCAAGCAGGCATTGTATAAACACGGTATATTTCAAATTTCATTCAATTTGAACCAGTAGTTTAAGAATTATAACTAGTCAAAGTTTCTTTCTTTTCAAATTTTGTGAGTGTGTTTCAGTGAGTGCACTGACTCCCTGACCGATCATCAAAACTCTAAGGCACTTTTAGCAGACATAGAAGCTTCAAATTTAGAATACAATTAGTGTTAGTGTATAAATCAAGGAAGAACTAAAATATTTTGCAATTTCGGTCCAGTTTTCTAGATACACCAACTGCATAAATAACTTTGTAATCCTGTATAAATGTACAGGATTACAAAGTTACATTTGCAGTTAATGAATCAGTGTACCTGTTTATGTGTAATATTATGGAATAATAATTGTAGATAGGTACCTAGATGGTACCGGAAAGGAAAAAAAGTAAGACTATCTACAAAAAGAAATGAGATAGGTAACCATCAAATAAAAACTTGTAAAAAAACTCAGTTCTTCTACCGTAAAAAGTTGTGAGATCCATGTAATACCAAGTTAGTTAATTTATTCAGTTTAAGGGACCTTCTGTCTTAAGTTATTACATAATTAGCTAACCTAACAACATCTTTAGACTTGATTTTTTTATAAGTTTGTTTTTGATGGTTTATAATGATGATAGAGATCATGATATTTTTTGATTCAAAGATTCTGACTCTGAAGATTTGATTCAAAGACTCGTCCGTCAGCATGGGAAAGTCGAAAACTAAGAGTTGGAGAAATACGCGATAAATTTTTTAATCGAGTTTGATTCTCGGTGCGTATTTTTTCTGAAAATTTGTGAATGTCTAATCTTTGCTTTAGAATCGACGTCATGCTTACTTATAATAAAAAACTATCTAACAGTTTTAAACATCATCATTTCCTAAATGCTGTTTCTTAAATTTTTCGACGGAGTATAACTCCGTCGAAAAATGTATAACTAATATTAGTATTTTTATTATTTGATTTTTTGTATTCCAAATGAATAGAATAGAATAGAATAGAATATTGTTTAATGCTTAAACTGTAGCGCAGATTGAAGCGCAGGTGGTCAGCGTTAGCCTGCAAGGATATTCTTCCAATGGAGATCAAATAAAACAGCAGAATTGTACAAAAATTGCAGCAGCGTATATTGCGTGTTGAACGGGGTTACAAGAAGAGGGATATATCCAAAAATTGACTTTGACAGTTCAATATGTTGCCTTATAAAAATAAAGATATAAGAATACTCATTTTAACACTTCCCCTTATTCTTAATAATCTTTTAATACCAATTACATACCAAAAATGCACATCAATTCAGTTACAATACAAACAATCCAAAATGCAACAGGTACCTATACAAAAACACAGACATATCAAACAACATATCAAAAAAACAAAATGCAACACAATGCAATTCTCAAACATATTTAAAATGTTTAACATTCATATCATTGACAAAATTACAATGCTTTTCCAATGGCAGAGGTTTAGTAAGTATATCTGCAGGCATATTCTGGGTAGGCAGGTATCTTACACTTAAGTAATGTTTCTGAATTAGATCTTTAATAAAGTGATATCGCAAATCGATATGTTTGGTTCTTTTATGAGAAAATTCCCTTGATTGTAACAATTTCTGTGCGCTCTGATTATCGTTATACACAATCATATCAACTTGCGTCTCATTTATTTCCCACATAAAATTTTTAATGAAACATAATTCTTTGCAAGCGTCTGTCACTGCCATATATTCGGCCTCGGTGCTCGACAGTGCGACGCTGCGCTGCTTCCTAGCCTCCCAGCTAACAGTATTGTTTCCTAACTTAACTAGGAAACCTGTATATGACTTACGATCTGAAGGATCGTTCGCCCAATCAGCGTCTGCATAGGCCACGACATTTAAAGTATCACTTTTACTGAAATGCAATCCATGATTTACAGTACCAGCAAGATAGCGAAGAACGCGTTTCGCCGCTATCCAATGGATTTTGTCAAACTTGGTCACAAACTGACTTAACTGACTGCAAGTATAAGCTATGTCCGGCCTTGTGCAAACTGCGAGATACATTAGTGAACCTATGAGCTGTCTATACTGATAGATATCATCGTCAATACAAACATCAGAATCACAATTTAATTTACTATTGAGAGCCATTGGTGTGGACACGGGTTTACAATGTGACAATCCATAACGATTTAAAATTTTCTTTATATAATTAGACTGATCTAAAATTAAGGTATCTTTAGTTCTTGTCACATTTATACCTAAACAACATTTTAACAAACCTAAATGCTGTACATCAAATTCCTTTTTCAGTAATTTATAAAATGACCTATCTTTACGATTAGTAAAAACATAGAAATCATCTACATATAGTGCCAAAATTGTATACTCACTTTCATTTATTTTAATGTAAACACATGGCTCACACTTACTCCTTTTAAAATCATGTGATTCCAGAAACTCATTTACCTTTTCATTCCACATGCGTCCCGCTTGCTTTAATCCATAAATACTTTTATTCAAAATGCATACTTTACTTTCATCTCTTATGTAACCCTCTGGCTGCTCCATATATATACATTCATTGAGGTCACCGTTCAAAAAGGCTGTACTTACATCTATATGTTCAATATCAAGGTTATGTTGGTTGGCCAAGGCGAATAATATTCTCAAGGTAGAGTGTCTAACCACGGGCGAGAATGTTTCATTGTAGTCAACACCCTCCCGTTGGCTAAAACCACGAGCTACTAACCTAGCCTTACATTTATCTGGTTTACCTGACTCATCGCTTTTTATTTTATAGATCCATTTACATTTAATTATGTTTGCATTTGATGGACGGTCTACCAGTCTCCAAACATTATTATTTAACATAGAGTTATACTCTTTATCCATGGCTATTTGCCACTTAGAACAATCCATCGAAGACATTGCATCACGATATGTCTGTGGCTCACAAAAATCAGAACATAATTCAAAATGTTCTGACGACAACAAAGACGTGTCATAGTCACACACATACCGTAACGGCGGAATACCTCGCGTACTGCGAATAGGGTTGCTGCGGACGGTCACGGAAGCCTCCGGACGAGTCGCATCCTTTGTTGACGCCTCTCCCGATGAAGGCTCATACCCTGGACTGCTTTCAGCGTCAGGCGCAGATTCCACACTGGTGTCACTGCTGGAGCCGGACTCGCCAGACAACGAGTTAACTGAAATTGGAGAGAAAAACTCATCAACGTCACTATGTGACTGATCTGGGTTTAAATCATTGTGAGAACTCAGATTTTTACAACACACATTATTAGGCATAGACCTCACTGAACTATCAGATTCATTACTATTTTCATTGTGACTAGAATCCAAGACATGGCTTTCTGAATGAACATCATTGCTTATACTAAGTTCATTGCCATTTAATTTATTATTATAAATCATGTCAATGCATACAATTTCAGAATTAAATTCATTATTATTAATATCATCATTAATGTCATAAGATAAAACTTTTCTGAAATCCAAATAAAATTTATTTTCTAAAAACTCAACACTTCTTGCAATTATAATTCTCCTAGGATTAGATGGTTCGATCAATCTATAACCTTTAGATGTTTCGCAGTATCCTACAAAAATAGATAACCTTGACTTGGCATCTAACTTTGACCGAGCGGGTTTGGGTAATAAGTAATAGGCAACACACCCAAATACTTTAAGATGCTTGAGACTGACGCTGCGTCCTGTCCACACTTCCTCAGGTAGTTGGCCAGCTAACGCTGCAGTGGGGCTTCTATTTTTCAAATATATTGCTGTCATTGCAGCCTCTCCCCAAAAACGGTTGCAAAGCCCTGCTTGCCTAAGCATGCACCTTACTTTTTCCATTACTACCCTATTCATACGTTCAGATACTCCATTTTGAGCTGGACAGTATGGCACTGTCGTTTGATGAACAATCCCCTCACGAGCTAAGTACTCCTTAAATTGGATACTGCAGAACTCACCTCCATTATCTGTTCTGAGACATTTAACATGGAAACAAGTTTGCTTCTCAACAAGTCTTTTGAAATTTATAAAACAAGACATTACCTGATTTTTGGTCTTTAATAAATATCCAAAAGATTTTCTGGAAAAATCATCAGTAAACATTAGTAGATATCTAGCTCCACTCCAGCTGCTGTCCTGCATTGGCCCGCACACATCTGAGTGCACGATTTCCAAAACCTGGGTTGCTCGACGAGCCACACCTTTTGGGTACGCCTTGGCAGCCTGCTTCCCCTCAATGCATGCTATACATGGAGAAATTTTATTAGTATTCTGAAAAATAACACCACGATTAGCACATTTATTTAAGGTTTCCAGGCCTTTCAAACTTAGGTGCCCCAATCTACAATGCCACACATCCTCAGACACGCATGCAGCAGACCTTGCACTCTCTGCCTCCTGCACTTCATGTAGGAGTGCTGAAGAGTACACCTTAGCTAGATTCTCTAATTTATATATGCCTTTGTGACACTTAGCAAACAACACCGGTTCCCCCTTAATTTCACACTTTTTATAAAAGAAACAACCATCCTCCTTAAATACAACAGTCATCCCTCGCTCAACAACTTTACTCACAGACAACAAGTTCGCAGACAATTTTGGTACATACATTACATTTTTGACTAACCAGTCACTATTTGAGATTTTTAAATTAATATCACCAATACTTTCACTTACAAGTTTCTCATTATTTGCTATTGCAATCTTACTGTAATTTTCCCTTAAATTACACAACTTATCTTTGAAGTTGGTCATATGCGAAGAGCATCCAGAATCCACAATCCAGTCTTCTGTTGCCACAAAACCTGAAGCAAGCAACGTTTGTTCTTGATCTTCATTCTTCTTTTTGAATGAGTTCTTTTTGTTCTTCAGTTTATAACACTGTGACTTTATGTGACCAGGCTTCTTACAAAAATGACAAATAATATTCTTCTTAGAATTCACAGCTAAAGCTGTATTTGAGTCATTTGTGTGCGATGAACTTCTACGGTACTCCTCCTGTAGTAGTCTGGTGCGTACCACTTCGCTTGAGAGTGAGCTTGAAAGACATAGGGTTCCCAATCCCGACACAAGAGCATCATACTCCTGTGGCAATCCCACAAGCATAATCTCGGCTACCTCGGCATCATCAATGTTTCTGCCGATGTCTGCTAACTGTTGAACAGTTGTCATGATAGTGTTTATGTATTCAGTCATACTCCTGAATTCCAAGAAATCCATCCTGTGTAGTTGTCTGAGTAATACAACACGACGGTGCAATCCTTTATCCTCAAATATTGCACTTAATTTATCCCACGCTTCTTTAGCTGTTTTAACACTATACACGTGTTGATATAAAGCTGGCATTATTGTCAAGCATAGCCGTGCAAGAGCCCTCTGATCCTTATTGGTATCTGTTTCAGTACCTAAAATGGCTTGCCACAGACCGTCCATAGTTAGCGCCATGCGCATTGCAAATTTCCATGTCGAATAATTAGCCACGCCCTCTAATTTTTCTATTTGAACATTGTTTGAAACTAACCTCTCGTTTGTTGCGTTAAGCAGTTGTGCATTAGATAAATCTATATCAAGATTATTTGGCATGATTTACAATTTTAGGTTATCTGGCTGGCAAATGGGTAAATGGCGGTGGCGATGGCAGCTAGCCGGTCGGCACGTGCATATGCGATCCTTGAATATAAATAAGTATAAAAATCTGGGTCCTAACCTGTAGCGCAGATTGAAGCGCAGGTGGTCAGCGTTAGCCTGCAAGGATATTCTTCCAATGGAGATCAAATAAAACAGCAGAATTGTACAAAAATTGCAGCAGCGTATATTGCGTGTTGAACGGGGTTACAAGAAGAGGGATATATCCAAAAATTGACTTTGACAGTTCAATATGTTGCCTTATAAAAATAAAGATATAAGAATACTCATTTTAACATAAACTGTGTAGGTACAATTTGCGGTTGAGGATGCAGATACATTTGAGTTACAACAGTATACCTATTTATGGGTATAACGGGCATGCAATTTTTAAGTAGATTAAAACTAATCAAAAATAAAAAGTAAAAACTAATCAAAGATTAATACTAACATGAAACTAACAGTAACTTATCATAAACTTATTACAATAAGGTTAATTACAATTTTATATTTTAATGTATAGTATTTCATCTAACTAAGCTGTAAAATGCGTTATTTATTAACCACTTTTTCAACTTAAATTTAAGAGTTGGTAACCCAAGAGCTTTAATGTCTGAAGGTAGATGATTGAAAACCTTTATACAAGTACTGAATGCACCCTTATAACACATGAGTAACTATTACTTTATTTATTTATTTATTTGAACAACCAACAAGATCAAACTCTAAACATGCTAGTAACTTACATTTAACATTTTCTAAGCTAGGTGTTGCCTTAATTATAGGTTCCCACGGCATGCATAAGAATATAATACTAAGGGTATCGGAATCCGATGACCAAAAAGAAAATAATACAATAAAAACTAAATCTAGTAACTCTGTGCTTATAGCACATGTGATTGTTCATTCTCAGAATACATAAATCATATTTATATTTATTGCGGACATTTGGACGTGAAGTGCTTTTGCTGTCAAAATACTCTGGGGTTTGTTTAATAAAAACTGCTGACTCTAAAATAAAAATATTGGTTAATGTTAGATAGCCTTTTTCCCTAAATATGTTTCTTACTGTTTCGTCTGAATACATGTTGTATATAGGTAATACGTAAACACCTTTTTTGTAAGAGAAATATCGATTGAACGGTAACCGAGTTTCCCCAGAATATCACACCATAAGTCAGCAGCGGGTAGACCTGCCCAAAGTAAGCGGCTCTAGCCATAACTAACTAACTAGAATGGCGCAGCGACCCAAAGTGAGTCTTGGCTTCCGATAATAAGAGTCGCCATCTGGATCTGTCCTGCGCCACCTGGTGCCAGTCGTCCGCGTTGAGCTCGCGCAAGTCCTTACAGACCTCGTCCTCCCAGCGGTACCAACCGGTCGTCCAACCGGTCGTCGGCCACTAAGACGTCCCGTGTACGCTCGTTTTACAGCACGGCTCTAGCCATAGACTATGTATAATATTATGGCTCTAGCTTATTTAGTCACAAGATAGCTCTCGGGGGTATCGGTAGCTCAGCGGTCAGTGCATTGGTTCGGTAATCCAGGGGTCGTGAACTCTCGTTCTCGTTCAATTTCCACGCGAACTTCCTGAAACGGGTTGATTTTTTTTAGTATAGAATTTTAATATTTGTATGTGAAGTAGTTATGTAAAAACTATCCCTAAACAATATTGACGACCTCCGTAGCCGAGTGGCTTGCACGCCGGACTTTGTGCGGCGCTAACTCTGAGGTCCCTGGTTCGATTCCCGGTCGGGTCAATATCGAAAACGAACTTTTCAATATTGTGTCGGGTCTGGGTGGTTGTGGTACCGTCGTTGTTTCTGATTGCTACGGCCACACTTGAAGGTCAAGGTTCGTGTTCGCGTGGTCACGATAAAACTTCATGTTCGATCTACGTCGAAGTGTTTGGCCACATCAAAAAACTTTGCTACGTCGTGATAATTCATTTCGCGGAAAAAATGGAAGAGGCGGTTGCGGTATATTAATATGTCAGCAAATAATTATTTACTGCATCTTTATTATTTAAACAAAAAAGAATAAAAGGGTACCTAAAGAAGAGAAATAAAAGGTGATGGTAGATGTTATCTATACACAAAAATCGGACAAATTAAGTACTTTTATATTGAAAAAAGTCAGTGTTGATAAAATTTGCGTATAATTATATATTACCATAATCATTACTTTTATATTTTTTAACATTGCTGAAGTTTGCTAGTTTTGAATACTTCTACTTATAACATCACAAACTACGAAGGAACCCTATCATAATATACCTACTTTCTTTTTTTCAGGAATTTCATAGATAGGTAATATGTTTACGGAATTAACGGCTGAACCTGAACAATTTTTTTAATTTTGTCCGTATGTCTACGTCTGATTTTGAAATTCTACTTCAAAAGCTAGCTAACCTTTCATTACAAAACAAGATACAACATTCAGGATGGCAATTACAGCAAAAGTGAGATTGGCAATAGGACTGCGTTATTTGGCTACAGAAGATAATTTTGGAAGCCTTCATTATTTATTCAAAATTTCTCACCAACTAATTTCTGAAATAGTGCATGAAGTATGCGCAGCCATCTTGAATGTTTTGAAGGATGTAAGGTAAGAAAAAAAATGTATGAACCAGTTTTACTTTGAACTAAGTAAGTATTTTAAAGTATAAAACAAATAAGTAAATTAAAATGGAAAAGATGTCATTCATTCATTCGTATAGTTTGAAGACGGCAAATACGTTTAATGATGTGGTGATTGGGATGTGGATGGACGTGATGGAGTAGCCTGCTCAAGTCGATCAATCATGCCTGCTCGGAAAATCAAATTATAAATATCATTCATTACGATTTCTCGCGTATTGTGATTATTTAGTTTTCTTATTTTATGTGCAATTAATTTTCCAAATATTTCATATTCATCATTCAAGCTGGTTTTAATGTTCTGAAAAGCTTCTTGCATTTGTTGTTTAGCTTCTATAATATCTGGAGGTAGATTATCTCTTCTTGGTTTTTTTCCAACACTTGATTTTGGTTTTTCTTCTATTTCACTATCCTCAGTATCAATTCTGTTCTGTGTCTCATTTTCTTCATTGAACTGAAAAAAAATAAAAATTACAGATGTCTGTTAATAAACAAGAGTGGTTGGAAAAAGAAGCGGGTTTCCTTGATTATTTCCGCATTGTTTAGCTACTATGGATGGAAAACATGTTTTTACTTTATCACCAATACATACCTAGTGGAAGTGAATAATTTAATTACAAGCTTACATTTAGTATTGTACTCTTGGCTTTAGTGGACAGAGATTATCGCTTCGCGTTTGCAGATGTTGGTTGTCAAGGAAGAATTAGTGACGGAGGCGTCTTCCGAAATAGTTCATTATTTCGGGCATTTAGAAATAATACTCTTGATTTACCAACACATTCAACACTTCCCGAATGTAGTGACCATGTCATGCCCTATGTGTTTGTGGCAGATAATGCACTGCACACAAATATTATGAAACCATACCCTGGTGGCCACCAAGAAGGAAGTGTTAAAAGAATTTTTAACAGCCGATTATCAAGAGCCCGGATTAAAGTTGTGAACGTATTTGGTGTGATGACAGCTGTATTTCGAATAGTACGGAAACCAATCTCCCTTCAACCAGTTCGTTCATCGAATGTTGTGATGGTATGCGTATTACTGCACAATTTCTTGAGGAATAGTAGAACATCAAACAATTTCTACACGTGACCTGGCTTTATAGACTCAAATTATAGATGGAGAAGTAGTTCTAGGTACGTGGAGGCATGAACAACAAACAGATTGTGCTTTGCGATCACTGCCGGCAGTCGCTAGGCGAAGTGGTCTTATGCCAATGCAAATAAGGGACAAATTTGTTGAATATTTCGCAACCTGTTACAATTAATAATAAATAGATAATAAGGAGAAGCTTGTTTTATTTACTTACCTTTGGAGTAGATATAGTAGGCTGGCACTCATACACAGGAGCAAGAAAACTATTCATTGCCGAAAAGGCGAACCAATTTGTTTGGTAAACATCGTCCTTGTTTGCTCCAGACTTTAACGATCTTTTATATTTATTTAGATGTGTTCTATAATAAGCCATAAGCGATTTCATTTTTGCTTTTAGTTCCTCCACCGTAACAGGCCACCTTAAATTATTTTTAATTCTCACCCATGCGTCGTAATTCAAATGTTTTTTCTTGTGACTTGGCTCTTGGGGGTTCCATAAAACTGGTTCAGATTCATAATTTTCTATGAATTCTAATATTCTTTCATTACTCCAATCCATAATCAACACAAATCAGAATAATTAGGAAACACGTTCTAACCGCTCGGCGCCTCGCAGTCAACTAAGCGCGCGGAATGCTACGTACGGCCACACTATCGCGAACATTTCCCGTTTTCACGACAGGCAATAATTACTTTTTTGACCGTGTTCTGAAATGTGACTATTGCTTGGCCCGACTTGACGTGAAAACGGAAAATGTTCGCGATACCACGATATCGCGAAATGGCCGGTATCGCGATAAAACCATTTGATGTGCGGCAACTTACCGACAGCGACGCGAAGGGCATTTGTATTCGCGATGATGATTCGCGATAGGACGAATTGTTTGACCGGACGAGACGTGTCGCGACACCGCAAATCTTCGCGTTATCGGATAATTTGGCCGTAGCATGAAACGAGTGCTTGCTACTTACCTTGGGATCAGAACAATTTATGTGATGTAGTCTAATATACTTAATAATAATAATAATATAGGCTGTCTTTTAATTATGCTGTCTACTGGGGCCACGTGATGGAGACTTTAACGTAAGCTAGTTTATAAAATCCATTGAACCAAGTTTAACCCTATATTTAAGTGTAATAGTTAATAGCATGTCATTGATGGTTTTCATATAACAACAGTTGTTAGCAGCATAATAAACAAATCCTTGAAAAACTCGTTATGAAAACCGGCGTCTCGGCAGCTTACGGCAAGAGCAGTGTCACGGATTGCGGAAGGTCTTAAGTTCGAGTTCTATTTAAGGTACTTGATTTTTCGAGTGTTTCCACTATGATAGAGGTAAGTTTACCTTTTTAGGGTTCCATAGCCAAATGGCAAAAAACGGAACCCTTATGGATTTGTCATGTCCGTCTGTCAGTCTGTCCGTCCGTATGTCACGGCCACTTTTTTCCGAAACTATAAGAACTATACTTTTGAAACTGGTAAGTAGATGTATTCTGTGAACCGTTTAAGATTTTCTCACAAAATCAGAAAAAAAACAATAAATTTAGGGGGTTCCCCATACTTAGAACTGAAACTCAATTTTTTTTTCATCAAACCCATACGTGTAGTGATCTATAGATAGGTCTTCAAAAATGATATTGAGGTTTTTTATATATTTTTTTTCTAAACTGAATAGTTTGCGCGAGACACTTCCAAAGTGGTAAAATGTGTCCGCCCCCCCCTGTAACTTGTAAATAAAAAGAATGATAAAACTAAAAAAATATATGATGTATATTACCATGCATACTTCCACCGAAAATTGGTTTGAACGAGATCTAGTAAGTAGTTTTTTTTAATACGTCATAAATCGACAAGAATTTTTATATTATGTTACTTGCTGCTACGGAACCCTTCATGGGCGAGTCCGACTCGCACTTGGCTGCTTTTTCTTATATAAGCTCAAGCGCGTGAATACCAGACACAATAGAATTTTAATTGTTATCGGCCACCTGGTGGTCGATCGACGCTCAAGGGGATATGGGCGATTTTTAATTGGATCTAATTATCACACACTAAGATATTATTTACGATTTCTTCTCCCACTCTTCAAAGTAACTAAGTGGTAACTAATTTTTGTCACTCAAAATTTTCGAACAGTATCTTGATAGTTTTGTAAATAATGCAAAAAATATTATATTTCATAGGTAGGTAGTGTATTTTTTGTAACTTTTAACTTTGAGATCACTGGTGATACTCTAATATCACCCATATGTCTTGCGTAACGTGTGTTCTAATTATTTCTTTGTGCATAAGGATTAATTTCATGGTATCGACTTAAATGTAAAAGAACTTTGGGAAATAACATTAGAATAATTATTTACTTTAATTACTATGTTTTGTTTTCTTTTAGTATCTGATATTAAGATAACTTTAGTACCTACCTATATCTGTGATCAATAGTTTCATACACGGCGCGTTTCATTTGCACTGCTCACTATTACAAGACAGAAAAAAATATTAATAATCCTGTCATCCTGTTAATGTCACTTTTAACTTTCTGAAAATTCTTAATCGACATAACTTTCAACAAAAATAAACTTCAAAAGAGCTTAACCCTAAAATGATTCGCAATAACTAAAGTACATCGCACGTAACAACCGATAGAATACATCGCTCGCGTTTTTCTATCGCAACCGAATCCCGAGGCGACAGCAAATAACTTTTCTTAGTGAATTACATGAGGTTGCCGTTTCCCCTACGCTCGTCCCTCCCATCTCTCCCTCGTGGAGTGGGCCATTCAGCGTTTTGCGAAGCTCTCACGGTGCTTACGGAGTTGGTTTAGTTTGGCGGGCAACGTCTTACTAAACGGCCGCGCGGTTTGCCCACGCTCGGTGCACGAATACAAGCCAAGTTTATGTGAACGTGACAATGTCTAGAAACGTACAGCTTTTACGATGGTTCGCCGTTGTAAACATCGCATTGGTAAGGGTACACCGATTGAATTATGTTGTGTTATGTTAGAAGTAGGTAAAAGTTGAATTGATTTTTTTTATTGGGGAGCTTTTTTCATGTTGTTAAAAATTAAAAGAAAATTAAAGGGGGTGTGCGACGTTACGATTTTGGGGTTAATTTTTTTAATGTATGTTATGTATGTGTAATAACGTAGGTACATAATTCATAATAACAATTTAATTAACATAAACGGTTTTAACAGTAATTAGTTAAGTAATTAAAATTAGTTAATCAAGTTTCAGTTGCATTTAATGTCAGGATCTAGGTTTAATGTAGATATCCACCGTATATATTATTACAGCTTCGATAGAAGCTATGCCTTTTGTTGTCAAATAAGATAACATGAAATTCGTAACTAAAATAAATTCCAGAATATTCTGAAAAAGTCTTACGATGCGGCGCATGCCCATTTCGATATACTTATTATATTATGATAATTGATGATATGATATGATAATTAGATAAAAAGAGAGAGAGAACTGCCATCAGTTCTCTTGTAAAAGGAAATCTCTTGTTTAGAAGGAAGAAATGTATGATGGTGATTGAAGTAAATTAATAGGGTTCTTTGTTATTTATTACATATGAAAAATTGTTATCACACGTCAAAACAAAATTATGTCATAGAATAAAATATGTCATTTGTTTTTTTAAAGATTAATATGAATGTGCTATTAATTTGTACTTTTAATGTTTTGGAAAATTAACTGTTGTTTGATGACTTGACGATTCAACACCCTTATTGCAGTGTGGATATTGAGATAAACGTAGTCAAAACACAAATGCATTCCAGTTCATATTTCGTGTGGCAAAACTAGTGCCATCTAGTTTGATCAGTACAATCTTAGAAAAATCTAATGACAAACTGACGTGAATTTTGTAAATATTATTATTTTGTTTCGTTTTTTTCCGTAAGAAATGAAACGGCTCGCCCATCGAAAAAATATCAAATTAATAAGTAACACAAGTGATAAAAAGTAGAATAAGTTCATAACTTTTTACGATATAACAGACATGCTTGTGAGTTAATAACTGTGTTTGGTAAAGGCGGCATATGTTTCCTGAATTTCGCGGTAACATGCGGATGTTCCAAACGTATTATTTCGGTACCGATTATTTTAAGCAGTTTTAAATTTAACTTGTATTGCTACATATTATTTGTTTTTGGGTTATTTATATTAGTGTTAGGTACACTTTTAAACGTTTGCGTTAAAATTGGAACAAAATATTTAAAAAAATGCCAAAGATATGTACTTAAATACTTAATAAGAAGTTTGCGTTCGCGAGTTGGTATATAGCCTATAGTGAATTTGTTAACGGTACAAGTTAAACACAATAGAAAAAATAACAAAGTAAATGTAACCACATTTATCGCATTCGGGATCCTCCAGGACAGGATCCTCGGGGAATTGGATTCTCAGGGAATAACCCAAATTATAGATGGTGGATAAGGATTTTGATAGAAAAATGCGATTAGATTCTATGTGGTCTCAGGTTTGGTATATTGAGGGTAGGTATTTTTTGTTAAATATTGCATTTTTTCTTTTTCATGTTTAACTAATTGTCCTTCATCTTGATGTTAAATAACGATAAGACCGAAGGTGAAAGCGCACTTTACCCGGTATCTCCACGATGTTTAATACTACTTGTTTCAAAATATTAGGGTCTGATATTTAATAATAATAATAGTAATCTGTCATCGTACCGATTGTTGTTATATGGCCAAGAGCCTCGATCAACATCTAATGAGGCTCTCGTTAGGCGGCTGGATCAAGGGCCTGATTCAGAAGGCAGTTCTCTTCGATACGGCACGCATTGTTCCTGTCTCTGGAGCCCTAACCAACGGTAGCTTGGACCCTGGTCCCGATGCCGGCGGATCCCTATTTTTTATATATTTTTAAATGTTTTATTTATTTTGTTTTTAAAAAATATTTAAAAATGTAAATTTATAAATGAGAAAAAATAAATAAAGAGAAAAATAATAATATTAATTCGTTTATTTCCAAGAATATGGTGTAGGTACATTAGGGAGTCATGGTTGTTTAATAAGCTTACTTAATCAAGAAATTATTAAACCTCTATATTTACATAGCAGGAGGTAGTACTTATGCCTCCATGCATATAAATAAAAGATTTTACTGTCATAGACATATTATAATTTATATGTGCCGGTTTATGTTTTTTACGATAACCATAAACGCATCACCCATAGCGTTTACTCACCTTTTTATTGGTGCAAAGCAAACCGCAAGTATACGCTCATACGGCTTCAGAACGATTTATGTTATTTTTAAGCAAGAGATGCCGATGGAGATCATACAAAAAACTAAAGAAAATAATTATCTATACTGGCGTCTAGCCAAAGCCGTGCAATCTAACTTCTACCAACTCTCGCTGCCACCTCTGAGATGTCCTGACGGATCTTTAGCTCACAAGCTGCAGGAGAGGGCTGATCTCCTGGCCGGACTCTTTGCGGCTAACTCCCGAATCGATGACTGCAATGCACAGTCACCTACAATTCCTCACTGTGGCCACACAATGCCTGATATTAAAATCAGGTAGTGTGATGTACGTGCGGAGCTGCAGTCAATCGATGTTCGGAAAGCTAATGGCCCTGATGGCATTCTAGCAATAGTTTTAAAAATGTGTGCAGCGGAGTTGTCCCCCGTGTTAACTCGTCTTTACCGTCTCTCGCTTTCTTCAGGTTGTGTGCCGGAATCTTGGAGAGATGCTTATGTGCAACCGGTTCCGAAAAAAGGAGATCTGTCAGATCCGCCTAACTACCGCCCAATAGCCGTTACTTCAGTTTTGTGTAAAGCCATGGAGCGGATTCTAAACAAACAGCTTATCCGCTACCTAGAAGAACACCCCTTATTCACGATCGCCAATACGGGTTTCGGCCGAAGCGGTCAACGGGTGATCTTCTAGCGTTCGTTACACATCTCTGGGGTGAGGCTATTGATAAGCGTGGCGAGTCGGTGGCTGTTAGCCTTGGCGTAGCCAAGGCTTTTGATCGCGTCTGGCACAAAGCCCGTCTCTCCAATTTCCTGGCATACGGTCTGCCAGCTCAGTTCTGCAACTGGGTCGCTGGCTTCCTACATGAGCGTACTCTCAGATGGATGCGCTTCCCGGTTCATGTCAGTGAACGCCGATGTCTCTCTGGAGTCCGTTCTATTCCCCACGCTGTTCCTTCTGCATATCAATGATATGCTTCCACTTGGAAATTTTCATTGCTATGCAGAATGTACAGTGCACGGTGGATATAAGCGGCTGGGCAGGTCGAGACTGAAGAGAAACTTGTCAATCGGATATTGAACCTCATATCTAAATGGGGCTCCAATAAACTTGTTGAGTTCAATGCCAAAAACACAGGCATGCGCGTTCACGGCAAAAAAGTTGCCATTCATACCCCCTTCCCTCTCTTCAAGGCAGATCACTCGGCCTGCAGAGCAGTATTAACATGCTCGGTATGGAGATTCGCTGCGATCTGAACTATATCGAAGCCGTGATAATAACAGCGTCACGTAAACTTGGTGTCCTGAACAGGGTGAGGCGATTCTTTACGCCAGATCAGTTGTGCCTTGTGTACAAGACACATGTGCGGTCTTGCGTGGAGTATTGCTCGCACCTCTGGGACGGTTCCGCAAAGTACCTTCTCGATGACTTGGATAGATTGCAGAGGCGCGCTATACGCATTATCGGCAGTGTAGAGGTCACTAATGCTCTCGAGCCCCTGCAAATGCGTAGAGATATAGCGTCACTCAGCGTCTTTTACCGCTTATACGACGGCGGCGGCGAGTGCTCTGAAGAACTCTTTGACCTTATCCCACCTTCTCCCTTCCTCCATAGGAGTACGCGTGCTGCTCTCCGGAGTCAGCGCTATACTGTCTCGAACATTCCATTGGCAACAAGGAAATTTGGTGACTCGTTTCTTTGTCGCACTTCCAAAAGATGGAATAGTCTACCAGCACACGTTTTCCCTCTTTCCTATGACATGAGGTCCTTCAAACGAGGCGTGAAGAGGCACCTTGCGGGCCGGCAGGGTGAGAATGACTGATGCTGCGTTGTTTTCACGCTGCACCAGTTGTCCTTGCGTCTGGACTCCGTTTCCACTTAACATCAGGTGGAGTGGAGTCATTTGCCGAGCTATGTATAAAAAAAATAAAAGAAATAAGTAAATTAGTAATTAATTCACTAAATGACGCTTCTCATACTAAACATTTTATTAAAACTATGGTATTTATTGTCTTCTAAAGTTTACGAGAACACTACTACTAGTTTTAAATAATGTTTATTCTGACGTTTCGTTTGTGAGGTCACAGGGAGACTCTCAGTCTAAAACATTAACATTAACACAAATGTTTAAAAAAATTCCACGAGCAGTATTTGAACCTGCACCCTTCTGACATACCATAAAAATTATATAAACAAAAACATTTTACATTAACATTAATTAAATGTATAAAATAAACGACGGTAGATCCGTAAAAGTTTGTTTCATTTCAATTATGGTATTTCTTACAAATATTTATGGAGCTAGGCACCAATTTAGTTTAGTAACGTATAGGTACTTTTTGTAACTGACTAATTTACAAACTGAACATTTACGACTGCCGCGTTGAAATAGTGTAATTGATTTTGCATAGTTATATGTCGCGAAGTTAGTTAAAATAATATAGTAGTAGAGAGTAACCTAGGACATAAGTAGACACTAAAAACTTTATGAAACAGCAAAGGATGTTAATTGAAAAATTAATTATGTACCTAGTTATAAATATACATAAAACTTTATCCTCCTAAAAGAAACATTGGAAAATTATACGTTAACATAACTTACTTTGGCATTAAAGGTTTGTACAGTAAAAATTATAAACATGCAAACAATATCACTCTTAATACAATAGAATAAGAGTCAAGACTAGGCAAAAGTGTATACTTTGTTAATGCTCGTGACTGTACTTATGTATTTTACAAAATCAATCATGTATGGTTGGTGATTACTTACTAAGTACTTCGGTGGCAAAATAATTTATGATGTTAACCGTTGGTAGGTACACTCGGGATTCTCGACCCTCGGGAATCATAGGTGTTTCATTAACGAAAACATTCCGCTTGATTTATAGTTTCGGTTGGACTTGAAACCATTAACTATTTTACATACGATAACATCGCTCCTAACTGTAACCGTTGCAACATCCGTGCATCGAGCCGAATCGATCTTCGCCTCGAATTCCGAGAGAATGCCTTCAATAATTCCCGCCGACAAATTGAATTAGTTTAATACCGAGCTATCGAATCTGACAATCAAATCTTGGAGATAATAGGATTTCCAAAAAAAGTTGTTTTAAATTGAATTCCAACCTATCCTGCAATACTTTAATGTAACTCGATAAAATTACTTGACTCGATAAAACCAATGTGGATTATTATATCAATTTTGAATAACATTTATTCAAGCGTCCATCGATTGTCCATTATAGGAACGCGCAAAAAGTAAAATTTGTTATTAGTCGTAGGTACTTATTTGGTTTCATTGTGGTACCTAGGTAATACACAATTTCGAATCTTGTGTAATTTCAAAAAAATTGGTACAAAAACATGGCTATTAAAATAAAAGGTAACTAAATTTGTGTTTAGTATCGATAATTTATTACAAAGAATAAAAAAAAAACATTTTATTCTGCTGCTTTTAAGGTTTGTAGTGAATTCTATAAATACTTTTATTATAATTCATAATTATTTTATTTTGGCATCAAACAAAGAGACTCAATTAAACATACCTACAAAATTTTATATCTTTTTTTTTTAACAAATTCTCCTTTATCATTGCCAAGATTTGACGTATATTACCATTATATTAACAACAAAATAGTAGCGGCAACGTCTCGCCTCATGTACTATACTCGTAGGAACTAACTACCAAAATATTGACATGATTTTAGATAGTCAAATATGGTCGTCTGGCCCTAAACAACGCACACGAAGGCGTCGACGCACACGCTTCGGACCGCTACTCCACCGACGCCCCGTATCAATTACTGCACTATACCATACTACAACACTCGGTTGCACCCAATTACTAGCTCTGGTTCACATGATTCCTATTCACAACCGAGATTGCACGGATTAAAATAATTCTGCACGTCATCCCGGAGTGTATACGGTCTTCGTTTCTCGCAAGAAAGCAGCGTTTTTTAACTTGAATAAGCTAGAATTTCACGCTGGCAGAGTTCGAGGTTAGATATAAAACTGAATTGGATAGAATAATTATCCTCTTGTTAGCTCCTATATATTATACTAAACGTTGGTAGCAATTTGGTTCATAGTTTTGCTTTAACTATATTTTGTTTGTTATTATAAATGATCCTAGCTTTTGAATGTAAATCTAAAACTAAGACTCAATGAGGTCTATAATTCTTTCACAGGAAGATGTGTAAAAATATGTTATAAAATAGGTTCTTCTAACAATAGTTAGATAGTTTTGGATTCTCATATTAACCTTATACTTACATTATAACTTATAAAAAAAAACAATACATAGAAAAATTTAATTCACAGATGATTTTTTGTTGACGTATGGGCTTCTTGTGCGCCAAAATTAAATAAGTATTTTTTGTTTATTTTATCTTAAAACTGATAGAATACAATGTAAATTTTTTAATGAGCCTACAAAAATCCAGCACTAAGACAAAAAAAATAAAATTGTCCAATTTGACCCATAACACAGTAACTTTTTTTTTAAATCTCCACTGATGCATGAAATTACTTAGCTCTAATGTATTTTGTTTCAAAAACAATTGCACTTTTGATAAATTGTGTCTCGCAAATATTTTTCAAGTACAACTTTCATTTCACCGCCTTTCGCCGTTACCAGAAAGGATAGTAATATAAGATGATAAATAACTGTAGAGCTTTAATAAGTGCAGTCTCAGTACACTTCCCTGTGAGACCCCTTGTTCTTATAACCGAGGCACCTGTGACCTTAAACAAATACCGATCGTTTGTGCGGATGCTTCGTAGTGCCACAGGTTGCAATTCCCGGAATTTTGATTAGCGTTACATAACGACGGTCTCCATGATGTCGATCTGAGGGCGCGCGTGGGAATCGTCTCCGGCCGTGCAATTAGGGACCGGGAGCAAGGGCGCTCAATTACCTCCCGCACTGTTTTTATTGTGACGCGCCTTGCCGATGTAATAAAACCTTCCGAATCGCATCTACATAGAAGTACCTACTGAGTGCGCCTATGCATTCCGCTTTTATTTATTTTTTTGGTTCGGTATTGATCGACACAATGGCTACACTGCATACTATTAACAATAGCTTTATTTATTCTCTTAATTCGCTTCTCATTTTTCTGTGCAATGGAACAATTTTTTTTGGAATTCTTTCGGTAAGAATACAATTGAATGAGTAGTTAATTAAAAAGTGTAAAGCTGTGTAAGTACTTATACATTAACAGTACCTTATTCCTATTGTAGCATGATCAGGAACTGTTTCACTGAAGGAAAACTTTTCATTCAGGCTCAGCAGTACATGAACAGTTTGATTACATTTTAATGAAACCCAAAAACCTCTATAACTGAATGATTTAAATTCCGAAAATAGTTTTTGTGCATTTTTCTAGTAGCTCATGCGTATCGGAACACATTAGTCAACTCAATGCAAACAAATCACGCGCCTCTGTAGGTGTGAAAGTGATTTGCAAAAAAAAACATAGGTACTATCATGTTATGTTGCCGCTTCTTCGATCACCGAAGTCATCGACCCAAACCAATTATCGTTGCATAATAGGATCACTTTTTTTCCTACGACGTGAATTGTTTGGACAACTTACGCTGATTTGGTTTAGTGTATATGAAGTTCTGTTTAAATAAGAAATTCTTTCTCAAATCCCCAAATTATATTTATATATTATATCTCCTATTATGGGGGTGATACGGGGTATACATCATAAGCCCCTGTACTGTCAACCTTACCTGCACTAGGTACACCCTGCTGATTAACGGACGAGGCTCAGACGACCGACTGGTGGCGGTATAACCACACGAATTTAGCCGAGCTCCAAATCACAGACTAGCGATGGGCAGCAGCGCTGCTAGTTCAAGAAAGCCCGGCCCTGCGCTCGCCAATCAGTTTTGCCCAGCGTGGCGAGTATGGGCAATACTCTTAATGGACCGCACTACACTACAACGGCCCCCAGTTCCCGGCAGCCCTGCTATTCCCGGCCACGGTGACGGTCGTAGTCACGGTGGGGCGGGGGGTGCTAACAATCTCCGGGCGCCATTAGGTCACCAACACTGACGACTATACCTGGCGACGTACAACGCTCGGACGTTGAAGGAAGACGTCCATCTCGCTGAGCTCGAGTCAGAGCTAGGTATCGAGAGGGCGATAAAACATCACAAGGCGGGGTTAGTTTGTTGATCAACAGAGTCCTTAGTAACAACGTAATAGAAGTCAGCAGTGTGTCAAATCAGATCTGCTTCAGGAAGCTGAAGCGTTTTATGGACAATTGTACTCCTCGCATACATCGAAGCCCATAACTTACAGCACTGATGACAAACGTGCCACGCTAACTCGCTACTTCACGGATGAGCTACCGGACATTGATTCTGCCGAAATTGAGATGGCTCTCGGGCAACTTAAAAACGGTAAAGACCCTAGGAATGACGGTATCACATCGGAACTTTTGAAAGCAGGTGGGCGTCCAGTCCTGGAACAGCTTAAAAAATTGTTCAATACCGTCATGCGGAAGGGGACAACACCGAAGGTATGGTCCAGAAATGTGTGGTCACTTTGTTCTTCAAAAAAGGTGACAAGTCGCTGCTTAAGAACTATCGACCGATATCATTTCTGAGCCATATTTATAAGTTGTTGTCATCTCAAATAAAGACTACAGTACTGACCACATTCACACTCAACGACAGATTGTACAGAAACTGAGGAGTACAATCATCCTCTTTGCCTTGCGTTTGTGGACTACGAAAAAGCCTTCGACTACTTTAAGATTTTAAGATTTAAGAAGACGACTTTAAGATTCGCGGACGACATAGTTATTATGGCAGAATTGCTGCAGGATTTGTCTGAAATGTTGCAGAGCCTAGACGTGTCTTCCAGACGAGTTGGACTACAGATGACCTTGGACAAGACTAAGGTCGTGCTTAACTCATTTGTGGATCCTATACCAGTTGTCGTCGGAAATGTCAGCATCGAAGTTGTTCAAGAATACATATACCTAGGACAGGTCATTCAACTAGATCATACGGCTGGGTTGGGCAGCGTTTGGGAAGTTGCGTCAGATCTTTGAGGCACCTATACCGCAATGCTTGAAAACGCGAGTTTTTGAGCAGTGCGTTCTGCCGGTCCTCACATATGGCGCTGAGACGTGGACATCGACAAAAAGCCTCGTTCATAAATTCCAAGTGACACAGCGAGAGTGGCGCTATGCTCGGAGTCTCTCTAAGTAGGATCCGAAATGAAGAGATTCAACGGAGAACTAAAACCACCGACATAGCAGAAAAAATTAGCAAGCTGAAGTGGCAATGGGCAGGGCAAATTTGTCGTAGAGCGGATGGCCGTTGGGGCAGACGTGTTCTCGAATGGAGACCACGCTCAAAGCGTCGTGTGGGTCTGCCACCCGCTCGCTGGACCGACGACCTGAAGAAGGCGGTGGGAAGTGGTTGGATGCGAAAGGCGGAGGACCGTGTGTGGTGGCGATCTATTGGGAAGGCCTATGTTCAGCAGTAAACCTCTGCAGGCTGAGGATGATGATGATGATGATGATTATATCTCCATATTACTAAGAAATAAATTTATATGAATTGTTATAAATATATGAACTTGATTGTTTACGACCCTCATTAGGAAAATTATATTATTTAAAAAAAAGTCCAGAGTATTTGTGTTAGTGGAAGTATTTACTTCTCTATCTCTCTTTCTCGATATTAATGTAATTACATCGTAAAACGTTCCTTGAGTAGTTAATCTTATTAAGCAGATATCATCTTCCAGTACAACGGTTGAAGCTGAAGCACAATAGACCCAAAGTGGAACTAATTTAAATTCGACCAGTAGAAAAAATTTGCACGCATGAAGAAAATTTCATCAAACTACAATGGCATAGTATCGCGACGATCCAAATTGGTTGACTGTTATCTTATCTAATTTATCGTAATGTTAAGATTAAAAGTTGTTATTTGCAAATTCACTCTGCGTACTGTTAGATTCTTCATGCAGCTTCCTTTGAGTGTTTAAGAACAATACGGACCCCTTTCTTAATCTTGTATTACGATCAAAAGGTTCGCTTCCATCTTTTTATCTTCGCTTGCATTTGTTTCATCATGTTATGTCGGTTGAGAAAGAGCGAGACCGCTGTGTTCATCAAAACATTCATTTGTTACCTGCAGGTTTCAATTTGTCTCGTCTAAAAATATACAAATGCTATAAATCACGCGCACGATTAAAGAGACACTACTTTATTTCAGTAGGATATATCCATATATATAGATATACATATATATATAAATAGAGCTGGATGAGAGTAGCCGCGGATCGTGCTCGGTGGCGTGCACTTGGAGAGGCCTATGTCCAGCAGTGGACTAGCATAGGCTGATGACGATGATGAAGATGATCATAAAAATAATTATTATACAGCATTGTTTTCTAAAATGCTAGCGCAGGTGCATTACTAAGAAACTTATTATCTATAAGGAAGCGTCGTTATACAGCGGCGATATGATCAGTACAGTAATTAGTCAGTACAGTCCCTAAAATTGAAAAAAGATATTGAGAATTGATAGTAAAATAACGGTGTGTTCCTACATAGGTACAATGTTTAAAATGTAATGAAGTATCTACTTAAGGTAGGCTACGGTCCTCGAAAGCAAATCGGTAGTTGCCATGCACGGTGAATGAGCGTGGTCAGTGCATGGTACCGTTGCACGCATCGAGCCGTCAATGGCAACCAAGCCTTCGACCTGAGCGCCCTATCGATCCATGTTAGTGCAGCCTAGAGCCTCCAGGCATTCCTAGCATTTACTTTTGTAGATCAAGCTTTGTAGAAAATGGATATATGTGCAATTTGGTTAAGGCAATATTGAGTACTGATATGGGGTATTAAGGAGATTTTTTTTTAAATATTCAATATACATCACAATTAAGTTCCCAACGATGAATCATGACATTATCTTTCTATGTTAAAACAGAAATGGTAAAGTAAGTAAGTACCAAAATCGTTGTAAACCTGACATCGCAATATCTTTCTGATTCTGATTATTGTTCTGATTCTACATATCCCCACACATAGTACGAACATTTGTTTCATTACCATACAACGGTGGGGGAATTGAGCCGCTACGTATTTATGAATGACCTTTCAACATTGAACCAAAAAACAATTCTTATTTTTGTACTTGTAATTAAAGAGATGTAAAAAAACTTTCTATAATATCAAAAACCTACTTGTGCTAATTCTCTCAACAGATGATATCAAAAGTAAAAAATTGAGGCTAATAAGTTTCGATGTTAATTAATTGAATTGGTAAGCGCCGTCTCAACTCTGCCCTACAAAAAAGGCAAAAGCGTAGGTACTTCATATATTTTTTACATCAATTAAATTAAGTGAGCATTAAGAATGACAGGAGGTGTCAACAACGGATCCGCAAAAACTTGTCCGAATATCCGAGCCGTATCCGTCAGAGCGGTCGCGACCCACTCACCCGTTTATAAACAACGCTAATCAGGATAGCTGTAATTAATTAACACAGTTATGCCGACACAAAGGAATTTAAGAGTTTGAGCTGCAAAAAACCGGTCGCATTTGAGATATACGCAACCGTTATTGTTATGGATAAAGAGCTAGACAGACATATAATGACAAGACGACATGCTGACTCGAGTGAAAATGTAATATTTTTGAACTTGTTTTGATTTTGGACCGTGGTCTCGGTAAAAATAAAAGTGTGCAGTCTCGCCACAGGGGTCCGTTCGTGACTTTGAAGAGCGCGGACGCTAACCAAATTATACGGACATTCTGTCAATGAATGAAGTGCGTTTTTATCTGCAGTTACTCTTCTTTATTTCTTAACATCAATGAATATTTGTTATTTTTTTAACGGTACCGTACTTTTATTAAGGAATTATCGACTATTGAAACTTTGTGCGACGGAATCGGAAAACGCGTAAGTTTACGTTGCAATTCTTTCTTATGGAGTAGTATCTAAGTAATAGTGATATCTAGTCTTGCATCATCATTTAGTTCTGTCTACCTTTTTATTTATATTAATAATTTTAATTTATATTAATGATTTTCTCAAGACTCAACTTTAAATATAGACTTTTGAAATTTTTTCCTAGTTCTGCGATATCCGCTATCTACAGCATCCTAAAGCGTAGCTCCAGGAAAAAAACTAGAAAAACAACTGTATTACCTACCAAAACTTTTCTTCTGACATATACGATAGATTTATATTCCTAACCCACAAACGTCAAGAATGGAATCGAAAGGCTCAAAAGTTCTCCTCTTACCCGAAATCAATGTCGTGCGCGTAACGCTGGTCAGTCCCCTCGGAGGGTGGCCGCCCCCGCTCTATAAATCACTGTCCAAAATACGGCTTTTCTATAATATTTGTAATCCGCCGGTTACAGACCCCAAGGAATTAATACCAAGTGGTAAATTTGTCAGCACTCATGCCGCAACAAGTTTTTGTGCCGGTTAGAGGACTGTTTACCTCATTGAGCAGATCATTGAAATGTTAAATAAAATTACTTACTTAATAGAATTTGAACTTCAATAGTGATAAAAACTCGAAACAACTTTTAGTACATAATAGGTATGACTTTTTTATTTACAAGTGTAAATAAACTAATAGATTGCGAAGAGGAGTTGACTTCAAATACATTTTTTTGCCCAAAGGTATGTCTTAACCTCGTATGTATTTTTAATGATAAGAAATAGATTATGTCTACGCTCTTGTATTGTTTCTGGTAACTTAAAATAATAAAAGAATTCTTAATCATTATTTGTTAATCAGTTTAGCTCATCATAATCCTATAAAAGAAATTTAAATAGGTACCTACTTATTTTTAATGCTCGATAATGTCTCAAGAATAATTTTAAACTTTCTAGCAATATTGCTTGAAACGCCAACATCCTTAATTTTCACTTGGCAAGCGATTCTGTTTCATTAACGTAGTAACTGAGCTATACCAACGATGTTTTCTATCTATTTGGTTGGGAAATTGCAGGGAGCCGGCGAGGTATTAACGTTAATACCCAATTAAAGACTCCGCATCATATCGGCACGCGGCCGGGAAGAAGATTAGTCCTGGCAGGGGTTCCACGATACCGGCTATAGGCACTCATCTTTGGCCGCATCACAACCACGGAACGGTACCTATTGTAACCCCCCTCCAATTCGACGAAATCAATTTTCTGATTTCCACGTGACAGAATTCCGCGCAAGCAACGTAGAGTTCCTAGCAAATAGTTTCTGCTCGAATTTGATTCTTGAGATGACAACGAACAAACCTGCAAATCAAACTGTTTTTGAAATAACTAAATTTCTAGTTGTTACTCACTTAATAGTTGTATAATGTCTTCACAAAATAAATATATATCACGTTCCCGCGCCACGCGGAGATCTTACAGTAACTCAATTTCGTGTAACAAAAAAGTAATTCCGTTGTAAGTGATCGTTTTACGGGCGGACATAAGTTTTTATAAGCCATTCGCTTTTTATGGTCCAAGTAAATATATCCCATAGTAGAATGACAATGCTAATAACAGCACAGAAGCTAAAGAATATACTAAAGAGGAGATTTGACTTACTGTGATCGAAACAATTCGTCAATCGTTGTGCAATAGGGAAATTTTGAGGTATTAGGCTTTTGCCCAGGAGTAAGTAAGAAAAGAAAACTTTACTTTCCATCAAGTATTGTATAAGTGAGTCAAAAGGTCTAAAGTGCCTATCACGCCACGGAATAATATAGTTAAAAACTGTGCACAAAAAACAGTAAACACAACGATATTTAATAAGTTGTTAGTCAATTAAGAAATCCCTGCTACTGAGAACTACTCAAAAAGAGTTTTAAAAATGTTAACAATCAGAGTTGCGATGTTTTAATCTTACCCAATGATAACAGAAAATGACCGACAGTCACCGATTTTCAAGAATATGTATCAAAGAAATGCATTACACCTAACCTAATGGCAGCGACCGTGTAAAAACACGTAACTGCAGGCAACAATCGCTATGTCATTATGCGCTTCAATGAGCTAGTTTTTCTCCGTTATCGTTAACGACTTAATTAGTGTTAAGCCTTCGCCATTTATTGAAAGAAAAGAAAGTCCTAAATTGGACTGATTTCACACTCGAACGAGGAAGGCAGTTAATAAGTTGTGGAATAAATCGGTGAAAAGAGAAAAGCGAAAGCTAACAATGTTATCAAGCGTTCTATAGAAAAGTTGTTTACAAGAGGATCCTGGATGTTTAAAGTGAGTTGATCCGACTCCAGTCTAGACGAGAAGGGTGCGTGCCCTCGGGACCGGGACGCGCCAATATTGCAAACCAATAAAGTCATATTCAATTTATTCTCAGTAAGTATTACGTAGAAACTTTCTTTTGCTACGATTGATACGAAATTGAGAGGGTCCGGAGAATATCGCGCTGTCATTCTGTTTGATTTTAGTTCTGTTATTATTATGTACGGATAGTACATTGTGTAGGTGTGTAATTTACGTGTAGATTAGGTTAATTTTGATTTGTTCTTGCTTATAACTCTATTTAACCCGTTGAAAGGTTTAATTTTCCTATCTAGTAATATCAGTGTGATTGCTTTTGACATACTGACACATACTTACAGTTTTGCTAATTGAAACAGTATAGGACATTCTTCATTACTAGCAAATTAAAATCACTTCTATTTCATAGTTCAATAAAGACATTAATTATTTGGAATGCCTACAAAATTTCGTTGTGAATTGTTTGAAGTATTCATTGTATGAATGGTTTTAGTTTATTAGCTCGGATTGGAGAAAGGTCTATTACTTTCTTGGTATTGTACTAAGTGTGTTTAATGACCAAAAGATGTCACTTGCTATGTTTCTACTTTCTAGCAATTCACTACATATTCAGTTTTATTTACTAATCGATTACCTTAACAAAAATGACAATTTGTATAACAATATTGCTAGTCATCGCGTATGTTCTCATTTTCGTTAACATAATGAAATGATTATAAATCTTAGCACTCAGATATAGAAGATCTCTGTCCAGAACTTTACCAAATCTTCTGGAATGCCTGCAAAGAGAATTTGAGAAATTAACACAGTTCAACAGTTGTGCATTAAATTAAAATCATCGGACGTTCCATCTCGATAAGTAGAAAGCTACAGTAATAATTTTCGCCAATAACATCGAAGTCCATCGTGGCGAGACCGCGCTGATAGTGTCGGGGAGACGTATAGCCTTGGCACTGAGGCCTCGGTCCAATAAGTCACAGTGAACTGCACTTGATTGTTTAATACGCGATTTTCCTAACAATTTTCTCCTTTTCATATTTTCTACCAAGCAGTTTTATAGTTTAAAAACTATGGAAATCACTCCTTTCTTTCTTTTCTTTCTTTCTTTCTGATCACAATTGGGCATGGACAAAACACAAGGTATCGATAATTGGGTATCGATTATCAATGCATTTTTACATGGTTCAATAATTATCTCGTTCTGACGTCTTTAGTAACGTCGTTGAAACGATTTAAAATATAAGTGGAGTGGCACTTTCTTCGTTACTCTCTTTAAGCCTGCCTCGATGTTGGCTAAATCACTTAAAATAATCCGTTCATCAAGCTAGAATTCATCATTTAAAATCTAATAAAATATTCTTGATTTTATCATCAAAAATCAGCTTGTGTTGAAATAAAACGGACTAATACAATTAACTGATCTTTTATTTAACACTTTAGAAAACAACGAGGGCGAACGGAGTGAGAGAATAGAGCAGAAAAAAAACGCCATCTTAAGTAACATAGACAAAGTGACATTCTATTAAGAAGGCGGGAAATTTTGATTTCATTTAAAACACCCACCAAATTAGAGCCTTCTTATTACTAATATACAAATTGTGACAAATCAAACAGTTGTTTACAATAATATGTTGATATGTTATTCAGTTCAATATAAAACAACTACTTATTTAAAGTTAAACCTATTTTATCTCTAAGATATTGAAATCTCACAGTTTTTGATTATCTAAGAGCTTTCAGTGTCGCTCTCGTATTCATTTACTAGCTACTATAAAACAACATATATAGTTATTATAAATTGTATAAGTACCGTTGTAATAAATTCTGCAGGTTCATAAGCATTCTTTTACTGTCACGTATGTACAAATTGCAAAGCCACGAATCATAACACCAACAGTCACGAATATGAAATGTTGAATAAAAACTTAGTTAGTTTCGTGGAAAAACTGCAATCGACCATCTTTATGACGTCACTATGACATTACTAGCAAGCTAGACCGATTGAGCTGAAATTTTGTATGCACGTTCAGTTTGGATGACAACAATGCATGGTTAACTGTGTGATGTCATTCTAAATCCAACATGGTGGACTAATTATTTTTAAGCCATTCCTACAATATGGGTATCAAATGAAAGGGCTTGCTGAGAATAACTCGAAAAATAAAGTGACGTCACTCTAAATCCAATATGGCGGACTAAGTTTTTGAAACGTGTCCAGCGATAACTAAAAAGTAAAAGGGTTAGTCCATCTAGTTATACAATAAGTTAGACAATATAACAGAATGGACGAAAAAAGTCTTATTTGTTACTAGCTGTGCCCTGCGGTTTCACCCGCGTTAATTAGCGACTGTTCCACTCCTATTAGTCATAGCGTGATGTAATATAGCCTATAGCCTTCCTCAATAAATGTACTATTCAACACAAAAAGAATTTTTCAATTCGAACCAGTAGTTCCTGAGATTAGCGCGTTCAAACAAACAAACAAACAAACTCTTCAGCTTTATAATATTAGTATATAGATACTGCTCAATATAACTTATTGGATTCGAAAAAAATAATAGAGGTTTGTCCATAGGGTAACCTTTTTAAAAAACAAGCTTTTATTAAAATGCGCTAAAAAGAAAAAATAATCTTTTACTATCAACTTATAAGGTCATTACACAATTTATATGATATAAAAGATTGTCGTGAGATTTACTTGTGTAGATAAACAAGTAAATTAAATAACTTGATGTGATTGATTTTATATATTAAAATTTTCAATCTAAGTAAATACGAGTACTTAAATCTCGCGACAACCTTTTATATCAATATTATGGGCAACAGCCTGAAATAAATAGATTTTATTTTATTTTATTTATTTTATATAAATTGTGTAATGACGTTATGATAGTAAAAGTTTTAAAGTAAAAGTTTCTTTTTCTTTTTTTTAATATAATTATATATTGAAAAACAATGTGCTTCGTTAATCAACATCGCTGGTTTAGCACAGGTAATTGAAGAGCCCAAGAGTGATAAAATATTTATAATATGACTTAACTATCTACCGTCGAAAAACAAAAAATATTTGGAGGCACGCGACAAAACATTTGTGACAGACGGAATTGCACGCGCTCGAAGCCTAGTAAAACTACATTTTTGCTGTACTATTACACAACAATAGACTTAATTCGTGCTCTACGGCGCTACGTGCTGCCTATGCGACAGGACCAGACTGTGTTTAGGGTTCCTCAGTTTGATCGCAGACACTTTCCAATTTGCTACAATACCGGATTTCTTTTTTTTTTTTGAGAGAGTTTGCTATGTTTTAAACGGCATTTTCAGCGTCACCGGTTTTTGGGGAGGCGGTGAGAAGCTTAAAGGGTTCCTCAAGCCGTGTGAAATGAAGCACCGTCAGAGGTTTCCATCATGCATCATGCATCACTCACCAGTGCGTGTGCCCGTTCCGTACTAGATTCTCTGAGGTGTTCGGATCGGATAGGGGTCGGAATCCGTGGTTCAAAAATACTGAATGACAAAAACCTTTTTTTACTTTTTTTTCTAATACTGAACAGCTAAAGGTACTTTTTACTAACAAACGTCTTATTTGTCTGTTTTTAATTAACGATTTCTCAATACCAAATCTAATTTGCAAGATAGTAATAAGTGAATTTCATTGTCGTTTTACTTTTGTGAATAACAATAGTATTCACATATTCAATTCAAGTTTAATAATATTTTTTTCGTTCTGTTATCCAAATGAGTTTTTTTTGTAGCGAAAAAACAAAAGTCACAAAAGAAATTATTCAGTGTCTTTTTTATTACAACAGCTCTTATTTATGTTTAAGAATCTTTTAAATGCTTAAGAACCCTTTGCCTGTCAATATTTCCTTTAGTTTGCTTGACCACTTTTTTTTGCTAACAATATTATAGGCCATTAACTTCGTACCTCCTGAACGAACGGTTCTAACGAATGGTACCTAACTTTGCTACAGTTTCAATTGTTGAGTGGCTGAATCGTGAAGCCGGCTCTGGTAACGGTTCAACTTTGACACACAAAGTGGAACGTTCACATCTAAACACCCGACTGAACACCGGGGTCAGTAAAGGTGACTGTCTACGTGAGAATTGCGTTACTGAAATAACGACTCTTTTGCCAACGAAATAGAGCAATTATCACTTGGTGTTATTACACCTTGTTAACCCGTCGGCGCGACGTGCAGATTCCAATTTTTAATCTTACATTTTTCTGTGCGTTTTTTCTTAAACTTTAATTGGTAACCTCATTTCTATTTGCTAACATTTTGGCGGGAGTTATATCCGAAATAATTTCCTTGAAATGTCCAGATTAGTCCTCATAGGTTCTTACTCCAAGCTTTGATTAATGTAATGTTTAGAATTATTAAGAGATATTGTGTTAATTACTGTTTTAATAATTATATTATGGTGTCACTGATGAATTGATGACTACTAGGTAATATAGGTATAGTGTTACGTCCATTGAAAGTAATTGTTGTTACTTTAAAGTTGCTATAAACTTACGTATAACGATACAAAAAAACTCTTATTAAAAGAAATGTAGGTAAATTGTTAGTATGTGTTAATTATTTTTTGTGGTCGTTAAACGTATAATGAGGAATAGTGTGATCTATAAATCCACTTTTTTCACACTATGTTGTTGCATGTTTGCATTCGATCAACGCATTGCTGGTTTAAATGGAATAAATCATTTTGACGGTTACATACAACGTTGCATTATATACGGTTTTATAAACGCTATTTGCATACCAAATGGTTTGATGGTTAGGTAGTAAGGATCAAAAAATAAAACTGGCTGAAAAACGACATTAAAAAAATATTTGAAATACATATACAATTTGGATACTATATTGAACTGACAAACAGTCGTGTATTGGTCAACCCAGCGGAGATTTTAGCCCTTAGAGGGCTAAAAACTTAGAAGGTGTTCCAGGTTTTCCGCTCTCGTGTTCGGACTCAAACGCCTCTGAGAATCTAGTAACGTATGCTTCAAGTCTATAGATAGAAAATCTTCGAGGGAGTGTTCGGTCACTTCGATTTGATAGAACCAGAAGTTTCTCGCCGCCCATGAACCCTGTAATACTAAAGACGGCAAACAACAAACTCCTTTCTAAAAAATCTTTTCTCGTCAAAGTATGTGACATTTTGGCAAAACGCAAAACAAGTGGACTGTATGGCTGGCGGGATAGGCGCATGAGAGCGCGTGCGCGGTCAACGACCACGCACTACTTGAGCGCAAGTTCACCGCGCATGGGAAGCGATGCGGCCGGTAGCAGCCGCGACGCAGCAATGGATGCGCACACGCAGCTTACGACATAATAACTTAGGAAATATGTATAATGGAATGCTAGAGATTTTTACACAGGTGTCAATAGAGAGTCTGCTCCAAAATTACCAGTTTTGTTGTGAATCCTAAAGTTTGTTATTTATTTATTAGAAAAGTACAGTAAGTAAAGTACAGTAAAGAAAGAAAAAAAGTAAGAAAACCGCTTCCATCCTTCGACTTTATGGTCACTCACCATATTTCGCTGTTGTTAATTATAAAAAAAAATCAAAATATGTGGTTAAGTTTTAGTATTCTGTAGATCTCGAAGCGAGAACCGTTAAACAAATTAATTTAGAAAAGGTAATAAAACTTCTGTTTAGGTGTTGGGTTTTCTCACTTTGATTTTATAAACGCGCGTTGAACTCTAACCCTCACGAATTTTAATATCCAAAAGTAATAATTATTAATTAATCAGTTCGTAATATTCAATACAGCATGTATTGTTCTATGAAAACTTTTATATTTATATTGGACAATAGAGATAAACTTCACCAGTGCACCGCACGTTACGTGGCGGCACCGGCCGGCATAGGCGTGCCGTGCGTGACCTGCGCAAACGCAGTGTTATGCAATTGAGCCCAATGTCGAGGCCAGCATCATAAAATATGAAGGGACAGAAGGCTGGCTTTATATAAACACGTATGATGTGTGACTCAGAGGCGTTCTACGGCGATATCGTCATAAGTCAGTCGAATACCAGGTACGGTATCTCACACTTTGATGAACATCGTCATTACACTTTTACAAAACGTTAAAAGTTTAAAGTTTCTGTCCTACTAAACGATAACAATAGTTTGTAGGACAGTGTGTAGGATAGGTAGTTTGTATTACTGACTAATCCACTTTTGGTAACAGAAGTAAATTAAGTAAAGGGTGAATTTCATTAATTGTTGCTATCGATCCATGACATCGTACTCTTAAACGTACTTTACTAAAAATATAATTATTCATTAATAAAAAGTTGTTGTCAATTTCTCTATATGTCACTTACTACACACGTAGGTTGTTTAATGCGAGACAGGCTACTCACCACAATATTGATTTAAACTATGACAAAACGTTAGGAGTTGACCTTCTGTACCTATCTGTTTGTGTTCGCGTCTCGCTGCGGTTCTACTCGTCTCGATGTGTTCATTTCATAAGATGAACGTGGATCCATGTGTAAATTTAATATTTGTGATGCATGCATGTCTCTTTTATTTAAATATAGTTAAATCAATCAGTTTATGAGCAGCCTATCTCGCATTACACGGGAGAATCTATTATAAAGGACTAAAATAGAGTCAACACTTCATTATTACATATTTTCACAAATTAATTATTAAACCTATATTTTAGATAAATCTTACAGCTTTCTAATATATGTGAAAGGAAATGGTATATCTCATAGTTTAACACCTCGGAACATCCTGCTTACGATAGATAGTAATCAAATTAACACATGTAACAGCTATCACAGATACATGTAATTATCCTTTTCCTTATTTATTTAGTCCATTAAACTTAATGTCGCTAATATTTTTATTGTTATCAGTGTAAATACAATAGGTAAATAAACATGTATGTAGGTATGACGAATTAATGCTGTTACTTAGGTCGGTAATCCATTAAATAAATAAATAATTCCAAGCCATTTTTTCTATGAACTATAATTTAATTACATCACAAAATTATGATTCTGTTCTATGAATAGAAAATATAGACAAATTATGACGAATAATATTTACATCTACATTCCAAACGAAATAGAAAAATAACTATAAATAAAAAAATACACCAAATAAGCCCTTGGAAGCAGACCCAGCGAGTCAATGTTGCTGACATTGCCTCACTGGATAATAAAAATTAATAGAAATTTTCAAATCAGACGACCATTTACTAAAAACACTACAGTTAGTGATTTAAAACCTCATAATGTAAGCTCAAGCTGTTCGCGCGGTTACTTCCGGTGTAAACACAATGAGCTTTTAAACGAAAACCAAAAGGAACTTAATGCTTTGCACTTAAAGTTTACTATTAACTGCAACTCGCGGTACAATAGTCAATAAAATGCTTGAACGTATTCTCTTGAGAATCGTCTTCTAATTGGCAAACAATGCTATGCTTGCTCAAACGTCTATTGCATCTTTCATGATACGAAAGACATAATCGAGTTGTTCTGTCATTTCCGAGAAATATTCTCGGATTAGTTGCATGCGTTCTTTGAACTGCATGCATATGCGATTAGTTACAATTTACAATTAGCTATCGAGAAATATCTTTTTCCGTATCCAATGTTTACACTGCTAATTATGAGTATTTGCAATATTAAGATTTTCCATGCATTTGTAGTTGGTTTTAAGAGAGCACTTAAGGTGACTAAAGGTGACGATAATAACCCTCCTTCTGACGCAGTCAGGCAAAAAATATATAGGTACAAACGCTTGAAAATTAAATCGAATATAGGATCACTGTTGTTTTCTAAAGTTTACGCAAACACTAGGTACACATTTAAATGTAACAACTTTTACGGATCTACTCGCGTTTATTTTACACATTGCGTATTTATAACACAATACAGACCAGTAAATTGGATTGCTCTAAAAGTTTTGCAGTAATTTTTTAATTTTGGTCTGTTTTATTGATTGTTTTACCAAACTTCATGCGGAAACCACTTAACCTTCCCTGTGAATGGGTAGGGAGAACGGGCCATAAACCACCACGCGGGCCCAGTGCACATTGGTGGTTGTTAACGACTGCTAATGCAGCCGGGACCGATATCTTTACGTGCCTTTCAAAGCACGAAGTCACCTACCCGATGACCGGTCTTTGCGAAAGTGTTAAACTTCATTAATCGCAGAAAAAATATTATTTATTTATTTCGCAACAAAAAAGGTCCCCATGCCATGGGGACGTCATGTAAAATTTTACGTTTTTAGGGAGAAAGCTTATATTTTTCATAAACATTGGTGCAACAATTTAAACCATGATCTATATGATGATCTTAAAGAATGATGATAAAAGTAAAAGCTAAAGTCCGCAACGAAGTAGCTGGATCAGCTAGCACCACATAAGAATGTTGTTTCCATGTAGAGAACAAACGAAGCCAATCGATTAATTAGAGCAACCACTTTACAGCATCCAATTGACCAAGTAGATAGTTATCTACGTGATATGTAGCAATCATTATACACTTCCCATTAAAACTAAATGTGTCCAAACTGCTAATAATATTTTGACCACGCACAAACACTCCGAAAACAGTTAGCAACTCGTTTATCAACTTGCTTAAGTTATATTCATTTGTAAAACATCAAATAGCGAAATGATCAAAGGCCTGTTTTGCGGACACCGTTGGAAATACCACAATTCGTTATTATACTACGCATTATTATTCATTGAAGACATTAATCCTTTTGAAAGTTCGCGTCTGTGATAAAATATGCTCTCAAAGGTGCAAGACCTTTAAAGCTTAAGCTGATAGTAGTGGAGGAAGCACTGATTTAGAATTATTTAAGAAGTTACTTATCGCCTCGGTGCCGGTAGTCTAGTGGTTAGGTTAGTTCATAGGCTTCAGCATCTGGTCTGACACCTAGAGAGAAGAACCTAGAAATCTAGAGAGCTTCTAGGATGCCCAGTTCTTCGGAGGTCATGGAAACCAGATGAAATGCTATACATTTCAGCCTTATCGTCACATAGGGTGAGAAGGAAAGGCGCTTCACTGTTGCGTTGTAAAATAAAAAGTACATTAATCAAAATTACATTTGTACCCTTCAAGGCATGTTTTTTAGATGATACAACTACTAGCACATAACAAATCTATAAGTCTACAACGTCCGCCATCTTATAATTATAATGGCTATCGCTCTAGTTACCTATCTCATCAGATAAGATTCTGATCTTTATCTGCGAGAGGAAGACAGTGTTAGTTCTTACTATTTTATTGATATTGGAGTTGCTCAACATTCCGCATATCCGTCGTAAAAACATCACAATGTTTGTATAAATTAGAAAAAATAATTAATGAATTAATTAATCTTTATATGTATATACAAATCTTCCGTGTGTGTGTATGTCATTGAACTCCTTCTAGACGGCTGGACTGATTTAGATGAAATTTTCAGTGTTGATTCGAGAATGGTTTAGATTTACAGTTGGACCTGGTAGGTGGCGCTGCTATAGGGGTCCATCATGGGATACGGGTGTTCTTAAGCGAACGAATGATTTGTTTGTTTTGTTGTCACGGAAACTGTCAAAGCGGTACGAAGTCCGCCGGTCAGCTAGTACCTATATTATAACTTTATTATTGTATTATTATTTATTATATTATTACTTACTATTAATTTTTTATTAATTATATGAGAAATAAAGATTTTTATTTATTATTTATTTATTATGTTATTTTATTATTTATTAGATAGAAATATATATTTTTCAAATATAGACTTTATTTTCACGCTCAGTCTCAAAAGGTTATCTCTACTAAGAAGACTTCCAGCAAGACCCGTTAATGATGACATTATTATAACTACGAGTATTTGTGCATACTCAGTACTTGTCTGAAACCGTATGAATCTATGTCCGTAGTTATATTTGAAGATGCCACTGAAAATGCTTTCATATTCAACACGAGATGTGGCATACGATTTACATAATTATTTTAAAGTGATAGGTTATTTGCACTGTCTATTGTCATATTATTGTGTACGCGAATACTAACTTGTTGTTGAATGCATGTTAACGACATTCCAGACGCGTTTAAGACACATCTCACTATGAAGCCACTACGACGGCGACGCTAACGGGGCAGCATTGTCGTAAAATTAATAAAAAAAATTGAAACAACATCACACACATTGTAAATAGCTAAACCACTCGTTTTGAATCAGAAACAACGACCGACACAATATCGAAGAGTTCGTTTTCGACATTGACCCGACCGGGAATGAAACCCTGGACCTCAGAATTAGCGCCGCCCAAAGTCAGGCGTGTAAGTCAGGCTACGGAGGTCGTCAATAATAATGTGTCTAAAATGAGATTTCCATAAAACAAACAAGGTAAAATGCTGACCATATAATTCAATTTGCAACGTTTGAAATTATATTCAGTCACAGATGACTGAATACTATACGTACGTGTCCGTCAGTTGTTACTGAGCAACAGAAACAATCCCAAAATGGTAGATACTAAGATGTAGAATTCGGGATGAGTTTATTGTGCTTTAGTGCTTATCATTTCCAAAGAAAAATAATTTTGAAAAACGGAGAAACTATGTACGTATAGTACCTACCTACTCGTATCTACGTTGCTGTTATCTCCTTTCAAGAACAGTAAATTTCTTTGGCATTATTTTCTCTTTCATAAAGGAGCAGTTTTAGTATTTTTCTATCGAACCTTCTTTCTCCCATTGTTCGACAATGGGAGAAAGAAGGTTTGATAACACCTTTTACTGCATCTTAACTCTTTGCTGTGGCTAACTCCCATATTTATGTTCCAAACAATGTCGATGTCACGCTCTCTTGAATACGCTAATAAGAGAATCCACATTTCATTTGCCGTGATAACATCGATGCATGGTAATTACAACGTAATCGTTCCGTGTTGTGTCATCACGGCATGAGTAATGATGTGTTTTCGCGCTAAATGCAACACCGAATGTGCGTTCCTCTCGTTCATTCGTCTCAAGATAAATAGCTATTTAATTATCTGTTGCACTTGCGCGGCAAATGAGTAACATCGTTGATAAATTGGATGTTTAAGTAGAACTAAACGGCGTAACGGATTAAAAGGAGCGGCAAATTGAAACCGATGAAATATACGCTGTAAAAAGCTGCTGCTGATAAAAAGTGCTGGATCTGTGAATGCTGAATCTAGGGCTTATTAAAGGTATTGTTGAAATATATGCTGCGCCTAATTGGTGTGAAGAAAAATTGATAACAATGATCTAGAAAAAATAATCTCTTTACTAATGGTGCTGTCATTCTTGTTTTGAATTCAACGCTCATATTTACGGATTACTTCCAAGAATTTTTTAACTTATTACCACCAATCACACTGCACCTTTGTTTTGTCGTACATACCACATACAAGTGCAACATTTTTATATTCGCTAGGTAAACTAAAACATAACAATCTTAGTATTTACGTCTCTTTAGTCTCTCTAAATACTGTCATCACGATACAATTTAACACTATCAAGTATAATTGCACAAATCGCTAAAATGAAGTATGAAGCATAATCGACACCAGACAATAAAAGTGAAAATTAAAATGGTCGGCATACGCAGAAAAGCGTTAGACACGGAATGGTATTTAGTGATGGCGCGTTAAAGTGCGATCAGATACAAATCAAACAACATTACCCACTATCGGAGGAACGAAAGTTTTCTCTCGGCCCGTTCCGATCGTGACATTCTCGACTGATGATCGTGTATCTCCGGATAAACATTTTTCGAGTTAACTTTTTTGCGTGATTAAGCATTTCTGGTTCATTAGCAAAATCCACAGCTCTTTTATTCGGGCATCGGGTACGCACTTCCTCACTTTCTTTGCCGCCTTATTTGGTGGGTTGCAGACTTCTTGCTAGACTCGTTTTTATGGTTGAACGCTTTGATACCGCCTTTATCGACTGTTTCGCGTCTGGCTGTCTTGAAAAGTGGAGCGATTTTTCAGCGTTGCAAAAACGAATCCATCATACTTTTAAATAATATATTTTTTGAGATATTGAATTCGATTCAAGAATATGTTGTAATATACTGTCTTAAACTAAAAATGTATGTTAAAGCAGCAATGTTGTAAAATAATGTTACCATTCTATTCGCGTTTAACATAAGTATTATTTTGTTAACATTATATGCGTAACTCGTAAAAAGTGTTTCATTTAAATGTGTAGTGTTCGCGTAAACTTTAGAAAACAATATAAAGTTAGAAAAATTTGCCTATGTTAGTCAACTTGGCATTTCATGAAAGTAAATTACAGTTTAAAGTTATTAATAATCAAATTGCAATAGTATGATGAATCACGAACTCGACGCACTTGTCGTGTGCTGAAATTAAGCTGTGAGCTGCAGCTTGTGCAGTTCAAGACACGAAATGGGCAGTGCACGAGGGCTTTCATCAATTTGCCGGTAAATCACTAGCCCACCGCCGCCGCCCAATGATTGGATCTCTGCTTCGTGATACAAGATACTGTGTTACTCGGCATTTATTTTCAACGCGAGAACATCACACTAATATTACAAATCGTCAGTGAAGTTCTAACAGTGCGTAAGTCATTTTTGGCGCTTTTAAGATTTTGTCGTGATTCGATAAAGAACAAACGCGCGCTACGTTTCAACTAATCAGAAATCGTCCTTAATTTCTTCAAAGGGTTTACTGTAAGTACCTCTTCCAAAAATATATACTTCTAATGTTTGTTACTACACTTTAATACAGTTATTTCGCTCTCCTGTAAAGTAGCCATTTTTTACTTACGCACTGTTAGAACTTCACTGACGAAATGCGAAAGTTTGTGTGTATGTGTGTATATTTGTTGCTTCTTCACGCTGCAACGGATGTTTGGATTTGGATGAAATTTGGCATACAGATAGTTTATAACCTGGATAAACACATAGGATACTTTTATCCCGATATTCTCACGGGAACAGGAACCACACGGGTGAAACTGCGGGCGGCCGCTAGTTGAATATAATATATATATATATATATCTCTTTTGTATTAACACCGGTCGTAGTGGAGATCCTTGAGGCATTGTCCACCAGTGGACATCTTTTGGCTGAAATAACGATGATGATGCTGATGTATTAATACGTGAAGCGAGAACTTTGTGCCCATTTTTAAGCACATTGCGCGCACGGAGGCGTATGAGATTTGGTATATACTCGTAGTTAAAGTTGATATGGGGAAGGATGCTTGAAAGATAAAATTAATGTACATATCTATAATACGAGTTACATTACATTGTATAAACATTGTGCGACTTATTGGTTGTTAGATAAAAATGAGCTAGTTTTAAGAGAAATTAAAAACAAAAACTATTACACGTTAATTGATAATGAAGCTGATTGCTGCAACGTCTAGATATAGTTCGTGCAACGATCTCTACATTCATTTGTTTAGAACTGCAAAATATATGAATCTGATGTCACGCTAAGTTTGAACATGATAAGCGGTGGCTATGTATTATTTTTGCAACTTTGACCAGTTTTAAATTGCTAGTCCTTTGAGAGTGTTAGTCGTGGTTTTCATTATTATCTGCATTACGCATGGTAAAGATGATTTTCGTGGCGTCATGTACTTAAAGTTAGACAGATGCTTGTTTGCTTAGTAGAGTGCTCAAGAAACTTTAACAAAAACTATAATATGAATTTGAATTAAAATCATTATTGACCGCCTCTGTAGTGTGGCAAGACCACCATAGTCTCAGACCCAGACGTCCGCTGTTACATTCCCAGTGGACGGAGGTACAATTTGTGCTCAGAATGCTCAAATACGAATACCAAGCGCTTTTCCTCTGTAGATTTTTTCTAAAAAGCTATTTTAGAAACCTAACCAAAGATTCAGTATCAAAAAGCTGATTGATAACGTACAGTCATATGACCCCCAGCTCCTTCTGCCTACATACTGGACACCGTCAGACAATTGTTACCATCGCTAACAATCGGAACAACCGCAATCCACCGATAGTGCGTTAACGGACACTTTTTTGCCAAGTCTCGTTTGAATCTGGACAATTGAACCCAAACAAGAAAGTGGTCAGACTAAATTTGGCTGCGGACGAATTGGGTCAATATGGCGATAAAAACACAATACTGCTATTTAAGAATTATTATAATGTCTGACACGAGATATAACCAGATACTCGTGTCGCGGTTGGAGAATATATAGTTAATTCACCAAATCATTTTGGAGATCAAATAATTTGATTGAATTGGGAGGACATGAGAAACTATTGTTTTTTCATTATAAAATAAAACCTTATTTAAATATATAAAACGTGTATTTAAAAAATATTGTAAAATATTGTAAAACAATATTTGTTTTAATACACGTTAACAATATACTTATATTCCTTTGAATCAAAGCTTATAAATTCGTGAATATCACGCTAATAATAGAAACATGTAGATTATTTTCAATTGTTAAGTACTGCATTTACAATGCCATATTTATATCTAATTTATATCAAAAAACCGGCCAAGTGAGCTTTTATAAACATTTATTTAACGAATAATTGAATATGTCAAAGTTTGTTTTTCATCTACCTATGTCCTGTCCTAATTGTCCTATACATAAATATTTTTATTGCGTCGCAAACACCCCTCTAAACCTTGTTCATCACATCACTAGTTTATTCTATGTCCCCCTGACGGTGCACAAGATTTTTCGGGCCCTATGGATGAAACACCACAGGGAAAACGGGGTCATATACCACCACGCGGTGGTAGTTAACGACTACTAATGCAGCCGGGACCAACGGCTTCACGTGCCTTCCGAAGCACTCGAGAGCTCGAGATGAAAAATTGTTGGTCACCAATTTAACTTCAGCAATCGCAGAACAATCAGTTGACCGGTCATCGAGCTCCTCGTTTCAAATCCTGTGTTTTCCCCCAACTCTGCGGCAACGTCACCGAATTAACAACTACTACGAGTAGTTAGCTTTCAACTTAACTTTCCTAAACGGAACTGTGTATGAATTATGGAGCGACACACGTCCCCATCACAAAATAAGGAGACCCAGAAGGTAAGCTCAACCAACGCAGACATAAACCCTCTCACGGACACCGATCTTAGAAGAGCTCGGGACAGCCGAGCGCTGCTGTTGCGTGATTCAGCGCTTTTTTTTGAGAGATTTTAGCTGATTGCCTCAAACGGCATTTTTAGCTTCAACAGACTTTTTTGTAGGCGGCGAGAAACTTAAAGGGTTCCTCAAGCGATGTGAAACGAATCCCCTTCGGAGGTTTTCTAGAGGGAACGGCATCACGCACTAGTGCGATGGGATCGGGGAGCGGAACAACCCGAGGACGCCTCTAAAGGCTCGGACCTCGGCTCGGGTTGATCGGGCCGTAGTGGCCCAGGTACATGGTCTGTACTTGGTAATATAGAGCGCGTGTGAACAGGCTCGTCGTACCCTTGTTCTACGAGTACGGTGTCTTGGGCCTAAACTAGTGTGCATGTTTAGTGTATTGTAAATGTGTCGTGCAGTGGTTCCTAACCTTTTTGATACAATTACCCGTAAAAATTGTACAAAGTCTTTACCCCTTCATGAAAAAAAAAATTAAATGTATCCACATTTATTAACAAAAAAATGCACCTTAACTAAAAAAAGTCGATGTCAAAGTTAGCTAACCATCAGTATTGCTTTTTTTGTAAAAGTTTCTTAAAGTCTGGCTTCGTCTCCGCCAGGGCACATCTCAAGTCGTGTTCAACATTCAGTCTGTTTCTTGACTCAGTTTTCATGGCTATCATAGTCACTTTCGCACCTATAAGTATTCGCGAAAGGGACTCTTTATTTTAAGAGCCCTTTCAGCAATAATGGGGTATTCAGTATAGAGCATTAAAATATTACCACATTGTTATGGAAGAGCAGGATCTCCTAAAACAGGCACTTAGTACTTAACTGGAGATCCCTAATACCGATAAAAAAATTGTAATCTCCAATACTGAATAAAGAACTTGAATTGAATTCCCGAGCAATTTTTACCCAAAACGTTGATAGCTCGTAGTTTCCACTGTATGGCGCCGCGCTAAATAGTAGCTGTAGCTTGACATTTTGCTCATTACCCCTCAGGAAAGACGGTTTTATCCCAAGGGATTAATTACCCTCAGGTTGGGAACCACTGGTGTAGTGGCATTTAGAGGATCGGGCGGGGATGTGGTTCCGTACCTGTGAGAGGTTGCCTATGTGTGTGTTGCTAGAGTGCGTTTCTGTGAAGCTTGCCTTCTGCAGTCTCCTTATTTTGTTGCATATGCTCCCCCGTTCCCCCGTTCCCGACATTCCAAGTTTCCGGACGCTGAATAACTTATAGGCGGCAGCGTGGTCCTTTCTGTGAAACTTTAATTTCGGTCGATAAGTGGCTATGAAATAATCATGCGGCGTGCTTTTACATAATCATGCGCGTCCAAGATATTATGCATCGGTGTTTGTGAAGGATTTCTTCATTGACAGCTATAAACTTCGACTTAAGCTTCGACTCCAAGCACTCGAGTGTATACTTTTAGTTTAAAAGCAATGGAAAGAGGGACTCGAACATTCGATCACTCGTTAATATCGTTTGCTTAAATTATTGTACCAATTATTATATTATATTTATACCTTTTTGAAATCCTTGTGTTGAGCCCTCTAATTTGATAATATATAATGAAGTGAAGTATTTAAAAAAAATAGTTTTTCACTAAGTCCTATGGCGTCGCACAGCCGCCATGTTTGTTTTTAACGTAACCTATCTAAGAACACTTGGCCAGCTACGACGAATATAACGATACCTCAATTATGTAAATCCGTTCAGCGGTTCTGGAGATATGAAGTGATAAAGAATCATACAAGATACGCGCGAAAAACAATACCCTTCCTATGCAGTCGGGTAAAAATGTAACATAATTTTTATTATTCATTATTGCAATAATAGTATTGTTCTTATAATTATTTCAAAATAACATTTCAAATTATCCTGTGACCTAACTACTAGAAATATTTATAAACTTTTAATTTTTTATTTTACCGATAGCTTTTCTCAATGTCATTTCGTAAAATAAAAATGAACATTTTGAACTGCTTATTAACTTGATATTCTGTTACATGACACTTATTATCCGAGTGATGGACGAGCCGCGTAGGCAAAGCGGACATCCTCATATAAGCGAAGACAACGTTAAAGCAACTAGGAATGTCATAGCAATTTGCAACTATGACCTAATACGCAAATGGCGTCAAGTAGAGCCAACATTATCATATCACTGATCCTTTTCTACAAGCAATTGGGTAGTGGATCCATTTCAATATCTTATTTGTAAGCACAGTGCACCTGATGATAAGTGATGTTTATACAGCTGCTAAAAACATTTTTGATAACCGAAGTCAATAGAAAAAAAATATAGTCATTTAGTTATGCTGCAGAGTAGACCTAAGTAGAGAAATGAGTCTCCTAATATTAAGATAGGTTGTTGGCCGGTGGGTCGAATTGTAGATGTTCAACCACGTAAGAATGGCAAAGTCAGAGCCTTGCATGTCAAGACCGTATAGGGTTTAATTTGGTCTCCTGCCAATTGATTATGATTGAAATTTGTATTTTTGTTGTTACAACATACTTGTTTGATTTAGGTCATGGCGCGTCAATACATTTTGTTATTTTTTTACGTTTAGTTCGGCCCCCAATATGTTCATAACAGAACTATATGATCGAGCCTTTTTGTACCTGTGTCTTCTTGCTGTCTGTGATGGAAGTAAGACAGTTTTATTATATAGAAAATAAAAGATGATGTAGTAGCGAGTTGGTGTGTTTCTCAATAAATATACGAAGTTTAGTGAGTTGTTTTAGTCCTGGGCACCCAGGAACCAGGGGAAGATTGTCCGGGACATAAAAAATGGATACGTTAGTCAATAGAATCAAAAATTCTTTCATAGATTGGCAATAACGCACTATGACTTCACAATTACTTCTTGGCTGCCGTAAACTAGACACAATAGAGATTTAATTATTCAGCGCCAATAATTCAAATAATTTATTTCAGACCGTAGTCCATATTGAGTTCGTAACAATAATTCTTCGATCATGTATTGTTGATCGAAGCAATAATTGCTTAAATGCTAGTGTTCGAAATACAGATACAGATATTTTTATTATTATTATTTATGTACATTACATTATATTAACAGTACATTATAATATAATTCATTAAGTAAGTAAAATAATAATAATAATAATAATCTACGTTCCGGCATATCAAACACTTCACGTTACAGAAATTCGTATTTAGTGAATTTTTTTTTAATATGTATTTAAAAAACTGACACATTATTGTTTTAATACTTGTAGTGCCTTACAAATAAACAAAGAATAAGGTCCGAATAGTTATTCCGTGTTTTGTTCCTGTCATGCAAACATTATTTCAAATTAGAGTAAAAGAGACAAAACACGGAATAACTATTCGGATCTTATTCTTTGTTTACATGTAAGACCCGTAGTGTTTTGGACTTTATCATTATTTTTAATGAAGTTAATCCGTCTGACAATAAAAAGATGCGATCAACCATTTCACATCCACAGAGAACATGTTAACCGGGTCCGCATCTTTATTTACTTTGCATTTCTGCGTTCCACGACCTTTCCATAATTTATCTAGTGGCTGCTGCGACATACCAAGGACGACTTGTGACCGGGGCTTGGGCAAACTAGTAAACGTATCCAGTGTTAAATTTAAAAATAGCATAAAAACTTACAACGCAAGCCATACGCGCACATTGTTATTCAGACTGAACGTTAACCGGCAAGATTAATATACCACATTATTACGAGTAATTTGCAAATCTTTGCGAGTGCTTTTACTCCCTTTACATGCGAATTCGAGGTAAAATGTTTGCGTTCTTAGATGAGCGGTCGTTCAGCTTATCGGCGTGGTGCGGTGGAGTGAAGAAAGAACATTATTTATGCACGTCATGCCATGGAAATAAAAACGCTATGCATTGTAACTAAAGTCGCACGCCACCTATGTTACACGTGAAATGTTTAAGAAACCAACCAGCGTTGGTACTGGCAACCGGTGGTGTCTCAGTTATTTATAGCTGTGGTGATTTAAATCTGGGTGTTAACTGTAAAGCAACAAAAGTGTTAAGTTTCATTTGAATCGTTGCTTAAGATAACTGTTGTTGGGACGCCATACGAATTTATATTATAGCAACTAGGTCTAGGTGATATATCTGACAGGAAAATGTCAAAATTGGTAAACAGACAAATGAAGTTAGACAAAGTAAGAAGATAGATTAAAGACAAATTAATAGATTAAATAAAGGGAAAAAGTCGTAACATCGAATTAAACATATACTTTTCTTTGCAGAGAATACAAGCTGAAGGCAGCAAGACGACACTCGGGTCGTATTGCCGATCGAGTTTGGACTGCAGTGTGTCGCACGCGCAATGCCACCGAGGCGTGTGCGAGTGCCAGCCCTACTATGCTAAAGTCGACAACTCCACTTGCCTGGAATGTAAGTAAAACTATAATCATAATTGGTTCAACTCCTCTAGAATTTGCTTCAATTTATTATCTTCTTTAGTACAATATGGATATTACTAGACGTTAATGAAATACCATAAAACAAACTTGTAAAAAAAAACAAGTCTCGCAACTCAGTTCTTCTACCGTAAAAAGTTGTGAGATCCATGTAATACCAAGTTCTCAATATTAAAAATCTTTTATGTTTTAAATAAATAGATTGACTTGGCCATTTGAAATATACCGTGTTTATACAATGCCTGTTGGTAACTGAAAATTCAGGCTTTTAGTTTTATCCACAACGAAGTTATAGAGGGCCGAAAATGGCCTGAACTGTTTCGAGAAAAAGATGGTACGGCCGTGCCGCTTTTTTGCTCGACTTGGCGGGGGCACTGCCGCCCCCAGATAAACCCCAATATTAAGGAATTTTAAGAATAGAGTCTTGTGGTGTCCTGGTGTATCTAGCAAGATATTGCAAAGTCCTTATGTGTCATATAACTGGAACGCACACGCTGTAAACCCACTAAAAAGTCATCGGTATTTAGTATGAAGTTACCTATAAATTAACCTTTAATTTATATGTGTGATGTACTATATGTACCAAATAAAGATTTTTCAATTTCAATTTCAATTTCTAACAAACAATAATTACAATAATTGTTATTTTAATGTCTTTTATTATTTATTCCTATACATTGAACAAAAATTCAACCATCGCTTTAACGTAAACACCCAGATACAAAAGTCTTTAATTCGTCTCATTGTTTCGTACCAAAGAATCAGTAAACACTTATTTATTTACTTTCGCAGTCAAAGCGTTGGAACAGATAAATCACAAAATCAGTATGGCGGCATCTTGCTACGTCCCTACGTGAGGTGGTAAGCCGCAGACAAAAAAGGCGGAGGATTGTCTCATCTCATGTAGGTAGTCCTATGGCCATTAGGGTCTAAGAACCTGTTCAAGAGCTCAATCTTAGCGTGCCGTGGGGCCATCCATACCCACACATTGCGGCAAGCAGCGTGTCTCTAAAAGACATTTAGTTTTTTCCACTATCAACAGCTCCATCAAATGTAATCGCAAAATTTCACTCGTGGTTTCACTAACCATTTCTAACCAATGAGGAACTTATTGATCTTCATGTAGTATCTAAACGTTGTGGTCAGTGTAGCAAAGAAACTTTCACCGAAATAATAGACAATGCCATAGCGCACCCGAAATTAACTTTTAGACCCAATCAAATTTAGCCGCAGGTATTGTATATGTGGGTAATTCGATTTGTGAAGGCAAACATCAATCAAAAGGTTTCACAATGACTGTACATCATTAACATTTCTTAATTCAATTGTGCGAATCGCAAAAGGTGTTTAGACCAAATAAGGCCACCTTATTTAAAGCCACAATTATAATTATACTTTAATTATTGTAAACCTTTCACTTTATTTCAGTACACAACCTTTCCTTATTTTTTAGGGATCAGTTGATTTCTACAATAACTTTGATCGGGCAGTAATTGTATTATTATTTTTAACACGTCGATTTATCAGTTGAATGAAGTAACAATATTTTAATCTTATACATTAATCCTTTAATCACACTAATATTATAAATGCGAAAGTTTGTGTGTATGTGTGTATATTTGTAGCTTCTTCACGCTGCAACGGATGAATGGATTTGGATGAAATTCGGCATACAGATAGTTTATTGCCTGGATTAACACATAACTTTTTTTATCCCGATATTCCCACGGAAACGGAAACCACGCGGGTGAAACTGCGGGCGGCCGCTAGTTTACATAAAAACAGATGTTACACAAGAGATATCCAAAGGTGAGCTTATCTCTTTCAGCCAATCCTTGCTGTGGTGAGAAACGGACTATTCTACAAATTAATCACTGATACGTACACATACTTAATTTAACTATAAATTATAACTTAAATCTCTTAAGTCCATACAATTTTAAACATTGTTTTCGTTAACCTCTCTTGTACCCGGAAAGATGTTGACTAATACTTGTAAAACTTGAAGCTCACTTACAAGTGGTGACTGGTGACGGATACAGTTGCATTAACAAATCCTCTTTTTTTTCTAGCAATGCTTATCTAGATTGCATTTGGCATGATCTGATTAGTGTTCCGCGAGGCACGAGTGAGGCCTTAGTACGGCGTACGGAACGAATTGAATGCGCGACGAGCGATACAATCGGTACTATCACCGCTCTTTTATTTTTATAGCACCATAATCCCACGCTTGTCTCACTTTCCGCGTCCGATATGGGAGCACCAAATCTAGAAGTGGATCATGGGTGGATTATAGCGGTTCTTTAGCCGATTTCGATGCGAATCGACATCACCAAGGACCGGTATTGATGTTACGATTAACATTTAATGGATTCTTAGCCTTTTTAAGTACCCGTTAGGGACTGGGTTTTGGGACTTTTGGCATGTTTTACCATTTATGTTTCTGTTTAGTTGAAGTTGTTTTGTAGGTTGTAGGGTCAACGGTGTTTTGATTAGTAATTTAGTTAACCAAATTCTTTGAAATCGGAGTTTGTTTTAAACAGACCTCTCGCCTCGTGGCAATTAATTTTTATACGTTTCTGTGGACTTAAAGTTTTTCATAGACTAATCAATAAAGTAGAACAACAACAAGAACAACTAGAACCCTCAATTACTACAAAAACCAGCAATTAAGGTGCCAAAGCAAAATTCTTAACCGACACTTCATAGTTTTACTTAACTTTATAATAGACGGTATAGTCCCTTATAACTTAAAACCAATTATTAAGGTACCTACTAAGTACGACTTAGATCTGGATTTTGAATTCGGATAGCATTCTGTATTCAAAATAAAAATTTACTATCAAAAAGTTGAAAAAATCAACCAATTAATTATATATAAAATGTAAAAAATGCAAAATAATATAAAGCATTCTGTATTGTTACTGGCGAAGCCCGGAGGTGATCAGCATAGTCAAAAACGTTCAATTGAAGTTAAACTAATTACGCAAATATACCATACACAGGTATTTGGTTTAAATAGTTCTTGTATCTATTTCTTAAATGAAATGAAATGAAATATGCAATGAAAATAAATTTATTTGGAACAGAACAGTTCAAACATACAGATAAAAATAGAAAAAATCATAGAAGAGTCCCAAAACGGTTCCGACTCAGCAAAATTCTAGCCTTGAGGTTAGCGCTGATCTTCCGTCGGAGCCGGTTTAGGTGATGCTGCGATAGCAACACAAGCGTAACACATAAAAATGTATAAAATATAAAAACAAAAATGGCAGTCCTAAGTATCAAAAATATTTAAATTGATCAGAACAAAAATTAAAAAAATAATAGGCTGTATATTCCGAATCCCTAACTCTATTATTAAAAACATTCAACAAAAATTAAGACGGAAAAAAATCACAGTGTTCTTAGTATAATATCTTTCAAGTATACCGATAAAATTAATTGTAATGTAGAGTCGTTCTCGCTTACGAATGAGTTGGCATGCGGCAGTGAGGTATCGCTATAGTAGGCTAGTTGAGTAAACTGGTAAGGCGTATGGTAAGGCATCAGGCGGATGCGGCTAGCACACTTCGAGACAGGGTTCAGTGCGGCGGCATAGCGGGACGAGCACGGACTCGAACCCGGGAACCGCTAGCCGACCACGCTGCCCTCTTGCGGATACAACTTTTAAAAAAAAAATCTATTTGTTTAATAATATTAATAATATCAATAATTGACGGCTCACCAACACAGATTGTATTTTACGCGTTATTATTGTAACTAGTGGTCGCCCAGTGGTCGAAATTCGACCGTAATTTTATTAAAGCTGCACGGGTTGTGTCCTAAGTAATGAAAAATTAAAAAAGATAGAATGTGAGTTTCGATTGCCAGTAACAGATTTCGGCCGCTCTTATTCCATTTTTGAAATTTTTGAAAAGAGTATTAATATGCGTGTGTGTCAAATACATGGTAGTGTGTGTAATGTTTGTTTTATTGATTTAATGTATTTTTTATGCATAATTTAAAAAAAAATTAACATTCTGTAATGTAAATATAAATCGCTGTCTTTTTTACATCACACATTCATATATTAACTAACTACAAAGAATCCTTTAGGAAGTCAGGTCACTATTTTACTATTTAAATAATAAACACGCTAGAGTTTTAATACCTTAAATCAGCGACTGGATTGCAAAATTCGTTTATAGGATTTCTATTATTTTCGTTAAAAAGTAAAAATGCAAACATAGACAATATATGGTGCAACTTTGAAAAATGTTTACTTTGAAGTTTTTAGAAGAAGGTTAAAAAAACAAACGATTTAGATTAGTGCAAACAGTTAACAGTACAATTATAATTATAATAATAATAATATATTTTTTGTGTCTGTCAGACTTTGCCAATTATAATTGTCCGTTTCCTTTCGCCGTCGTCCCACATCAATGTTATGGTTATCAAGATGGCAACTTACGCCAGCAACAACTTACTGCTATTAACTCGGTTGATTGACATCGTCGGCGTCGATAAGAAAAAAACTACCAATAAGATTGAAAGTTAAGCATCCAATGATTTTTTACCTGGTTTCAAACCAGGAATGCGTTTTAAGAAACTGTGGTTATATTTTTTTTATTATTTAATATAAGATCAATTCCTAATTCCTTCCATTCGCGTTCGAAGACCATGGTTAAAATAGATACTATTTTTACGCTGAAAATTCTTGATAGAAAATAGTAGCTAGGCTTGATAAAAAAAAACGAGCGAGCCTTACAGTAGTCGCATATGATGTGTAACATTTGACATCTCACCTTAGTAATAAGCAATTTTAACATTTCTGAAAAAAATGGGTCAGGTATTACATCATTTTATAACAACAGTCCATAACAATGGAGTAGTGCACTGTATAATAATTGTTGGAAACATGAAGTATTTGTAAATATTTAATAAGTTTATTAAAGTACAAATACTCATGGAAAATAACCTGACAACTGACAAACATGTCAAAAAAAGTCTTAGAAAAATAAATACACTTTAAATTTGAACAGTAAAAAGGTTTGAACCAGCCAGTCGCACAACAATAACTATAAAATAAATGCAGTAAATACTCATTAGAAGACATTTGACAAATTAAAATGACCTTTGCTCAGAAAAATAACTAGCTTAATTTATTGTTCTGAGGACCTTTGATAGTCAAATGACACAATATGTCACATATAATAATAATAATATGTCGTGTTCATAATATCGATTTTAAATTTAGAAAAAGGCGCGCGCTTGCGCGCTTCCCCGACTTCCTGTTACACTGTTACACATACTTCCGTCCTTTAATTCATGTATTTTCATGGAAAATATGTCAATGTTGTTATTCTAAGGTTGTTATTAAGTGCAACCACTTCATTGTATAGACGGCACATTCTGACAATAGGATTGTAATATGATGTATTATTTTTATAGACATTTAGTACAAAGTCTTAGGCGCCCAAAGCACGCACTACCAAAGAGTACGTATACCTATATGCAATTCTATTTTTCCTTTTGGCAAACACACATTCATGGGATTAATGAACACTAAGTACCATATTGACTCCATGCACACGTTGTCACAGGTAAGTAGTTGTTAAAAGATTTAGTTCAGTTCAGTCAGTAGCAATGCGGTACTCTTTGTTAGTGCGTGCTCTTAGGCAGCTTTACCCTATTTATTTGAATTAATGAAAGCATTTCAGGGGAATCGATTATTGATTGCAATATTTTAAACAAGTATGCCATTTATGCTCCCTAGATGTATTAATTACCGCATATTATATACCCGTACCAAGTAAGTGTCAATTATTTGACATGTAGGTAAACAAAATTGTACGGCAATCTAGGTAATTTATATTTCGTTTTTTAGGTATAACCTTACCTTATCAGGAGATCTCAGGTAGGTACCCAAAATTCAAAATACATTACTGCATTCCGCCCACGATCTCGCGCGCCTCTATTCGTCGTCTCGCTAAAGTCTTTATCATCATAAAGATAGCATTTAAAATTCAAAAAGAGATTAGCTTCATTTAGGAAAAAAATAAAGTAGTTTTTTATGTATCTTACTTTAGAATAAAACTACTTTTGCGGTTTAATTTCAATGTGTAGTGTTCGCGTAAACTTTAAAAAAAACAATATCTTACTTTATTTAGAGCCTTTTGTCTATACTAATATTATAAAGAGGAAACCTTTGTATTTTTGTATGTATGTATGTTTGCAACGAATAAACTCAGAAACTACTGGACCGATTTAAAAAATTCTTTTACCATTAGAATACTACATTAGTGCTAAGTAACATAGGTAGATGCAGGGACGGGCCGTTAGTCTTTCATACATCGGTTAAGTAGCAAATAAAGATAAAAGTACAAGTAAGTACTTCTCTTTATTCTTCTTTAGTGTATAATGCGGATTGACATCATGTTGACGCGTAAAATTGCGCACGCACCGCTAGTTTATCTGTTAAGCGACGCAAATCCTATTTTCTCATCCATGATTGACATGTTGCCTAGATATCAATCGTGTAAGACCATACTACGTCTGTCTAGCTCAGACATGGGCCGTCATGTCAGCGACTCACCTCCCTGGTCAGTGTGCCAACCGTGAGAAATAATCCGATACGCCACGGAGACTTACTGTATGGAATGTGTGGGCTGAGAATTGTGATGGTGCTGTGCCACGCGACGTGCGTCTGTTATGATATGAGACAATGATTTCTGTGTCATCGGTACCGAAACAAATGAACCTGTAAAGTCAAATTTTGTGTCTAACTTCATCCGATTTATTTGCAAAGTAAATTTATAAATGTACCTATTCAGTTAGTAACTTTAATCTAAGTTAATATTTACAAAGTTTTGATCATTTTTAATATAGTTCTGGAGAACAAAAGTAATAGAAAGTAAAACATTTCTCTTTTTAAAATATTTTTTAACTTTACCTTAAACTTAAAAAATGTTTTTGTAATTTATAGAGTTACTTATAAGTAGAGCATATTGCTGTGGTCCTGTTACAGCTTCAATCCCTCATCCAACATTTAATTTGATAAACAAGAATACAAAACTAACAATTAATTCAAGCAAGCCCCAAAACTACTATTTATTAGTTAATAAGTTTTCCATAGTTGTTAGAAAGACATCAGAACAAAGTGAACCAAAAACACAAATGTTGACATTGAATGGGCGCCTTTGGCTTTCAAAGTAAAAAGTGTTGAATAATTTCGGCGGGCTGGTTAGAACCACGATAGCTCAATTGGAAGAGCACCTGACCCGGAATGTCAGAAGGGTGCAGGTTCAAATCCTGCTCTTGGAAATTTTTTCAACATTTGTGTTTTTGTAATTGGTTCGCAACAAAATGTTTTAATGAGCAAGCGAACTTATATTTGAACTTGAACTATTCAAAGAATCACAGTCGTAAAAATTTATGAGCGAGCTCAGATTTTATATATTTTCATGAAAAAAAAGAAAAATAAAAGCAGTCTTCGAAAAACTAATATTATTGACATAATATTGGACCATGAACATTCAAAATGGAGTTAAATAAAGATTTAAAAAAAAAATGTACAAACGATTTCACAAAAGGCTCGCAAATATATCAAAAATCTCACAAACGTACCTTCAATGTAAATAGGAATTTGAATAAAAGAAACAAAGAGGCAATTAGTAACAGGGGCTTAAAATATGCCCATTTGTTTCGGTCAGGTGAGCCCAGCTATTCAAAGAATCTTCTTATTCTCATCAAATGGGGCACGTTACGCATTAGCTCTCAGACTGCGAATGATTTAGTTCTAACGCTTATTATCTGAAAATAAAAAAAAGATAATAAACCGTAGGCATTATTAAATTTCTCTTCAAGATTTTTGCCATTTTAAGAGATGACATAGTGCCATTCTAAGCTAAATAAATGACTTTGAATTTTTTTTTAAATTTATGGTTAAAAGAATAATTAATTGTCAGAATAGACATTATAATATCCGAACGTTTTGAAATCGAATCTTATTTAAAAAATAGTAAGTAATATAAATGCATATTTTTAACCTAACACACACAATAATAGAATCATCTTAATCGTAGTCGTCGTAATGGAGTGACAACTCCAAAGCTTTAATTAAAACTTGTATGTTCACTTCACCTAACCTGCTAGCTAGCAATTAAAAGTACATAAGTAAGTTGATTGACATCATTCTTTGGTGCAGACATCTAACTGAACTGATAAGGGCACGCAACCGTAGCAGTTCATACTTACATAGCCAGTCCATTAACCTAGATATGCGCAAATAGTAAGCATACATACGACGATTTGAGTCGATGCAACGACCGCTACAACTCATGGTGGCTGAGCACTAATCATAGGTAAGCGCTTGTATACAAACAAGTAATGCATGTCGCCATAATGGCCTTTAAATTATTTAAAAAAAAAACACTTTTTTGCTTTCTCTTCCATTTTTACCAGTACTAAGGGCTAAGCTAACGGCTGGTAAGTAGCCTATGGGCGGATAAAACAGCAAGGCTATCATAAAAAAACAATTTATTTCTTTGTAACAAACACAATAGTCAAAATACTTTTAAGCTACACACAATACTGTAATATTAAAAATTTTGACGTAGTACGTAGACATTGTGAGAGAGCAGAACCTGCGCTAGGATACCCTGAGTTACATAGTTCTGGCCCCCGAATATTAGATAATTTGTTTATATCCTTTTCATGATGCCTCTTTGCTAGGCCCTTATTCTGCAATTTTCTGAGAAAACCTCAGTTCGGTACATCTTCCAGAACTGGTCCTGCGCGGAAGATATTTTCTCTGCAACCGCACAGTATAGTGACCATATGAGCTGAGAAAGGATCCATCTAAGCTGCAATGCCGCTAACGCCTTAAAACCATTTTGTACGTTTTAATATAGTAAAATTGAGGCACTGAATTGACTGACGGTCAAAGAAATTATATTGAATTATTTTTATCATGTATGTATTACTACAGTTAATAACAATAATATAAAAGAGCTATGTCTCGCTACTTTAGCAATTAGATACATAGTTTTCTATTAGTGTATGATAACAAAATTCTTTACCAACATTTTTTTATAAAGATTAAATTACCTACATCAGTTAGGTAGCGACCGCCATGTTTAAACGGAATGATTCTTAATTTCGATTATAGTTTGAAAACTATGTAAAAAGTTAATAACTCCTCAATACCAACATAAATATACCAGCATAATCCCGTACGATATTCACAGAAGGTGATTTAAGGCTCGCATGATTTCCCGTTAGGATGATATAGGGTCCGTGGACCGTAAAAGGCAAGCCTGTCTAAGCGTTCAAGAATTATTTAAGCTAGATGAGCTAGATCCGCCAAGAAAATGGTTGGAACTATTTCACTATTAATCCATTACTTTATTGAGACAAAACGAATGGGTATCTCAAGATATATTTTGGTATCGAAAGTTTATTAGAGATTGATATGGAGATGTTTAGAAGAAAAAGGTTAAAAACTCTATAAAGTATTTAAGCTAATAATATAAATATTAAGAACTATTTCACTATTAATCCATTACTTTATTGAGATAAAACGAATAGGTATCTCAAGATATCTTTTGGTATCGAAAGTTTATTATGGATTGATATGGAGATGTTTAGAAAAAAATGTTAAAAACTCTGCAAAGTATGTAAGCTAATGTTATAAATATTAATAAATAAATAAATAAATAAATGTTTCCCACACTCACACCAATTATCTAGCCCCAACAAGAGCTTCCTTAAGAAACTCGATAAAATGGTTAACTAGACAACAGATAAACATACTTAATATACTTAAATACATACTTATTATACATAGGAAACACCCAGACCCGAAACAATTTAGAAAAACAGGTATTTCTAAATTGACCCGACCGGGGATCGAACCCGGGACCTCAGAGATGGCGACACCATGAAAACCGGTGTGCAAGCCACTCGACCAAGGAGGTCGTCAAGATTAAGATTAAGAGTGTGTAGTTATAATGATTAAGAGTGTGTAGTTATAATGTTTTACATAAATATTATTGATATGTCGTTTAAATCATGTAACTTCATTTCATGTAATTTTATTTACCTCAGTAATTGAGGAATCCGGGTAAAGTGCGATTCCACGTTCAGCCTTATGATCACTTGTGTCACACAAGTGCTTACTTAATTAAAGCCCGGTAAAGCTGAAAATGCCGTTTGAGGCAATCAGCAAACTGCTTATAAAAAGTGCTTACTTGTGAATTAAACTTTTTTGTTTTAGACCTATTTATAGAGACTAGTGGTCGCCCAATGGTCGAAATTCGACCGTAATTTTAATAAGGCTGCACCGATTGTATCCTAAGCAATGAAAAATTAAAAAAGATAGAATGTGAGTTTGGATTGGCATTGACAGATTTCGGCCGCTCCTCTTCCATTATTGAAATTTTTGAAAAGAGTATACATGCGTGTGTGTCAAATACTAGTGTGTGTAATGTTTGTTTTACTTTATAATATCATTGATTTAATGTATTTTTTATACATAATTTAAAAAAAAATTACATTCTGCAAACCTTTACTATATAAACTATAAATGTGCGAAATTTCATACTCCTCCGTCCGCGCAATTTGCTTAAAAAGGTATCCAAAGATTTCGCTTCACGTATTAATATATAGATAATATTAAATAATAAAAGTATACCTAAAGATAAATACTATTGACCTGAGCCCAACAGTAGGACGCTTATAGGCTGATGATGATGACCCGTACATTGCTATGTGTACCGTAGAATACATTTCACTTAGTAGAACAATGGCTGACACGATTCTACCACTCAATTTCAGTCACCAACCTTTAATTTCATTGGATCGCGGCCTTGACTCCATAACCCATGTATTCAATTCCAAATTACCATTACGCACGCTATGCCTTCTCCTCGTTTGCCAATTTGCAATTGTATTATAATATGGCTGACTGTGTATGTTAATAAATGAAATACAATAATAAAAAATAGAAATTTTTATTCCATTGCTAATTATCTTTTTTTTGTATTTTCCTTTTATTTAATTTCAGGCAACAGTAATAAAATAAAGACAACAATAATTATAGGTTCCTATTTATATCTAAGGTTCCTATGACATCTTTCTAATATCACGATTATAAATGCGAAAGTATGGATTTTCGTTTGTTTGCTCTAAAACGACGGAAAGGATTTGGAAAAAATGTAGTACCTACTCGTATATTATGGGTAGAGTGTATTCTGGATTATGCCCTAGGCCACTTTGTATATCGAAAAAATATGCATGAAAAATATGTACAAGATATAACTTATCACAGACAAAATAATAAAATCGAGTGTTGGTTCTACATTGAAAACGGCAATTTATTATCGAGCTATTAAATTTTAATAAATAACAGAAGTTATTACAAAGGCCATTAAAGTAAAAATATTAATTAGTATTACCTATCTACTTCATATATTGCGTAACTTTATTAATTTCGAAATGCTTACTTTTACTTTAAATTTATCGTGTTATGTTGCTAAAACGACACTACTAGCGAAAACCAGTGTCCAGCACTATTTGCATAAAATTAATTTCAGGCGAATTAATATTGTAAATGTAAAAGTTTCGGTGAATGTTGACTTTAATTACCTATCTGTTAGCGCGGAAGTCGTTTAAGGCCCCGATAATAAATTGTTCACGTGTATTCGATTAAATCCAACAGCTACCAAAACAATTTCCTTAAACTACCGCCATTTCAACCGATGTACCTAATTAATTGGAATGACAGAGACGGCGATTTATTGCTTGAAAGTTTTGCTCTAATGCGAGATTCTTCTACGAAGAAGATACTTAATCAAGTTAATGTGTGGAATTAGATGTTGTTTTTATAATTATGAGTCCTTGTTTGACATGCTTTCAAGTGTTTATCAATCAAAATACAACATATTTATTTCATCAATCGTCAAGTCCGGTGGTCTACTACTAGAACATACTAGTAGTAGACCACCGGACTCAGATGATTCAGACTCGAAGGTCAAAGGAAAATTTAACCGATTCGATTCCCCGTTGCATTGCTTGTTACAGTGGTATCTTGAACGCCTCGCTGGCTACCACCATCTTTTTTAAATATGTCGCCATACCATCAATGCTAGGTGGTGTATTTTGACAGTTAGAGATAAGATAGCCAGCTCCTTAGTAGTTGACGATTCCGAGTATCTACATTCGGCCTTATCATTACCCGCCACCGCCATAAACCCAGACACAATAGAAATTCAATTGTTTGTCGATCATATGACGCAGAAGATGTAACATTAGGTGAGATTAAGGTCCAATGCTTTCTCATAGAGAAAAACAAAATAAAAAACAAAAAAATATGTCTCTTTGATTGTCCCATAAGCTTTCCTTCACCATTCCTTTGATAAGTTGTTGTGCGCATAATGGAAGGTTTCCCAGTTGGTAAAACCATCACGGGATATGCGGACGAATTCGCGGGCAGGCTGCTAGTTTACAATTTTTTTTTTGCGTATTCGACTCACTAGTATTTATAATAATTATCGCGATGTACTACTCATTTCAGCTTTGCGTTTCAATAATAAAGTCTATTGGATGCAAATTGTAAGACGTGGGTTGCGATCTAGATTTATGCAAGCATTGTTGTTGAATCTTAAAGTTTGAATAAGGTTGTCAATCTGCTGTCTGGTTCACTTTAAAGCTTGCTTTATTAGCCAATTATATTTTTCGAAAGACATTTTTTTTTTAATTTGTTATCAAATTAAATTTGACGTCCGCGACACAAATGGCTGGACGACGCCGACGTCAAAAAGTGGACTGGACTTTGTTATCGCCAGTTAAAACAAGCTATGTGGGATCGTAGAACATTTTGAATATTGATCTCCAAACTTCAGTATGAAGATGGCACTAAATGATGATGATCTAATTAATTCTTTAAGTTTTTTTTATATATTATCGGCTAAGCACAGTGCCTTGATCTCATCTGATGTTAAGTGATGATAAGGCCAATGATGGAAGCGCACTTCACCCTCTTCTTATTTCTGGCTGCCGGAACACAACAATGCTACAAACATTGATGTTATGGCGACATGTTTAGATAAGATGGCGGTAGCTAGCCAGGCGGACAAACAAGCTCTACCACCAACCAAACCGAATACACACACGTGTACCCCCCGCTGGGAATCGAACCCTGGACCTCTGAGTCTAAACCGGTGGTCTTAGCCACTAAACCACAGAGGCGGTTAACATTAACAGTTACGGTCGAAGTCCTCAGGGTGTGCAAAATTTTTGGTAATTTTATCTTTAATAGCTGAAAGGTTGGCAGCCCTAACTCAGGGTCATGATCTTGTCAATCCGCTTCCATTGATAACTCAGAGAGGCATTGTTGACAAACAGACGCTTCCCAAATAAGAGAAGGTAAATAGTTTGTTGTATGTCTGACCCACTTTAAGGTGTTAACAATCAATGTAGTTTAGCTATGCTCACTTCTTATCTCGCTCTTTATGATTTACAATTTAGACTCCATCGTGACGTCAGCAACATTATGTTTTTATTATATATCATACGAGTAAGCACTTGACCTTTGTCTGACCTGATGATAAGTGATGATAAGGCCGGCACTTCACCTGGAATCCTCAACTACTGAGGCACTGGCTATCTTATCTCTTGCTGCCGGAACACAACAATGCTACAAACATTGATATTATCTCTCCTACATTGATATGACCTCTGAGTCTAAACCGGTGGCCTTAACCACTAGACCACAGAGGCGGTAAAATGCAAATAAGGTGATCGCAATAATACCAGGAGATAAGATGATCGCATCTTATTTGCATTTTTCACCTAAACTTTAAAAAGTTTTCTACATCAATTTCTCTAGAGTTCTCCAAAGTTCTCTAAATTCAAAAGGTTCAAGGTTTCCGAGAATGACACTGTAGGGCTTAAACTTTAGTGCCTTACAAATATTCAAAGAATAAGCTCCGAATAGTTATTCCGTGTTTTGTTCCTATCATGTAAACGTCATTTCAAATTAGAGTAAAAGAGACAAAACACGGAATAACTATTCGTAACTTATTTTTTGTTTATTTGTAAGACCCTTATTAAAGTTGTTTTTGTTTTTAAAAGTGTCCTATTCTGGGTTGCTACCGACATATTTCTCCAAGAATCAAAGTTTCTGATATGTCTTAGCTGACTCCACCCCTGGCCGTGTAACAAAGCGCTCTACCTGATATCGGGAGATACTAGGTTCAATTCCCAGATATTTATTGAGCATGTGTGTTTCAGAATTTTCGATGCATAGCCCCAGATTTTTGATCACTAACCATGGCAAGCATGGTGACATCAATTGTAGCGCTGACTTGATTTAAATGATTGAGGGACTTTGATGGGATATTTAATGGGATATTCACTACTAGTTTTAACTAGCTAATACTATTTTTCTTTGCAGCAACACTACTGGGATCGGAGTGCATCGTGTCAGAGCAATGCACACTCAAGGTGGCTTTCAGTGCGTGCCTGGAAGGCGTCTGCCGCTGTACCGACGGACATCTGCAGTTCAGGAAGCACACATGCCTTTCCCGTAAGTAATATACATACATTGATTTCAATAGAAACTATTTATCCTGCCCCCTGACTATGAGTTCTTACAGCAGTAGGTATTATTGCAGTTGTGGCAATGAGACGCGTGCGCGTGAGAAGCAGCATATAAACGCGACTCGTTTTCAATCATCATCAGCTCATTATTTATGTCCCTACTGCTGGGGCACAAGCCTTCCCTAAAGATGGATAGGGAGAACGGGCCATAAACCACCACGCGGGCCCAGTGTGGATTGGTGGTTGTTAACGACTCTAATGCAGTCGGGACCAACGGCTTTACGTGCCTTCCTAAGCACGGAGGATATAACTGCAATAATACATTATTATTTTAAATATATTATAACATTCATCATCATCATCATCATCATCAGCTCATTTATGTCCCCACTGCTGGGGCACGAGCCTTCCCTATGGATGGATAGGGAGAACGGGCCATGAACCACCACGCGGGCCCACTGCGGATTGGTGGTTGTTAACGACTGCTAATGAAGCCGGGACCAACGGCTTAACGTGCCTTCCGAAGCACGGAGGAGCTCGAGATGATACATTTTTGGTCACCCATCCGATGACCGGCCTTTGCGAAAGTTGCTTAAGAGGGCGTATAAACCTAGAAAAAAATCAGATTTCACCCGCGCCCCTCTTACGCCCCACTTTCGTCCGTGCGTACGGCGTGGCGGCCAACGCAACAGAACGGCAGGTCGCTCCCTCGTGTGTACTCGTGTTTAGTGCGATCGCGCACAGTATACCTAAAATAATCAGATAAAAATAAGTGCGAGTCGGATCACCTAACTGTACTTTGAAACACTAAAATACTCTTTGCTGGTGGGAAATAATACGCAAAGGTAAGTAATGATATCATATATTCTTATTATATATTGCTACTTTAAATATTTAATATTGTTTTATTTTATAAAGGCGTAGGTGCCATGAAATCTTTAAGCATTTTTGTATTATGTAGATTATTTTTTGTATCATGTAGATTATATTATCCCTTTCAGTCGCACTTTGCTATCGACAGAAGTAACTGCAACAGTCAGCGGTTGCTGTCGACGCGTTGAAGGTCAAAGGCCTACCATCCGACGCTACAGTTACCTCTATTGATACCAAAGTGCTGCTCGTGTGTAAGTGCTCTTACTGTTATATCTCTTCTTCAAAGAGTGTCGACAATGTAAAAAAAGCAGTCTAATGTTATTACAAAAATATCGCTTTATTTACATAGATTCATAGGTTTACATTTTTTTTTCAGAATTCGTTCCCTGGCTTGTACCTGTACTGCAAAGAACAGACAGAAAGAAGGTAAGTTAAAAACATTTTTGCAATAAAATATGTATTTAAGGTCTGTTCATTCTAACTTGTCTTAAAATGTAACAATCTTTATATTTACTATTGAAATTTAATGAAAAATTTCATTGTTTTTTTAATGGTAAAAAAACTAAAATATTGTTTACACTTAAGATAAACAGACCTTCTGTAATCAAAGTCAAAGTCAAAGTGTCAAATATTTTTTATTCAGATAAACTTTAGAAAAGTGCTTTTGAATCGTCCAAACATTTTTTTTACCTACTACCCATTCAGGACGTCTAGTTTTTAGTTGTGGAGAAGAATGGGCGCAAGAAACTCCACAGTTTTAATATAAGTAACGACATTTACAAAATTATATGCCGTTATCAAGTTATACAAGTTTAAAATTACTTAACAATATTTTAAATTAGAAATACCTGATGGGGTGATTGGAACATTTTAAACCCATGCTGTTTTGTCTTCAATGTAATCAGACACTTTATAATAAGCTTTTTTACAAAGATTTTCTTTAATGATGATTTTAAATTTATTTATATCAAGTTTTTGAATATTACTTGGAACTTTATTGTAAAAACGTACACACAGGCCTCTAAATGAATTATTTCTTTTGTGGAGCCTAGTATAAGGTACTGCTACTTTGTTTTTATTTCTGGTGTTTACATTGTGAATATCACTGTTTTTAGAAAAAGTTTCAATATTTTTATAAACATACATTAGGTTCTCGTAAATATATTGTGAAGTAACTGTCATTATGTTATATCTTTAAATTTCTTCCTGAGAGATTTACCAGCTTTTAGGTTATAAATTGTTCGAATACGCTTCTGCACCAAAAACATAGTTTGAATGTCGGCAGAATTGCCCACAGTAAAATGCCGTACGACATTACGCTATGGAAATAACTAAAGTAAACAAGTCTAGCTGTTTCAATGTCAGTGATCTGACGAATTTTCATTACGGGAACCCAGACTGGCAACGAATCCCGGATAGAACCGCATGGTTATGGAGTTAGGAATCACAGGGGGCAAATGCTTGTCAACTTCCTCGAGAAAGAGGGGCTGTTCTTAATGAACTCCTTCTTTAAGAAACAACCTCAAAGGAAGTGGACATGGCAAAGCCCCGACACTGTGACCAAAAATGAGATCGACTTCATCATGACGGATAGCAAGCACATATTCAAAGATGTCTTAGTGATCAACAGGTTCAATACCGGATTTGATCACCGACTCCTCCGAGGCTCTCTGAATATCAACTTGAAGCTTAAAAGAAACCGTCTGATGAAGTCCACGCTCCGTCCTAACCCAATCCAAATCATGGCGGGCGCCGAGAAATTCCGGCAGATTTTCGGAGACAGATTTGCTGTCTTGGAACCCACTGATGACGCTATCGAGACGATCCAGCTGGGCTGGCCAGTGTTTGGAAAACTACGTCGAGTCTTCTCGTCATCCATACCGCAATGCTTGAAAACGAAAGTTTTCAATCAGTGCGTCCTACTCGTCATGCCCTACGGAGCTAAGATGTGGACATTTACGGTAGGGCTGGTCCACCAGTTTAAAGTCGCTCAGCGAGCTATGGAGAGAGCTATGCTCGGAGTTTCTCTGAAGGATAGGATTCGTAACGAATACATCCGACAGAGAACCAAAGTCATCGACATAGCTCTAAGAATTAGCAAGTTGAAGTGGCAGTGGGCCGGCCATATCTGGCGAAGAACCGACAACCGCTGGGGTAAACGTGTTCTTGAGTGGAGACCACGACTCGGTAAACGTAGTGTAGGACGACCTCCGGCCAGGTGGGATGATGACCTGCGAAAGACTGCAGGCAGATGCTGGATGCGTCAAGCTGAGAACAGGGCGCTATGGCGCTCATTGGGGGAGGCCTATGTCCAGCAGTGGACTAAGATAGGCCGATGATGATGAATATGTGTTATATATAAAATTCAGTTAGTTTACCAACCATTTTATTTTTCCATTAGATGTTATCGCGCAAGAGTTTTTCAACGGTCAACATTTGATTTTCACCGGACCACACTGCAAAAAGACACATTTTTCTTTTGGTTGTATGAAGTTGACCTTGTACTTGATAATACCAAGAATCATTTTTGTTAATGGCTAATGTGTTATCTTCTAAATTCCATTTTTTTTTCATTTGAATTGCATCCTTATTGGGCATTTTGAACGCAGATAATGGACATTTTATCTCCAGAATTCTATCGTTTCCAACCAGACCATCAGGAGTAGCTGCCAAAAATGGTATTTCACTATCTATGAACAGCCCACATGGATTTATTTGCACTCCGTATTGTGCTGCAAGCTGATTTGGAGCAATTGCTTCGTTATCTATACCATGTTTTATTGAAACAACATTAGATATATCGCTCTTGTATAGCAATGTTTTGACGATTCTTGCATTGGTGGTCGGACGACGTTTGATAATCTTTCCAAAGTTGGATGCTGTCAATAAATTCCTGAGAAGTTCTAGCCATTCGCTACTATTCCTCTGTAAAATAGTAGCTCTTTCAATCTGTGATCGTTCAGTGTCAGTCTTTTCCAAGTTTATTAAAAAACTACGTTTTTACCGTAATTCAGTAAAGTGAAATAAAATTTTTAGTTTATTTTAATTGTATTTTATTTTTCAGGTATCGCGAGGCATTTCATCTGCGAGCTCTTCTAGATCTACGAGATTTTCGTGCTGGATTGTACAGTCAACAACGACAGACTTTTAATGTGTTAACATATAAAAAAATCAATATTATGTTTACATTCTATGATTTTTATAAAAATAAATATACGAATAGCTTTAAATTAAACAACTGTAACGAACTAACAGAGTTGATGAGAGATTTTCGCGTACGAGTTTGACCGGATAGCATTCATCAGCTTGTGAGATATTACGACATTTAGGAGCTGCAGCAGTTCTGAAATACAAAATCATTGTAAATCACAAGTTTGTACGGTAATATACGAAGTATGATACAATACATCCAGAATAGCTAATTCAACTTAATTATGTATGTACTGTGAAAAAAAATTACTATACATACTGCCACCAATACGAGTAGTCAAAAGCATCGTTCTGTTTTGCATATACTATACCCGGTACCCGCGTCGCCGTCATTGCTTCAGCGCTCGTAATACATTGTATAGTGAGCTCTAAAGTTAATGCGTAAGGGTCGATATTTCAAGGTGAAACTACTCATCACCAATGAAAACAAATAATGACATTAGTATGATAATAATATTTTATTTTAACGAAATATTTTCTCGGCGCCCTGAGCACAGAGACACAGTCCTCTCGTCTCAACAGAGTGATCGCGACTAATCGATGAAACAAAACATGCCTGTTACCTCGGGTCAGGTGCGACAGACTGGAGCGTTCTGCGCGGAATAAGAATGTCGTAAGCGCCGAATAAGTTTTAGTTTAATTACTCGTAAAATATACATTTTTTTTTCAAATCGCTAATAGGGTCCCTTTGTAATATAATTTGATATTATGTGTTAAAATATTGGCTCAGTAATATGCATCAAATTGAAAATAAATTGATTTTAGTTGAAAAGTAGACGTAAGTTCGTGATTTTATTTTATCGATAAAATTTTATTATATTATGTTTTCCTTAGACCAGTCCCTTTCAAGTATGCTGTAGTATCTATGATATTTTTTTCGGGTAAATCGTGGTTTATCTTCTAGTGTTAAAATCAAATCTACGATTGGTGATTTACCTTTATACCCCCTCTTAACCTCAGCGATCGCAGACCGGGCGCGTTAACCACTGCGCCATCGAGCTCCTCAAACAATTATAACATTACAATTACAAATATATCTATAACTCCAGTACTTATAACAAAAGACTGCTGGTTCAGTTGGCAAACTCCTGCAATGTAAAAACATGATACAGAATTAGTAGATATAGCCATAGGATACAGCTAAAAACAATCGGATCAATCAATCAATGAGGAGCTCGATGGCGCAGCGGCTAGCGCGTTCGGCTTGCGATCTTGCCCGCTAAGCAACTTTCGCAATGCCGGGTCGCCTGATGGGTGACCAATTAAAAACATCTCGAGCTCCTCCGTGCTTCGGAAGGCACGTTAAGCCGTTGGTCCCAGTTGTTGTCGTAAGATGGCAGTCGTTAAAACCCACCAACCCGCATTGGGCCAGCGTGGTGGGTTATGGCCCAATATCCCCACGTGCTACTGATCATGTGGGAGGCCTGTGCCCAGCAGTGGGACGTTTATAGGCTGATGATGATGATGATGATGATGAAAAACAATCGATTTAAAAAGGCAAAACAAAAGGTAAAAGGGATACTCTAAGTAGCGCCATTTACATGATTGAAGAGTTCTTGCCTAACCAGGTAAGAATTGCTAACCAGCAATTGTAAAAGTTCCCCATCTCTTCCCGTGGGTGTCGTAGAAGGCGACTATGGGACCATTCCAGAGGATGGGCAGCAGCGTCTCTCTGTGATTACTCTCACCTTACTGCGATCGCCAACCCGCCTGCCAAGCGTGGCGATTATGGCAAATTCCCCTCAAAATTATTTGAGGGAGGCCTTTGTCCAGCAGTGGACGTCTTTTTGGCTGAGATGATGATGAATTGTAAAAGTTATGTATAATCCGGTCAGATACTGATGTACTTGATTTTTTTTTCGTGATACTCAAAAACCGAGAAAAGTTTCGAGACATAAATCCTGAAAATGTTGCCTCGATAGACTATTGCAATGTAGTCTCGATAGACTATTGCATTCACTTTTAGATATAAAGTTTTCCTTGTAAGAAACTTAATGTATTAGTTTTATAAAATTATTGGTCAGTTAATGCTTTGAACACTTTTGTTTTGTGATACATAAAAAAACAAGATAAGTTTCCAAAAATAAAATCTTAATATTTTGCCATCTAGACTATTGCATGCACATTCAAATTTGTATGTGATGTATACCAATTCGCACTGTGCCCGCGAGGTGGACTATGGGCCGATCTCACTGTGGTGTTTCTATCCCACAAACGTCCCCAGCAATTGGTACATAAAATGAGCTAGAAAAATGTATAAATATAAATAAAATATTTACTAATATAATTTGTAAAGACACATAATTCACGTAACGTAAGTTTTTTATTTTTGTCTGTAGTTTCATACTTCGCCATCATTAACAATTCAACTAAAGTACCTAAAACTAAGTGTGCAATATTATAAACGCATCGTTTCCAGTTGTCAACATGGTCATGTTACTGTCAGCCTTCAGTGATTTATTGCCCACCCGTATTATGTTGCCTGCAAATAGTTACTGCATAATCGAAAGCCAATCTCCATTTTTCAAAGAAAAGGAAAAGTAACGTGACGGCGGAAGACTCTAATTGTTGGTTAACCAGCGTAACGATGCTATAAATCTTTTTTAGCTGAAAAAAAAACGTTGACAGCTACGCAGTGCGTATTACTAGGGCTGTCGAAACGATATAGCTATATATCTACACGTATTTAAACGTGAAGCGAAAATTGTGTACCCCTTTTGAAACACATTGAGCTAAAGGAAGATTGTGAGTTTTGGTATAGTTATAGTTGATATGGAGATGAAGTCCCCAAAGATAAAATTTGTGTATGATAATACGTGTCACAATTATTTATTTAGAATGATTTATTTTATTAAAATCAATCTAAATGTTTGGGACTCTTTGGCGGGTAAGTAAAGAATCGTAATTGCGACTTTCTATTGTTTTCTAAAGTTTGTCTTTTGTCGTGTGAAACGATGGTAGATTATCAACCGTCAAGTGTTTGTGAACCCGCTTGTGTTGGCAATATAAACAAAAGAGGGCAACGCCACTTTTTAAATTCTCTCTTACAAGTCTGCGTAAGGTCTCAGTAAAGTCTCAGAAGAAACTCAAGAGGTTCGGTGGGAATATAATGTATCAGTGAAAATTAATCATCACCAGTGAAGGGGGCTAATTTACCTAAAGTTGCCGACAAGACAAGACTAAAAGTGGTTAAAACCGCCAGATGTTATTTATTCTTGTCCAATCTCGGATCCCGGAAATGTTTAATAGTTAAAGTAGTCTTAAAGAAATTAGTTGTATTGTTGTATTATAGCAATTCCAATGTCCGCGATTAATTTTTTTTTCATTAGGTCCATGGGGCGCGTGTGCTCACAAACTTTTTAAAGGTATATCTATAAAATTAGTAGAAGCTACCCGGGACCCCAGAGCGTGGCAATGGTGCTAGCTTACTGGGCACTCTGCCTGATGGGGATGATTTGGGGCATTTTTTTATTTATAGTTAGTATTAGTTACAGTTTTTATAAGTTTAATATTAAGTAGTTTAATTTACTTGGTATGTCTTTGTTTGTAAATAAATTCTTTTAGTAATTTTTTTATGAATATTGATAATTTACAATGCGCCAATCGTTAAACCTAAGGTTAGTTCTCTTACTAACGCGTAAATTGCAATGGCCACTTTAGATAAATAAGTTCCTTCGATTCTGATCACTGACTGATTATCATAATATTATTAAACAAAGAAAATTATGTTATTGTGTTTTCTTCCCTAACTTTACAAAAAGGTATTCAAATAAAAGTAAAAAAAACTTGACAGCTACGCAATGCGCCTGTCAGAATGGAATTTAATCTAATCCAAATGTCTAGCAAGAGCAATTCATTCATCAAAATGTTTGTTATGAAAGAGGGTGTTTAACTCCTGAGTCCTGAGTATAGGCGATCCATTAATTATGCTTAAGCATTTGTTTTGAATGGCATTATTTTGTCACACTAATATGCGAGTTTTATTTGTCGTTAACGCAAACGGGTATTTGTAAGGTAAAATGTTAACTCACCTCTCAAAAAAACTAGCGCTAGGCACTCAGTAGCTCCTATAAAGAATAATTATAAAATCTCTAAAAATAAATAAAATATTAACTTAATTCTTAGATAATTATTATACGAAAATTGTTGTTTTAATTTACTTGTTATTATCTTTGTTGGTAAATAAATATCTTAGTGATATAAAATATAATACTATAACTATTCAACTGTTCTGCCTTGTTGCCTATAATACGCAAATTTAGTTGCATTCAACTAACAATTTGCAAAAGTGTTAAAAAAAATACATGACATTGAAAAAGGTTCCTCTGGCTTACAAAGTAAGTGTAGATATTGTTGTTAATTCTTCGAGTTTCTCCGCGAGGTATATTAAACAATGTAGGTAGCTATATGCTTCACTTTGTTCCGCGAAATTAATTCTTCACTAATAGAGCTTTGCGTTGCTCTACATAAATCGTACAGTATTAATGACCGACGTTGAAACTCTCCATTTCGATAGTCGACTCGTGAAGATTCGGCCTAGTCACGCCCTCGGAGTTACTGTACTACGTCGAAACTAGATAAGCTGCCGTGTAATTCTATAAAGCGGCAGATGAAAGTCCAGATAGCAATGTCAAGAGCAATTATTTCTTGTTCCCGAGTCAGCCTGATGGAAATGTTGACTCCACACTATTAGCGGCTGATGAATATTGACTTGTGACTTGTGACTTGTACGAATCGTGAATCAAGTTGTGAGGAAGAGTTGTTGTGATGAGATCGCTTGAAACTTAATATTGTTATCAATCCGATTTTTCTACGTATAGGTATACTGCTTTTAATCGTTTCTTTGTAACTTATTCTACGCAATTAGGAACAAATCATTTAGAACCGCTCCTAACATCCTAAAGTTAGAATTTAGGTAAGTATTGCTTTAAAACGTCAAGTTATCTCTAAGAACTGCAAATAAAATTGTTCAATGATGTTTTAAGCAGAATTAGTGCTTAATCTAGATTTATGTCGTGGTGTAAGTCGCTCTAGGTAGAGTACATAGATGTGCAACGCAAACTGTCATTTCTATCCGTTTTGCGGTATTTGTTCATACAATAGTAGTAGAGTCGCTATTACAGTGTTATAACTCTCTCTGTCTGCACCTACCTACTAATTTCATCTTCATCATCATCATCATCAGCTCATTCTATGTCCCCACTGCTGGGGCACGAGCCTACACTGTGAATGGATAGGGAGAACGGGCCATAAACCACCACGCGAGCCCAGTGCAGATTGGTGGTTGTTAATGACTCTAATGCAGCTACTATCTACTAATTTAATTAGTAAAAATGTGGCTTATCCATTTAAGCTCGCATTAGAGGTACTCTATCTATCCTGCACATGTGCAAATGTGAAATTTATCCAATCCCATGTCCTATCCCATGGGATCGATCGCTGCCTACAGGATATATATCGTTTTACATAGTGTATGCATACACATACATAGTGTTTACATAGTTCGCACTCTATTGTTAGTCTGTATACTTTAAGTATCATAACTCTGGATATAAGGTATGTAGCTGGGAGGAAAGATCGCCCACTTGGGTCATTGTGCTAAGCTGATGTAAATTTGTTAACCTAGAATTTTTTTTTTTTTGTTTTTTTTTTACATGTTGTGGTTGTCTTCTATAAGTATGTTTTGTGTTTATTTGTAATGGAAAGTGTCCTGCTATGATCGGGCATTTTCCAATATTTTTGACGCTGTAAGGGAGAAAAGAGCTGGACACTTGCTGAGTTTCTTGCCGGTTCTTCTCAGTACAAGATCTCTCGCCCAGAGTAGACTTACGAACCGATGGCATAGTGACATTCACAAGAGCTACTTGTAGCCTAAACTGAATAAAATGATTTTGAATTTGAATTTTAATAAGCTTTTGATCAGTCTATTGTCAACGTCTATAACACCTATTGTCATATTTTTTGTACGAACCGAAAAGGAAAATTGTACAAATAGTAATAATGGCCTGTATCTTAATTGTCCGATTTATAAATAAATTCTTAAAACTACACCATTCTAAGACTACAATTTGTTATAAAAAGGCGCTACCTTGTGAAAAGCCGAGTAATTGTTTCAACAAATCCAACGGGCCGATGTGAACCTCTCTTATTATAAGCCATGATATACTGTTCCGAGTCTGTGTGAATCGTACGGAATTATCTAGATAACCACGTTCAGTTGCCGCTGAATGGGCAAATATTGAGATCACGCGCCTATCGCGTAATCTTTCTCTTTACGTGTATATTTGTACGACTGATAGCATTTGAGTGAAAGAAAATTATAGCATACAACATTGACTTCCGCCTTACATCCCCACTTTGCTTTACAATGTAGTCATGTGTATTATTGGTTTTTATAAAAAATACTATTACAAAATTGTGCTTGGAAAGTGTAAATAAAGTTTAAGCGTCTCATCACGTCGTCTGAATATGCTATATAAGGTCACTTTTTATTAACTGCAAATATTTTGACAAAACATCTAATTATATAAGAGAAATAAGGCCCTAGCATTTAAAAAAAATTCAGGCTAGTTTTGTTTTACTTTTCCTGACAAAAAAATTGTAATATTTTTAAAAGCGGCCTCTCTGTCGGTTTTTTTGAGTGAAACTGAGGGGCATTTGTAAGCAGTGAAGGCATTGCGGCCTCTCTGTTTCGGCTCCTTTAAATTGAAACTACCGAAAGTGCTTTATTTTTCTTTTTAATCGAAATGTCTTTTGGCGTTTTTCTTGAAAACTAACGTATAAAAATGTAAGGTATTTTCATAAAAATATTTTATATATGTTGTTGAATTTATCCTCAAAATATTTGCAGTTGATAAAATGTGACCTTATACATATAGTACTTACTTCGTATTAGCTTAGCGTTTTTTCTGACTTTAAGGGTCATAATAGCGTGATATTAAATAGCCTAATAGATATTGAGCTATCAAATGCAAAAAGCATTTCAATTGCAATTCAAATCTGACTGGTAATTCTAGAGATTGGTGTGTTCAAACAAAAAGCAAACTCTTCAGCTTTATTATATTAGTATAGATTATATACCTAGAGGTATACAATAATTTGAGTTTGGTTCCTGAACTTATGACCAGTAAAATTTAAAGCGTTGATTTAGAATGCTTAGCTTAGGTTTGACTTTTGTTATGACCATAACCATATCGCGCGAGCCAAACGAGCGTAGCGAGCGTGCCGGCGAATCGCCAACGCTAAACTTGACTAATATTCATAGCACATTTAGGTAGTTGAGAATAAAACTAGAAATCTATGTTACATACATACCTACCTTAAGCAAATTTTGTTGCGAACAAGTTACAATTTGAAAAAATAAGTGTTGAAAAGTGTTTCGGCGGGTTGGACAGAGCCACGATAGCATAGTTGGTAGTGCACCTGATGCACCACCTCGTGAAAATTTTTCAACACTTGTTTTTTTCAAATTACACTTGAAATCGATTTTATTTTAGTTATGTGTTCCTAACCTTTTCACTAACATACCAAACATCGGGGTCACTTATTTTAAGTTCCTAATGGTTAGACTTGACTTCGGTGACTTTAAAAGAGATTTAAAAATAGTATATATTTTCTTCATTTTTATGTCGCCGCGCTGGCTGGTTTCTAATTTGCGATATACATAATAAAATAAAATAAAAGTTTATTTTCTTCACTTATGTTAGAATGTGTTAGTTTATACAGTACCAATAGACAAGGAAAGTCGATACATGATTAAGAAAATAAAGGTCAAAGCATTGCCTGTGTTCAATGTCTGGATTGCGTGCTGCACTTTATGGCAACCGATTAGCATACAAAGGCCATTCAAATTACCATTTGTAATTTTACGTTCACAGCACTTAATCCAATAAAGTTCAATAAAATAATTACTTTACGAGTATAATCATGAGAATCGTTACACCTAATTACTTATTGTCAATGTTTGTTTGTAAAAACAATTAAAACGTAGAAATTTCGCTTATTAGGCAATGTTATTTTTGTGTTTTTAATACAAAAACCAATATTCCAGAATATTTAAAAAAAATGAAAATTTTCTTGAAAGATTTTTATACAATTTTGCTAACATTGGTGCACAAAAAGTATTTACTTTCGAACTTACTTTTTTCTCATTTTGTCATTGTTTTATTGCAGCTGCTCAGCCAGGGCACGTCTGCTACAGCAACGAGCACTGCCGCTTATGGGACAAAGAAAGCCACTGTGAATTTGTCATACCAAACCTCTTCGGAAGGTGCGCGTGCAATTCCTTGTTCCGGCAAGCTGGTGAAAAATGTATGGCACAGAAAGCTCCACCGCCGTACATAACCGAAGCAGTAATTGCTGAACAAGATGTTTTCGTTACCGACCTTCAGAATAGTTCCGATTCAGCGCAAAGCACCACTTTTAATGTACCCAAACCGACAGCACACCTCACGCCAGGATCGGAAGATCCATTTGCATCACAGAATTCTGTTCTCGATTCAGATGACATCCTACCAAGTAAATTACCCATATTTACGAACAAAAACGAAATAAGCACACAAGAAGATAGTCCGTTGATGCAAGCTGTATTGAAAGTACCGACTGCCGAACCTGTAAAGCGACTGCCAGTGTCTCATAGAAGGGATGGAGATCCTAATGAAACTATAAGTGTGGATGAGATGACAGCTAACCTGCATGCTAATGATCAGCCAATTTACAGAGTGGTAACTCAACCATCGGTTGAAAAGAAGGGTAATAAGAAAGTCACTAATTCGAAGGAGCAGACAGGTAGCAAGCAACAGAAGACAGGACACCAGAAAAAAATATCTTCGTTAAAAGGTAAATTTCAAATATTTTGGATTTTTCTCCTTATTGTTTTCTAAAGTTTACGCGAACATTTTCATCTGTGATCACATGGACACTCAAGAACACTCAACTTCTCTAAATTAATTTGTATTAGTAATTCAATGTGTTCCATTTAACGCAGAATCAGCTGGCAGGATTTGAAACATCTGAATAAAATAATATGTAAAACAAACACGATTAAATAACTCGTATAAAGTGTTTCAAATCAATCTTTCTGCTTATTTACATCATATTGCAATTTCTGAAACTATTTTTCAGATAAACATCGCATTCGTACAGAGTCTTCTCCCGTGATAGACCTCGGTCCAGCGTCGCTCGGTACACCATGCGTGACTGACTCGCAATGCCACTTGGTCGACCCCAACACACGGTGCCTCAACAAGCGCTGCGACTGCTCCTATAGGACCAATTCCACGGGATCTTGCTCGGCCCGCAACAGAGGATGTCTACCTGGGACTTTCCAGGTAATATTGGCATGAAGGTTCAGGAAATATCATCTATAATATCCTTTGTGAAAACTGAACTCCTCAGGGGATGATTGACCGATTTTAATCTCACTGGTGATCCCGAAATTAAAAGTGACATGAAATACACTTTAAAGTATAATATTTTGTGCATTATTTACAATTTGATTATATCGTTCGAGAATTAGTTACCTATGACTTTGAATAAGAGATAAAGGAGCACTCGTAATTAATATCATAGCCTGAGAATTAGTCATCGGTTCAAAAATCACTTCTCTCTCTACTTCTTCTCTAAATTCACTACTGAGTGATATAGTGGTATGCACTGCCTTATCGTCGCTTAACATCAGACTGCCTAGTATTTATTTTAATTTGATCACGTTTGATAGGCGAAGAATATAGTATTACTAGCTGCCGCCCGCAGTTTTACCCGCGTGGTTCCCGTTTCCGTGGGAATATCGGGATAAAAAGTATCCTATGTGTTGATCCAGGTTATAAACTATCTGCATGCCGAATTTCATCCAAATTCATCCATCCGTTGCAGCGTGAAGAAGCAACAAATATATACACATAAACACAAACTTTTATACATTTATAATATTAGTGTGATTAGTCCGTCCTTGCCTTAGTAGAATGTAAAAGAACTTTTTCGTGGCATTGTTGACTTGTAAGGCATATAAAGAATACATTTATGTTGTTACCGAAATTATTTGCAGCATAGTCAATTCCGAAATAGCTTAAAGTGGAATAGGCATCCAGTTGCAGACCGAATCAAATCTGAATAACTAGGTTAATGCATTAGCCGTGTTTGCTATTTGTGGCGTAGACTCAGGACAGGATATTTTTATTCATATCCAGAATTTTCAAATTTTATAAAATGATTGAAATAATGTCCGAGATTGTGAGCTTTATTCAATTTGAAAAGTTGTAAATATTTTTTGTGTAGGTACCTAAAATTTTTGTTTTTCGGGAAAAACAAGAGACATTGGAATGATCAGTATTACTTAAATCTGAAGCCAATTGTTTTTCTACTATGACTCGGCAAAATTAAGGAAAGAAATTATTGATTTCATACCATTTCATTCGGAAACCTATAGCTACACGTTCCTGAAGAACTATAGGAAAAAATTGGACACCATATCCAAAAACCGTTGTTGCTGTTCATAAAACGGGCACTTATTAAACTGACCCATAGTTTCCGTAACCTCTACATGGTTTTTCCAGTGTATCCTCCTTTGGAACGTAAACTTCATTAGTTTTCAATTGTTTTTTGCCGAACTGGCCAGATCTTGATTTATTTATTTTTTTAGTGTCGATCAACGGGATCTTGCATCAGCTGGTACTTCGTGTGCGACGGCCGCAAAGACTGCCCCGACGGCTCAGACGAGACATGCGAAGGTACTGGTAAAGGTCAGTAACTGTCTTGGCACTGTAACACGAGTGTGGGCCAACAACTGTGCTGTTTACATTTGACACACATTTTTATTAGAACGATAAAAAATTACGAGCACAACCACAAAATTAGGAGACTGCAGTATGTAAGCTTTATACCGCGCTCGAGCAACGTTCACATAGATAGACAATCGCTCTCGGACACTGAATCTTGCAACAGCTGCGCATATGCTACGGCTACACTATCGCTCTATCGCGAACATTTGCCGTTTTCACGACAAGCAATAATTACATTTATGACCGTTTTCTGAAATGTGACTATTGCTTGGCCCGACTTGTCGTGAAAACGGAAAATGTTGGCGATATCGCGATAGTGTGGCCGTAGCATCAGAGTGCCATGTGTGAGTTTCATTCGCCAATCGTTAATGTTACCGCAAACGAGAATTTGTATGGCAATATTTTAACAACAGGGTGCTTAGTGTGAGTTTTGTTTACTATCCGTATTCATTCGATTACGTTTACGAAAACGCAAATCAGTATAGCATTGAAGCAGCGCCCCCTGGCGACATACGAGAAGAGTACCTATACAAACATACAAATTCCTGTTTCCTTTAACAGTATCGAATGGCGAATGAAGCACTATAGGCACCCTGTTCTGTTACTTCGGCGCGTCCTGATCTGGCGTTATGACCTGACGCAGATGGTCTCTTGTGCGCAAGGATGTCTGACACCTACTTTATGACCTAACGGTTGGTGGGGGGTGTCAGTATCAACTTTAAAGTCGTGTGTAGCGGGATGTTCTGTTACTCCGTGTCCGTGAGAGAGTCTGTGTGCGTTGCTCGAGTGCGGTATGTATGAAGCTTACCTTCTGCAGTCTCGTTATTTTGTGGCACAACTCTACGCGGCGGGGCAGTTGTTTGCCGCTGTCAAAATGTCAGTCTCCTGCACACTCGTGGTACGTTTCTTTCATCGCACATCTTTTCTTTGCTGCTGTAATAATCATTTCATCTTTCACTTTTAACGTTACCTAGTTATGTATATTCAATATCATTTTGATTTTCTAAAGTTTTCGTGGACACTTCACGTTGAAATGAAACAACTTTTACGCGAGTAAAACCATAAAAGTTGCTTCATTCCAATATCATTTTGTTTATTTATCGTCGTTTATACTTAACCTCACGAGCTGGTTAGGCTAGCTTGGGCCCCTGTACTGCGCCACGGTCGGCCAGCGTGACAGCCGTTTCTACGGGTCTCCCTGGTCGGCGGATTAACAAGGTCTTCCTGGTACTGGGTCGACGGAAGCCTTCACAGACCAAATGCATCGCAGCACCATCTACTCGAGCTCTGGTTATACGCTGGCTGATCCCGAAACGCAACCGACAAGCGGTCACTTGACGGGTTTTACACCATGCGTACGGTGGTCACTAACCAGACGGGGCAAGCCCTACCACGCAGTGGAGCATATGGGAGCTCTAAATTCAGTTAGTCGCCTCTTACGACACCCACCGGAGGAGAGGGGCGGAGAATTGTATTCTTTCTCCGTCCCCGCACGGATAAGACGTGACATGTATTAAACTTATATTTTGAATTTCTTACCCATATCCAAACAAATTGTACCAGTCAAACATGTAAATATGTTAAGAGAAAGTTTGAAGAAAGAAGTCGGTTATAAAGGGACATTATGCGAAATGGACATTCTGAGAAAGGGACGTTTTGCGAAAGAGACATTTTACGAAAGGGACCTTTTGCGACCAGTGGACATTTTGCGAAGTGGACATTCTGTGCCTGAGTCTTAAATTAGGTGTATTGCGATTTGCGATGCAAAGCTCTTGGCAGATGTGAAGATAGCTGCGAGTGAGATAGTACCTACTTCGCGGATTAGTTGTCACGGTACTTGTGCCTTGCTTCACGACCGCCAAGAAGTTTGCATCGCACTAAACCTTCTTATTCATCGGTATTTATGAATTACTTACATTAATCATCATCATCATCATCAGCTTATATTAGTTCACTGCTTGACGCCTCTCCAAGTTACTTATCGTTTGATAATCACATAAGCTTAACATAATTGCCTACATAGGCCGCTGGGTTTGGAATAAGTGTTGAATTTCAGTGCAAGTTCGAGGAAATCCACTAACGGCTCTTGAACCCGTATCTTCTGACTATCCGAGTCAGGTGTCCTTCCAATTATTGACAGAACATTTTTTCAACACTTTTTGTAACAATAAATAGCTTAACGTAGTGGTACCAGTGTTTGGCACTGTATCGGCTGCTGGGAAGGCAGCCGTTACAGCGATGTGGGCTGATGGGGAGGAATAGGGAGCTGACTTACTTGGCGAGCTGACGTTGACGGCGTGGCCACGACACGACCGTCTCGGAGATGGAGCTGATGCTGGTAGAAGTCGCCTTTCGCGCACACACACACACACACACGCGCATCAGTCGGTAGGCAATTCACGAGTATTCAGTTCTAGGAGGTTCTTGAGCGAAGAGCTGATGGTAAAACGCGACGTCACGGGCGGGTCGATCGGTGAGAACTCTGAGAGCGGAAAATTAACACTGCACGTCTATGCAGCGGTAGTAGTAATTAAATAGTTGTAGGTAGCGGAATAATAAATCTAGCTCCGCTGTCGGCTCGTGCGGCGCATCCTTTATCCGAATGATTGCAACGTCGCGTTTCTGGCGCGAACAGGCACTGTAAGACCAGTTACAAGTTACAAGTCGACACAGTTCACGTAGCCAAAAAATAACTTAGTTTTTAATTGCAATTTTACGCGATGACAGCTTCGTAGCAGGTAGTCTGTATTCAATTTTTGCTAGAAACTAAAATCAGTTGCTAACCCCTATATTTAATGAATTAAAGAAAAAAATGTCCTTCACTGATTCTTATCGAAACTGATGTCACTACCCTAATTTGTTCGCAACAAAATTTCCGTAATTATAAAAAAATACAATATTGTTTATTCGCCTGATTTGTCAGACGGCACCGGAGAGCGGTGCCCGATGCACGCGTTCCGCTGCGGAGGGCCGGGCTCCCGCTGCGTGTCGCGAGCGTCGCGATGCGACGGCACCCCGCAGTGCCCGGGCGGCGAAGACGAGAGGAGCTGCAGGGCGACCAGACGCAAAGGGTAATTGTCTAGAATATTCAACTATTTAGGTATATTTTCAACATCGATCTTAAGGTGAGTCCTCATTACACCCAAGCACTCACACACTTTAACTATAAATTTCATGCTATATGTAAAAGGTTGTTTTATTGACACTTATCGTCCAAATTAATAAAAGATGCTACATGTTTGTCACATGCTTTGTCATAACAGTCTAAACTTACCTTAAGAGGGGGTATAAAGGTAAATCACCAATCGTAGATTTGATTTTAACACTAGAAGATAAACCACGATTTACCCGAAAAAAATATCATAGATACTACAGCATACTTGAAAGGGACTGGCTTAAGCGAAAACATAATATATTAAAATTTTATCGATAAAATAAAATCACAAACTTACGTCTACTTTTCAACTAGAATCAATTTATTTTCAATTTGACGCATATTACTGAGCCAATATTTTAACACATAATATCAAATTATATTACCGAGCGACTGTATTAGCGATTTGAAAAAAAAAAGTATATTTTACGAGTAAATAAACTAAAACTAATTCGGCGCTTACGACATTCTTATTCCGTGCAGAACGCTCCAGTCTGTCGCACCTGACCCGAGGTAACAGGCATGTTTTGTTTCATCGATTAGTCGCGATCACTCTGTTGAGACGAGAGGACTGTGTTTCTGTGCTCAGGGCGCCGAGAAAATATTTCGTTAAAATAAGATATTATTATCATAATATTGTTATTATTTCTTTTCATTGGTGATGAGTAGTCTCACCTTGAAATATCGACCCTTACGCATTAACTTTAGAGCTCACTATACAATGTATTAGAAGCGCTGAAGCAATGACGGCGACGCGGGTACCGGGTATAGTATATGCAAAACAGAACGATGCTTTTGACCACTCGTATTGGTGGCAGTATGTATAGTAATTTTTTTTCACAGTACATACATAATTAAGTTGAATTAGCTATTCTGGAAGTATTGTATCATACTTCGTATATTACCGTACAAACTTGTGATTTACAATTATTTTGTATTTCAGAACTGCTGCAGCTCGTAAATGTCGTAATATCTCACAAGCCGATGAATGCTATCCGGTCAAACTCGTACGCAAAAATCTCTCATCAACTCTGTTAGTTCGTTACAGTTGTTTAATTTAAAGCTATTCGTATATTTATTTTTATAAAAACCATAGAATGTAAACATAATATTGATTTTTTTATATGTTAACACATGAAAAGTCTGTCGTTGCTGACTGTACAATCCAGCTCGAAGATCTCGGAGATCTCGAAGAGCTCGCAGATGAAATGCCTCGCGATACCTGAAAAATGAATGTAAAAGCTTATTTCTATAAAAATGAACTTGAATTTGGTCCAGAATTATCTTTTCAAATATTTTACTAAATGTGGGTAGCACAGAAATTGGTCTAAAGTTAGTGGGGTCAGATGTGCTACCTGATTTGTATAATGGAATTACTTTACTGTGCTTCATTAGGTCAGGAAAAACACCACAGTCAATACATTCGTTAAATATGCAAGCTAAAACTGAAGCTATTGTCTCAATAACGGATTTAGTGACGTCAACGGAATTACCCCACAAATCAGCAGTCTTTTTTTTTATTAAGAGTGTTAAAAGTTTTAATTATATCTCTAAAATCAATTTTTTGAAAACTAAAATGGTTTTCACTAGGTTTGACATTTTCCTTTAGAACCGCTTCAGCTACAGTGGGGGACGAGTCCAAAGTCTTTGTAGTTGAAACTGGAATATCAGTAAAAAACTTCTCAAATGCCGCAGCAACATCAGCATCAGAAGTTAAGATTTGATTTTCGAAGCTCAATTTGTACTCATTGTTACGACTTTTGACATTTCCAGTTTCACTATTTATAATATTCCATGTCATTTTTATTTTGTTATCACTTAGCTTAATCTTTGAACTCAGGAATTTTGCCTTTGCTAATCGACATACTGTTTTAAATAACTTAGAATATTTTTTGACATACAATTTGAAATCTTCACTGGTGTTATAGTTGCGTTCATCATATAGCTCATAAAGTCGCTTTCTACTTTTGTGGATACCAATTGTAGCCCATTCACTAAAAGTAACAGTACCACTAACCGAGATCATCTTTGGAATAAAAGTTTTATTAAATTCTAAACAATATTTATGAAAGAAATCATTATAAAATTCATTTGGGTTATCATTATATTCTACATAACATAATATTATCATAGAGATTGTTTTGAAGCGTTCTAGACGACCTGCAGTTTTTGGTACAACAGTGATAATCTGTTTCTTCACTTGCTGACACTGATGTGGAAGGCTGACCATTTGGCCACAATGATCAGAGTCTAGTTTATTAATAATGAGTTTACAGAGGTACTAGATCAGTGTATATATTATCGATACAAGTGGCCGAAGTGGCAGTTATTCTAGTCGGCTCCAAAAATAAATTATTCAAATTATATGATTGAAATAAATTTTTAATTTTGATAGAACCTGTAGACTTTTCTAACAAATTAATATTAAAATCACCGCAAACAACTATCTTTTTACCTACATTGCGGATTTTATATAATGCTTCATCCATTACTTTTTCAAAATAATCATACAATGCTGACGGAGGCCTGTATACACTTAATACAACAAGTCGCTCCAGCTCCACACAAGCTATTTCTATTGTTTGCTCAACCGAGAGGCTCATTATGTCTTTTCTTTCCTTTAATTTTAACTTCTTATCGACTATAATTAAGGAGCCACCATGAATTGAATTTACTCGACTGAACGAACTACCTACCAAATGATTATTAAAATTGAACATGAACTGATGATCTTTAAGCCAGTGTTCAGTAATACACAGAATATCAACTTTATTATCGTTCATGAACAATGCAATCTCTGGATCTTTGCCCATCATTCCTTGAATGTTCTGGTGAACCATACTGATTGACTGAACATTTTAATAATTGTAGGTTGAGACGGGCTTTTCTTAGAATTAATTACACATTTATTTAAAATATTACCAAACATTTTGCAAGAGAATTCCTCTTTTGTCTTATGATTTAATTTAAAATCGTCATTAAAGAAAAGCTTTGTAAAAAAGCTTATTATAAAGTGTCTGATTACATTCAAGACAAAACAGCATGGGTTAAAAATGCTTCAATCACCCCAACAGGTATTTCTAATTTAAAATATTGTTAAGTAATTTTAAACTTGTATAACTTGATAACGGCATATAATTTTGTAAATGTCGTTACTTATATTAAAACTGTGGAGTTTCTTGCGTCCATTCTTCTCCACAACTAAAAAATAGACGTCCTGAATGGGTAGTAGGTAAAAAAAATGTTTGGACGATTCAAAAGTACTTTTCTAAAGTTTATTTGAATACAAAATATTTGACACTTTGACTTTGACTTTGATTACAGAAAGTCTGTTTATCTTAAGTGTAAACAATATTTTAGTTTTTTTTACCATTAAAAAAACAATAAAATTTTTCATTAAATTTCAATAGTAAGTTCTATAAAGATTGTTTCATTTTAAGACAAGTTAGAATGAACAGACCTTAAATACATAATTTAATGCAAAAATGTTTTAACTTACCTTCTTTCTGTCTGTTCTTTGCAGTACAGGTACAAGCCAGGGAACGAATTCTGAAAAAAAAATGTAAACCTATGAATCTATGTAAATAAAGCGATATTTTTGTAATAAAATTAGACTTCTTTTTTTTACATTGTCGACACTCTTTGAAGAAGAGATATAACAGTAAGAGCACTTACACACGAGCAGCACTTTGGTATCAATAGAGGTAACTGTAGCGTCGGATGGTAGGCCTTTGACCTTTAACGTGTCGACAGCAACCGCTGACTGTTGCAGTTACTTCTGTCGATAGCAAAGTGCGACTGAAAGGGATAATATAATCTACATGATACAAAAAATAATCTACATAATACAAAAATGCTTAAAGATTTCATGGCACCTACGCCTTTATAAAATAAAACAATATTAAATATTTAAAGTAGCAATATATAATAAAAATATATGATATCATTACTTACCTTTGCGTATTATTTACCACCAGCAAAGAGTATTTTAGTGTTTCGAAGTACAGCTAGGTGATCCGACTCGCACTTAGCCGGTTTTTATCTGATTATTTTAGGTATACTGTGCGCGATCGCACTAAACACGAGTACACACGAGGGAGCGACCTGCCAATCTGTTGCGTTGGCCGCCACGCCGTACGCACGGACGAAAGCGGGGCGTGAAAGGGGCGCGGGTGGAATCTGTTTTTTTTCTAGGTTTATACGCCCTCTTAACGATGTTACGACGCGGACGTCGACATATGGAATGAAATAGGTTGTACTTATGATGACATTTTATACTGTTTTCTTTAGACATCGAGAATCGGATATTTTTGGTGGATGTGGGTCTTTTTATTAATTATTATTGTCAAAAAAGTAGCTAATCTAGAAGCTTTGCCCTATACAACGTGACCCTACGCTCTGAACAAATATTGAAAACCCGTGTATCGCTACTTCTCATAAACGCTGTTAAGTTATTTTTATTTTTATTAGAAGATAACACAAACATACTGTATCCATCATTGATTTTTCGGTAAATATTAGACCGTTTGTTATGATACTTCTCATATCGGTCAGAAATACCTTAATTAATGTGTATGTGTTAATATTTGACCAGAGGCTAGGGACATTCTGTATATGCATATGGTAGAGACATCAAACATTGTATTGTAATTAATATTTAAACTTATACCTTGTACTAATAAAACTAACTTTTAAATTCTAAAATAATGATTTATTCCTCATTCTTTATATAGAAAGTAATTTTACGACATAGGTACAGCACGGTATACTTATAGCTTTGTAAGTAAAATCGTCAATATGAACTATTGATTTCAGACCGCGTAGAGAGTAATTAATAAAAAAAGAATAAAAACTGCTCGATATTCTCAATTTCGACCGGTATATCGAAGTAACTACTTACCTATTAAAGGGGTTTCCCAAACTTAGGTTGTATTTGTATCTGCCTGGAAGGCAAGTTACCGAACAAAGCAAATTACAGGGGCGATGAAATGGCAAGGGCACACTGCTCCAGCCTAAAATAACAATAATGTTATTTTTGAAGACAAAATTTAATTACTTCAATTACAGTCAAATGGTACCTATCTATAACCACGCAATTGAAGTTAGTTGAAATAAAAAACATTTTAATGAACACACACGTCTTTTACAACGGTTTAAGAGAAACATAATCATTGAAAGAGCACGGTATGATGCCTTTGCTTAATTTGGGAAAACATTTTGAGTGAAAGTAGCTTGAGGTCGGCTGACTAAATATTTGTTCTTGATTTTCCTCTGTGCTTCAGAAGGCACATTAAGCTATTGATACTGACTGTCATAGAAAAATTGCATAGAATCAAGACTAACTTGAAAAACTCTGATATACCTACACAAAACACAGACCAGACCGTTTTTGTTCCATAAAAAAGATAGGTACACCCAAAGTGAAATAATCACATTTGAAACATTGTACTTGTTTCTCACAAATCTCCGAATCGTGAATCTCAACAAGATGACATTACCAATCAAATAATTGATGATGATGATGACAGCCAGAATTGACTTTTCCTTTTGACTTTTCCAGGTGTCCTCGACACACGTTCCGCTGCGGGTCCGGCGAGTGCCTCCCAGAGTACGAGTTCTGCAACGCCATAGTCTCCTGCAAGGACGGCTCTGATGAGCCCCCTCATCTGTGCAATGAACAGTCCAGGTGCGTTTTCATTAAATATGTGTCAAATTTGTTCTTGATGATATCATGAGTCTTATTGTCATCGCTATAACGTGGCACAAAGTGCTTCACGGCGTGCGTAAGCTCTATATATTGCTTGCTTGCCATTACCGTTTCAGTCAGTGTTTCTGGGGCAATATATAATTATTAAAACCTAACAAGTTAAGGAAGATATACATGTAGGTTTGTCTTATTCATAGGCAAGAATAAGGAGGAGAATAATTCTATTAAGACATAGAAATGAACATACCTAAACCAAATATAAAAAAGGACTTGTTTTTGAAAATAGTGAAATTGTGGATTTTCACTTAATCTCCCTCTAGCCCTACACCACCAAAGTCATTTAAGCATAGACAAGCTAAATATTCACTAAGAAAATTCTCAGTAATTCTTATACGGAACACGTGTGACCTATTAGAAGTGGCCAAATATTTGACCCGTGTACTGTACATCAAACGTGGAACATTTGCTCAGTTGGTATGCACCGGAGTTTTGAGTCCATCTGCGTTGTGACAGCTAACACAGTATTAACAAATCTTCTGGCTAACATTGGCTGGTTAACATCAGAATATTCCAACTGACACAAATCCGTGTTTAGTGTTTCATTTCAATGTGTTCCTACTATGCTAACCTCTTTCATTATTACATACATAAGTAGACTGTACCTATCTCTACTAGATTGTATTAAAACTAATAATTCACAGTTTACCTTATCTTAGTACCTACAGCCTGCCAAGATTTCCCTCTTCCGGTGCCAAGGTTGCACTTCGACCCATTTTCTCCCTTCGACCAATCGGAATCTTTTGTGTAACCCCATACTGTCACTCTTTTTCCTCAGTGAATCTGACTACCATAAATTTGGCAATGAGTTTGAAAGCGAAGAGCCTAAAGTCTTCTTGTTTCCTTCATTATTTTCCTAGCCAAAGAGTCACAGTTTACTTGTGTAAAGTGCTGCATGCTGCATTGACTTCGTTATCTCTCCACACGACCTACAACAGCTATTTTCTAAATGGTGGCATTTTGTGAAGCTGATTGATACAATGATTATTTATTACTAACACCGACATTCGTTTGTTTTCAAAGATGGCGGGCGGCCGACTTCTGTCCCCTCCGTTGCGGTAACGGTCGGTGCAGAAGCACAGCGGTGGCCTGCTCAGGCAGAGACGGCTGCGGAGACAACAGCGACGAGATAGCTTGCAGTGTCTGCAGTAAGTACCACGGTTGGTCCGATCCGAACCAAACCCCTCGTAGATTGGGGAAATAGGGAACGGGTACACGCTTGTGTGATGTAATTCCCTCTCATCTAGAATCACACGGCTTGAGGAACCCTTTAAGTTTCTCGCCCCCCAAAAAAGTCCAATGTAGAGGCAGACTGAGATCAACAGAAAACTCTCTCAAAAAAAACCATGCTTGAAAACCAAAAGCTCAAAATTGTGTAGCTAATAGTTCTATTATAATAACAGATTGTGATAAGATCTTGTCATCTAATTTGAACGCTTTGGAAAATACAATAAGATACGGACCGAGACCCCCTTGCGTGATGTCTGTCTAAAACATGACCTACAAAACTTTAGGGATATGTTGTTTGCCACGGCTTCAAGAAACTAGTTCCGCAAGGACATAAACAGCTAATAGCATGAAAGGAAAGATAAATTCTGCAAAGCTACAAAATTACTATTATTTAACGTAGACGTAGGTAACGGTCACGCACCCGTTCGCCCCTCATCTTTCGCCCCTTTTCAATTCGAGAATTCTAAAAAATGTAAAAAAAATCATTAATTTACTATTTAATTTATTTTTTCTATTTCTTCTAAAATAATATTTATTTTACGAGAACAAGTAAAAAAGTACACAATTTTAAAAAAGTATAAAAATCTGGGTACAAAAACACATTTGTAAAAGTGAAAATCAACAATTTCCAAAATAAAAAAGTTATCTCAAACGATACAAATCACCGTGAGTCGACTTCAAAAGTGTTTCATATGCAAATCGTAACGAGCCGTAAAGGTTCGGCGAATTCTATAATGAATAGGGCAACAGTAGCGGTATTATAAAAGCTTGGTTGCTGCAGGCTCGGTCCACCTGACCAATCGAATGTGTTGGTCGCATTCCATGCAAAACTATTCTATACCGACGATTTGACACGACCACCACGTTCCGTTATAGGTTCTTGGACAATACGCGCCAAATTTTTATTTCACGTTTGGTATTATCACCTGTCTACATTTAACTGTTTAGTCATGTTTCTGCGTAAGCTGCCTTTAATTGAAACAGGAGCTTAGTGAATGTAAAGTTTGTTTTTGTTTTGTTTATATAATTTTAACGTAAATTTTGTTGCGAAACAAATGACATTGAATGGGCGCCTTTGGCTTTCAAAGTAAAAAGTAAATAGTGTTGAATAATTTTGGCGAGGAGCTCGATGGCGCAGCGGCTAGCGCGTTCGGCTTGCGATCTTGCCCGCTAAGCAACTTTCGCAATGCCGGGTCGCCTGATGGGTGACCAATTAAAAAACATCTCGAGCTCCTCCGTGCTTCGGAAGGCACGTTAAGCCGTTGGTCCCGGTTGTTGTCGTAAGATGGCAGTCGTTAAAACCCACCAATCCGCATTGGGCCAGCGTGGTGGGTTATGGCCCAATATCCCCACGTGCTATTGTTCACGTGGGAGGCCTGTGCCCAGCAGTGGTTTATAGGCTGTTGATGATGAATTTTGGCGGGCTGGTTAGAACCACGATAGCTCAATTTGGAGAGCACCTGACCCGGTATGTCAGAAGGGTGCAGGTCTAAATCCTGCTCGTGGAAATTTTTAAACATTTGTGTTTTTGAATATACAGTTTTTTTTAAGTTAACGAATTATGCATGACTGATTGAATATCCTATAACTGTCCCACTGCTGGGCAAAGGCGTCTATTATTGACATCAAGTCAGGACTACAACTTACGGGTGCGGATTGGTGATTAAAAATTCGGGATATGCATCGAAAAATCCGAAACACACTTTACCCGACCTGGGAATTGAACCCGAGACCTTCGGGTACAGAGGCGCTTAAATAAATGAAGTATGTGTGGACTAATTGTTTTTTTTTTCTACAGGATGTCCAGCTCCACCGCAAACACCATGAACGTAGACCACCAGAGGATATTAATGTTATCAATTATATTGAAATAACGAGGAATCTCAAATCCGATACGGGAAAAACATCTACCTTCTTTATGAAAATATCTTATGTAAATGGTAGAGACAGAAACTGTAGAAAATACAAACTTTTAAGAGCATTACAACGATAAGTCACAATAAATTTTACCATAACTATGTAGAAATTTACCATTTTTGCACGGTAATTCAATTAGAAACAAGTATTTTATTACTAAGTATAAAGAAATGAACGCTAAAGAGATATAATTATTTATAAGCAAATTAATCTAGAACATAATTATATTATATTCATTTGTAAATCTGTTTGCACAATTTAATTTGATAAAGTATCTTGCATGATTATTCTATTTAGTATTAAATAAATTAGAGGCTCAACTATTTACTATACATGCTACTAAATTGTTTTGAAGTTTACAACAAATTCTACAACATCTTTATAATCTTTATAAGTAAAGATTAACCGCACATTTTTTAATAAGACTGAGGAAAAGTAATTCAAAACACTTTGAATTTAGGCATCGTTAAAATGCGAATTAGAATAAATGTAACTACTTAATGGAAATGTAAATATGGATTTATCATATTAATGTTATTTTATTTTATTTAAGGCATTATAAGAGTCGTTCATAATATTAAAAAAACGTATTTTCTAATACTCTACAACAACAAACCACATCGAAAAATGAGATTCGAACAAAAGTAATCATCAAATTATAACCATTTTGAAATACTTTATACTATATTATCAGTCTATGCTTTGTACTAAATAATAACTACATGAATACTTATAGCAACCCTCGATAGCATTAATGTTTGTAATGTAGGTAATGTTTCTAGAGCCGTATATGTGTTCTGTGTTCTAGAGATAATATCCATGCAGCAATCATTCTAGTGCGTCCTAGAAAATACTTATCCAACAGTTATCAGTGAATCTAGCAAAATCTCCTATTGTAATCATAACGTCATAGATTCTACGAGTAATGCTCTAAGTGTCTGCTTTCACCAATCATTTTAATTCCAATTTAAAAATAAATTTATATAAACAGTTCACAACTTTTATGTGGTTGGCCTGCAAATCCGTGTGCTAAGTTCGAGTTTTTTCACTGTTTGAACGAGTTAAGTTACACTACTTTGAAGCAGCGCCGTCTAGAGAATTTGTGAACTTTTAAAAGCATGTTTTTTAAGGTAATCTTGCATAGATAGGTACTCGTAAAAAATAGCCGAGAGATAGCATTAAAACACTTTTACGCCTCATATTTTTTATTAAATTTTCATTAGAATTTTGAAATAACAAAATAAAAACCCCGTAAGAGTAGAACAGCCGCATTGATACTTGCTCTGTCAAATTTAATACAATTACTTTTCACATATTAGAAAAATGTATGGGTGTACGGGCCATAAATTGGGATGTAGATTGACGTAGACAATGGAATGTTTATGAAAGTCTTAGTATATCTTTTACTGCAAAGAATTATAAAATACATCGTCGTCAGTGTCAAGCCAAAATCTGTAGTATAGGTAAGTACCTATATTTTTTTGTTCAAATAATTTTTAACGCAAATTTTTTTGCGAACAAATTACAAAATTTTTCATTTCAAGATTAAATATTTCTATTACATAGTTTACTAATCATTAATCAAGAAACTGACTGACAATTACATAGAAGCAGTAGTTACCATGCATAATAACGACCAACATGCTCATTATTTTAAATATTCTAAGGTAAGTAACTGCTAGAATATTAACAAAACTTTATTCACAATTTCCCTAAAGTAAACATATCATAAACCCCATTATATTTTAGTTTGCCACTGACGACTTTAATCAGCAGTTGTATCGAAATAGTTATTTTATTTAAGTTATTAATTACCGATTATTATGTTTACTTGTGTGAAATGAAAAGAAACGACTTAAGTGGAGTCAATTGTAACTTATTGTATTATAGTGTGTTTATGTCGTGTGTGATTGTGATAATTATTTATTAAATTAATTGTATTACTCCTAAGCTGACTTTTGTTTTATTGATGATTTAATACCTACCTTTTATCACAAATGAGCATATGCAACGACGGCCCTAGGCCTTAAACAAGGTAGAGCGAGAATTGAAATAAAGTATGATGTCACTAATTCTTTTAAAAGGCGCCATCAAAAATGTTGTTAGAATGTGTTGGTAGAAATCGTTTTTGCCTTTAGCATTTTGGCCATTATGTATCCCAGTACCTACTTTCTACGACACGGTACGCAGGGACCAGTGCTGATATTCTCGTCAAGTTTAATAGGTGTAATGTTTCTGTTTTGTTTTTATATAATTTTTAACGCAAATTTTGATGCGAAACAAATGATGACGATGGTAGTTGCCTTTAATTGAAACATGAGCTTAGTGAATATAAAGTTCGTTTTTGTTTTGTTTATATAATTTTAACGTAAATTTTGTTGCGAAACAAATGACATTGAATGGGCGCCTTTGGCTTTCAAAGTAAAAAAGTAAATAGTGTTGAATAATTTCGGCGGGCTGGTTAGAACCACGACAGCTCAATTGAGAGAGCCGGTATGTCAGAAGGGTGCGGGTTCCAATCCTGCTCGTGGAAATTTTTTCAACATTTGTGTTTTTGTAATTAATAGATATATTTCAATCTATGTTTCTTGATTATAGATTTTTGGTAACATGATTAGAATAAAACATTTTAAGGAAAGTCATTTGTAAGATAGAACCTTGTATTTGTTCCATGATAACCACACAGTAACATTTATCGTTGCAAGCAAGTTATATTAGATGAACATTGAATCACAAATTTAAGGCGTATCGCAGACTTTCAATATTAACAGTGAATAATTTCTTATCTCTATACCTGTACCTATACGTAAGTCGAGTAATAAACATAAAACGTAATTGAAAAGACCTTACCAAGGATATAATGATAAAAATTATACATTACTCAAAGCCTACTGTTTCCGATTGCAGAAAATGAAGCAAATATCTCATCTAATTGATAGGTAGGTACTTTTTTATTTTTTTTGTTGATGGCTTCGTGCGATTAGCACATTTAGCCAGTGTCAAAGTAATTTTTCTAACAAGTATAATACATAAATAAACAAAATTTCTTTCCTGATGATGATGAATGATAATAGAAATGAAAAGTGAGAAATGATATACCCCCCAAATCCCTCGAGTATCTTAGTAAAGATGTGGGGCTTTACCAAGTCCTCGGGCTTACTTCTTGAGAGAATTTGAAAAGTGACGTTGCACAGTTTTGTTTCATTTGCGAACACTCATGCACACTCACGAACATATAACGGTTAATCATCAACCATTATTTCACATTACATCCGACATATCACAAATTTTAGAAAATAAAACAAAACCGCAGACATGACTCTTCACTTTCCCGCCAAGAGCGGTAGGTACTTAAAGAAAAGAATATTTAAGAAGTCAAAGTCAAATCATTTGTTCAACATAAGCCTTCATAGGCACAAATTGACGTCAAAACTATAAAATACAAATAATACTTAATAAAAACATAGTTTAGAGCAAACTACTGAATCTACTGAATCTACTGCTGAAACTACCAGTTCGGATTTTGGGAGAGCCTTCGACCGAGAAGAGCTGGCAAGGAACTCAGGTCAGGAGGAATATTTCTTTTTCTCCAGGAAGGAAGGAACGTAATCCTCCTGTTGACTTGAGTGCGAAAGCCGCATCATTGAATTTTGTTTCTTCGAAAACCTTTCAACGACATCTCGATGATGTTTCGTGATCTCGGCGATGTTTCGTTACATCGAAAAACTACTTTATTTGTCTGATATATCAGTCGCTGGCATGGTGGGCACGGAAATGGTTTGTCTGATATATCCATCATTGGCGTTGAAAGGGTTAAATCGACGTCTTGTTACTGCGACGTGCGAAACTATCATACTGCGAAGCCTTGCTCAATCGACGGCTTGTTACTGCGATGTTATGTTACTTAAGAAAATCGTTGATTATCTTTATTTCGTTTATTTATTAAGTGGTTGATACTTTAAGTTATAAATAACAAGGAACAACTTGTTTATGTTAATGTGTTTACCTAAAGTTTAATAATTTATATATATATATATTAACTAAAAGTTGAGAAGATGACTTCAAAAAAATAGCCCACCCAGAATGAACACGCATTAAAAAGGCTAAGAGAAAATGGTCGAAGAATGTCGAAGGACAAGTTGGAAATAAAAACAGATTGCCAGTAAAAAACAAAACTAAAAAATCGAGAATAGAATTAAGGATTGTACATTGCCTAAAGGGACTCCTTTTAATAATTTATTTTAGTTATTGTATTATATTTTTTAAGGTTTTTAGTTTTGGGTTCATTGTTCTTTTAATTATTACTTTTAACATTGTATTGTACATCATGTTTTGATGTTAGACTTACACCCGTTTGCACTAAACTTATAAATCGCCTAAGTCTTTGCCTAACTACTACCCGGTCAAGTTAAGTCGGCACCTGAGTGTAAGCTACGTTTTCGAGCCAGGTGCCGAGTTAACTTGACCGGGTAATAGTTAAGTCAAGACTTAGGTGATTCATAAGTTTAGTGCAAACGGATGTTACAGCATTAAAACCTTGTTTTTAGGGTTCCGTACCCAAAGGGTAAAACGGGACCCTATTACTAAAACTCCGCCGCGCCGCCGTCCGTCCGTCTGTCTGTCTGTCCGTCTGGCACCAGGCTGTATCTCATGAACCGTGATAGTTAGACGTTGAAATTTTCACAGATGATGTATTTATGTGGCCGCTATAAGAACAAATACTAAAAAACAGAATAAAACAAATATTTAAGGGGGCTCCCATAAGTACAACAAACGGTTTGCTGGTTTTTGCTCGATATTGCTAACGGCAACAGGTAGCTTGAAATATTGAAATTTTTTATAGATAATTGTACGGAACCCTTCGTTCGCGAGTCCGACTTGCACTTGACCGGTTTTTTATAATAACAAGTTAGGCTAATAAGTTAGGTTCGTTTTAAAATTTTCAAATAAAACAATTTTGGTACCTAGGTACTACCTTCTACTTAGTTAACTTTTTGGGAAGAGAAATAAAACATAGTGGGAACTTAAGTTTATCTCTAGAAGAGATTAATGTTTTATCAAACATCTGCATTATACCATCAGCATTATACCATCAGCATTATATAGTACTGTAGATGATTCGTAAAACTTGCTAACACAAATTGATTGCTAGAGTCACGCAAATAAATGGAAAATACATAAACGTAGTAGTGTTATCAGCTGGTTTAGAAGGTAGCCATAATATTTTCTGTAATACGTAAATTAAAACGTAAATAATTTATACTCGAATTCCGCACACACATATTTTATTACATCATCATCATCATCCTCAGCCTGCAGAGATCCACTGCTGAACATTAGCCTTCCCAACGGATCGCCACCACACTCGGTCCTCCGCCTTTCGCATCCAACCACTTCCCGCCGCCTACTTCAGGTCGTCGGTCCAGCGAGCGGGTGGCCAGCCCTCACGACGCTTTAAGCGTGATCTCCATTCGAGAACACGTCTGCCCCAACGGCCATCGGCTCTACGACAAATGCCCCGCCCATTGCCACTTCAGCTTGCTAATTTTTTCTGCTATGTCGGTGGTTTTAGTTCTCCGTCGAATCTCTTCATTTCGGATCCCATCCCTTAGAGAGACTCCAAGCATAGCTCTCTCCATAACTCGCTGTGTAATTTGAAATCAATGAACGAGCCTTTTTGTCAATGTCCACGTCTCAGCGCCATTATGTGCGGACCGGCAGAACGCACTGCTCAAAAACTAGCGTTTTTAAGCACTGCGGTATACCGCCTCGGTGCCTCGAAGATCTGACACAACTTCCCAAACGCTGCCCAGCCGTATTCTTTTATCAGCTTCCTTATCGAAGTTGTTTCTACCTAGTTGAATGACTTGTCCTGTATATGTATTTTTGAACAACTTCTTATTTATTTTATTATATAATATTGCATAATTAGACAGACAAACATTCATTTTTGATTCGTTGATTTCACAGTTGATTAGAATTTTCGAACGGCTGTATTTTATTCATCACAAAGTCTCCTGTAGGACTTCTTGGCGGGAAAGTAATTAGTCACAATGTCTTCGGTATTGTTTTATTTTCTAAAATTTGTGTTACTTAAATTGAATATTAATGTGAAATTAAGTGTTCGTGAAACTGCATAAATTAAACAAAATAGTGAAACGTCACTTTTCAAATTCTCTTATGAAGTCCGCGTGACTGAGGTAGGTACTCAAGGAGTCGGAGAGTACCTATATATAATGTCTTACTTCTCATTTCTATTATCATTCATCATCATCATAAATTAACAATAGAAATATTTTCTATTTATAGCTTGTAAGAAAATTACTTTGACACTGGCTACACTAACCGCACGAAGCCATCAACAAAGGGAAGAAGTCTCCTGTTCACCAAACTTCCCTCCCATATTTCGCCGCGCATGCGTAAAATTAAGAAAACAAAGATGGTGGCGCAGCATCCTTCGGCTTTACTCGCTTATCATAAATTATTAACACTATCCTATTTTACGGAATACACAAGGAAATATGCAGTGAAATAGTGCAAGGGAATCACCCCAATATTACATGGAGAACAGTCACTTATTTCCACCATAACAAATAGCGATGGGTGAGTGTTGTTATTTCATTTGTTGCTCAAATGCAGTTTGACGTAGTATTTATCCTAACGCAAAACCAGCAGCATACGAGTAGACTTAGAATTAATCTAAGCGAGCTGTAAAATAAAAGACGGTAAGGTATATTACCTTGTTATTTAAATAACTTAAAAAATCAATCCATTGATTTCTATTTAATAGAAAAACATTAACTCTCTATAAAGCAAATTCTTGTTAGAACATAATTATATCACTACTTCAATAATTAATTTCCTAAAATCTCTATCATTGTCAATATAGCCCTAGTACTTTCCTAAGTCTACTCTACGACAGTAATAGAATTACGTCCGAATATTTTGTTTGTTTGTTTACATTAAATGAAATAATCAATCATGCTGCACACACAATATTATTTCTTTCTTTCTGTTAAGTTTCATATCAACTTGGATCTCTAAGTATAGAATTTGATTTCGTTTAAGATACCTACTGAATACTGCGTGCGAATGATAACTATGCGCTGTACACAATTATTTTATAATAGAAATTGAGATTATTATTATTATTATTACAACAACAGCTATGAAGCGTAAGTAAACAAAACAAGGCACTTTGTAAATTACTAATAATGTTTATATCGTTAATAAATAATGTTTACAATACAACTGGACAATTTATTGTTAACACGATCCATTTCATTATAAGCATTCGTACGTTTGCGGTGGTTGTGTAGTTATACAGACATTTAATAAAGAAAATAATATTTATAAAAATGAATATATTAAATATAATAAAACGTTTCGCCGTGAAGACATTATTGAGGTTTGTGTAACATCAATTAATCAATCAAAATCTAACATTAAAATAATATATTTTATTTGTCTGACTGTTAAAATTATAATAATTACAAATACTAAAATTAATGAAATGGCTTTGTAAGATCTGCTGATATGCAGTGTGTACTTTAATTCCTTTAACGATATACGCCTTCTCAATACTACTGGTGAGACTTGCTGGTGGGAGACAGGAAGAACTGATTCGCTATCGTAAAAATAAATAATAGGTACTCACACACCACATAGATACAATAAGCAATGCTTTTATTTTCTTAATGTGTCTCTGTAATCGTCGCATTTCCGAATGCAACCGAATATTTATTTCTATGTCCATTAACTATTAGATTTATCGTGCATAATAATTTGAATTCAAAACAGCGTACTTCATTTTTGTTTTGTTTTGATTTTTCTTGTGAACCATATAGAGCTGTAAAACTATAAATCGTAAATCAACATCGTAATCATATGACACAACATTAACCATCATTCTAAAATAAATTTATACTAAGTAAAAGGAGTAGTAGCAACTCTATATACTCTTTAACTGATAGAAATCCGACGACACAGCCGAAACACGAAGTTTACCGTGATACATTAGGAAATACTAGATGCACTGTAATTAGACAGCCGTGATGTGACGGGTGGCATCCTAGTTGACAGTGTCCTCAGGCTTGTATCCGCAGGCGCAGGAGTGATCACTTGGTAACAGTTGTATGAGTATATGCCACACGCGCGACCTACCTCATTATTGTCTAACTCTAATCTATCATAATACCTTTCAATTTGACATTTTAAAGCTATTCAAGAACTTCAAACTAATTCAAAAGTGTTCACAAGATGCTCTAAGCAAGATTGTGATCGCGACGCGTTTTTGAATGATGTTGAATGAACGACATCGTCAATTTGACATTTATTTGGAATCGACTATGCAAAATGACTAACGTAAATAATAAATAATAATAATGACTTAGACTGAAGAGTATAATCGGCCCCTGTGCTTAGCATTTGTGGACTATGAGAAAGCATTTGACTCTATCGAACCCTGGGCTGTTCTAGAATCCCTGCAACGATGCCAAGTCGATTGGCGATATATACAAGTGTTGAGGTGTCTCTACAATGCTGCCACCATGGCCGTCCAAGTACAGAACCAGCAAACTAAGCATATCCCCCTGCATCGAAGTGTGAGACAAGGGGATGTGATATCCCCCAATAATAATTGTTCACAAAAGCATTGGAGGATGTGTTTGAAACGCTAGACTGGAAAGGACATGGCGTTAACATCAACGGCGAACAGATCTCACACTTGCGATTCGCGGACGACGTCGTCATCGTGGCCGAAACGTTGCAGGATTTACGGTACATGCTGAACGGCCTAGCTGATTCTTCTCAACGCATCGGTCTCCGGATGAACTTGGACAAAATCAAGGTTATGTTCAACGAACATGCCATTCCGGAACCGATTGCAGTACAAAGCGGTGCTCTCGAAGTTGTTAAGGAATACGTCTACCTCGGGTAGATTTTGCAATTGGGTAGAAACATCTTCGAGAAAGAGGCTAACAGAAAAATACAGCTAGGCTGGGCAGCATATGCGAAATTACGTCGGGTTTTTACGTTGCCTATTCCAGAAAGTCTAAAGACGAAAGTCTAAAATCAGTGCGTTCTACCCGTCATGACATACAGAGCTGGAACGTGGACACTCACGGTAGGGCTGGTTCACAAATTTATAGACGCTCAGCGAGCTATGGAAAGGGCTATGCTCGGAGTTTCTCTGAAGGATATATATCTATGAAGGATATATAAGGATATTATACTTCGGAATAAGGTGATCCGACAGAGAACGAAAGAAATCGATATAGCCCATCGGATCAGCAAGCTGAAGTGGCAGTGGGCCGGTCATATTAGCCGCAGAACCGACAACTGTTGGGGTAAACGAGTTCTCGAGTGGAGACCGCGCATCGGCAAACGTAGTGTAGGACGCCCTCAGACTAGGTAGAGCGACGTGTTCGCGCCAGAAACGCGACGGTACACGACGATCTTCGCATGGTAGCTGGCAAGAGCTGGATGAGAGTAGACGCGGATCGTGTTCGGTGGCGTGCACTTGGAGAGGCCTATGTCCAGCAGTGGACTAGTATACGCTGATGATAATGATGATGATGATGAATAATGACTTAAATGTATGGTACAACACAGTTTTGATAGTAAAAGTTGCTCAAATATGATTTAATTATGTATCTTTCTATTATGTTTAATTATAAGTAAGTATATTATGAGGCAATAGTATGATTTCTCATACTTTTTCTTATTTCTCATACGCTTAGTAAAGGTTTCCCTTTACTATCAAAAACCTAGTGCTGTTCCTTAGATTTTGGTCTATCCATAACTCTGCACTATAACACCATCGAAAGGGTTATGTGGTGTTAAGCCCTTCTGGAAACAACCTGTTCATAAATTATGGTGTGTAGGTACTTAGGCACATACGTGTGAAGTACGTATTTATGTATTAACTAACTTGCGGTTATTATCAATTTACTTCGTACTTAAAATATGCGTTTAAAAAATAAATGAATGATGGACATGACGGATGAAATCACGATTCACGAATTCACGATACACAACAACAATAAAAACATTTTGACCTTGTTTACTCGTAATAGGTATAACATACACTTTTATATTACATTGAACATTGTGAAGCTCAATCGCGCAATGTGTTCGGGTTGAGATCTTGCAATTTAAGCATCTTTCGCCATGCCTGTTTACCGGATAGGTGACCAAGTCAAAGTGTCTTTAGCTCCTCCATTGTTCGGAGGACAGGTTAAAGCTTTTAGGATTAAGATAGCAAGGTAGGTTAAAGTGCGGTCTTCGTACTGTAGAGTCTGAGTTTCTTTGTGTTTATGTGGGGAGGTTCGATGATGACGTAGTTACATTCAACACTTCCCTAACTTGCTTTTATGCGTTTAAAAGTTTTACATTGAAAGTAGCTTTAATTTAGGCAAAGCTTAGGTCCTTAGGGACCAAGGCCGAATTACTGAATGAATAAATGTAGTCACGAACACAGTTAAGTAATTTTTTTAATTTGCATCTCTTCCAAAACCCACAGAATGCGAAAAAGTGATGAGTTAGAATCAGCTAGATAGACCGTGATGCGATGGTGGGACGACCTTGACTGTTAGGTTTATAAAGAACTCGTGGACCCGGTGGATTTCGTACCGCTTTGACAGTTTCCATTCATTCCCGTGGGAATATCGGGATGAAAACTATTCTATGTGTTAATCTAGGTCATAAACTATCTGTATGCCGAATTTCATCTAAATCCATTCAGTAGTTTTTACGTGAAAGAGTAACAAACATACACTTTGACAGTTTCCATTAATTCCCGTGGGAATATCGGGATAAAAACTATCATGTGATAATCCAGGTTATAAACTATGTGTATGCCGAATTTCATCCAAATCCATTCAGTAGTTTTTACGTGAAAGAGTGACAAAGATCCTTCCATCCATACTTACAAACTTTCGCGTTTATAATATTAGTAGGATGAACTAAACTACTGTTCAGTAGTTATGTTGGTTGCTGATGGATGGGATAATCCTATAATGCGTCGGTGAGTGCAGAATTGCAGATGCACACTACCGTGTAAATGTTGTACTCGTAGTTACTAACAATAGTTTTAAGTTCTTTACTACTAACATAAAATATGGAGATGTATTATGTACCTTCTCTGAAATAAAAACCTATTATTATTATTATTAAAGGACCGAAAGATGTCAAAAATGTAAGAGGTCCTTTTCTATTAATGGAACACTCACGGCTAATATATTAAAGGATAATTGCAAATGCAATGGGTTACGACTAACGACACACACACAAACGATTAAAATTGTTTACGAAACTACTCGCGGCTGTATCGTTACTATGGCTTTTAATAAAAAAATAAATCATAAATGTTCCGTTGCGAGTGCGAGTCAAAGATATTTTCATCATCCTATGAAATTTTCATTTCAGCATGAGAAAAATCAAAAGAATTGCAAACATGAAGCAGATAAAGGTGGCCGTGGGTGTGGTCGCAGTTATCTCTTGCTTCGTCACTCTACTTCTGTACTACTGGTACCATTCACCTTCATCGAAAAGATACCACATAATGCAGCCCCATAAAAGGAAAACCGCCACCCAAAAATCCATCAAAATAACCAACATACCCATGCAACATATACCACTAAATCAAATGTATCCGCAAAATTACGATGAAGACGATTCATTGGAACTACTCGATTACACCAAAAAAGGTAAGGCAGGAAAATCAATTGAAACAAGCGACGTAGACAATCAAATTCTTATTACAAATACAAAGCTAAACCACGCCAAACTGCTCCTATGATTAAGTTTTTTTCTAATAAGCCATAATGAATTTTGTTATAGTTTGGTACAACTCGGTACAAGTACCGCTTTGCTAGAAGATTATTGTTATTCAGCTCAAAGTACCCTAAAAATCCGAAATTATATAACGCTTCGTTTAGGTACTTAGTACTAAGGTATGTTTTATTTTTCAGCTTTCTTTGTAAATACACCGGGATGTCAAATTCCCGTTGCAATGGTACAGTATGGAAAAAATAAGAAAAGACAACAAAGCTGTGGGAAGCGCGCAGTGTTTCTGAAGAAAACTGACATAGATTACGTGCAAGTCCTCATAAATCTACGGGCGATGAAACAATACCTAAGGAGGAGTGCCAACTTCAGTTGCTGTTACCGTTTCATTAAAAGTTCTTCGATCATTGGCCATGAAACCAAAAAAATTCAGTAAGTATGTAACTTGAACCCATTTTTATCTAGCGTGTTTCAAATCAATGGTATTTAATGACTTGACAAATACTAAATGTACCCCATTTTTCACTCTTTAAACAAATAGTCATTTTATTTCTTCACCACAATTACATAACTGTCATAAACGAAGACTTTAGCTAGCTAAACGTGATTTTATAAAGTATCTAGAACAATAAAGCTGGCAGTAGGTTAATTGGATTAAAAGAGCCGAATTAGCTCTGGCATGTAATGAATCGGAGCGGCTTATGTCCAGCAGTGGACTGACTGACATAAGGATATGAGGATAATGAAATATATTATTCTTCACAGGTATACACCCTGCCAAAAGATACAGACCGGCGAGAAGTTCCAAGTAGAAACTGAGTTCGTCAATGTCAGGTGTTTCGAGTACGACAATCGTAACGTGACGCACATCGTTTACAGCGACACTTACGTATTCATCAAAAAGACCTCCGTACCGAAGTACAAAAAAAGTCAAAGAGAAAAATATAACGTACTGATGATCGGTATGGACTCGATGTCCTTATATCGTACCACACAAACGATGAGGCAAACAATCAACTTCTTCAATGATAATTCTTGGTTAGGTTTTCGGGGTTACCATAAGGTAAATATAGTTTAATATTTTTTGAAACTTTTTTTCAAATCTTTAACTAGCCATAATGTTCGACTTAAAATTTTATCGGGGTTTGTGCATTTTGAAGGTTAGAAGGTTCAGCGAGGGACTGAGACGGGCTAATGATGATGATGATGATGATAACGAAATACACTTCCGAACGTAGGTTGCTGTGCACTACAATTATTTTAATATTGAATAAAATTACTGGAATGAAACACTTTATATACTCGTATATACCACACACAAGAGCACACACCAGCGTCAAGCTAAATAAATTTATAAAATATGCGCGAGTAGAGGGGCCGTCCATTAATTGCGTGAGGCCCAAAGGGGGGAGGGGGTCCGAAAAAATCACCTAATATCACAAGAGGAGGGGAGGTTTAAGGAGATATCACGTGTATTTAGTTTCGAAACCGAAATACATTTGTATTTACAATCTTGCAAAATTGCGTAAAACTGCGTAAAGTTGCGTAAAACGCTAACACCTTATTTATTTCCAATCTAGTATATGAATACGGAAATTCTTATCGGTTGTAGATTCGCAGTGTTGTTTAAATATTACCGCTAATGCCACCACCTATTACCGTGGAAGAAAGTCTTGCTAATCCTTGGTCCGAGGTAAATCAGGTAATGCATGCACTGAGCAGAACAAATCATTTACCGATGTTGTTCCTGCGCCGATTTCCCAGCCAAAAATGGCGGGCGCGCGAGCTAACGTCACGGTTTCTCCCTCTCTTTCACTCTAAGTCTTTCGACGTCACCGTATGCTATAGCTAGTTAAGTTAGGTTTATTGAATTTACTTCACTAACCTGCATTCGCGACAGGGGTACTACAAAACCTCACGTATCACCAGGGGGGAGGGGGGGTCTAAAAAGTTGCTAAAAAAACATCACGTGATTAATGGACGGCCCCAGAGAAACAGTCTTACGTTAAGGGTTATAAAAGAAATAAATCGACATTATTTTTGATATAGATCTATAATAAGATATGAGTACGCATAAATAATGCTGTTAATATTGTATTTAATTTTACAGGTAGGCGATAACACATTTCCTAACTTAATGGCCGCATTTACCGGCAAGGATATGTTAACAATATCAGAAAGATGTTCACAAAGAATGGATGCGTGCAACGAGCTCTTAATCTGGAGCAAATTCAAAAAGTCAGGATACGTCACTGCGTACGGAGAAGATTATTTGCGACTGCCAGACACGTTCAACAAGGAATACGCATTTAAGAGTCCCCCTACAGACCATTACTTAAGACCATTTTATTTGCACGGCGAAAATGAGCTCTACAACAAATCGTTAGTCTGCACCGGAAAAGTGCCATCAGGACAACATCTTCTAGATTACGCATTAGATTTTGCATTAACTTACAGATCTGCCACTTTCTTTGGCATGTTCTGGATGAACTCATTTAGCCACAATGTCAACAGCCGACCCGAGGAAGCCGACAAAATGTTCGAAAACTTCTTCAATCAGCTCACATACACCGGAATTTTAGAGAACACATTTATTATATTCTTCAGCGATCACGGCATTCGATTTGGCGAGTACCGCACACAGCCAGCCTCTTATTACGAGGAACGTATGCCAGCTCTATTTATGTGGGCTCCGATGAGGTTTAGAGGAGAGCATCCGTTACTCTATAAAGCAGCAGTTATTAACCAATTTCGATTAGTGACACCTTACGATTTGTATAATACGCTGGTTAATATTAATAGTCTGGCGAAGTCTGGAAATTACACAGAAGGTGAGTCGGACGCATGTCCGGTGTGCCATAGTGTATTTGACGTTGTCTCTCGTAACCGAACTTGCGCTGATGTTGGCATCCACACCAAATGGTGCAGCTGCCATAGAATGTATCCATTAGACACCCACGACAGTGAAGGAATTAAAACTGTAAATTATGCATCGCAGCATATCAAAAACATGGTGAAGAAAGTCAAAACCGAAAGATGTTGGGGTTGTATGAAGCTGTCACTAAACAACATAGTCAGAATACATTTCTATTATAATAAATTGAGTTTGTATTACGTGGTGGCATTTTCGATGACACCAGGAAACGTGTCGTATGAGGCTGTCGTATCTAAAAAAGGCGCTATTATGGAACTTGTTGGTGCTGTAAGTGTGATATCAGTGTACAGAGGATTAGGGAAGTGTGCAACGCATCAACGAGACAGACTTTTTTGTGTTTGCCAAAGGAAAGAGAATTGTTAAATTTCACAATTTTGTAAAATAACCTATGTAAATTGTAAATACTTTAGCTCTAAACATTTTTATAGTATCAATTTCCATAAAATAACAATTAACTATTTTTTCAGTTCGGATAAGCAATTACATAAGATTTTCATAATCTAACATAGTTTTACTAAATCCTCCAAAAAATTACAATCCTTTTTGTTTAATTTAATTGTAACAATTTATTTTATTTAGTGGAAATTATGAAAACAAAATCAAGTTTTTAATGTAATAAAAATACAATATAAGTGCCCCGAAAATACCTCTTCTAAATTGAATGACGGACAACCTAATATTTATAAAATATAACGTAGCCATATGCGTATATATGCGCTGGAATTATTTATAAAACAAGGATAGGATAACAACTATTCGATCCCATCAAAAACAATACTTGTCAAAAAAAACCAAGTCTCGCAACTCAGTTGTTCTGCGGTAAAAAGTTGTGAGATCCATGTAATACCAAGTCGGTTATTAATTTATTCAGTCTCTACTTAAGCGACTTTCTGTCTTAATACGTCCAGTCTCTAAGACCACGATCGTGGTCCATAACATTCTTTAATCTATACTAATATTATAAAGCTGAAGAGTTTGTTTGTGTTTTATATAAATATATTGAGACTTGGCCATCGCACTAAATAATTGAATTTACATGTGTTTTCAGGCGATTGAATTTACACGTGTTTTCAGGCAAAGCTATTTATGCAGTTGGTGTATCTAGAAAACTGGACCGAAATTGCAAAATATTTTAGTTTTTCCTTGATTCATACACCAAACACTACTTATATTCCAAATTTGAAGCTTCTAGGTCTGCTAGAAGTGCCTTAGAATTTTGATGATCGGTGAGTCAGTCAGTGAGTGACAAAATTAAGAAATTTGACCCGTTATAATTCTTAAAATACTGGTTCAAATTGAATGAAATTTGAAATATACGTGTCTTTACAATGCCTGCATGGTTACTGAAAATTTCAGTCTTCTAGTTTTATCCACAACGAAGTTACAGGGGGTCGAAAATGGTCTGAATTGCTACGAGAAAAGGATGGTACGGCCGTGACGCTTTTTTGCTCGACTTGGTGGGGGCACGGCCGTGCCCCCAGATTAAAGGTTTAGAGTGTGCCGCACACATTTAAACGAAGAGGTACCTAATTTTTTACCTCTCAAAAAATACCTTTTCATCCCCCAATCTCGGAAAGAGTATTTTTGCTCTTCGATATCAGAGTGCAAAAGTCGTTTTTATCCGCTAGAGAATAAAGTAAATTGAATTTAGAACAGTGTGCACTAAGTTTGTGAATTTAAAACATCATTAAACCTATTTACTTCTACCTCCATGGTTTGTTATAATTTAAAGATTATTCTGTAATACTTACCTACCTATCATAATGTATTAGTTAATACCTAAACTGAAATAAAAGTATCTTGTGATTGTAAATGTATTTTTTTTGCATTTAGTCATTTCCTCGCTGAGGTGGGATGAAAAGTTACGTGTTGCACTCGAGTGCAAAGATATTTCACCTCGTGCTCTTTCGAGACCCTCGCTAACGCTCAGGATTCTAATTTTTGAATCACTTGCTGCGCTTGTGATTCAATTTTAGAATCCTTCGCTTGCTCGGTCATCAAAATTGAGCACGTGGTTAAAAAGCAACTTTGCACTCTTGTATAACAAATAACTATTTGATATTTTTTTGGCTATAGTTAGATACTAGGCACCTCAATTTTTGAATCTAGTAACCTGAGCTTTATTTTATACAATAATATATAGTAGGTTAAAAAGTAGTACTTACTTACTTGTAAACGCAGCATCTTACGTAACCACTATATATACGTAATTTGAGAGAAGCAATTGAAGAAAAAAGCGATGAAAATTGACCGCGGTTCACACGGCACGTGACTCGAATGCTTGTGTGCGAGATAGTGGCTTTGAAGAAATCAATCACCCACCCTTTTTTTACGTGCAGAATTCGCATCCATACTGTCTCGACCGGGTTGTTGCTAGGACCCGGTAGGTGTGTGGGGTTGATGACAGGATGGGATGTGACCAACCCACTTAACTGCTCGACACTCGATAACAACCATTAGAAAAATCTTTCACGGATCCCCACTGCCCCCACCCTATGTAGAATTTAACATTTCAATTGTTTACAAAAATGAATCATACAAAATAATTATTAGTAATGATTTTATTTAATTAAAAGAACGTCAAATGACTACAGAAAACAAAGTAATTCATTCATACACTTTCAGTCATAAGTTCACTCAATCCCCACTCATTTCGTTTCTTTCTCACGCTTCACTCAATTAAAAATCACTTGCTTCTTTTCTCCTCATACCTTTTTGATTCTGCTGTGCTAGGAGTCAGTCGTACTAGCTTCCTAGTAAAAGTAATTAATATAGTTTCTTTGTCATAATTCTGCATTATTAATTCAGCCCCTCCGACCTATAAAACCTATACCCTATAGGCTCGAACCTAGTAATTATTATCTGTGAGAAGCGATTTTCCGACGATGAAGAGCTCCAGGCGGCAATAAATAAACATTGTTTCAATAAAGCAGAAAACACTTTTACAGGATATTGAAAAGTTAATTCTAAGATGTAATAATAATGTAATGTATTGAGTTTATTTTTGTCATACTCATAGCGAGAATAAGCCCCACGTACTAGCTGCTGCTCCAGTGATTTCGAAAAAATGTCATGTACCTATCTACCTACTACCCATATCGCAATTTGGTATCTTTCATGTAGATAGGTACTATTCTATTGTAGGTATTACCCAAGTCATTAGTACGGAGAGAACTATCTATGTTTTGGTAACAGCATATTTTAACTGATTTTTAAAATAGAGTACGATTGTATCTTTAATTACTTATTAGCTGATTGGTATGTAGGGACCCTCGTTATTACCCGCAGGTGTCTTTCCGATTAAAAATTATTTTTCAATTATGCAGATAAGTATATTAAGCAAATTTTAGTAAAAATAGATAAAAAATTTAATTAACTTCAAAGAAAAAATATATTTATGGGCTTAGCACATTTACTTATGCGTCTTTCTTTACTGCCAATTTGAAATGTCGCTTAGCCCCCTCGTTATCACCTGCATTTACCTTATTTCATATTAAATAAGTTATATTTATTTTAAGATACATTTTTCACATGCTCCAAACCAAACCTATGATGACCGAATCGTTCGTGTTATCGATGGCAATGAATTCCACTCATTTGACGGCTCCAATGGCTCATCCAATTCGTAAATTTGAATGTCACTTACTCTATTCCAATGGAATAGAGTTCATAATCAAATTAGGAAGGTTAGCTACATCAACATGGTTGAGAGTTGTTACCTCATTGAAGCTTGCGATCTTGTAGTTACACCACAGCGAACACGATTACACGACTGATAGCCGTATAAAGCGTACGTGTGTGCTCGCTCATGTGTTGTGATTTCAATATTTATCGTGAAATAAGTATAAAAAAAATTTTAAATGTGATTGGTTTTCATCATATTATTATGTGTTATTCATTGTCACCGAATTTACTGTGATGTTGATAATAAGGTAACATATATTTTTTATAATATCTTATATATATGTATAAGATAAATATTAAATCAATAGACTCAAGTAAGCACTTATTAGTTAAAACAATTACAACCCAAATGGAAGTTCACAAATCATTCGGAATAATTTGGTTATAACTACTGCATTGTAATGAGTAAAAATTCAAGTGCCTAAATTTCATTAAGTTAGAAAGTTTAAGAAATACTTATTCATAACTTTTTGTTAATGCCTCATATTTAACTTAGAGAAAAGATAGGAAATAAAGTTATTTAAGCATACTAGATAGTCAAAAACTTTAAAGAATTAAGATCTATCAATAGTAACACTTATCTATTTTTTTTAGAACACAAAACAAAACAAGTACGTTGGAAATGTCGAAATCGTTATGTGTTCTTATGGTGGCAACATGGATAGCACTCTCTATTATTTATTATCATAGTTTTAATTTAATAGGAACAGAATACAAATATAACAAATTAATAAATGAAAGACTTAGTAAAGTAAAACCATACAAGGGTAAGAGTTATTTTCAGGGTGTAAAGTTGACGCTAATAAACATTTTAGCACTCCATTTAATTTTATTATCATCGCTTATTTTTGCAGAATCAGCAGCATTTTTAATTGATAACCCTGGCTGTTTTATTCCTAATTACGCTAAAACAATGAAGTTTAAGGAAGCACCAAACTTAAATAATTCGTGCGGCCTTCGAACTGTTTTTATTGAGAAAATGTCTGATAACTCTATAATGTTTATTGTTAATATGAAAAGGAACTTATCGTGCTGTTACCAATTTGCTAGACGCTCGAATGTGCCCTCAAAAGAGGACTCTCATATCACGTAAGTAGTAGGTAAGATCGACAAATTTTAAGGATATCCAGTTACAAACACTTTTGCCCTAACGTGGCTATCGTAGTTAACTCCGCCTACCATGAAGATGACCATAGAATGACCAATAGTAAACCTTCCGACCTTTTTTTTTATCAAAGCCATTTGTTTTAGTTCATTGTTAAAGCTTAAACAGAAATTCATTTCTATTTTTTATTTTTTAAATTTGTCAAAAACAAAAGGGGTAGGTATAGCCACTAACCCCTGCACAGATAAATCGCCCTAATGGTGGATATCCAGAAAATTTGTCGATGACCTATTTGAGTATCCTAACCGATAAACTAAGTATTTGAATGCAATATTTATTTAAGGTTCGATTATAGTACTTTTTTTACTTTTTTAAGAAAATGTGTACTTATTCATATTCAACTAAAATCATAAAAAAGGATATATTTATATTAATAAATAAATTTATGAAGACAGTACCTAGCAGTTTCCAAGAGTTTACGAAGACGATACTACTCGGTATCAAAGAAAATATGTTGAACTGTATGAGGGGAGCTGTAAATGTAGTGTCCATTCATATTGCCATAGAGTTAACGCTGAGTACCTACCATGTACTATACTAATAATGAATAATAAGGCTACAGTGTGCCTGGTGCGAGTTTTATTCGCCATTCGATCACGTTAAAGAAAACGAGTATTTGTATGGCAAAATTTTAACTCCCATCATTTCCACCAGGATGCGCTGCTTCAATGCCATAAGTACTTACATACTTTCGTTTTCGTTATCGTGATCGAATAACGAATAAAACTTACATTATAATGAACTAAGTCAGAAGTACCCTAAAATTTTACATGAACATAGTCAGAAGTACCCTAAAATTTTACATAACTATTTTGATTTCAGCTATTCCTCATGTCTACCGTTTAAAAATGGCACTGTAGCATATTTAGAATCAGAAGTCATAAGAGTGAGATGCACAAAAGATAGTTTTGGAAAATCTAACTACCTTTATGAAGACGCGTATATAACACTCAAGAAAATAAATAAAAGTAATGAGGATAAGCAAAATCGTAGAGGCTGGAATGTTCTCATGATAGGGATGGACACGATGTCGCGCGGAAGAATCTACAGTAGCATGCCCAAGACAGCGAGCTACTTGAACAGCCATAATTGGTTAGATTACAGGGGATATCAAAAGGTAGGAAAAATTTAAAGTTGAAGAAAATAAATGGTTGAGAACTCTACCAATTAGGGTAGTGGTTTAGAAGAGATGTATGTAGTGGCACTGGTGTACGACAAGACCAGTGATAAAATTTTATTTAAGGGGGTGCAGCGCGGACGCAAAACTGCGAGTTTCAAGTTTCTTTATGATAGCGAGCGAGCGGCGCGTGGCGGTGGTGTGACAACGGCGCACGACTACGAATACGCACGCACACTAATAACTGTACAGAAGTAGGCTGGTGATTTAATTAGAGCAATGTTTACTTTCGTAAAATCATAGGCGTTTGGGTAAAAAAATAATAAGTCTTAATATTTTCATATTCATATTTTTTAATTGAAAAATAAGACAACAGTGGCCTGCGGAATATCAATACAAACATTTTGATGTCGTATCATTGTTTCATTTGTGCTATATTTACAAAGTTTCTGAAGAAATAAGTTTTTGGATATCATTACTTTTACGTATTGTTTCTGGGTATTTGTTTCAAATTCCAAGACAACCATGGCCTTGTGAAAGGATCAAGCTGACACTAGTCATTTTAATGTATATGACCTAATCAGCGCCCAGCACCAGTTACTTAAAAACACGTAAATTTTCGAAATTCCGCGCGGCACCACCTTAATAAAACATTAAAAATAGGGGTCAACAACTGACATTTAACTGGTGTAGAACACTGTCCTTACTGTGTCAATCACTGATGCCACGGCGATACTACACAACAAAGCCACCGTATTCTTTATGAGACCAAACGTTTATCATCTCGAGCTCCTCCGAGCTTCGGAAGGCACGTAAAGTCGTTGGTCCCGGCCTCTGCAGGGTGCTTTTTTTCATAGATTTTTTTCTTTATTCGCCATTCGATCTCGCTAACGAAAACAAAAATATTTATGGCATTGAAGCAGTGCTCCCTGGTGGAGAACGAGGAGAGTCGCCGAGTCGCCTCCAGTAGCACTTCAACCCATCATGATCTTTACTGCAACCCCATCCTTTCACTTTTCGCATTTGTAAATATATACGAGTATACCATAAGTTTGGCAATATCTTTGGGCTGAAGGCTTCTGGTTTCGGATACCTAAGCCTATCACAGGAGTCCCTTACTTTTCCTAGCCAGAATCGCAGTCGCACAGTAGGTGCTGCATTGACTCCGTTTCCTCGCTACATGCCCAACACAAGCTGTTCGCTGATAGATGCATTCTGTGGAGCATTTGTTTTGTTTTCCCATACATATTCTTGTTTTCGTTAAAAGACGTGGTCAAATGAAAACTAGCACTGGGTTCCCAGAATTGTTCTGAGGCGTGGTGTGTGAGTGTGTGTGTCTATGAATGCATCTTTAGCAGTCCAGTCGGTTGCGGATGGTAACTATTGTACTAAAGTGGACAGCACTTTAACAACCATCATTGTTAATTAAGGAATAAAATCTCTTTTACAATAGGGAAGTCTTAAGTAGTTATCTTTGGGGTTTTGAGTAGGTGAGGTGAAGCCTAGTCAAGATTATGCTTTAATATAACCCTAAGAAAATAATTATGAATGTAATTGTAATTTAATTTTAATATTTTATTCTAATTGTACCTTTGGTTTTTCAGGTAGCATACAACACATTTCCCAATCTAATGGCTATTTTGACTGGTAAAAATATTTCTACAATTTACAAGAAATGCAAACCAAGCATGCATGAATGTCGGAACCTAATGATCTGGACAAAATTCAGAGAGGCTGGTTATATTACAGCTTATGGCGAAGATTTCCTGAAACTACCAGACACATTCTCAAATTATGGCTTTAAGGATCCACCTGTAGACCACTACATGCGACCTTTTTTTTTGATTGGAGAGAGGAATGCCGGCAACATTGTTTGTGCCCACACACAAACGAGTGCTACAAACATGCTCAACTACGCATTAAGTTTCGCCGAAGCGTACAAAAACGACAATTTCTTCGGTTTGTTCTGGATGAACTCGTATAGCCACAACACGTTCAACTCGCCAACACTGTTTGATGACAAAATTGTGGATTTCCTTGAAAAACTACAACAGAACGGGGCACTCAACAATACGTTCATTATTTTTTTAAGTGATCATGGTATACGGTACGGCAAATTGCGTGTTACAGTCGAGTCGTATTACGAAGAGAGACTGCCAATGTTATTCTTATGGGTACCGCTTCAGTTTAGACAACAATATCGCGATCAGTTATACAACTTGGAATTAAACCAAGGTCGGTTGACATCGCATCTGGATTTACACATGACTTTATGGCATATTCTACGGATGTCCAATCAGTCTATTAATCTGACGAGATCCGAAGCATGCCCATCGTGCGAAGGGTTGTTCGAAGAGGTTTCACCAAACAGGACGTGCGCAAGGGCACACATCAATGAAAAGTGGTGTACTTGTCATGAAATGGTGAAAACGGACGCGAACGATGAAGGCATGCGCAACAGTTTACAATTAGCTATAACCGACGTACAAAACATAACAAAAACAATTAAAACAAACAAGTGTACTACATGCAGTCTATTTAACTTGAAAACAGTATTAAGGGCACACTTCTACAACGACACCAACAGCAATACAACGTATTACGTGTTAGCATTCGTAATGTCGCCCGGCGACGTGGGCTTCGAAACTAAGGTTATGAAAAACAATGATAATTATTCAATAGTGCAAAACACAGAGACCATATCACAGTACAATTCTAGAGGCAACTGTGTAAAGAATCGTAACGACCGGCCATTTTGTGTATGCATAAAAATAAATAAATGTAACGAGAAATAATAATGCTTTATAATAATTATATTCTTTTATTTCACAACAGTAGAAATCAATGCAAATACCTAGTAATAAATTAAAAGCCTGTAGCACCTACATTTCAAATCGATATCATAACAAACATAAGACATTTTATTTTATACCCTGCATACATTGTAACAAGTATAAATAATATCACAATTTATTCGTTTTAAAATAATAATTACAAAATATATGATAAATTTTATAATTCTTTATTATTATACCTAATCTCGAAAAAAGGCTTATGCAATTAATTAAATTTAATATTTTATTTGCAAGGAATAGTACAATAGGTCTTATAAAAAGGTATTAAAGATCAGTGCACAGCTTTAAACCTAATAAGGGCATGCAAGCCTCTTTGTCACATGTTTGCCACTATATTTTTAATAACCGCCTCTGTGGTTTAGACTCAGCGTTCCCGGGTTCGATTCCCAGCGAGAACATATTTGTGTACTCGGTTTGGTTGGTGGTAGGGCTTGTTTGTCCGCCTGGCTAGCTACCACCACCTTATCTAAATATGTCGCCATAACATCAGTGTTTGTAGCATTGTTGTGTTCCGGCAGCTAGCTAGAGATAAGATAGTGCCTCACTAGTTGGTGCCTCACTAGTTGGTGCCTCACCAATTGGCCTTATCATCACTTAACATCAGGTGAGATCAAGGCACTGTGCTTACTCGTAAATATAAAAAAAACAAAATTGATAGCACTATCTAATTTTAGAAAAATTAAATAGGCGTATTTCGTAATGTCATATGCTAACAAATCCATTCCTAGTTTACGAAAATTCTTTTTTAATATCTTATATATAATTCTTATTTTTTAAGTTCCTGATAGTTTAAAAATCCACACTGTAAATTATACCGTATATATATACATACATGTATATATATATATATACATATGAGCAACATTTAGAGTTTTTATTATGGAAGTAAAAAGTTTTCCCACAGAAGGTGGGAAGCAACATTTTTTTTTAATGACTATTAAAACTAGACTACTTCCTACACTGTAGGGCTAATTTATATTAAACTAAATAATTAAGGATGCAAAATAAATATAATAAATTAATACACTGAATTCCACAGAGTTGGGCAGTTAGTAGCTAAATCAAACAAAAATAACACTTAGAATATGTAAATGCAATATTATATGACTGGCATTTATGGGTTTTAATATTAAGTTTAAGCAAGCAAAGGAGTATGAGTAATTTGGGGGTTATTTTTTTAAAGATCTTATCCCCATAAGCAAAAAAATATTAAACAGAATAAGTCTATCATGGACAGATTTTGATCTATTTCTTATTTTAAAAAAATTAAATATTCAGTATGTATGTTGCTCTTGTAACATAATCTGCTCCTTTCTTCTTTTCTAACTATCGTGATTCCCTAAAAACTTAATGAAAATATACCCACATTTACACATAAACAGGTTTACTGAAAGCCAACAAGAGTCGAGATCTCAAAAAATTGAGGTGCGACAAGCAAAATTCTTTTTTCATACATTTTCGTATTTTATATGAGCAATTTTTCACAAACTATAAGGTTTCCGACTTTGCGTTTGTTTTTATCTTGAAGTATATTTTGTCGGTAATGAATTAATTTTAAAAAAACCCCCACCCCTCCATACAAAATCACTCAAACCCCTTTATTAAGTTTTGTATCACATTCTTGCAACATATCAAAAGCTGTGCATATTTTTCAACAAGCCCAAATTAATGATACTAATATAACAATACAATATCTCACAGGACATCAATAGGGAGGAAGGTTGCCACTTTTTCCGTATGTGCTGCTAATATTGTACATGTTTATTATTAATATATAAAAAATACTTAAAACAAAATCAAAACTTTATAAGCAAAACAAATTAAATACAAGTGTTTGTCACATAACAGCACACATAGTTGTGAAACCCACCGGGCAGTCATCCCCATTGACGTATAGGTACTAAAGTATAACTAATCTTAAACACACAATTTATCTAATAAATTATTTTACTTAATGGTCATGATACACTTAAAGGAAATTGATTCATAAAACATGTGAAATTAAATCTCATTCCCAAATATTATCACAAGAGTTTAAATCTACCTACATAAATTTATTAGCAATTAACGTGGGGTAAAAACATTCAAATTGACTCATGAAGTTTATAAGCAGTAAAATAGCCTTATCTAATTTGTTACCCATTGCAGGTGTCCTATTATGCTCTTGAGCATAAATGTATCTTGAACCATGTGGTTTCTTCTTTTATTAATTTATTTGTAATTAAAGAACTTCCCAGTTTGTTGTATTTACTAAGCAAATGAGATTTAAGCCAAAATACTTTTTGCTAAGCTGGTCGAATTTGTTGTACTTGGATACATCACAAATAAGGCCAGCTGTGATAACGCTAAAACAGCTCCAATAAAATTTGGCACCTGAAATTTTACAAATTGTATTATACATTGTTATAATAAAATTAAATACTAGTTCCAATACTACGGCTTGCGAGCCTCATAAAATAATTTATATGGTAAGTAATACATACAAATAAATAGGCATCTTCTACAATAGCTCCATATAGGAACCATAATGCTGACACAAAAAATGACATGAGTATCATGGGAAAGGGCAAACACTCTGTGCTCTTTACTTTTATAACATGTATCAGCTTTGTCATTGGTGCTGCTATTGTCATCAATGTCAGAATACAAGCAAGTAAACCTGAAAAAGAAGAAATGAATTTTTTTTTTTTTTTAAATACTTTTTTTACTTACATTTAAAATATTTGAGAAACTTGTGGTTAAAAACCTATGTTGAACAATGACTTATTCATATCATAATCAATCTTGATATCTTAGTACTGATTATACTTAAAACCCTCCTTACCTAGACATCTTAGAAGCTCCTGGTTGTCTTCTTCGAAGTAAACATAGCCAATAACAAATGTAGAAAAACAAATCATTAGAATAATTTGTTTTAGTAAAGTGGACTTTTTAAATGTGTAAACATAGAACACAGCTGTATATGCAGCCATAAGAGTGAAGCCTATTAAATTGACAAGAACTATTTTGTCATCATGTTTTGTCAATCCATAAAGAAGCCATAGACCTGACCTGAAATGTGAAATTATTGTCAGCTACTAAACAACACCATATAGAAAATAGCGTATCAATTTTCTAATATTAAACAAGAAAATTTATCATTGATTTACTTACGATATAACTCCGAATAGAAAAGGCAGTGACGAAGTTTCAGCAGTAGTTCGATTTGTTACATACTGTTTACATACAAGCCTATAAAGTGAAGTAAAATTTAAAATGCCAATTCGTTAGCTTGTAGAATGGGATCAACTCATACCTTTATTACTTACGTGCCAGATAAAAATTGAAGTATGGTTGTTAAAACCGCTAAATTTCCAACAAAATCTTTTATATCAGATATATTCATTTTTATCGTATTTCTATTGTAGTTTTTGTTTTCTCATTTACATTAATCAATACATTGATTATACTGTTTATTGTTGGATAAATATTATGAAAATCTTTCTTCACCTCAATTCAATTCAATTCAATTTCTTGTAAGACGGCTCTCGCTATGATTTAGCCAGTGCCTAGTTTTAGGGCAGGTTGTTAGTGTTTTGACTTTGTCCGTAACTCTGCTTACAACTTATTATTATTATTTTCTTTAATATTTCATTAAAAATTGCAATTGTTCTAAGTAAAAATACGATGAGTGACAGCTCAGCTCATTTTTTTTTTTAGTAGTTCGTTCTCTGAGGAACTGGCTAAGGTCATAGACCATGCTGCCATGTCATTAGTTTCTTAATTTCAATAGTATTTATAATCCTAAAGATGATGATGAATGATAATGGAAATGAGAAATGATATACCCCCAAACCCCTCGAGTATCTCAGTAAAGATGTGGGGCTTTACTAAGTCCTCAAGCGGACTTCTTGAGAGAATTTGAATAGTGACGTTGCACTGTTTTGTTTCATTTGCCAACACTCATGTACACTCACGAACACTTAACGGTTAATAATCCACCATTATTTCACATTAATATTCGACTAAACACAAATTTTAGAAAATAAAACAAAATCACAGACATGACTCTTCACTTTCCCGCCAAGAAGTCCCAGCTCAGCTCAGTCAGCTCAGCTGTCAAAATAATGTATGTATGTTCTGATATACACTGCGAGCACTGCAAGGTGTGACGTCAATTTAGTATACTGCGAAGCCGTTCCTTTCCTTTATTGTTAGCTATACTGGTTATTGTTTAAAACGGAACGCAGTCCAATATACTGTCATCAATAACCAAAATGTATTTTTTTTTACTAGTAAATTCAAGCAGTCTCAGGAGAACGAGTGGGAATCGAACTCACGACCTTGACGGTCAGCGGTCAGCCGCTGAGCTACCGAGACCCCAGAAGACTCGTTGAATTTTTTAAATACTTTGTGATTACGCTGCAAACCAGCAGCAGTATTATGTCACAGTGAAGTTACTACCCTTACAGTCGATAGAACACTTGCAAGTATTTAACAATCGATGAAGACTTAAATTGGAGGAGCACCTGACCCGGTATGTCAGAAGGGCGCAGGTTCAAATCCTGCTCGTGGAAATTTTTCAACATTTGTGTTTTTGTAATTTGTTTCGCAACAAAATTTGCGTTAAAATTAGTTAAAACATTTTATAATAGCTTGCCTACTTCTTAACTGATCTTTAGTATTTGTAAAAATATTATGATCGGATGTTAATGACGGTAGTTGTTGACATTGAATGGGCGCCTTTGGCTTTCAAAGTAAAAAGTAAATAGTGTTGAATAATTTCGGCGGGCTGGTTAGAACCACGATAGCTCAATTGGAGGAGCACCTGACCCGGTATGTCAGAAAGGTGCAGGTTCAAATCCTGCTCGTGGAAATTTTTTCAACATTTGTGTTTCAGCGACAATAACTTCATGGCGGGAAAGTAAAGAGTTAAGACTACAGCTTTGCTTTTTTTGTCATAAATTTGTATTTTGTTTAATATTAATAAATAAAATGATGTTTCGTTTATAGCTGCTAAGTGCGCATGCATATGCATGAGTGTTGGCTAAAACAAAAAAGTGCTAAATGCCACGTCACTTTTTTACGTCAATGCACGGCTTTTCCTATAAACTCAACCATGAGAGGCAGCGTGTATGGTAAAAGCGAGTTACGTTGTCCACCCGTCTTTGTTTATTTTAGCTGGTAAAACTGCGGCAGCTATGTGGAATTGTGCATCACTGTGGACGCGTGGCGCTACTGGTGCATAGCGATGCGCGGTGGTTCCTAGCAACGGCAGCCCCCTAACGTGTTATGCGTTCCTGGTATCAAGACTGGCGGAGAAGGCGGCGCTAAGCGGCACACGCTTCTTGGCCTCACAATGAAAAACCGTGCGACTTTGCAACTTGCCTTATTTATTTGTCATCAAACAAAAGGCGCTGGTGCGGGACCATACTAGCCAATGGCCATAAATTTTTGATGATATATCGAATTATACTCGTACAATGCAATCAGCTCAGCACCATGTACAAAGTAAGTAATTGTAAGCCGATAGTTAATTACTCAAAATCTTCAACTGTTACAGAGAAGAACTGTTCATGTGACAACCCTATCAAAGTAGGTATAAATTTTTGCGCGCTACAAATAAGCTTGGACTCTGTTCGGGTATTTACTCATGTGGTTCAACTACGAATTTACCTAAACTATTTAACTGACAGAGTCAGCATTTCACGTACTATTTAAACTTATAACAATTATATAAAAAAAAGTTCCTTTTCTGTAAGCACTAATAATTATGGCTACGCTGTATAAACGCCAGCTCGAAATGTCATTCACAAGTCTTGTTCAATATCTCCGTTCGTTTAAGAGCAATCCTTATGAAATTTTGCATAGCGTGAGCACTAATAAGGCACTAAATATGTGTTATAACTTAAGTAGGTTTCGACAACGGTCATGGGTACGCGTACGCCAGCTTGATCGTAATGCCAGCATACACACTAAAAAGGTGGCTTAAACTAGGCTTAAACTAAAGAGGCACTAATTATTTTATGTTTGCAGTAATTACGCACTAATTACGCACTAAAAGTAGGCATAAGAACAAACATGAATTAGACCATGTGTACGCCACCATAACGGACACAAATTATTAGTCAGTAGTGCTAACTGACGACTAAACTGTATGAGCTAGCTTGCTTTGCTCTTTCTGATACATAGAGAAAAAAATTACAGACAGTGACATTGACATTGACTTGTAGCGACGTGCGTCGTGCGTGACAGTGACAATAAAATGTAAATAGTGACACTATTTACGGTTTCTTTGGCTGAAATTGTTTTTTTACTGTGTTTGCGTGCATTCATGTTCGTTCGTAAAATATTACTTTTATGTAAAATATGAGTAAAAATAAACAATGAAAGCTTTTAAACTTATAGTGCATCAGTCAAGTTTTAGCCGTAAGTAGCAACTGTCCTTACAATTCTCCTACTTGTTACTCATTTGACACGCAATAAGGTTTTATTATCGGTTTTTAGCTGCTGATCTCATAATAAACTTGAAAGATTATCCAGGACTCAAAGAGAAAGATATTGTAGAAATATACCATCCAGAAAATGATTACCCACGGTTATTACTTCAGGTTACGAAAGTGGACGTTCCAGCCAGAGGTAGAGGTAAATAAATAGTTTTGAATTTACCGTCTTTTAATTTATGTTTTATATAATTTTAAGGAAATTTTGTTGTTGTATATTTTTGTGTATTTTTTTCAACATTTGTATTTTCAATTAGTAGCGATCTACGTAGCTAATGATACAAATTTTCTCACTGTTGGACTGAACTCGCAACATAATAAAAACATACAGCATCAGAATGTTATTGTAAAAGAGTATCTTATCTTAGTGGGGCCTGCTGAGGTTTCCCTCTCCCAGTAACACTTCGACCCATTGGGATCTTTTGTGCAACCCCATTGAGTATTGAGTATTGAGTATTAAATGCCTGTGGCTGGATTTGCAAATAGGACCCCACATAATATATATTATTTCATAATTCCATACTGCTTTTTATCTTTTGAAGATTGATTCTTACAGCCTTTCACAACACAATTCGGCATTTTCACAGATAAATTTATGATTTTTCATAACGACTTGCTCCCATGAGCCGCAGATCTACACTGACAAGTTAAGGCGTAGTTTCGTTGTACGTGTGTGCGTATTCTAAGGTAATTGTGTATGTACACACCGAGGCGTAGTTTGACTCACTTCGCTGTTCGCAGAGTTCTGTCTTAACTTTTTATTTGGTCTGAGAGTAACAAATACACAATACTACTATATGTAGTAAAAATAAAAAAATTAAAGGGGAAAAATAACCCACATAAAACCTACCAACTGGGTAACAATTTGCTGAGGGGTGTAAAGGCACAGACAGATTTGGGTGTCATTATTACTGAAGATCTGAAATGGGGCTAGTCACATTAACACTATCACTAAAAAAGCAAACAGTCTTGTCTACCTTATTAGAAATGTCTTTTGTATATTGACACCTGAGATGGTCACATAAATCTATAAGGCCTTCATAAGGCCAAACCTAGAATATGCCTTCCAAGTCTGGAACCCCTATTTCGTTAAAGACATTGACTTGCTTGAGAATGTGCAGTAAAGGTTTACAAAAATACCAAGACGACTTAAGAACATGCAGTATGAAGAAAGGTTAAAGTACCTAAAAATTACGTACGTCACCTGTAGCAGTAGCAATTGGGAGGGGGGAGGGGTGAGAGATGGGCTTCCGGTACTACTTTCACTCACTGGCCGAAACACTAGCAACGAGTGCCATTGTTTATTCATATAAAAAAAAGGCTGATAAGGTAAAAAAATTTTAGAAGTGTGTATGTTGTTATCCCTAAACGGCCTTCACAGCGTGACCACCACCAGACTTTTTTTGGGGGCGGCGAGAAACTTAAAGGGTTCCTCAAACCACACTGCTTGATCACGATCAAAACAACGTCAGAAAGTTTCTAGAATGGTATCACAAGCGTGCTCCCGCACTCTACTAGGTTCTCCGAGTAGTTTGGATAGGATTGGGATGGCCTTTACAGGGTTACAATTGTGGTGTACGATATGAGCAGATGTGTGTCCATGTGTGTCTAAATCAGAGTTTATACCCTAACTATCCTAACTAATAATAACCTAACTTAATATGCGAAAGTGAGTTTGTTAATTGTTAAATTTTGTACAAATATTCCCAAGAGTATAATCAAAGACTTATTATTAAAAAAGTGAGTTTGTTTGTTTGTTTGTGTGATAGGTACCCTTTCACGCTTAAACTATTTAACGATTTGTTTTTTTTGTTGTCATAGAAACTGTCAAATAAGCGGTACGAAGTCCGCCAGGTCAGCTAGTTATATATATATAAATCTTCTGTGTGTGCGTATGTTATTGAACTCCTTCTAAACGGCTGGACTGATTTGGATGAAATTTTCTGTGTGAATTCAAGTGGATTCGAAAATGGTTTAGATTTACAATTAGACCCGGTAGGTGGCGCTGCTATTGGGGTCCATCATGGGATACGGGTGTTCTTAAGCGGACAAATTATTTGTTTGTTTTGTTGTCATGGAAACTGTCAACGTTTTGTTTGTTTTGCTATCATGGAAACTGTCAAAGCGGTATGAAATCTGCCGGTTAGCTAGTTACCAAAGACATTACCTATTAAATCTCTTTGCTATTTACTTATAGATATGATATCTACTTTCTACTACTAAATTATTGTTAAAAACTTAACCCAACTGTGTGGCCAATTAGGACCTCATAATAATGCTCACTATTATTATTGTTATTATTACTTACATACAATTATTGCTTTCTTACATTTTCAGATACAATCAGTGTTGAACACAGCATTGCAACAACATTTCAGCTACGGACCTTTGCTGATGTCTACGTTAACATTGTCAATGTCGCTGATGTGGCCTTGGATTCGGTGGAGCTAACATTCAAAGACCAGTATATGGGGAGGTCTGAAATGTGGAGGTTGAAAAACCATTTGGTAATTTTTGCCATTACAAAGTTCATAGTAGTTTCAGGACCATTATTTTTCCTGACTCTGCTAACTAACATAACTATACCATGTCAGCTTTTTTTCTTCATTAAGTTACTCCCTCACCAGCAGCACTTTTGAGTATTAAATTACTATATAAATACTGCCTCCCTAACTGACAAGCGTTTAGTTGATTCCACAATGTCAGACGAAGTGGTTCTCCTCACTCACCAAATTTAATGCTCAAATCAAAAACATTACAGGTTGCGCATTGTAATGCTCGGTTCTCTTCCCTCACTGATGTAATGCTCGGATTTGTAATGTTGCATTACAATCGAATGCTCCTGGTAAGGGAGCACCTTTAAGATACTTTTCTGTATGTGTGAATAAAAAATACTTCTGATAAAAAGAATAGAATAGAATAGAATAATATTTATTTAGGAGGAGGAGGAGCTCGATGGCGCAGTGGTTAACGCGCCCTGTCTGCGAGTGCTAAGGTTAAGCAACTTTCGCAAAGGCCGGTCATCGGATGGGTGACCAAAAATGTATCATCTCGAGCTCCTCCGTGCTTCGGAAGGCACGTAAAGCCGTTGGTCCCGGCTGCATTAGCAGCCGTTAACAATCACCAATCCGCACTGGGCCCGCGTGATGGTTTATGGCCCGTTCTCCCTATCCATCCATAGGGAAGGCTCGTGCCCCAGCAGTGGGGAGATTAAATGAGCTGATCATGATGATGAATATTTATTTGTGAAATGCAGGTTAGGTACAATGTCATAGGTGTTAGTCTTAAAAAAGTAAACAAGTATGTTTTTGTTACTGTTATAAAGTTTGTTATACAAAATGGTGAATTTGTATTTGTTTTAGGTCAGCACATGTGTATATTTAAATAAGAAAATTGAATATTGTGGAGGTGCTATCCGATGCCAGGTATACGAAATGTGGTCTCAAGGCGACAGAGTTGCATGTGGGGTTATCACAGAAGACACAAAAATAGTATTCAGATCATCCACTTCCATGGTATATCTGTTTATTCAAATGTCGTCTGAAATGTGGGATTTCGATATACATGGTGACTTGTACTTCGAAAAAGCAGTCAATGGATTTCTTGCTGATCTATTTGCTAAATGGAAGGTATGAGATATAAACACTTTTTAAAGTTGTTTTTTTTTATAAAGTAATATTATTTTATTGAATATTATAATTTTTACACACAGAAAAATGGCAGTAATCATGAAGTGACAATAGTATTATTTTCAAGAACTTTTTACAAAGCTAAAACTTTGGATGAATTCCCGCAACATATGAAGGAGTGTTTGCAAAAAGATTACAGAGGAAGATTTTATGAAGATTTCTACAGGTATACCGTAGAATGATAATAAAGGAAAAAGTTATTTAAAAAATATTTAATTTTTTTCACTTTCGTCAGAGTGGCTGTTCAAAATGAGAGATACGAAGATTGGTCAAATGTCCTTCTCCAGTTAAGAAGACTGTTCACTGACTATCAAAAAATTGTCTTGCAATATCATGAGAGACCCAATATGGAAATACCGACTGCCATTAATTCTACAGCTGCACAAGGAAACTTTTTGGAAGTACTGAACATGAGTTTAAACGGTAATTTATTTATTCTGTGTGTCATAGTTCCAATGATACTATATCAAAACGACACTTTATTACAAATTTTGAAAATAACTATTTTACTAAGAGCAAGATCCCAAATTAGACCTCAACCAAAGTAACTTATATTGCTTTCTACAAATCTAAGAATAGTCTAAAATCCAGCCACCATCAACTTAGTGTACATATCAAGCGACCTGAGAAGAGCTTCTTCTGAATTTTTAGTACTAAGTTTCATTATGAATGAACTAAGAATGAATTTGTTTTACTTATTAACTAAACAAAATAAAGTATAGCTTATATTATTCTGTCTTTATTTTAACTGCTTTTTCTCATTACTATAATGGGAACGAGTTATAAAAGGAATACTTTTTCAGTGTTCGAAAAGCATTACCTGGATAGATGTTTCGACCGAACTGGGCAGTTGAGCGTTGTTATAACGCCAGGTGTGGGCGTGTTTGAAGTCGACAGGGAACTAACAAACGTAACGAAACAAAGAATCATAGACAACGGAGTAGGCAGTGACTTGGTATGTGTCGGAGAACAACCTCTTCACGCTGTCCCATTACTAAAATTTCATAACAAGGACAACAACCTCAACTCAATAGACGACTATTCTATGCCCCACTGGATCAACTTATCTTTCTATTCCACAAACAAGAAAGTGGCATATTCAAACTTCATACCAAGAATAAAGTTGCCACCAAGAAAAAGTCAAGAGCCACTCAAGAAAATGTATGAAGACGAACGCAAAGGGAAGTTGCTGAAAGAGGATGATTATATGCACAATTCTATTTTTGATTACGATGCGTACGACACCCAAGTGTTCCAATTACCTCCAGCGCATAGTACTTGGTTCGTATAGTCCGTATATTTTACAAAATATGTTATTTTATAGATTGTATAACGTTAATTTGCATAAACGAACGTAAGCTAAATTATAGCTAATTTATAAAAAAAAAGCAAATCACCTTCTATAATGTTTTAAAGAAGTAGGTACATTATGTAATCTAATTATTATTATTTACACTATACTTTATCTTGGTGTTAAAAATGTTAGCAGGCCTTATGAATAAAAACAATTACAGTGTGCAGAAAGTGGCTCGGACTAAGAAAACTTCAGTAGCCGGCTTGGAAGGTATGAGCCGAAAAAGTCCACCGGCTTTACAACACAGAAAAATGTCAGATCCCGACATTCACCACAGTCTTGGTGATATACTAACGAATGGAGGTAAAAACATGAACATTAAACGCAAGATAGCAAAGGGGCATCACAGATAAGAAAACCTTTATTGTAACGGTTACGTAGCGAATTAAATAACGGTACCGTTATCTTCTGGACATTAAAAATTTTGGGTACTAATGTTATTACCGATTATTTACGTTTAATAAACGTTATCATTTTAACTCTATCATACGAAGGTAACGAATATTTTAACTAACCGTTTAACGTGGATTGGTTAAAGCGCATTTTCGGTAATTCAGTCCTTGGCAGTGCTTTGAATAACGTAACAAAATAGGTTACCTTTATCGTTCCAGAATACTGTTAATTTTAAAGTAATGTTACGCTTGGTATCTTTACCTGGGTGACATATTAACGGTACATTAACTAACTGCTACCAGTTTAACTAGAAATAACGTAACTTAACGTTTATTTATAGTGTGAATTTGGTAATGTTATCAAGCCCTGGTCACTGGTTCGGGTTATAGAACTTTATTCTCATAAGACGTACATGTCACTTACTAGAAAACTAATTTAAAAAGTTACAAATTTATCCTCGTGGCAATCTAAATCCTACACAAAAGCAAAAAACAATGATTGGATTTTAAATCTTAAATCTACAAGCATCTAGTGCACTGACATCTCGCGCATTAGATCCGTAGTAAGTTTTAGTCTAAAAAATATGCTTATGTTATCTTGATTTAAATGCTCCAAGAGTGTCTGCACACTTAATGTTGGAAAGGAGTTTGTTAAAGAGCTGTTCTCCCCAAAGCCAATGCCAGTCTTTTTCCATAGTTGGTCTGTATGTTTGACAGGCAAGTCCAGCGCGTACGAGTCGAGCAGCGATGCCACTGACTCTCCCCTCGCCACCAACCGTCTGTCCCCCCGCAGCTCCATATCCTCGCACAAGCCGGTTATCAGGACGGGCCGGGCTCTTATCAACCCCTTCGACCCGTCACACGTTACTGTCAAACTCACTAGTAACAGAAGACGGTGGACGCACATATTTCCTAAGGGTGAGTTAGTTATTTTATACGTTTCTTATGTTTTTTTTAGTTATTACACTGGCTGGCTGCTATTCAGAAGTCGGAGTCGGAGATACGTAGAACGTATTCTGAAATGATTTTTATTGCACAACATTTTACCCATATCTTGTTTAGTCTTTCGCTACTTAGAGACAAATTAGATTAAATCAAACTAAAACTAAGCATACGCAGAATACCATTATCTTTTATATCGTTTTTCTGTTCTATTCTATTTTATAAATGTATTATTGAAAATCAAATGAAATGTTGTTCTTATTAATTATCTGACATTTTTCAAAAAATTTATTGGTTTCTTATTTACGATTAAGGTTATATATAATTGTACGCTAGTTTTGTAGCAAACAAAAAACAATTTGATAAATTCTGCCTGTGGACTTTTCTATATATTTTTTCAAATTTATTCTTATTATTATTTTTTGTTATTTATTTGTTTTTTCACCTTATAATAAACTATTTAAATGTGATCCTCAGGCCCGACGGGTGTGCTGATCCAACAGCATCATTACCAGGCGCGGCCGGCCGGCGAACCCGCTACCCGCCCCGAACAACATCGCGATAACTCCGCCAAGGAGAACGGCTCCATCGGCAACAACAGCCACCCGATATATCAAGTCGATGGTATGTAATGTGATCCTAAAAGCTCAACGAGTGTTTATCCAATAGCATCATTACCAGGCGAGCGGGGGCCGAGCATTATCTTGACAACTTCGCCAAGGAGAACGGCTCCATCGACAACAACAGCCACCCGATATATCAAGTCGATGGTATGTAATGTGATCCTAAAAGCTCAACGAGTGTTTATCCAACATTACCAGCCGAGCCGGGGCCGAGCAGTATCGTGACAACTCCGCCAAGGAGATCGACAACAACAGCCACCCGAAATATCAAGTGTCAAATTTGATAGTGTTACTAATGACTCGATGCTGTTATTGCCTTTTACAGGGACGGAGGATGTGACATTTGGCATAGTTAAAGATGCATGCATATTCAGCAGGAATGTAGAAATATAAATGATTGTATAATACGTGTTAAGTACATTAAGTTACGTCGTATAAAAATTTGTATATTTTGCGAATTACTGTCGTATTTCCACCATTGGACGACCACTAGTTATTATTAATAGGTACTTATCTAGTTAGGTACGAATAAAAATAAGAGGCACTGGCTACATTTAAAAAAGTACTCAAAAGTATTTAAAAATAATCTTTATTGTTTATGATCAGGTAACGTTATGGGCCGGAAACGGATGGTCAGTACATCTGGCGCCTTAAGCGTCCTCGGTGCAGCGATAACCACTCCTTCCACTACCAACAACGCTTCTCTCGCGTTACTATGGGGAGCTACGGGAGAGCAAGAGTGGACGCCGGCCCTTACAACCGGTTAGTATATTGCGTTGTTGATCTTGTGTGTGTATGTGTGTGTGTGTGTTTGCGTGCGTGTTTGGAAGAAAGTGATTGTGAAAACGGTGATAGAGTTTGAAAAATTACTTGAAAATGGTTTGTAATAAGTCGACGGGACATAACATGGAGCTGTTAATACCACCGAATTTGATACCTGTATTTCGTGTAACGGTAATTATTTTGTAATTTTATCGTCTTTGGGATTGTCGACTTGAGATATCGATACACTTTTCTATCGAATCACTTCAATTGTAGAATTAGATATTTTCGGAATTTCGGGAAATATTAGTGTTGGGGTTGCTTTATTAGGATAAATTAAAATCAGTAGATTTGTAAATACATTTGTATGTACTGTTTAAATTGTGTGAAATAGTAACAAATTGTAAAGTACGCGTGCAACAAGTGCTGTGGTGCTAGTCAATTGATTCATACTTGAACAGTTAGTATCATAATAATAATTAACGGGACTTTACCATGTTTTTATTTTTTGGGTGTGTATTATTCTTATATAAGTGACCCTTATAGTTTAAAAAGTTACACAGTATCAAATTCTTCATGTTGTGTCCCGTCGTAAAGTTTAGGTTAATATAGTCTACCTAATCTAACACTGGTAATAATTATGTTACGATTTGTAAAAAACATCTAAGATCTTGATATAGGCATACTCAATACTACTTTAAATATATTGTACATCGGTATCACTGTTATGATGATCACCATGTCATTTGCTCATGTGAATATGGAATCATTTACTAATTTACAGGGATCTTGGCGATAATTGGAGTTAAAGAGCATCGTTATTGTATTTTTAAAATCATCTTCATTGGTGCATTGGGCTATTTAAGATCTTATACTATTGTAAAAATTAAATACAACACATTGTTAATGTAACAACGTAAATGTAAAAAAAACAATTTCATAAGCAATCTTTAAATTTATATACTTATTACAAAATACTATTTGCAGATCAGTGAACTAGTAGTTACTAAATAAACAAAGAAACAAAGTAACATAAAGAAGAAGGATAATCATAAAAAGTAGTATGCACTTCTATACTTACGCGTCTCATTGTAAATAAAATATTTAACGTTGTTAACGCAAGGTGGCGTGTGCGTCGCGTTGTCGTAGCCTCTGCGCATACGCATACGTTGGACAAACGCTAGTGTGTAGAGGCTCTTTAACCCCGTTAAATATTTTATTTACAAATCATTATGTTATAAAAAGTGTCATAAATTACTATTTTAAATTGCCTACGACCGTTATTAAACGTTCGTCTCATTTCTAATGTTTCATGGTACTCGCCGTTGACGTTGATCGTCTGGGGGCGCGACCAAAGCGAACCGAGCCATAGGTTTGATATCCCACCTGATTTGCATCGAGTAGTTAACGCATAGCCTGCGTATAGACTAGGCATCTTCGCGATGTTGCTTCGCTGTACAACTTTACCTCTAACCTAATGTTCTACCTAATTTCTATGTCCAAATATATAAAAAGCGTTAAATTGTCACTAACATAACTTATAAAATTTTAATGTTCGTAGAGATTCAGGTTGGTTGGTGATAGGTGCGAATCTGGGGGTTAATTGTGGGCTAACTAAAAACAAATTAAAGCCCTAGAAATGGGGGTCAAATGCGTTATTGTTGGGTAAACCGACATTTTGGTGCTATTTCAATTTCTTGCCCTGATTGAAACATATGAAATGCATAAATTTTAAACTACACACAAATGATCTTTTTGTTTTTTTCGATAACTAACTAACAAGAGATAAACTTGAATGCAATAAAAAATATTCTTAAATTAATTTGACATAAAATAATAATGTTATATAATATAAATAAATGTGGCTTATGTGTCGTTTATTTTAATAATTACAAATACAAATTTTTATCGAAGAAGGTTAGGTACAAAAGGTTCTAGTTGGTAACTTCAAGATTAAGTTTTCTTTTCCGTTAGGTAAGACTCACATTATGTGAATCGTTTAATTGTCTAATTTTCTAATGAATCTAAACCATATGTACAATAGCTCAATTCCAATAGAAACACTCGTAACTTATATAACGTTACGAATAATAGAACTAAGACCAGTGTATGCCGAGTGCAAAATGTTTTTTTTAATTTTTTAATTGTGATTCCTCACGATTTCTTTTTATTTAATTAAATCGTTAAAAAATCATTGGTAATAGCGATTTATCGTTAAGATGTCTAGTCTAGTTTCGAAAAACGCACAGGCTTGTAAGGGATTAATTACAAAGCTGGGGTTTGTAGTTACACTAAATAGTTAAAAAAGCTTTATAGACTATTTATTACCAAACCACTTTATTTGCGGAGAACCCATCTATTGATTTATCTATCGGTAAATGTTTTAATTTTATAATAATTATCTTAACGTGTGATGCAGCTATGCTTTATTAAATTAATGAATGTTACGTCTGTTTTCTAAACGTTTTGTATGAAATGTTATTTGCATGAGATTTGATTTGCGAAATAAGCATGAGCTTCTGTGCTAATACTGTGTGAGAGAATGTTGATATTTACATTATAATAGCTTTTACTTACTTTGTATGTCTCGTTTCAAATTACAACAAAAGTAATTATTATATTTTATCAATTATTACCACTTACTTATTCTTATATCAACATTAACACTGAAATTTTTATTTTATTTTAATGGAGTCTACAAAGTTCTCCGTCTGTCAGTTCGACCCATTGGGTCCTCTGTGCCACTTCATCCTTACATTCTTCTTAATCAATGAAGACGTCTGCCATAAGCTTAGCTTGTACATCATCACTATACGTTGTAAATATTTGTTGACATATTCACAATTTTTTTTATTTAGAAATAGATTAAGAACTTAATAAAGCATGTGCATATCAGTGTTCATCACATTTAATTGTGTATCTTAATTTCAACTGTCTTAATTAACGAGCACGATAGTATTTGTTTGTTTTTTAGATTTACACTGTTGATTCTTGTACTTGTACCGTCACCACTTCTTAGCCAAATAACACATTTTGTGATATGGAAAATGCATCCTTAACACGTTGCAATAATTCGCACGAAAACGTAAGTGAGTAATGACTTTGTCGTATACAGGTGTCGATTGGAAGTCGTTAACGATACCAGCTTGTTTGCCGATCACCACCGACTACTTCCCAGACAAGCGCTCCTTGCAGAACGACTACCTTGTCTCTGACTACAACTTGTTGCCCGACGATGTGAATGCTGACTTTGCACAGAACCGAGCTATTTATAAGAAGCCGCTGACGACTATGGAGGTGTTCAAAGAGCTTGTCTCACAGAGACTAGCTCAGGTTAGTAATGTTTTGAGTTAATTTTCTAAAAATGGTTTAATAACACTTTTGTTTATAAAAAAAACCTGTTTTCACTAAATTATACTTATATTTAATTATCAGCCCGTTTGGTACCAATTTAGGGTATAGACCACCTTTAAATATCGCCAGTTTTTCCGGGCTTCATCTACTGATAACTCATGGCGTTTACGATGTCATCTCAGCGGTCAGAGCATTGGATCGAAAATCCAAGGATCGTGGGTTTGATTCCCACTTAAGCTTCCTGAAACGGGTTGATTTTTCTAGTAAAATTTTATCTTGTAACTACATATGGCATTGTGATTGCAAAAAATTAAATAATAAAAATACTTAAAAAAGGTTTTATACGCATATTTTTATACTCGACGTTTTGACCGAGATGCACCGGTCGAGGTCACGGGCCGAATAACATGACTGACAATATAATGGTCACTTAGTACATTAAGTATAATATCATTATTAACGGGATTATTGCCATGTTTGATGACATCCGTGGTTGTGGCGTAACAACTGTGCCGAAATATCGGATATTTAAACACAATAAAAACATGGTAATAATCCCATTAATAATAATATTTATTCTAATGACTGACAAGCCCCTGACGAACGCGTACAAAATATAATCTCATCACGTTAAAAAAAATTATAAAATTTTGCCTCGCATTATATCGTCAAGTACTTTCCAGGGCTTCCAGCTTATTGTAGGAGTAAACGAGAACGATGCAATCGAAGCACACTGCGCCTCCACCCCGTTGCCGCCGCCTTCTAAAGTGGCCCCGCAATGCAGCAAGCCCACAAACGCTTCGCCGTCCAAGCGGTTCCTTCTGTCAATCGGCAGGATATTCCACAAGCTGACCCTTGTTGGATCCACCATTACCGTGACGAGATATAGACCGAGGTAAGGTTTTGGTAGCTTTAGCTGTAATTTGAGGAGCTCGATGGCGCAGTGGTTAACGTGCCCGGTCTGCGATTGCTAAAGTTAATCAATTTTTACAAAGGCCGGTCATTGGATGGGTGACCAAAAAATTATCATCTCGTGCTCCTCCGTGCTTCGGAAGGCACGTAAAACCGTTGGTCCCGGCTGCATTATCAGTCTAACAACCGTCAACTGGGCCCGCGTGGTGGTTAATAGCCCGTTTTTTCTATCCATCCATAGGGAAGTCTCGTGCCCCAGCAGTGGGGACGTATCCGCTTGTGATGACCTGTTGTTAGTTTTGATTGTCATCATAATCAGCTTGTTAACGTTTCTCTTCTGGGTCAGTATTAAAGAATGGGATACGGTTTCAGGAAGAAAATATTTATTTGTAGTGCAACAGAAAAATATATTTTGCAGACTGACGTTGCTACGGTTGCTAGATACACCAAGCAGTAGACAAGATGTAGTTTATATAAAACTTATAGGTTTGCAACCTCTAACAGTCAGAACCCGCACCTTATCTACACGTCACATTTAGAGGTAGGTCATGGTTAGGTCATAATGCTGGTCCATTGGGGGTTGGTGGATACTACCTGTTACGGACAGACTACGCTTAGCCCTAACCCCCTTAGTCATAAAAAATATTTAAGCGTTATTTAGTTAAATATTGTTTTGTCAACGTCACTCAAACGTCATTTTGTATTTGAGAAAAAGAGACAAAACAATGATTAACTAAATTATGCTTAAATAGTTCTTATGAATATGGGGGCAAGAAAATAGTTAGTTAGGTATTTTATTAACCGACTTGGTACGACACAGTGTTATAACACCCCTACAAGTTTTATATAGATATACCCTAATGTAATACTTTTAGAGTTTTATTTACAACAACACACAAACGCCTGGTCGGACTAAGTGGGTTCGACCGTAATTAATTAGTGTATGGATGTATAAGCATATTATTATTGTATTGTTTCGTAACTTAGCGTTTAAATGTTATAAAATAATGATATAACATTAGGTTTATAAGTTAGATATATATATATACATAGTCTTTCTTTTTAAATTGTTAAATTCGTACATAGACTCTCCAGATCTTTTATCTAAAATAAACTTTATTACCAAAACTCGCTTGCCCGCACGTTCCTCGCGTTCCATAAAGATGTTTGTGCCACCTCGATCCCGAAAAAATTACCGCTGCCCTACTTTGTATAATACCGAATTTTCAAACATAGACTTATTTTGTAATTCTCTGAATAGCCTTAAGTCAAAACTCTTTACACAATTAATATAATAAGCTCTGTCAAAATTTTCTACGTGTCTGTGTGTGTGTGTGTGTGTGTGTGTGTGTGTGTGTGTGTGTGTGTGTTTAAATGTATTTTGTGTTATGTTTGGGCGCTCATTGTCTATTAATGTTGTAAATTTTTAGTATTAGTATTTCTTTGTAATGACTGTTACGTGCCAAAATAAAATAAAAAAAAAATTTAAAAAAAGTTAATCTTTGTAGAATCTTATAAGAATGAATCATGTATGTACTATGTAGAACAAACCATTGTTGTTGAGACACAAGTATCACAAATTGTTATGGGTAGGTCACATTTCGTGTCGCCACATTAATAACTTTTAGTATCTGTATGTGTGGTGCCAGGGGTTAAGAATTGCACCACCCCATCTCTTCCCGTGGGTGTCGTAGAAGGCGACTATGGGACCATTCCAGAGGATGGGCAGCAGCGTCTTTCTGTGATTAGTCTCACCTTACTGCGATCGCTAACCCGCCTACCAAGCGTGGCGATTATGGCAAATTCCCCTCAAAATGATTTATCCTCCACAATTATCACTTAATGTAGGCTAACGCACTATTAAAATCATTGTAAATTATGTATAAGTAAGAATCATATTTAGAACAATTTTATAGGATAGCCATAAATGTATTTATTCTGTTATAACTTACAATCACTTGATTATCTTTGTAATGTAATTACAATAGAATTTAAAAGGTAATTAGCATAATGAAATTAGATTACGAACCAACATGTAAATTTTGCCTAAAACGCCAACCAATCAGAGTGGCTACTTTATTAGACAAGGCCGGCGATATCGCCATTTCAGTAAGACAATGGAGCGCTCTGATTGGTCGAACGTCGGCAGCACCGTAAGAGCGCCAGCGGGCGTATATCTATACTAATATTATAAAGAGGAAACCTTTGTATTTTTATATGTATGTGTGTTTGCAAGGAATAAACTCAAAAACGATTGGACCGATTTAAAAAAATCTTTCACCATTAGAATGCTACATTAACGCTGAGTAACATAGGCTATATTAAAAAATATATTAAATAAAATACTAAAGACGACAGTTTAATTTTCCAATACAAAATGATTTATTTATTTTGTTGTCATGGAAACCATTGATATATATTAATTTGATAATGGAAATTGTCAAAGCGGTACGAAGTCCGCCGGGTCAGCTAGTACTGTATAAAAGACGGACCGGACGGGCAGAAAGCATGCTCACTCCGAGGAAGACACAGCAAGAAACCAGCAATAAAGAAGAACGAACCAGTACCAGAAGAAATACAGTTCACCTTTGTCAACTTGTGAAAATAGAAAACAAAATTCTCCAGTCGAGGGAGGTATACAGCGTGAAACAGTACGTTTTATTTGTGCAACGACCCTCGATACTACCGATAAAGTACTGCTGAGATCTGTCCTTTTCTCAGAAACAGAAGCATGATATATATAGCTATAATAAGTCACTAAATATACCAAATGCACGTTCACCAACATTCCACAACAGGCTATAGTGATTAAAAACCCATTTTGACGACTACCCTCCTGAATTGTAGATTAAAGAAAATACCAAAATAATGTCTCCTTATTCCAGGCATCCATATCCACCGTTCAACATTCACTACCGCTATCGTTTCCATGCTCCAAACCACGACACGTACGAGGTCTCCTGGGTCTCCTTTACGACTGAAAAGCTGGAGACTTACAACTGGAACTACATGGACCACTACATATGCACTAGAGGCGACACCGACTTTGCTTTAGTTGAGGTAAGATTTTTTCCTTATTTGCATAGTATGCCATACCATGCCATTTTAAACCTAACGCGCTATGTTAAAGGTAGGTCAATACTGCTTGGTGAAAAAAAAAATTAATTTATTTCCGTATTGTTGCAATATGGACGTAACATTTATCTAAACCCGTATTTTTTTGTATTACTATGTGAAAAATCTTATTAAAATTATTTTTTTGTGACTTAACCACTTTTTGCCTGGGTGCGGTGGTATGAAGTGTCTCAGGATAGGGACGAATGGAGACTTAGAGAGGAGGTCTTTGCCCAGCAGTCAGGTCACAATATAGGCTATTAAAAATATAGGACACATTTTTCAATTATTATTTTTTGTTTTGTTCTAAATAATTTTATACTATGTGTTCTAATAAATATATTTAATTTAATTTTATATTTAAAACCGATGTTTCCTCCACAAAAATGAGAAATTTCTACTCATACACAGGCCCTGAAATACTGGAGGTTCCGTACTCTCCTTTTACCGCTATACAATCCGGCTACCAAGCAGATCTTGGAAGACGACACCACACACTGCGACATATACCCCACGCCCACGCGGCAGGACCTCGACCATCTCACCGAGGGTTTCTTAAAGATGACAGAATTGTACTTCAATAAGGTCAAAAGACCGAATAAGCAGAGGGTAAGTACTCTAGTTTGAGTAGGGGGACCGGCAAAGGTGATATGAGTGTTTTTACTGGACTTTAATGAAAGGAAGCTTTTTAAGTCCCGTAAAAATTTTTTTATCGAAACGATGCAAAAAACTTATAATTACAATAGTATGTTAGTTAAGTTTTTTCATATTTGAGGTTTATTTTTTAAAGAGAGAGAGTCTTCTCTCCTTCTTTTATAAGTTTTACTTGTAAAATAGATAACTATTTTATTTAAAGTATTTACTGTAATATTGTACAATATTTATTGTAAATTTTACTTTGGGAAAAAGAACAAACCGAAACAAGTCAGTCATAATATTTAAGAAAGAATATGAAATATTTAATAGTTTTATTATTAGTAGAAGAACATGTACCTATTGTGTAAAAAATAAATTGTATATATATGTTAATAATGTAAGCATGTATATTTATCTGCACAATGTATGTATAGCAGCACGTAGATACTACTTGCACTGCATGAATCTCTTCTGTAGAACACACCAACTATATACAATTGCCTGAGCTTAAAGTTTTGTCATTATTAAATAAAACTGTTTGATATAACTCGCTTAAAAAAACTCAAACATGAAATTAGCTTTATCGCTTAGAAACAAAAGCGCATGTTATGATAATCTTAAAGATCCCAATAGTCCGTTCATGGTTTCAAGGAACATAATAGAAGTATGAAGGATGGATGTACTAAACGTAATGTTTAATGTGATATGAGCATGTATGTTCAGAGTAGACTTACGAACCGATGGCATAATGACGTTCATAAGCGCTATTTGTAGCCTAAACTGAATAAATGATTTTGAATTTGATTTTGAATTTGAATTTGAAAAATGTATATTCAATGTTTAATTTTACTTTTTTGTTGCACATAACGTGTTTCAATTTCCTGTTTGAGTCCGAAAGCATGAGATTAACTCGAATAAAATAATAATCATAATAATTAATAATTAAACTAATCGGCCGCAACGATTCCGATAGTGTAGGCGTGATTTCTATCGAGTCGATATTAATATGTAGTCCATCGGCGGTAGTGACTTTGCTTGCATTAATATGATTACAATGCTAAGCCAATAACGCCGGGATTAGACCAGGATATGAAATTGATAGTTTATAAAATGCTCAATTTAAGCAGGCAGCAGTTCAATTCCAGTTGGTCCTGGTTCTCAACGTAGATTTATGTATAGCAGCCGCGAATTAGTACCAGATAATGTATGAACGCTGCGTGTTCCAATAAAATTGTGTAAATAAAACGCCTCTTGATAACGGGCACTCAGTACTCAATATTGGGGAGTCCGGTCGCGTGGAGGCTACAGCTCTGTCTGAGATAGAGAGGTCGCAGCAACCAATTCCGTCGTTAAGTTTGGTGGGGTCAATGCCCTCGTGGGCCGATGTTCAATGTGGCTGCTGCAGATGGTGGGCGCTGTGGGCGGCGTGGCGGCCGAGTCTGCTCTCACGCGGCGGCGGCACTCTACTTCGATGCTGACCCGGAGCGCCCAGGTACCGACCGCGACCTCCCGCTGAGTAATGACGTGCGACTACGAGCCGGTGCAATGACGTTCCAATTTCAAAAAGGGCTCATTCAAATGTTTTCAACACAAAAAATCTATGACGTTTGTTTGTCAATTGTTTTTTACAGAATAAGACGCTGGAGTTTCACCACTTTTCATATACAATTACTGTATAACGCTAACGAATTATTACTACACGAATTCGGTCGATTTTCGTGCGAGACCAACTGTTCCTATTCTTACTACTTACTTACAAATTAACATGAAACTAGTACAGTAAAAATAGTTTAAAAAAATAACATAACACAGTCCATGCAATGTAACGAATTAAAGATGCCTGTCTGAATGATTTAAAAAATCTTTTGAACGATTTATAAAAAACGTATTCATTGAGTTTATTCGATAAAAAAAATAACTTTGAATGCAAACTATTTGATAAATTCATGGGGTTATTGAAATAAAAATAGTTTGAATGAGCTTTTTTGTAATATTGCACACAGCTCTCACTCGTGCTTAACGTAGACCTGACATAATTTTTAAAAAAATACAGCATTGCCTATAAGCACATTTTAAATACAGAAATTATTTTAAGGCTAGAAATAAGGTCTGCGTTGGTTATTTAGTATTTTTCACTTGCCGCCGCCACATCCTGCCTCCACCACCGTTCCCTACATTTTTTACATCGATCAAATGAGACAGACCATTAACTAGATCCCCTTTGCGCTCATTAAAGTTATCTTGAATCACAGCGGACAAATGGACTTGAAGGCATTCCACGTGTAAGTATCGATATCGATATCGATAAATCGAAGCGTGCTCGGCATCTGATGAAAAAACAGGTCTTTCAAAGAGACAAATTCTACGGTCTGCTTGTTTGTTCGTCATTTATTGGAGTAAGCAATAAAGTTGTATATTTTTTTGGCAAAATTCTGCGCACTTACTTTATTGGCTACGTCGAAGGAAAAGTTTGCAATGATTAGATATTAACACGAAGTTGGGAGTGGCATTTTAATATCTTCCTTATGTTGAGGTTTAATAGTAACAAATCGTTTAATACAAGTTTTCAATCGTAATTTTATACATAACAGTGCATAGTTCTTCCGGGTTTAAAAGGTGCATTATTTTAACTTTCACTTAATGGTAGCTACTTCTGTTTACGCAACTCTAATAGGTATACATAAGCTACACAAACTATCAGTGGGTATCATTTTGAATTACAATACAAGTACTAAGTTTTGCCTTAATCATATCCTAATAAGCCACTATTATAGTTATTTATCAAAGTAAATAAATATTTTGTATTATGGCTGCTTCTAGGTAATTTATAGTTTTACCAAAACAAATGAAACAGGAAAAGTAAAACGTTAAAAGTGTATATAAAGACAGTACAGATAAAAATAAACATTTTAAAGCTAAATTGTTCAACCGTATTACGAGTATACTAAGTTGTCGAGTTGTACCGGTCAAATGCGTATATATTTGCACTGCTTATTATAAAATTATGCAACATACTGCACGGAATGCACTTACAATAAATACTGTGACATATATATTGTTTGCCAGCTTATTTTTTTTCAGTTGTAGTATTAGATTATCATTTTGTGTTATTTTCTGAGACACTGACCAATTCATTTAACAATTAGTAGTGATTGAAATTAACATTGATTCCTAATCCATTAATACAACTATATTGAGACTTTAAATATATGAAAAATTTTACATTCATACATTTTCGTTGTTTGGCAAAAACTAAACTTAAAACGATACAGAAAGGTTACTCTTTTGTTTAACATTTAAAATGTCTATGAAATGAACTAAAAAAGTGTGGCAAAAGATGATTTACAAATGTTTTGTCTATGGTCGGTATTTCAGAAGCATCTTGCCATGTTTCTCGAATCAAATCGAATGCTACCGTTTCACGAACGTTGTCAACTGATATATTATTACTCTTAAAACTCTCTTAAAAATTTAAATGTATGTTTTATTCTTATTGTGATGCAAAACATACAAATAAATAAGTAAGCAATTGTTTTATATACTGTATCACTACTGGACAATAGTCTCTATCATTAATCATCATAAATTAATGTTGATTAATTGTATAACAAATAAATAGAAAAGTTTAAAAATACATAAACTTATGTAATTACATATCGGATGTATACCTAATTTAAATTAAATTATGTATACATATTTACTGCCTGTCAAATGCATCCGTCAATGAAATCTAGTCATATAGATATATAGCTAAAAATAAATAAGTAAACCAACAATATAACGTTCGTGGCACGCTAGCGATCGCCGCTCGCGTCTTGTACTCCGTGTAACAGCGTGTTGTGTGATGTCAGGCGGGGGTGTCAAGCTCGCCGTTCCGGGAGCGCGTCGGCAGCACCCGGCTGCCGGACCGGCCGCGACTGCGGGCCGAGGCTATGTCAGTACCACTACTTATATGTGCGCTGTTAATTTGTAAAGACTTGCTAGCTGAATTACGACCGTGTTAGCTAGACTAGAAAGAGCATTTTTCATACTCATACTCATATACACGAGCATTAACATGTAAACAATGTAACTTAAAACAATAGAATAAGAGTCTAAACTAGTCAAAAGTGTATGTTAATGCTCCTGATTGTACATATACTCATTGTCATCAATCATCAATTAAATCAATTAAAGAAATAAAATATAGGGCAGCCTATATTTTATTTCTTTCATTGATTGAGGAATGTTTGAATTTTGAGGTAGTGAATCTGACTCTTAAAATCATTGATTTTTATATTATGCAACAAAACTACTAAATTATAATTAATATATAGTTGGCTAGACACAACTTATCAATTATTTTGAAATTGGTGTATAAGCGAGGCCTGTGGCGATAGCCTAAAACGGTTTTTAAAGTATCTGAAATCGGACTCGACTTATTGTTGAACGATAGAAAATAAATGTGAAAAATGTCTTTATAAATTGACGGCGCGACAATAAATGTTTGCAGTGTTTATATTCCGTTAGATAAAACTACGTGCGAGCAAGCACGATGTATATTACAATACAAATGAATCAACGTAATAACTTTTTAACGCATATAAATAAGTTATAGTAAATATAGTTAGCTGCGTAGTTGCAAACAGATTTGCTTGCTTGGGGCATGGTGTGCGTACGCTTTGCATTCATTGTGCACGATTTGAGTTTCATTATTCATATTAGTACAGTCAAGTGCAAATCTTGATTACGGCTCTTTGGGCATAGAGTTAAATTTTGACTAAAAAGGTCTTGCTTTGTACTTGACTGTTCTTCCTATATCCTTGTTATGTCAGTCCCTGAAATACAATATAATAATAAAATATGATAATATCATATTTTATTGTTATTTATAAATGTTTCTTGCTATTATTTTATGTATTTGATATAATGTATTTATTTTCTATTGTAAGCACCTTTTAATGATTTTTTATTTGAAATCCCTATTATCACCAAAGTTTATAGAATTTTCTAAACATTTTTCTTCTTTTACAGATTTCTGTTTTTACTGATTATTTCTTGATATTTCCTATTTTATGCTGTATTGACTGCGGAATGCTTGCCCAATCCTGCCCAGCGGTTGCTTGCTAATCTTATCCTTATATCCGTTTCATTGCAGCATTCACCTACTAAGTCACTAAATACTAGTATGGGCAGCAAGTAAGTATGCCATCTCGCTTTATCAACGTTAACAATCACTTTAGTTTATGTAATAAATGTAGAATAGTTAATACCATCCGTCCTGGCACTCTTATAAGCAGTGATCGGAGTAGATAGATTGATTTTACGTACTAGCATCATGAATAGTCATAGAAATTATAACATGGATAAGCCTTTTTTCCGGGATTTATATACAAAAATAACTGAATCGAACAATAAATACTTTATATTGCCAAAAAAAGTACATTTAAAGTGTACGTTACACAAACAAGGTTAAATTAATATTGGTAAATCATCAATATTTTCTTGCATCACGGAATTTTGTTACTATTATTAATAGTATCCCACTTTACGTTTGCTACTTTTTACTCAAGTTTAGCCATGCCATAGTTTTTTTTACTATAGAAGGCCGATCATCTATATACTATTAAAAAGACAGTAAAAGGGTTAAACATTTCTTATTCATATTGATGTATTCTTTTTTTAAACATTACAACATTCGAAATTCCTTAAAAAAAGTCTTAATAATTTCAAAATCCCGGAATCCCGGAGGCATATCCATACTAATATATACGTGTCAGTTCATTAACCCCAAATCAATCTACCTATTCCGATCACTGCTTATAACTTATAAGTTACAATAAAAATAATACTTCTTTTTCTACACCATAAAATCAGTTTTGACAAAGAAACAAGAAAAAGTAAAAGTTCTAAGAGCGGTCTTATCACAAAGTTATTTGTTATCATAGGAAGGTGTTTAACCTACATTTTATTTGAAAATATTTACCCTATAAAATAAAAAAAATAAGAAAATTTTATAAATCCGGAGTTTTTTTCAAAGGCAAGCCATTTTGGTTATTTATCGTTTGTGATGGTTTTTTTTATAAGATTTGTATGATGTACTTCTAAATTTAATTATATTTTCATAGGAGTGTTGCCAGACCCACCTCACGACATTTCCTGTCTTTTATGTTGCCGGTGACCTTGTTTATTGCGTAGTATATGTCGATAAAGGCTCTGTCAAACACCTGGCGTGGCGAAGTCCGATGCTAGTGTGGCTCAAGGCGCGTCTTTCTTGTGCGCACGCCCCGCGCCAGGACAAACTTTATTGTTTTTTAGTGGGTAGGCTCCTTCTCCCGAATCCCTGTCGATACCCTCGGGTCTGGGCAGGAAGGCGAGAGCTGGAGGGGAGAACCCCACATAACTATCCGCGCCTCCCCGGGCGCGGTGAACGTAGCGGATGGCTCAATAGTTTTAATATTGAGAAGTTACCATGTAAAAAGTTTATCACTGTTTTTCTTGTTAAAATGCAGACCCACAAGGTAAATAACACTAGTACGGAATCTTGTTCGCGTATAGACACTATTTATCACCAAAGTGTAACAAAACTTTGCAAATTAATAATTTTAAAATTGAAATAACACGGAGCTGTACATTACACAACACAGGCAGCGCCCTCTCTGCCATGTGCGATGCGCGCGTTCACTGCGCGCGTCAATGTGCGGTTAGCTCACGGGTGGGTCTGGTAACACTAAACCTTACGTATTACATGAATTAATTTAACGCTTGGCAGCTTTAAAACGCACAGCTTGCTTCTATTGTTAGTTTCTCGCACTACTGTACTGTGTTGCAAATGATTACCTCTTAGGTGTTTTATTCCTTTTTGAAATAATTGCAGGGTGGCAGCGAAGACTGTCCTTGAGAGGACCATGTCACAGACGGGAGAATGTGACGATACCTACGATGATGGGTAACTAAAATTTATTATTATTATAATTATTATACTATATAATATTATATATTTTATAAATGTTACACATACAATTATATTATACAGGTTGACTTTTTATCACCGTCCAAACCTTCTGAGATGACTCCCGTGATACAAACGAACAACTCTTACTACTGGACCAACTCACTAACACGAAAATAAAATTCAGCTGTTCCATACATTTTGGTCGAATGAATATTGATGTTTTGTATGGAACAGCTGAATATTATTTTCGAGTTAGGGAGTTGGTCCAATAGTAAGAGTTGTTCGTTTGTATCACGGGAGTCATCACAGAAGGATTGGACGGTGATAAAAAAGTGACCCTGTATATTTTTCAAAACTGCCTTTTTTCAATTTATTATTATAATCTTACCCTTACGTCAAAATTATATGAGTGTTCAAATCTACCAATATATCTGATCACTTTCATTGTTCTCAGGCGTCAATCAATAGTGTACCTAACTGTCATTTTACATATAAAGTTAATTTTTTTCTCATCTCATCTCTTGTATTTATAAAGTAGGAACGAAGGAAGAGCCGTCGTCGTTACCAAACGCTACACTTAATTATAAAATATAGTGAATGTGAAGTCAATAAGTATGTCATTAAAATAAATAATTAAAAAAAAGACAACATGACATACATTGCTCTGAATCCAAAAAAAGTATCTTAATCACTTGTGTTATGGAAATAAGAAACAACAACGATACCACAACCACCCAGAACCGAGAAAATATAGAAACTCGACTACGGAGGCCGTTATTTTATTACACAACTACTAAACTGCACCGCTTCGTCGTTCAAATATGCTCCTTATTACAGTGTGATAGAGCCTAAAATGAAAGCGAACACCCCGCTATTGGAGATCATCGAGCGCATGCGTCACCCGACGCTGGGCGTGGGCTTCCTGCAACAGACAGTCAGTCTGCCCTCACATACCTTCGTGTCGATATACGCGATACATTGGTTGCAAGCTAATATGGAAGGAGTCACATATGAAAGAGCTACAGCTGTTATGGAGGTGAGCTTGGATTGGGTTTAGGTAAAATGCTGTTTTACGCGTATCAGGGACTCTTTTCTTCCATCATTTAGCCACAAAAAGCTTGACGGGGAAGAGGAGGCCTCATCACCTTTTTATGTCCCTACTGCTAAGGAACGAGCTTTCCCTATAGATGGATAGGAAGAATGGGCCATGAACTACCGAATTTACGTTTCTTTTGAAGCACGGAGGAGCTCGAGATGATAAATTTTTGGTCACCCATCCGATGACCGGCCTTTGCGATAGTTGCTTACCCTTAGCAATCGCAGACCGGGCGCGTTAACCTGTGCGATGCCGAGGGGCCCTACCCTCTAAAAACCTAGTACAGACGCCTGCACACATACTATTCAAAACCTTCAAATTTCTTCATTAAATGTCATGGATATAAAGTTCAAAGTTTATTGAGGAATTTTGATAGTTTGTGGCAGCCAGGTGTTCAGAGGGCCTAATGTGAGTTATTTTCGACATTCGATCACGTTAACGAAAACGAGAATTTGTATGGCAAATTTTAACTCTTCTCGTTTGTCGCCAGGAGGCACTGCTAAAATTCCATACTAATTTTCGTTTTCGTAAACGTAATCGAATGAATACGGATAGTAAACAAAACTCATAGGCACCCTAACGTGTGTACTATCCTTTTTATAGCTTTTATAGCTTGGGCCCACATATGGTTCTCTGTTGCGACAAGAGAATGACAATACGACTATTGTTAAAGCTTAAGTATAATTAAACAATAATATTAACAATCAAAAGCCTATAAACGTTCCACAGCTAGCACATGGGCAATAGCTCAAGGGAACATTGTTTATTCGAAAATCTTGTATCTATAAGGTCACATTTTATCAACTGCAAATATTTGGCAAAACATCTAATTATATCAGAGAAATAAGGCCCAACCTTTAAAAAAAAATCTGGCTAGTTATTTTTTTTACTTTTCTTGACACAAAAAGTAATATTTTTAAGACCGGCCTCTCTGTCGGCTCTTTTGAATGAAACTAGGGGCACGTGTAAGCGGTGAAGGCATTGCGGCCTCTCTGTTTCGGCTCCTTTGAATTGAAACTACCGAAAGTGCTTTATTTTTCTTTTTAATTGAAATGTCTTTTGGCGTTTTTTTTGAAAACTAGCGTATAAAAATTTAAGGTTTTTTCATAAAAATTGTTTATATAATGTTGTTGAATTTATTCTCAAAATATTTGCAGTTGATAAAATGTGACCTTATATATACATTTGTTATCGGTAAATTTCGAACAAAAAATGTTTTTATGACGATGATGATTTTTTAAATAACTTGTTTTTTAACGTACTTATTTGTTTCAGAAATTACTACAGGAAAAAATGATCTGTCATGCTTCCGGAGACACGTCGAAACGCTATGTTGTCGGATATTATATGTACCACATCTTGCCGCAAAAGAAAGATAAAGGTGATGATATTGTTTAGTCTTTGTTTACATTTCTGAAGAAATAAGTTCTTGATTACGATGCTAAAAAACATAATGTAATTTGAAAAAAGTGTTAAAGCTTTTAACACTTTTTTTTCAAATTACATTTTTCAATTACTTTGACACGTTTATCAAATTGTTAATTGCTTGCAACAAAATTTGCGTAAAATTATGAATAACCATAATTAAAAGATCAGTGTATAGAATACGTACATATAAGTAAGTATTGTATCGTTGTATTCAGGTCTGGCTCTAACCTTTTCGATTGCAAGGACAGCTACCCTACTTACCACCAAATATTGAATCCTATGCTCTTAATCCTAGAACTCTTGAAACCCATGAACCCTTGAGCTTGACAGAGGGCCTCTTAGAACCAAATAAGGTTGCTAAGCAACGAAAGTTTGAAGGGCAAGTAAAATCAAAGTTGAAGGGTTACTTATGCTCTCTCTGGCCTATTGCCCTCCACTCCAGTCCTGCGCATTCCGCCATCTTTTTCAAGTCGTTGGTCCACAGTACTGTCCTATACTGCTATTCTGGCTGTAGCTGTACTGGTTACTTATCTATACTAATATTATAAAGAGGTAACCTTTGTATTTTTGTATGTATGTATATATGTATGTATGTATGTATGTTTGCAACGAAAAAACTCAAAAACGACTGGACCGATTTAAAAAATTCTTTCACCATTAGGATGCTACAATAGCGCTGAGTAACTTATGCTATATTCAAAAAATAATAATTTATAAAATACTAAACACGACAATTTAATTTTCCAATACAAAATGATTTGTTTGTTTTGTTGTCATGGAAACCATAGATATATATTTAACTCAATGATGAAAACTGTCAAAGCGGTACGAGTCCGCCGGGTTAGCTAGTTAATAATATAGTTCCGAAGCAAGCGTAAAGATTCACCAAAGAAGCAATCCATGTTTACCAAGCTATTACTTTCAGAGTTGTCCGAGTACGTGATGCCTCTTGGCGACTTGCAAAGCTTCGAGAACGAATGGATGGAGGTGGAAGTGCTCGGGCCCCGGTCTCCTCTGTTACCGGTTGAGGCGGCGAGTGGTGCCATCGATATTACTGGCACCAGTCCCGCGGCAGACGATGCCGCTGTCCCGGCGTTTCTGAGCAACAACATCGACCCGAACTATATGCAGGCGGATGGCGACAATGACTGTAAGGATACAAATAAAACTATTCTAAACATATCTATATCTATCTTGACTAGTATAATAAAGCTGAAGAGTTTGTTTTTTTTGTTGGAACGCGCTAATCTCTAGAACCTCTACATTACGGATTTGAAAATTTCTTTTTGTATTTGATAGCCCAATATTTATAGCTATTGTAACATCACGCTATGGGCTATGACGAGCAAAAAAAAGTCAGAAAAAACGCTAAGCGAATATAAAGTACCAGCGCATTCGGGCGACGCGGTGGGTCGGGGAACAGCTAGTCCATACTAATATTATAAAGAGGAAAGCTTTATATTTTTGCATGTATGTTTGCAACGAATAAACTCAAAAACGATTGGACCGATTTAAAAACTTCTTTCACCATTAGAATGCTACATTAGCGTTGAGTAACATAGGCTATATTAAAAAAAAAAAGAAATACGGTACGAAGTCCGCCGGGTCAGCTAGTGTTATATAAAACATTAACATCGTGTGGATATAGACAATGCTGAAGTCTACATTAATTGACTGAAAATATTAGAATAAAATGCCAACGAAATAAAATTATTATTATTTTTATTTTTAATTTATATTATACTGAAAATTGAAGAAATATTCAAAGGTTTGTTTTTGAATGTTTTACGACGGGAAATAACAATGGAGCTGTTATTACCGCCGAATTGGATGCCGGTCTTTCGTTTACCGGTAATTTTTTCGTAATTTTATCGTGTGTGGAATTGTCGATTTGAAATATCAAAAAACACTTTCAATGGTCGAAATTCCCGAAATTTCGGGGAACATAGGTAAGTATGTAGTATTAACAGCTTCAAGTTGTGTCCTATCGTAAAGTTTAGGTAAATATAATTATAGTTCCGACAACGATCATAAAACAAGCAAGAAAAACTCACCAACAGCTATTGTTTTCTCCGTATTTCCCACAGAGATACATTTCAGAAAATAGTCCCAACTTAACAAGCGCATAAGGTCTGTATTAATTTGTTTCTTACCACCAGTGCCCCTATACAAGAACACGCACCTAGACATCGACATAAACAACAAGAGCGACCGCATCGAGTGGGGGCACGCGCGCTACCAAGCCACCTTCCGGCCCGACCAGGCCTACGAGATGTGCATACAGTGGGCCGTCGCCAGCGGCAACATCGTCTCCGAATTGGTGAGCATAGGCTGATGATATATGCCAGGGTTCATAATCAGCGCATCAGTCCACTCCTGGATATAGGCCTCTCCCAATGCATGCCACTGCGCCCGATCTTTGGCTATTCTCATTCAGCCGCTGCCAGTCACTTTGCGTATATCGTCGCTCCTATCGTAGGTCTACACTACGTTTGCCGAGGCGCAATCTCTGACCACTTGACCAGCCCACTGCCACTTTTTTCCTTTTTTTATTTTAGCACAAATCAGTCATTTCAAAAATAAAACTAAAAACTAAATTACACATTGTATAGGCAACGAGTGCCCAACTTAAGCTTGCTAATTTTTCGAGCTGTGTCAGTTATTCTGGGTCTCTGGCGAATGACTTCGTTTTGGATTCAATCCCTCAAGAGTAACACCTATATTATAGCCAAATTTGATAAGGAACTTTTTCCAACAAAGCGTTGCCAAACAACCAGTGACAAGCATGTATTGACAACCTTTACCAGTTGGTCAACAGGAAAGATTTTACGTAAAAGATTTATTTATATTAAATATTGTATGAATAATTTAAAAACCAAAAAGCATAGTACAACCATAGCTTAGTTTTAAGCTATGTAAGTAAATAAATTAGCTGCCTTGAAATAATTAAAAAACTGCACTTGAAGATTCAATAATTTATTTATTACATAAATTAATCAACTGCTGTTACAATCTGATTTTCTTTAACGTCAATTCAATTTGTTCATGAATGTTTATTTTGCATTGCAAATGCACGGTTTACGCGGCAGATTTCAGATGAAGTTAAGATAAACCCTATTGTCATCTTCATTTGGAATGCTAGTTTAATAACGGAATTGTTTAGAATACCTCAATTTTAGTAATAATATTTGTTGAATAGGGTTAACAAGTGAAAACATTTAACGTTTTTTCTACGTTCTTCGTATTATAACGTTTTTAGCGACGTTGAGCGACTGATTTAAGTGAGATGTGTAGTGAGAATAATAAGTCTTACAATATCTTTTATGTAAAATGCAGTAATCAAAATACGAAAAACTTAAATATTTTTGCCCAGATTTGTGATGACCCTAATTTGGTTTGTTTACATTTATTCTTTATCGAGTTTGGCTATAGTATAGCATACCTAGCATAGCTCTGTAAATGTGTGGAGCAGTCGTACTGTGAGAGTACACGTCTCGGCTCCCTATATAAATAATAACAGGCAGGACGCACAAGCTTTAGACTTACGTCTTAATGCTTCGTGGTATCCGCGACGAAAAGACCCAATGGAGTTTACGATATGCTGTCCAGGCTAGCCGAATCCTTCTATTAGCCTCTTTCTCGAAGTTGTTTTTTCCCAGTTGAAGCGTTTGTCTTAGGTAAATGTACTTGGAAACAATCTTGAGCGCTACACAATTATTATTACTCTGATTGCCCAGTACGGCCTTAAATCACCCTAGTGGCAAGTGAGGGGAAGTGTAGGAGATTTATGTGAGTATGCCTTACAATTCCTTTTCAGGTTAGGCTACAAATATTAACTCCTATGAATGTCACTATGCCATTGGTTCATAAATCTACAGGGCGGGAGACCTTGTACTAAGAAGAACCGGCGAGGAACTCGGCATGGAATTTCATCATCAACATCCCTATTCTAGATTTTTGGATGGGCGCGCAAAGCTCAGAATTGCCGGCTTCAGATGGTGCCGATCCCGGCAGACCCGCTCGCGCTTCCTTTCACCCTCAAGTCGGACCCTCTGCGTGGACCTATCTACGTACCGCTCAACGAGGAACCCCTGCTGAGGAACAAGGCCTCTCTTTTTGAAGGTGAGCGATTTTTAAATAGAACCCTTCTTATTGGGTCACTAGCAATAATGAGACTTAATGTAATTGAAAGCCTGGCCACTAAAATTGTCTTTATTATTAATGGGATTATTGTCAATTAAATAACTGTGCTGATATGTAACCTCTCTCTGAATTGTTTTTTTTTTAATTCAAACTAAAATAGAATTTTTTAAGAATAAATATTGATAATATAAATCAAAATTTCTAGAATAAATTGACCTCAATCACGAGTTCCGTTTCCTGAATTGTTTGAGCTTCATAAATGTAAAATATCTGCAAAAGGTCTGCACAGACAAAGGCTAGAGAACAATATATACGTATCTGTTCGTTTATTAATAAACATGCCGATAACACGAAATCTGCGCATTGCGACAGCATTTCGTATTGATCAATAAATAGGTTTATTCATATAACCACTATTGCCCTTTTGTTGGTTTTGTTAAGTGCTCTTTTTATGTGACGCAATTCTTAAGTATCTAGATTTGTCTTTCAGAACATTGCTTACGCGAAATAACAATAGTGAGTAAGATGTAAATGGTCTTAGCGAGATGGTCTCGATGCCTTTACAGAGGGGTGGGGGGAAACCGCCAGGCACGAAACAAGCTAACTAATTATAACCGCCTCTGTGGTCTAGTGGTTAAGAACACCGGTTTAGACCCAGAGGTCCCGGGTTCGATTCCCAGCGGGGGTACATCTTTGTGTACTAGGTTTGGTAGGTGGTAGGACTTGTTTGTCCGCCTGGCTAGCTACCACCATCTTATCTAAATATGTCGCTATAACAACAATGTTTGTAGCATTGTTGTGTTCCGGCAGCTAGAGACAAGATAGCCAGTGCCTCACTAGTTGAGGATCCCGGAAGAAGTGCGCTTTCATCATTGGCCTTATCATCACTTAACATCAGGTGAGATCAAGGCACTGTGCTTACCCGTAAATATAAAAAAAAAAACTCCCACTGCTGGGCAAGGCCTCTATCATCGAAATCAAGTCATCACTACAAGTAATGGGTAATGGTTTAATGGTGATTGGTGTGACGCTTGCCAAATGTGGGTTGGAGGTCACAAACCCGGTCTATGCATCGAAAAAAATACGAATCACACATTGCCAATATTTAAAAAAAAATCTTTATAAAACTCATAATAACTCTTAATTCTCTACTATCATTAGAAAACGTTAATATATTTCGTCAAAAATATAATCATTGCGGCATTAGATTTTTAATTTTAGAGTTATGTTTCATCGTATTATCCTCGTTAGTCATGCGGTCAACGAACTAAACATAACTCTAATTTATGATAATTTCATGTCTAAAATTCTAGTTAAATTACGTGTTATCATCTTAAGCCGTTATCGTTACAAACTCACAGGTTGCTTAACAATTGTTAATATGTTGTAAGCGAATGGGTTACCTAAAATAGGATAGACCATTATGGATGACTTTCCATCTCTGCCCATGTAAATCCTTTACTGACAGATTGTTTTTTTTGGTTCCTTTTGTATAATTGTTTAGGTATACTATTTTGCCTTTATTTCTGACTGAACTCGTTTGCTATTTCTTTGGAACAACAAGTTCAGTCAAATTGATTTGTCAGATATCATATACGCGGTTGTTACAAACTGGTCTTACGCGATCTTGCACTCCAACAAACGGTATATATTTTGGTTTAAAGTACAAAATCCCGGGTATATACACTACACTACACTAATATACACTTGCGTGCAAAGGAATGGATCCTTGAAATTCTAAGCGTTTCTTTATCTTGGAGTCTTATTTCTCCGCCAGGGATATTGAACCCAGAGAGTTTTCAGAACAGTGTGGTTTAACCGACTGTGCAAAGGCGTTTACTAATTATCTCTCTTATTTCAGGTTTTCCAGAGGAGACCTGGCTGGAGCGTCTGTTCCTCTTCCAAGAGGCCATTGTCGGACGGTTCGGCTTTATAAAGTGTACGGTGGAAAGCACTTCCCACGCGGCGGGAGTGGGCGACCACCTTTATGTGCACGTCACAGGCAACATGTTCATATTAATACCCACCACAGTCAAGTCTGAACAAAGGGCGTTGCGAGCGAAACGTACCATCAAACCGCTGAATGCTAGCAGGTACATAAATTAATAAATAATAGAATATATAGGATAACACTAGTGTTCGACCGGATTCAAAATCGACATTTTTCTCCTTTAATCATTAAAATAGGATCAGCAACTGATTTTAGACCATCTGCTTCCTAGCTGTCACCCCGATTTAATGGCTACAAAATCTGTCGAACACTGGGTTTAAAGTGTCTGACAATGGTGCTATTACCCTACCTACTTTAAAAAAAAACAATAGGATGGAACCCACTACTGTATAAAAGTTGTCCATTCAGTCTCATCTGAGGCAGTATTTTTTTTATAAATAGTATTGTATTCCCTGCAGCCGTAGTGAATCCAGTTACACAATTAAATAAGAAATGACTCTTATTTCATCATATAAATAGGCGTTTTGATAATTTTCTATTCTACATTTGAATTGTTGTTTATTATATAGTATGTAACCGCAATACATAATAGTCGTGTACCATTGTGATAACATTCTAGGTACCCAGTGCACTCGGAAGCTGCTCCCAGCCCGCACGAAGGTTATATCACCCGACACGTCAGCGGCAAAAACAAGGACGACTACGATAACAGCCGACGGGTATGTACTACGATAACGCATTCGTGTTGCAACCGTGCTTCGGAAGTCACGTAAAGCCGTTGGTCCCGGCTGCATTAGCAGTCGTTACCAACCACCAATCCGCACTGGAACCGCCTGTGTTGTAGTTTATGGCCCTATCGATCACGGGATAGCTCGTGTCTCAGCAGTGGGGACATGAAATGAGCGATCTTACGATCGGTACAAATTAATAACTAACTCACCTACCTACCTACCTACCTGGTTACCTAGTAGTAATATTGTCTGGACTATCACTAGTCTATTGTTCTCGAATCACATGTTAGATTAACCTCTGCCTAAGGTTATCTAACATACACACCAAATGCACATGTGCTGCAAGACACTGGTATTGCAACGCAACTTTATAGGGATACGAGTTATGTTATTTATTAGTGCACAATTTAATTGCTCAATGTTCAACATTTATTTAACATTTAGCTTTGGTATGTGAAGCAGAGAAACATTGCAATCAATGTTATAAGATTTCATTTAATATTTTTTTATCTTTCAGATGGGCTTTCTGTGGTCATGGAATCACATGATATCAAAGAAATGGAAATGGTCCCAAGCAACAGGCGATGAACCTTTCCAAATGAGAATGTTGCGTGACTTTAAGCACTTTTGTGCAAACCAAGAACAAAGACTAAGTCAATTTTGGGATCAATGCTGGGAGTTGCAGGAGAAAGCATTTGGTCTCACTTCTTGTTAAATCATTGTAAGGTCAATATATAATTCCTATTATTTATCAATAAAGTTTTGTATGTTACAACAATGTTTTATTACGGAGTCACAAGATAAGTAGGTTTATTAAAAAAATATAACTTTGGAAGAAATTGTTTATTGCTCACTCAGATTTATAAAAATAAGTTTGTTACCAGTACATACAACTCACATCCCTTCCAAGACCTATGAGGAAATTATTGTTTCAAAAACTTTATTCATATAATAATTTCATATTATTATCTAAAATACTGCAACTTCAAGGCACAATTTTCGAAATGTGATACATATAAGAAACATTTTTTTATATGTGCTATTTAAGTAACTCCTCACAGATTATTGGAATGCTTACTACCTATTTAAAATCAGTCATGACATTATCACTTTCACAGGGTTATATATTATCTTAATTTTAGTAGTAGGTACAATTGCCAATTCAAAATAGGAACAAAATACTACATAAAAAACAAAATTTTATAAACTGAAATAGTTGGTTTCGTTTTATAAAAATTGTGGACCATCCAGTTGCATCCAGTATAAGTGTTCTTTATAGGTTATAGAAACTTTTGGAATAAGTCACCTAAGTTAGATTTTGACAGTGAATAACAATTATACCCTAATAAGCTGAAAGGTGAGGTTTATTTTACAGCTAATTGAATTTTATGGCACATTTAGATTATGTCATCAGACTAACTAAATAAATAGGTTCCCTATGTATATTCGAATTCTTAAATTGTTATAACAAGCTTGGTGGGTTCAATATGATTTGTTGGTGTTGATTGTCATTTATAAATCAACCATTTCAGTTAAAAAAATCTAAGTGTAATTAAATAGTATGTTGTTCTTTCATTAAATAAAAATTAATATTGAAATGGTTTTAATTTTACCAAGCACCTTAAAATAGAAATAGAAACATCTAAATGTAATTATTACATAAGTTGACTTTGCTAGGAATATACAGACATTTTCACACTGGCAGCTGACTTCTCTTTAAAAACTCACTAACCAAATTAAATGCCACAAAGTTGAGAAATTAAGGATAAAATTAAACTATAGTGTAATAATAAGATTAAAAGACTAAAACAACAAAATGAGCCTATGCAAAATTGTAAAACAATTGGTTAATTGGAACTAAGTTATTTAACTTAGGTAATTGCTTTCATTTAAAGCAATAAAATGCTAAGGTACAAATAGAGAAAAATACAAGATAAATTAATCAAATTACACTGTAAATTTTACGGACATCTTATAAGAGGTACATGAATGATATGTTCTACATAATTTGTAATTACAATTGCTTACAGCTTTATATTCATTGTACTAAATACAACACAACAGAAATAATAAAAAATTAACTTAGTTTGTTCATGTATTTTAAGGTTTATTGAGTACTACAAGTAGTAGAGAGAACTTTTATATACTAGCAGAAATAGACTAATCAATGAAACCACAGATTGTAATAAAAATTGGCTTACATATATGGCAGCAAGTGCATCTGGCAGTTAAAACTAGCAACACATAAATTTGAGCTTGTTTATTCATGTAAAATATTTCTTATCATAATTATTTCTAGTATTACTTACTAGGTTTGTGCATTTAACAACATTGATGATAATCACATCTACTTCATTGGTGGACACAGCCTGATGGACATGCGCAATTCTACTCAGCTATATTTTTTATTAGATAAAAATACTAAAACTATGTTTTATGACATTTTGAGTACTAAATTACCTAGTAAAGTAATTTTTTTAAATCATCACATGTGCATTTTTTATTTTCACCTTTATTATGCTGAATGTTCTGGCAAGAGATACAATTTCTCTGAGATTACTTTCAAACAAAATAACACTTCAGTACATATATATCACATTGATCAAAATAAAAACAAAAATCATCAAATAATGGGTATCATGATAATCTCATAGAAAATAATTGTAACTAAATAAAAACATAACTAATGTACTTACTGTATTTAGTAACTATAAAAATAAGGACTATCGAAGTAAAAAATAAGGTCTGCCTCTCTTTAACAAGTCAGCCATTTAAAAACATTTTAATACCTAAAAGTAGGTAAGAAATTTTACCTTAAAGAAACTTATTTCTTTCCAAATATCAGTAAACGAGTCAGCATACTGGTGAGGCAAGGAACTTGCTTTTGCTGATGCATGGTGAGCATGTCAGGCGTGTTAGACTCATAGTCTAATGCTACTTTTTGACAGACAAAGGTCAAAAGCGTCAATATATCTCTTTCAGTACCTGAGTAGCGTAATTCTTCACATAGAGCTTGCATAAACCAGGAGCCACGTGTGGTATTTCTCCATGAGAAATATCCAGGCACAGTAGAGAACACAATCAAGAAATCCGCATGCACAGGGATTCTGTAATGAGTGCTTGAAGATCCATCAGTTTCAGTACGGTTTATAAGGGTTATACCTCCATCCAATTTGTCACCTTGGCAAGCTTGAATAAAAAATAGTTTAGGTTTTCCTGCTAAAGAAGGGCATTTATCTGCAGTAAAATAATACCACAGATTGTCTGGTTTATAGTGGGTGTCCTTAGCATACAACATGCCCATTTCTCCGTGTGTGAGCACCGCGATCAATATGCAATCCGCATCTGAATGATCCATGTCTGCAGTTTGTTGAATGTATTTATTTAATTCTTCAGATTTAAGATTGTGAAAAACAGTGACTTTAAATCCCAGGCCCTTGAGAACTTTCGCCAAATTGTCGCTGTCTACGTTGGTGCCAGTGCGAGATTTCAGGCTATGGATATCAAAATGCTCGTGGTTGAAAATTAATGCCATGCCACGATTCTTGTGGGTCATATTGTAGTATGGGGCATTCCGATCTACAGGCATCTTGGCGAGACGGTTTCTGTCAGAGGAGCCGTGGCTTCCCCATGCGTCGCCTTCGTCACCGCCGCCGTTCTCCCTTTGTTCTTGGCTAGGCTTTTGTTCAGAACCATTCCTGTTTTGCTGCTGTTCTTCGTCCGCCATTACGATAGTATATAAGAATAAAGTATAGTAGCTAAATTGTGCTTAGTAGTATTCTTTATTAAATTTTTGCAATACTAATCACTTAGAACAACATCAAATCACGAGATTTCACAAAACAATGACAATTCTTAGGAGATTGACAGCAGGCATTTTTTAACAGTTTTCTTTATTATTAATAAAGACATTGGGAACTAGCTCATACAGCCTACTATTCACTTAATTTTCTTTATAGGTTGTTATTATTGAGTATTTTTGGTAAAAGATGATACTATGTGTTGTGTGTAAGATAAATGTGATATTTTTTAATCCCTTAGAGCAAATTTGTTGACTCTTTTCTAGTCTAAGAAGATCTAAGATATGGACACCTCAAGAGAATTTAATTTAAAGTGACGCAGTATATTGTTTTATTTGCCAACTACGAACCTCGGAATAATTAATTACTTTATTGTTATAAACTACGAACACTCAATCATGAATGTTATGCACGTTCACAATTTTTCCCGCCAAGAAATCCTTTTATTTATAAGGCAAAGGGATCGCACACAGCCAAGTTCATAATTTCTTAAATATTTCTTTTGTTATGATTAATAATCCAGCTAGTGGTTGCCCAGCGGTCGAAATTCGACCGTAATTCTAAAAATATAAAATGTTTATACAATGAACGATATCCACAAGGTGGCTGGCAAGAGCTGGATGAGTGAGAGTAGCTAGAGGATTGTACTCAGTGGCATACACTTGGAGAGGCCTATGTCCAGCAGTGGCGAGTATAGGCTGATGTAGTATAATGTAATAACATACGTACATGTATCCATAACTATCTTCCGGGACTCCCTTCTTATATAAACTTTAACCATACCAAATGGCAAATCTCACACACTTTTGCGCGCAATGTGCTTATTGAGGGGCACGAAATTTTCTCTACACGTATTTATTATAGTTTTTGAAGATGGTTCTTCAGCTTGATAGGGTTGCACTATTAAACCGTTAATAACTTCTTTAAACAACAATCCTGTTCAAATTAATATACTCTTCTACTTTTTTATTTAACGCACGAAATAAAAGCAGATTGCGTATTTGGTGGTTTCTATACTAACCTTACCTACCTACTTTACTAACCAACTATAACCAATCGATCATTATTTGAAACCATGTGTGGTCACTGTTTTCGAAACGTTTTTATACTTTTCAAAAATTGTAGTTAGGTACCTGGGTAAGTACCTACATCAAATAGGTAAAGAAATTGGCCCAATTTCTTCACTGCTTACTTACCTACCTTACTAAATACCTATTTGTGAAAAATTGTAACATTAGAAGCTGGCTTTGCCTCAGAACAATAAGCTGTTATTGTTTTGAGAGCACTGCACAGCACTTTATAACGAATTCGTTGCTATGGCTACCTATAAGTACAAACAACTATGTAACTTCTTAAAAGTAATGTAGAATTAAAAATGTAACAAGTAGTTTATAATTGTGAAATGAAATTATTACTATAATAGTAAAATTTAATTTAAACATGTCTTTATTTAAAGTCAAACAATGGTGGTCAAACAGTAAACTACAAGAAATCACGGCAAATAGCGGCATTCAAAGTCCTAATTGTGTAAAAGTTGATAAATTCAACTCGCATACAGACAGTGATTGTATTATTGTTGCGGACGAGTTTTTCTTAAGGATTTTTAAGCCAAGCCCAGATCAAAATGTGTCAGATACGTTGCTGGAAACACAACTTGATGATGTTATAATACACGTTGAAACCGGAAAGTTTGTAGGGTGTGTAAGAAATAATTTTATCATCTAAACTCACAAGTCACAAGTCCGAATATTTTCGATAGACGACTGCATTGCGAACTTTATTATTAGAATAAAGTTTATAATTATTCAAAAATGTTTTTGACTAATACTAACTTCTTACCTAGTTACTTGCTTTTTCACTATAGGGCTGGCTGGAAACTAAATACTTAATCAGCTAAGGTTACGGACATGAGTAAGAGCTCTTATCGTCTAGTGATATTATTTTGTAATCCCTTTTGTTTTGTCTTTTCATTAAAAATTAATATAAGTAGGTACCTACGGGAAATATTGGATAATGTTTATCGTTCAATGTGCAACAAATACGCTGATACAACGCATACGATTAGAAAACATTTGTTTTGCTCAATACCGAGGTATTTTTACTGTCAGTCTTTTTTTGTTTCAGAGGATCCACTGATAGACAAATAATAGTTTTGCATCCTTTAAAATATGTGATTTACCAATTAGAAAAAAAGGAAGGGCATACTGAAGCAGGTAACATCAAAATAAAAACTAGCAATTCATAAGTCATATTTTAAAATAAATTGGTCCTATGAGCCAGATTCAAGTTAGAATTAAATATGGTTTAAATAGTAAATAACAACAAAATAGGCCAATAACTGTTTATTATTTGATTACAGGTGACCAAAACTCACTAAAGTTAACCATAAAGCACACACTCACCAGAAAAGCCCATACTTTGTCTTGTGGCCCTTTTGGTAATATTAAAACAAGAGATCTGATCTGCGTACAAGGCTTGGACGGCAGTCTTAGTTTCTTCGATCAAGATACGTTCTTATTTATGTGCATATTCGACGATGTGATAATTCCAGGGCCAGTGTGTTACATTGCAAGTTGTGACTCGTTTGTAGTCAGTAAATCGACTTGGATATTAGAAATTTACAGGCAAGTGTCATCATTATCACCAGCTCATTTTATGTCCCCACTGCTGGGGCACGAGCTTCTCTATGGATGGATAGGGAGAACGGGCCATAAACCACCACGCGGGCCCAGTGCGGATTGGCGGTTGTTAACGACTGCTAATGCAGCCGGGACCAATGGCTTTACGTGCCTTCCGAAGCACGGAGGAGCTTGAGATGATAAATTTTTGGTCACCCATCCGATGACCGGCCTTTGCGAAAGTTGCTTAACCTCAGCACTCGCAGACCGGGCGCGTTAACCACTGCGCCATCGAGCTCCTGACCAAGCAAGTGTATTCTGAGATAATTAGCGGAAATCGAGCCGTATTGGTACGTGTCAAGGTTCAATACATGGATTGAATACGTAATAAATGCAGGTCACTGTTGGTGTTTATACCATATTTATGTAATTTCTTACCTATCTTTGACTACGCTACATGGTTCTATATATTGTTTAAAAAAGGTTATTCACTTTAAAAACAAATTATTATGTCTCTAATAAAAATTGCACAAAGTGTCAAGAAAAGTCTTAAGAAAGTAATAAATATGAATCGCAGCTATCATGAAAGCATAATTAGGCACTAAATAGTTAAGAATGCATTCAACTCATCAATACTTTACTTAAAACACAAAAATACTTATTCCAGCTACCAACAACTGAGAGAATTTAGCGAAATTAATTTGAGACAAAATAAGAAAAATATACCGCAGTGGGCGTACAACGCCGGAGAAGAAATCTCGTACGTTCAAGTCATTCAGGTAACAGGTTACATTTTTTCACAACGGTCCCATCATCATCATCATCATCATCTCAGCCAAAAGATGTCCACTTCTGGACAAAAGTCTCCCCCAAGGATCTCCACAACGACCGGTTTTGTGCTACTCGCATCCAGCGGCTTCCCGCGACCTTCACCAGATCGTGGGTCCATCTTGTTGGAGGTATGCCCACACTGCGCTTTCCGGTACGCAGTCGCCACTCAAGGACTGTTCCACCCCATCAACCATCAGTCCTGCGAGCAATGTGCCCTGCCCAACTGCCACTTGAGCTTAGCAACTCTTCGGGCTATGTCAGTAACCTTTGTCCTTCTGCGGATCTCCTCATTTCTAATTCGATCACGCAGAGAAACCCCGAGCATGGCCCTCTCCATTGCTCTTTGAGTGACCTTGAGCCTTTTGATAAGGCCTATAGTGAGTGACCACTTCTCAGTCCCGTATGTCATCACTGGCAACACACACTGGTCAAAGACTTTCGTCTTGAGACACTGCGGTATATCGGACGAGAAGATATTTCGTAGCTTACCGAACGCTGCCCAACCTAATTGGATTCGATGATTAACCTATTTGCTGAAGTTGTACCTACCTAGTTGGATCGTTTGTCCCAGGTAAACATAATCGTCTACAATTTCAAGGGCGGAGTCCCCAACCTTCAGAGGAGTGGGTATCGACGTGAGTTCGACATAACATTTGTCTTCTCCATGTTCATTTTAAGACCCACTAGTTGAGAGACTCTGTTGAGGTCACCGAGCATTGTGCCGAGGTCTTCCAGGGTCTCAGCCATGACCTTTTGGTCATGTCAGGTCATATCGTCAGCAAATCGAAAGTGAGTGATGTATTCGGCGTTGACGTTGATGCCGAGTCCTTTCCAGTCCAGAAGCTTGAAAACATCTTCCAGTGCAGCAGTGATTGTGAGTGAGTGATGAACAGTTTCGGAGATATCACATCTCCCAGTCTTATACCTCGCTGCAGCTGGATAGGTTTCGAGCTCTAGTCCTGAAGACGGACTGACATAGTGGCGCTTTCATACAAACACTTCAATTCTTCGATATGCCGGTAGTCAATTGGGCACCGCTGGAGAGACTGTAACACGGCCCACGTTTTAATCGAACCAAAGGCTTTTCCATAGTCCACAAACATTATGCAAAGAGGCTGGTTATACTCTTCGGTCTTTTGTATAACCTGTCGCAGCGTAGGTACCTATGTATGTGGTCTGTGGTGCTAAAGCCTTTTCGGAAACCGGCTTGTTCGATAGGCTGGAAGTCATCAAACCTGCGTGCAAGACGATTCGTTATGACTCTCAAAAACAGCTTGTAGACGTGGCTTAGAAGTGAGATGAGCCTGTAGTTCTTCAGCAGGGTTTTATCGCCCTTTTTGAAGAACAGTACCACAATACCTTCGTGCCACGTCTCTGGCGTTTTGCCCCCTAGTAGGACGGAATTAAACAGCTTCTGAAGCAATACGAGTACCTATTTTCCGCCTGCTTTCAGAAGCTCAGCCGTAATTCCGTCAGCACCTGGTGCCCTGCCGTTTTTAAGCTGTTTGAGAGTCATACTAATTTCGTACAGGCTGATGTCCGGAATGTCTTCAGTATGTGCCGGGTTAACTTAGCTCTAGGGTCTCTAGCTAAGCTTTGTACAGGTGGCCGAGTGGATGTGTAAAGCTGTCCATAGAACTTCTTGACCTCTCCCATAACATCGGACCTGGTCGTGACAGTTCTGCCGTCATCAGTTTTCAGCGTCGTCAGTTGGCACTGCCAATACCCAGATCTCTTGAGCCTTTGTTCCGTTCAATGGCCTCTTTCATACGGTTAGTATTAAATCGGTGCGTGTCGCGAAAGACTTCGAGATCTGCCTATTTAGCCGCCGAAACTGAGACCATTAGATTCCATTAGTTTTTGGGTATGGTCTGAGAACTTTTTGGTTCCTTTTGTACAGTGGTTTTTAAAAAACTTGGACCCAACCGTTTGGACAGTTTCCACAAACCTGTTGTTGTATTCGTCCACATTTTTGCAATTATTTAGGCACTCGAAGCGATTCTGCAATTCGAGCTAAAAGCTTTCGGGGTTTTGGATTTGGATGGGTGTAGGACGGAGCGTACACCTTATCAGTCTACGTCTTTCCAATTTAACGTAGATATTCAATGTGCCTCTTACCAACCGGTGATCGCTGCTAGTTTTAAACGCACATTATTGAATGTAGAGCATAATAAACAAGGTAAACTAAACTAAATTATAATTCATTATTATTTGTATTTTATACCTAGTTTTGACGTCAATAAGTAGTGCGAGTTTTATTCGCCATTCGATCACGTTAACGAAAACGAGAATTTGTATGGCAAAATTTTGACTCTTCTCGTATGACGCCAGGTGCTGCTTCAATGCCATACCTATTAATTTTCGTTTACGTAAACCTATTCGAATGAATACGGATAGTAAACAAAACTCACACTAGGCATCCTGTAAAGGTCTATATTGAATTAACGATTGGACTTTGACGTTGATAATAATGCCAATCTCGTTTTTTGTTGCACCATCGGGACTCATCCAGGTCCACTTGCGGTGTGCAGCTTTCCTGAAAAAGGAATTCATCATAAAGAGTCCCTCCTTTTCCAGAAAGTCCGCCAGCTGTTGGCCCTGGGAGTTCCGATTACCAACCCCAAGATTTGGGGTCGTCGCTTCGTTTGCCTAGTTTTGCGTTAAAATCTCCTATGACAACGGTATATGGCTCTAGAGATGTCCTCATACGTAGCCTCCACATCGTCAGGGTGTGTCGTAGTAGGAGCATAAACCTGTATGACCTTCAACGAATACCGTTTGGTTATTCTGAGTATATGGTACGTTCTAGGCGTCTAGACCGGGTGTGCCCGGTCTCGACAACGTTGTTCACGAGGGACTTGTAGATGATGAACCCGACACCACCTTGTGACAGTTGTTCGCCCTTCCGGAAATAGAGCAAGTTACCAGACTTGAGGATTATCGAGTCCCGTTCCACCGTATTTTGCTCAATTCTTCCTCCAGTTCGTAAATCTTCTCGTCAGTCCGCAATGTGCGCGTGTTAAATGTTGCCAGGGCCAGAGTTCGTTGTTGGCGGTAGCCAAGTCTCTGCCGGAGATTCTTAGCACCCCCTGCCCCGCCGCTGTCTTGGCTGCTACCGTAGTTAGGGCTAGCGGGGCCGCCGGGGACTAGGGGTCGGTTTTTACTGGTGTGCTTATGAGGGGTATTTGCCGTAATCGCCAATCTTGGCAGGCGGGTTGGGGATCGCAGTATTTTGAGGGTAACCTCAGAGAGATGCCTCTGCTGCCCATCATCCCATGCTTAGGAGTATCCATCCCACACTGACAGAAACAGTAGGACACTGTAAAACCACAGAATAAATAATAATAAAACATACACCCTCTAATTGCGCTCATTTTGAGATTTTGACTCTAGCCTTGCTAGTTTTATCTATCACGTTAAAGAAAACGAGAATTTGTATAATAATGTAATAAAAAGATAAATAAAACTCGTACGTAGTAGGCACCCAGATTTCGGTTTGATTAAAGCCATTGAAACAGAGCGTGGTGGATTAATCTTTTCATGTGCTTTGTTCATGTGGGAAGGCCTAAGCCCAGCAGTGGGTTGTATTTAGACTTATGATGATTGTACGGTTTCCTGTACATATTTATTATACTTTTGCTGACACAGCACAAACGTCACGCGCACGCGTCATTGACCCGTGGCAACATAGAGTATCATATTAATTATTAGAATAAATTACTTATTTTAAAACCAGTGCAATTTACAACGCCAGCCAACTCGGTTTAACATTAGAGAAAAGAATCGTCTATTTTTAACTTACTTGTAACCTTTACGTAAATACATTTCTACTCTCATCTATGGTGATCTATGCACTCCAGATAACTATCTACTACATCTCAACAGTGTAATCATACAATGATATTGTATAACTGATCATATCCTTATTAACACTTCATCGATATTTGCAGACTAGCACTAACTTTTCGACTATCGTTGCCATGGGCGAGAGGCATCTTTACTGCTTCCAAGACAATGGACTAATGAAATACATGATCAAATTTGAATACATGCCAATTTGTTTCTGCGCCTACCTCATTGGTTGGTACTATGGTATGTGCGACTTTATTTTGTTCATGAGTTATGTTTTTAATTCTTTGACAATGAGGTTCAATCGTTTTATTACAGAACCTACGTCTAGATTGTTGGTAATGGTAGCATCAGAAGACTCGAAATTATTTGTCTATGAATGCACAACGTTACTTTGGTCCTGTGATCTTTTGGATACAGCCGTATCTATAAGTAGATGTTTCCTTAAGAATTTGCCAGGGGGATTAGTGACTCTTTCATGTAAAGGCGAAGTAACAGTAAGCTATTTAGGCACTGAGCCAGATTTGAACTCGAATGCTGCCCCGATGATGAATGAAGTTGTTGACCCGGAAAAAGTGCAGGCCGAATTGGAAACCGTTGAAGAGGAACTTCAAACGATCTTAGAAAATAAAGGGGGTGAGGAAATTAAAGTATATCATAGTGCACTACACAATAGGTGTTGACCGTGATCAATGAGTTTTTAGTAGGGGCATGTACGGGGAAGCGCTTGGCTTTCGTAAGTAAGTCGTAAGTACCTAAGTGACAATAAGGCCAAAGATAAAAGCGCACTTTGCCTGAATATTTACTTACCTACTAGGGAACTGACTTTCTTATCTCTAGCTGTCGGAACAAAAAATGCTACAAACATTATGGTGGCATAATACTAGCAAAGATAAGCTTCAGCGCCGTGAGTACAGCTAGCCAGGCGGACTTTAAACAAGCTCTACCAACGAAAATAGATTACAAAAATAAGTGAAATCTAGTTCTTTCCTAATTAAATATTTTGGTTTTAGAAATGGACAGTCGTACCCTTGGAGTTGCTCAGACTGTAAAAATAAAAGCGGACGTTGGGAAACCAACACAAAATTTGTTCCAAGAACATTTAAATGAGAACGAAGAGGCGCTACATCTTATTATGTGTCCTGTGGTCATCATGTTATCATGTGAAGATCCACATCTGATAAAAAATATTCAAATCACCTTCATCTGCTGCCCTCCTTTTGTATGTTCGGAATCTACTATATCTTTAGACAGTGTGAACGGAACAGAAATAATAGAATCTCAAGTTTTTCTAACCAACGATACTGAGATCGCTGATACGAAGGTCGAGATTATATTTACACTTACCGACAATATAGGAAAGATTGTTGTTGTATCGAAGAAGGTTTTATTGCCTATCAGCTTGTACTGCTTACCTATAAATGTGGATACAGGCAAATATCTTAAACTGAATATTCATACGAACCAATCAAAAGTAAATTTTAGTAAAGTATTTTCAGGTAAGTATCTAAACTTTTTTTAAGACTTTTTTTATTATAATATATTACTTCGAAGTGACCTTCGTTTTTAATAATTACAGTATTTCTTATATATTTCAGACTTTTCTGAAGAAGATTTATACAGTTTGGGAAATTCTCCAGACGCTATAACTTTATCATTTCGTTCAACGAAGAAAACAGTGACACTGAGAGCTTCTGGCGGTGTATATTCGTTGGAAGCGGACGATTTCTCAGAAATGACAGTGATATTAGATTATTTTATATTCAAACTCACTGATCACTTTGTTAGAATGGACGAAAAAGATTTCACATTTCAGATTAAGTTCAGTAAAGACCATTACAAACAGATCACTTTAAAATTTTTGAAAAGTGTAGAAATACATGCTAAAGACAGAATAAAATTGAAAGCCTTTGAAGTAAGTGTACTTTACGTGATAAATTAATATTACTATCTACCATAGATATTATACTAGGACGTTAAAGCCTTGTCTATCACAAAAAAGAGATATTTTGGAAAAGCAATATTTAGGGAGGTCTGTGTGCCTATTGAGTTGTTACAAACTGCTATCTATGATCCTATACTTTAAGTGAACTAAGGTCAATACAATTTCTTTATTAAATAATGAAAAACATTACTGAAACTATAAGTACACACGGCGGCAGATCAACCTACCCAAATCTGTCAAATCTCTCCAATGATCCTTATAACCGAACAATAAAGTTCAAAATTGATTGTAGAAATTTGACAGTTTTGGGTAGGTATCTGCCGCCGATTATACACTGTGCAATAAATAAACTGATGTATAGATTAGTCAGTAAATAACCAATTTTTTAAATCTTTTATAGGACGAGTTAGGTGTTCTCCAAAAGCAATTCACAGTGGTCCAGAAAAGATTGCTAATACAATATGGGTCATTACCACCTGGGGATTGTGACCTTTTAGAATTACTGATGAGGGACACTCACGAGAGACTGGTTAAATCCGTTGGAGACATCATATTGTGTAAGGAAAACATATTTAGGTGAGCCGGCTTGATAAAGTATTATGGTAATAAAATCAATACATCAATAGCGAACTTATTGGTGTCAACGTTTCATTAATTAAATGTTTATTAAGCATATAAGGTAATATCATATAAGGTTGTTTTCACGCTGCACCAGTTGTCGTCGCATCTGGATTCCATAGTCACTTAACATCAGGTGAAATGGAGTCATTTGCCGTGCTACGTATAAAAAAAAATATCACCAGAGTATAACAAAAATGATTACATAATTATAACATTTAACTCACTTTTCAGAGCTGGTTGTAATTTAGCAGCTATAGGAAGACTTATAATATTTGTTTTTAAACAAACAAAATTGGAACCACTCCAAGTGAAATTAGTGGAAGAAACATTCTGCCTAAACTCACTTTATGATGAATATCAGGTCAGTCTCTATGAAATCTTTAAATATTGTTATTTTGTATTCACTATCTATATATCGAAATTGAATATAGCCTTAGGAAAATTATGATTTCTCTCAAGTGGGACTTGAACCCACTACACATATTTTTAATCTGGTCGACAGCTGTGGTGCTGTCGACCAGGTGTGGACTGAGCTACCCAGACATTGGTTTCTTTGTCGAATTTTGCTTTAGGTAGGTATTTCATTAAAGATCCAAAAGATATATTTTTACAAATATGTATACCAATTTCAGTAGAAATATTCATTAGTTTTGATGGTTACAAAAATTATTTTGTATTCGCAATTGATTATTACGTATCGCACTTTCGATATCCAACCTGATTTGCTTTTTGATAGTACGGCGTTGTATATGCTTATGTACATATAATATTTTCTAGGAATGGGAAGAAGCAGTAAGCCAATCGCTATCTTACATATTGAACAAAGTGTTCAAAAACTCTGAAAAAGATAAAGAGAAATTGGCACCCGTGACGGAGCAAGGAGTCTTGTCGCACATCAACTTGAAAAGATTCCTCAAGCAAATACGAATAGTACTGGAAAAGTTGTTCTCAGAAGCTTACGGTGAAGACTCGGAGACGAAGAGTGACACAAACGCGAAAAATCAAATAACGCGCATTGAAGAATTTGTCGAAGTCTTGTGAACTATTCTCAACTGAGTGCTTAGTGTGAGTTTTGTTTACTATTCATTCGGTTACGTTGACGAACACGAGAGAATTGGTATGGCAAAATGATTACTCTTCTCGTCAGTATGTAGCTAGGAGGCGCTGCTTCAATGCCATACAATTTTTTTTTCGTTATCGTGATCGAATGTCAAATGGAACTAACACTAGGCACCCTGATATTATAAAAAAATAACTTACGTTCTAATTGAAGATTAAAAATACTCAATGTAAAAAACATTGCATTTATTAATTAAATAAAAATTATAAATGTACACTTACTTTTGGAATAATGGCTTTTTTATGCATTCGTGCGTACATGGAATATAAAGGAGAGTACTTGATGAAATTCTTTTTAAACAAAAATTGTTTTTCATTATAAATATTTTAATTCCGATAACAATCGATGTTCTAGTTACAATGGATGTGGCTGCATACATAGTATAGGTACGTACATAAACGTACGTTAGTTAGATAACTAAGTTTAGTGCTTATAAACGTACTTACAAATGCTTTAAATCTAGTCCGACTAATTTGCGATCGGCCTCATGACAGATGGCAAACGTATGCACGTAATGACACGTAAATATGATTAAAACACTTGACATTCTTGAATTCTTTGAAATGTCGCTAAAAGCCGACAAATTGACGGATTGCGGACGAATTTGTCCGCGTGAGCAATCGCATCTCGCAATCACAATTTTTTTTAAATATCTGCATGTCTACAGTCATTAAGGACAACTGCCAAATTTTAAATTTGTAGTTAGTATTCTTGTGATATCAATCGATAATCTTTAGATATCGTTATCTCACGTGCATTGAACATAGAAAAACACGTTATACATTTTGAATTTCGAACAACGCTTTTGCATTACGTCTGTCACCCTGCACTTCTGCAAGGAGGCTGAGAACGAACTTGTCACGAACGCCATTAAAAGAGATCATTCCTTCAACACACTTAGAAGTTGTTTTAATTTATTTATGTAATTTTAGTGCAGTGTTAAGTTATGAACGACAAAATATTAACACAAAAATAAAAAACGACACTGAAACGTACAAACATCAACAAAGATTTAATCCTTTGCTTATCGATATAAATTCTTATAATAAATAATATTCTTCGCTCCTCATTCTAAAAATAACAAACAGTCACTTGACTAATAGCGTTACACGAAAACCAACGGTCTTATCAATCTGCCAACTTATTCCAGCCATATGTCTAAACTGGCTGCACTTCCATAGATTTACTTAATTTAATGAACAATGAAAAATATAATTCTGCTTGAGTCTGGCTATCAAAAGTAGTCCCTGGATATTTTAGCAAACTTTTTACATGGTAATACTAAATGCAAATGTCAACGTCAATTTCCCAAGTTGTCAGTTGGTCGTCAGTAGTTTTATCGATTCAGTTTTTCAATCGTCAGTTAATGTTTATTCATTGAATAATTTTGACATAATGACAGATTCTCTTTAGAAAATATGTCATAATGACAATGTTATTCGTTGGATAAAATTTATCTGAGGATTGAAAAATCGGGGCTTACGGATGTAAAAATTAATAAAACTATTGAAAGCAGAGTGCGGAAGATGTTGTTTTGCATGATTTCAAAGTTTCGAGAAAAACAACAGGAGAAAGACGCCGAATTCAATCAAAAACAAGATTGTTTACGTGTGGTGCTGGATTTCTTAGGTTAGTACAATGATATTATAAACTATAGATCTGTTACGTTCATAGTAATTTGCGTTTTAAATCTGTTCCGAGCAATCCAAAACTGCACACATTGACAAGTTTCACTGATAAGTAAAACAAAAGATACGAAATAGTACGCAAATGAAAGAGATAGCTATAATTTTAATGATTGCACTTCAAATGTTTCTACTAGATCGCTCTCTCTTTCTTTACCTGAACATGACGTCTTTGCGTCAGTTATTAGATTGTTTGGAATAATAATTTTATTGAAATATACTAAATAATCTAAGTATCTTTGCATGCTCACATGAGGCAAAAGAGACACGACGGCATTTTACTTATTTTTGTGCTACTGTCACGGACGACTCGCTCTGTGGCTTGTAAAATTGACGCAAACTGATTGCGACATGAGACAATTGGGCTATATATGAGTCTTCACAACGCGCGCGCTTATGACATATCTACCTCTAGTTTTATATAATGCCGGCGCCACACATTGGGTATACTGGCCCCAAGTTGAAGCTTGGATCCAATAAACCAATGTGTGGATCGGTCTTGGTCTGGGTCTTGGCTTGGTGCGTTCTCGTCCAACATGACTGCTGCTGGTGCTCGCAAAAAAAAAGTGACGTGAAAAGCCGCGTTCCAACACTTCCAACCATCCAATACCCTTGGCTAGTAAGTTTGCCAAAAAGTATTAGAGCGAATGTGTAGCCGCATGCCTTGGTACAATAATTGGCCATTTAATTCGTAGCCAAGCTTGGACTCAAGTCATAAGCCATTGTGTGGCGCCGGCATAATATCATTGGGTTAGTATGACGCAATTTTGATACTAGGTTTTTATTAACTAGTTTATATTTATCAACTTTCAACGATATTGTAGGTTCAGTAAACACCACAATAAAACTGCACCTTCTTTATATGGAGTCAGTGGCGTAGCTAGGCGTGGGCGAAGTGGGCCCTCGCCCACGGCCTCGCGAGGCCTTTAAATGCGATGCCACCAAACTTAAAATCCCCGTTTATTTTAAAAATTAAATAAAAACTTAAAAAATATTGGCTACATTCGTCACTTTTCTGTACAAGAAATAATAACAAAACATAACTCCTAGTTTTACGCAGATTTGGATATGATTACCGAGTCTCAAATGAATGAAGCGAAGATGTCGCCAGAAGCAGAAGTTAAAAACAAAAATCTTTCAACAGAGCAAAATCTAAAAAAAAAAGATTTTCAAAAGAATAATGACAAAACGAGGTCAGAATTAAATTTAGAAAGTTTTATAATCAAAGTGGAAAACAGTGATACCAGTGACTCTGATGAATCTCTGCATGTAAAGTCTTAGACTCAGATTTTGACTATGCAAACTTATTATGGAATATTGTTTTAACATTATTAATGCGACAATTATTGAATAATTATTGCGTCTTAACCTATAATAGATACATATCTACTACAGCTACATAGCTCGCAACTCTTTAAAAATGAAATTGATTTAAATTTGATTTCAGATGTAAAAAATAATAGTACCTATCAACTTCGTTTATTCAGTGTATAGATTTTTTGAAATTGCCGCCGTTTCTCAGGGACAGCTTTCATTAGCCAGACTCTAGCAATGTATCGGGTGCAAATTGTATTATTTTATTAATTTCATTTTTGAATGGATTGAAGCAAAGTAACGCCTAATTTCATTAATTAGAACTATACCTACTAGATTCATATCATGTTCATAGCATTTTCTAACCTTACACTAGGGTAGTTTTGAAGTTTGAAATAGATTTATACCACAAAGGTAGCAATAGGACATACTGTCCGCTTAAAGGGACCATAGTATTTATTGGCGAAACCGCATTCTTGCAATGAGGAGAGAAGAGTTGGGAGTTTTTTTTAATTATATTTCTATATGCCATACAAACTTCAAAGGTCAATTTTTTTAACAAATTAAAATCGGCTTAATTTTAAAACACTTTCTAAGAAGATTACAAAGATTTTGTCATTTAATCGAAAACATTTTTAAGAAACTTTTGTTTAACTGAATAAATGCGATTTGTCAGTCAGTAAATAATCGTTTAAAAAAACTATTAATGTATTACCTTAACATTAGAAAGTTTTATTAAGATCGGTTAATTAGTTTGAAAAAATATATACTTTGAAATTTGTATGGTATATCGAAACGTAAAGGTTCTTAAGCAACGTGTAGCAGTGAGTAGAAGACGAGGTTGAAGTACAGCATATGCACTAACATGAGCAGGACTTTGTCGCGTCATTTCTTCTTGGCGTCCTTAAGGCCGGCGCCGGCGTTGAACTTGAAGAATATTATGTCGCCGTCATCTACGACGTAATTGCGGCCTGTGGGCAGAAATTAACGTAAATTATAGGAAAGGACTGGACTTACGGCTAGTTTCAATAACTTATCCTCAGCAAGGCCTACTAGAGATTTGTTGCTTAGTTATTTCTGTTAATTATCGGAAAATAACAGCGGTTGCTTGGTAACTAAACTAATCTTAGTTTAGTTGCCTATCTAGGCCAATCTCTTATCAGAGATAGGTTATTGAAATCGGGCGTTAGATTATATCGTCAGTTAAAACACGCTATATGGGACCGTAGAAAGTACATTAGACTATCCAAACCATATGCCATAGACAAGTCAATTATGAAAATTTGACAGTTTGTGGTAATCTGATGGCAGCCGTGTTTATCTACTGATCACCAAATTTCAGTATGAAGATGGCATGATAGATTTTCCCAAGAAAGATTAAATGTCCCAGGGCCCAATCCCAAATTTGGAAGAAGCTTTTGCCCAGTAGGCCAAAATAGGCTTAATATTAAAGATAAAAACAGTAAAGTTAAAATAAAATGGAAAGTTACAAAATTGAGTTTTAGTAGCTTTTATAGCAAAAGGCAATTCCCGTTCAAGTTCTATTCCTTCTTAGCCAAGCTGAGCAAGTTTAATTATTTCAGATATCCATCACACCCTTTCGAAGGCAATGGCAGCTATGGTGCCACCGAATATTGAACTTTATGCACTTGTAATAAGATTGAAAAGCAATAAAAAAATGCAAATGTATTTCCCGTGAAAGGGTTAAAATTCTATTTCAAATGGTTTCTAAGTTCTGACTACACATAACAAAAAGGTAACAATCACCTTGTTGCCTGTACTTCCCCGCGGCTTTGCAGGCAGCCTCGGTGCCTTCCTCTCGGAAGTCCTTGAAATGCATTACTTCAGCCATAATGAAACCCTTCTCGAAGTCTGTGTGGATTCTACCGGCGGCCTGGGGGGCTTTTGTGCCTTTCTGTAAAATTCAAAATGTTATATACAATTTGAAAAAAAAAGACAGTGTTGAAAAACTTCACCGAGCGGGATTCGAACACAACTTTGTCTTTTTTCAAAATGTAATTCGTTCGCAAAAATGTGTGCGTAAAATTATTACAATAACCATAATCATAATCTATACTAATATTTTAAAGAGGAAACCTTTGTATTTTTGTATGTTATGTATGTATGTTTGCAACGAATAGACTCAAAAACTACTGGACTGATTTAAAAAATTCTTTCACCATTAGAATGCTACATTAGCGCTGAGTAACATAGGCTATATATAAAAAAAAAGAAATGCGCTACGAAGTCCGCCGGGTCAGCTAGTTATATACAATAAATAGCCTCGCCTAGAACGCCTTGGTGACAGTGGTATGGCGTTCGGCCTGATATCCGGAGGTCTCGGGTTGAATTCCTCTGTCAGACAAAGTCTGTTTGCGTGGTGAATAACCTTTAGAATGTGCGCGCGCTGATCAGCGCCGTCGAACAATTAAAATTCTATTGTCTAAACTGACGGCAAACGACGGATTGAGCTAGTTGGTGCCCATCAATTGATTCACAAAGATTGAAGATTTAAGAATTGATTGAATTCAGAAAGATTGATTCAAAGATTTCTTTAATTTATAAGGTTTCTTCAAGCCGTGTGATTGAAACACCGTCAGAGATTCTAGAAGGAATGGCATCGCGCATGTTTGTCCCCATTCCCTACTAGATTTCCCGAGGGGTTCGGGTCGAATCGGGTTCGCGGACTCCGCTTGCGCAATGAGCCGAAAAAAAAAAAATTATTAAAAAAAAACTAACCTGAATTGTCCATGCCTTAACTTCATCCGGACCGGCCGTGAAGAAGTATTCTAGCTGCAACGCCCTATAACCTTGGACGATGATTTTATCCAATGCACTGAAAATTATTGTCATAACGGTATCAGTCCTAAAGTCCTTTTATTTATACAATAACCGTCAATAACGCATTATAGTTAATCAGAACATGGTCAAACCTAGTAAGATTGTTATCCTTCAAATACGCTTTCCTTTCTTCAGGGTCCATCTCCAACAGTTTGGTTTCTAAAACTCCGGAGAACGGAATCAGGGGCGCTCCGGGATCATTTTTGTCAATCCATTCCTTCAGTTTGGGTAACCTAGAAATCACATTCATTATTACATTGATGATTCAGAAATTGGTAATATAAGTAAGTAAATAGCCTATGACTGTCCCACTGCTGGGCATATGCCTCCATCATTGAAATCAAGTCATCACTACAATTGATGGGTAATCTCTTTCAGGGTCAGAGGAATATATATTCCCACCACATTTTGAACTTTATATGATTGAGATAAGATTGAAAACCAAATGAAATATGTGGTTAGTTTGCTAACCACTGACCCTGAAAGTAACCTTTGGTATACGGGAGCACTGATCAGTGCAGCCAAACAATTAATCTCTATTGTGTCTGTATTTACCGCTGACAACGATATAATCTCCACGCTTGCCAAATGCGGATTGGTGATTACAAACCCGGTTGAAAAATACGAAACACACTCTGCCCGACCTGGGAATGGTCCCAGGTTTACTGGGACCTTTGGATAACGGGCCAAGCGCTTTGAATCGGTAACGTGAATATGTAAAATACAAACTACTTCTTGGAAACAAACCATTTGTTCTTCTTCCGCGTGTAATCTTTTTCTGATAAGTTCACCAGATATAACGCAGGCTTGGATGTAAGGAACAGGTATTTATTCAGTACTTCAATCTGTAATTGAAACAGCACGATTACAAATGTATCACAACCATTGTCCAGTATATTGATGACGTTAAGTTATATGTGCGATATGGGACATTGCTCGAAATATATATTTTTATAATTTACTTATTGCCGCATCACATCGCTTAGGTAAGGGGGCGTTTAAGTATCACGTAACGTAATTTGGGGGAGTGAGGGTCTTGTAAAGATACTTATCATTGCTTTTTTATTTAATTAAAAAACTAGGGAATTAAAAACCAGTTGGCAACCCTTTTCGTTTATGTTTTACGGAGAATCCCTCGACTGTATTGTGCAAGTCATACTACCAGAAACTGTCAAATTTTCTCAATATACTTTGAACTTTATGTCTTAGCATTATGGTTGAAAATGTATTAAAGAAATTTGACAGTTTTGGATAGATTTATGTCAGGCGGGCGTCTGTACGTCATTTTTATTTTGTTTTCGTAGTCAGTATTCGTTAGTGTTTACGCAGAAGCACATTGCTGTAGTCAGTGTTGTTAAAGTGAACCCATACGGACTGGAATGTCCTCAAAAGAGGGAGATTTGCATCATGAGCTGTTCTTGGCCTATAAACGCTCTCATGCTGAATTGCCAGCGTAACTGTGCCAAAAAAATGCCAGTGAAATTTGGAAAACAGCTAAAGAAAAACTAAAAAATAAAGAAAAGTTTATAGAACATATAAATTATGTAAAATTAAAATAAACATGTTATTTTATTAGTAAAATACAAATTTAAAATATTGAATAGTAAAAGTTTATTAGGACAAATTTGGGCCCACAATAGGTGTGATTGTTTATTATATAACAATACACTCAGGGGCACATCTAACCGCCCACCCCGTGATTTTCGTACAAACATGCTCACTTTGCGACTCTATACATAATAATGTCAATACATTTTTGCAAAGATCTGTATGCTAATGTTTAGGTTAAGCGTTCGACTGTCCAATTAGCATTTAGAAAGAGTACCGAAACCATTGCAAGGGTCTAAAAAATCTTCAAAAATTGCGTTACGTAATTAATACTTGAACCATTGAAAAACAGAGGAGTCAAAACTTAAAAGTAACATATGAATTGTTTTCAATATAAATAAATGCCCACTTAAAACATTAAGAGCGTTTTACGCCGCACACTAGCGCCGCCAATGAAAAAAAAACATATCTAGTAATTAGAGATAGAAAATCAAATTATGCTCAACAAACTATTTGAATGAAGTAATTTAGCCTTTTTACGTTAACATCTCACATGTTATGGTTTTGTTAAATACGGCGCTATAGTTAAAAGTGGCCGTTTTATCTGTAACGTCTTATTTAACTAAACCATAACATGTCAGATGTTCATCAGGTGACGTAAAAATGCTAAATTACTTCATTCAAATAGTTTGTTGAGCATAATTTGATTTTCTATCTCTAATTACTAGATATGTTTTTTTTTATTGGCGGCGCTAGTGAGCGGCGTAAACGCTCTTAAGAGAACACTCACATCAGCTACGCTCCAGTCACCAAATCTTATATGTTTCTTCTCGTCAACTAATACAGTTTTAACTTTTAGCAAGGACTCCTGCAACAAAAAAAAAATTGTTAGATACTATTAAAAGGCCGAACCTGCTATTACATACAACATATTTCAGACTGAAGTTTGCCAACAGTTCTCTATATCGTTAAAAAAATGAATGTCTCTCTTATCCCAACGAAAGTCAAGACCAGAGCAGAAAGAAGAAATTATGATGAGGGAGAGGTCAAGATAACATTAATTAAAACTAATGTATAAAATAAATGCGAGTAAATCCGTAAAAGTTGTTTCATTTCAATGTGTAGTGTTCGTGTAAACTTTAGTAAACAACATACATATTCAGGCTTCAGTTTCTTGTCGGTGCCACGGTTCACGGCGCGGTCTAGCTTCTCGATGTTCTGCATCAGCTGCTCCTCGTCCTTCAGCCGCAGCTCCTCGGCGATGGTCTCCAAGTCCCTCACTGGGTTCACGTCACCGTCCACGTGGATTACGTCTTCATCGTCAAAAGCACCTGTTTAATGAAATAAGCGTCGGTAGCTGAACGGATAGGCATATATACTGCCTCTGTGGGTTAGTGGTTAAGACCACTGATCTCAGAGAAGAGACCCAGAGAATATCCTCTCACAGAATATCGGCGTGAAACAATGGCACTTGTTGCTGTTGCGTTTCGTCCGGTGAGTGAAAGTACCGGAGGCCTATCTCTCACCCCCCATTTCCTACTCCCTCCCCAAGATCTAACTCCTTCCTCACGGCCAGCAACGCATCTGCGATTACTTTGGTTTTGCGGGTGTCCATGGGCGGCGGTGATTACTTTCCATCAGGTGACCCGCTCGTGCTCGTTTGCCTCCTTTTAATATAAAAAAAAACGCGGGTCCAGTGCGGATTGGTGGTTGTCGACGACTGCTAATGCAGCCAGGCCAAACGGACAGACAGACACAGTTCGTGGTGGTAGAAAGATAGTTAGAGGCGATGCTATTCCACATGCTACGTCCATCCATACGTTCCGCGCTTTATTCATGCATCAGTTATTCATCATCATATTCATCATAACTCAGGACCTTTTACAATCCAAGCAAACGGCTCTTATAATTTTCACCACATTTTTTTTAAACACGGTCCCATTGTCACTGTTTTACATAAAGTGGTAGAACCTAACCAGGCGGATTTAGAATAATCCGTATCACTATATCAACCAAGAAAACGACTATTTATAGCGCAGCAGTCTTTGTGCTCCTATAATTTGTAAGACTACAGCTGTTAACGACTATATACTTACGACATAAATTGAAAATTGCATCGCAAGCTTTGATGTGCGACAAGAAAGCGTTACCAAGCCCCTGCCCCTCGGCCGCGCCGCGCACTAGACCGGCGATGTCCACAACATTCAGGAACGCCGGCACTTTACTGAACGGGAAAAGAACAATCAGAATGGCCGTAATTTAAAAAAAAAATACTCGCGTTTATTTTACACATTACTTTTTAATGTTTATCCTGACGTTTCGAACCCTTTGTAGGGTCCGTGGTCACAGGGAGACTGAGGTGTTGCTCGTCTCATAATTAATTAGTAGCTTGTATACCCTCATTTAAATTTAATCAGGTGCGTTCCGTTTTACGCAGATAGAGCTTACAGTATCTTTTGATCTGGCAGTATGGTGTTGGTGCTGGGATTTAATATTTTGTATGATGGGATCCCAGGCTGGTGGTAGATTCAAACCATCGTCTCTATTCAAATTAGGATGTTTTTTAATTTCAATAGCCTCACGTATCATTCTAGGGATGAATCGTTGTTCTTTAGCAAGTATTTGTGGTTTATCAAATCTGATGTAATGGTTGGGCCCCTCTAGGGCACCTTTCATATTATGGAAGTACAGCAGGTTGGCGCTCGACTGTGGTGGGTTTATTGCGTTTTCTGTGACGAAGCCGTGGTACTATCAGCTTATTATCCTGTAGTACGTGCTTGACCTGCTGAAGCTCAGCAGCTAGGTGTTGGGTGGCTGGCGAATTACTTCAAGCAGCCGAAGAAGATCAACCAATTTTTACGACCAGTCAAGTGCAACATACCACTTCAAGACGCAGGCGTGTACAAACTGGACTGCGACTGTGGGCTCTCTTACATCGGGCAAACAAGGAGAAGTGTAGGAACCCGCGTTAAAGAACATATAGCCGACGTCAAGCATAGGCGCGAAAATAAGTCTGCAGTATGCGAACATGCCCTAGAGGGGCCCAACCATTACATCAGATTTGATAAACCACAAATACTTGCTAAAGAACAACGATTCATCCCTAGAATGATACACCTGGCTGTTGAAATTAAAAAACATCCTAATTTTAATAGAGAAGATGGTTGGAATCTACCACCAGCCTGGGATCCCATCATTCAAAATATTAAATCCCAGCACCAACACCATACTGCCAGACCAAAAGATACTGTAAGTTCTTTCTGCGTAAAACGGAACGCACCTGATTAAATTTAAATGAGGGTATACAAGCTACTAACTAATTATGAGACGACTAACACCTCAGCCTCCCTGTGACCACGGACCCTGCAAAGGGTTCCAAAGGATAAATATTAAAAAATAATGTGTAAAATAAACGCGAGTAGATCCGTAAAAGTGATTTTATTTAAATGTGTAGTGGTCGCGTAAACTTTAGAAAACAATAAATAAAAGAAACGATTACTCGTACTAGGCGGAGCTGGTGAGGAGGAGGAATTTCTAAGGTATCAAATAACATAAGCTGACGGGTTTTTTTATAAATTTATCACAAAATAAGTACAAGTCAACTCACTCCTTGAGTGCTTAATATTAATAGATGCTGCTGGAAGTGCAGCTAAAACCAAACGCATCAAAAAATCAGAAATTCTAGCGTGTAAATTACCAGGCGATACACTTAACTAAAATCGATCTAGTTTTGAAACCGATTTCAGTAAATTATACACAATCTTTTCATAAAGTAATACTGTTGAATAACTATAAGAATAAACGTACCTCGCCGGTTTATGATATTCGCAAAGATAGTCGTATCTTTCATCAGGCACTGGTACCCTGCTTGCTAAAAAAGAAGACAAAATGTTAGATATCCGTAAAAGTACAATACAGTTGTTATGACCATTAAAATGCACATTTACCTTCTACACTTGATACAATCTTGCTAATAAAGAAAATAAAAAGACATATTTACTACAATTTATGCCATTTATTTAGTATTAAAACACTTTGGTAAAAGATAAACTAAAATGTGGTCAGCTGCCATCGAATATAATAAGAATTATTTCCCTACGATTTATTTTCTATTATTCTCTATTTTTAAATTTCTTGAAACAATTGTCATATTTATATTAACTAACGAAACTATACGAAACGAACAAAAAGTTACTACATAAGTTTGGTAATAACGTGATTAGGCAGACATTTCGTTAAAGACATTAATTTCAGTAACTTTCTCTATCAAGGTAAAATGCTCATAGGATCTACGTAATTCATGTTTGAAAACTGTTGAAATAGGTATTAATAACAAAGCGATCGGTGCATTTACAGGTATTATTTATCAGATATCATGGATATACTCGTTGCATCACTGGTAAAACTAGAAGGCTTTCTAACGGTTCCAGAGTCAACATATAGAACGCTGTCACAGCATTTTGGGTAATGTGCAAAAGGATTATCCATTGATCTCAAACGCAACCCAATTTCAATCATCAATTTACACCTAGCATCGTACAGTATAGCTGCTTTCTTGTATAATGGCCAGGCAGCCGTGTCAATCAAAGGATTGTGGGTCTTCAAATACAAGGCGATATACAGTAACGCAGATAATTTAATACTAAGTCCCGGGTATTTTGGTCTCATAACATTGACGGCACAACACGCATCAGTTACTATATTAGCCATTGTCTGCTCTAAATAGCCTATATTTGGCAATGTTTTTAAAGACAATCGAGGAAAAATGTTCCTATCTTTAAATACTGTGATATCGCAGTACATGTGTGGTTTAGCTAAAAATATATCCAAACATTTGGAACTGCAGAATAAGTATGTTTTGCCACGAAAACTTGCTGCGTATTTATTATTGCCACGTATAATCATTTGAGCAGGCAGGTTCTGAGCATAACTTACTATGCATATACCATTCTCATAAACAAAAGTTATATTAACAGTACGCACAACTGCAGGAATTTCGGGAATTTCTACTTTCTTAGCAGATAAATAACGGCGAGGATGTTTTAAAACCAAAGGCATGTGATTTGCACATATCCAATAAAACTTATTTTTGAAATGGACAACTCCTTTTTTATCAACAGGGTGACCGCTATGTCTTAATTCATTTAATTGAAGGCACAATGGACACAAATCTTCAAAACAAGACATTCTTTTTCGAAAGATTTCATCCGTAATACACATAAAATACGCAGGTACAATATCTTTCGTTACATTGACCAAATAATGATGTAACTTTGGAATCACTTCCTCTATATGGCTTATAGTATCCTGTAGACATTGCCATCTCGATTGTCCTCCATCTAATGAATGAAGATTTTGAATATCACTCTGAATCCAATTTCTAACATTAAAACTCCTTTTGTTCCACGCAGTATATCTGTTTTCGATAAATGGAGACGAATAAGGTGGTTTATTCTTGATAATGTTGAGAAATATTTGACTTTGCGAATTTTCTACAATGTTTTTTAAGTCGTTCTTAATGTCAATTATAAAAGTTGGATAAATACCAGAATTTACCAATTCCATAGCCTCAGAAGCTGATTCAGGAAATCCATCGAATACAAATCCATACGTCATAATGCGATTATCAAACACAACATTTTGAACAGCTTTCATGACATAGTCAGATTTAATACAATCTCCTTCACAAAGAGCGATCTTCATACGTGACGACAATTCTGTCCAATGTAGACGTCCTAATGTATATCTAAGAGCCTGTCCTTTTGATATACACATCAATCCATAACGTTTTGCCAGTTTTTGGGCTAAAATACTTTTGCCAGATTTAGGAGCTCCAATAACCCCAATAGTGAGTGGAAATACTCTAAATAAATCGATAACATCACTTTTTATATATTTTAGTGGGTTCGTCCGGAATTTTATTAAATTTTCTTCACTGAATGTGAAGTATATGTACGATCTATGAATAATAGGGAATAGTTTACCTTTACGTTTTACAATTTTAAAAGGGTTAAGAGTAGTTTGTGAGTTTTCGTAAATATACACTGGACACATATGATTAAATTTACTGAGGAAGAAGTACCCTTGTGATAATAATACATTTGCAAATTCGTAGCTGACTGTGAAAGTTTGTTCCAGTAAAGAACAGCATCGATTTCTCAAACTCGATAATTTGAATAAAGTAACTCTCAAAACTTTGTTCAAAGGCTTCATGGAGTTTACCGATATAATTCTTATTCTTTGCTCAAGTAGAGTATCTTTTAAGGATTGCACACCTTCATCGTCTACTTCGAAAATACCTTCGATTCTAGCATCAATTCGCTCACGGGCTTCATCTAATTTTTCCCATTCGCTTTCGTCGACAGGTCCTGGATATTCTTGTATCATATCATCATAGAACTTAAACAAATTCATATCAACATCAATAGAACCTTGTGGCTCCGGTTCTATTATAACACTACCTGCCGACAGTCGCTGAGCTATATCGTCAACAGGAGGTAGCACATTGTTTAAAATTTCTTCAAATATCAGTTTTGCAACCACATTTTTTGTGATGAAGTTTGTCCAGTTTTGCCTTTTAATGTCAAGTTTTTCTTTGGCAACATATTTTGCTTGACTAAGTTGAGTCTTCCACGTTTTGTACATTTTCTGAGAAATTCTATCTAGTGTAGTTTCTACACTACTTTCTAGTTCTATAATTAAATCAGGTATACAATAGGATGCTACCATATCCTCTACATCAGTAGGTAGTCGTGGATATCCATCTAACACAAAACCTGTCTTGACGAATGGATGCTCAAACCATATTTTCTTAATTAGTTTTTGCATCAAAATTGACAAAATTGGTGTACCTCTCTCTAAATAATTATACACCATCCTTCTTAACTCTGTTTCATTTCCTAAAATATCTGACATAAGATTCTCATTTTCTTCATCCATTTGAAACTCTACTACACCTTCTTCATCAATTGGAGTATCTGTGAAACTGTTCTCGTATTGTCGGCCAACTTTTTTAAAATGTTTTGGTATTAAAAAATCATTTATAATTTCTGCAAAATCTATATGTATTAAACCAAGTTCTTTGGCTATTAACTTAGATAAAGTCGACTTGCCACTGCCAATGCAACCTATTACGCATAATCTTAAAGGTGGTAGTGGTTTAAATGGCTTGTTATATTCTTGATATAGAGTAACATCTTTTTGAAAAGTCTCAGAACATTCCTCTTTCGAAAAGAAATGTGTTTTATTGTTATATTTGATACTGAATTCCGGTTTACCTTCCCATAAGACACAGTGATTGTAGAAAGTTACAGGGCAATATGTACTCGTTTCACATAAAAGTCGCGGATCATTATAACTTAATAAGTCTTTAGGACGGTCATCTTCTTCGTCAACTGGTTCGGCCTCTTCATCTTCATTAATTTCACATAACAAATAATAACTTTTGCGCAGTTTTAATAGTGCCTCTTCTGCAATCTGAACGTCCGATTTACTTTCAAGTTCTATTTCAATAAATGATTTATAAGATTCTTCTAGTTTTAATTTCACGCTGTCCCAATCTTCTCGAAATTTTTCAATGGAAGTCGTAAAGTTAGTAACATAATCAGAATCTAAATTAACATTTTCATCCAAAACGTCATCATTGGTAAAATAAGTATCTAGGAATGTTTTTAAGTAGTCCTGAATAATTATTTGCATGTCTAAACATTTTAAATCTGGCAGAGATGTGGTTTGAAGTTTTGTTTTAATTAAAGGGTCGTTGGCCAACACAAACCTTTCATGATAATTTTTGAGACAATAATCCATTTTCTTGTAATGTTCAATGAGTTCTGGTTCAATCTCTCTGTTCTCTATTAAAGCTATGGTATTGTCAGGTAACAAGTTTGCTTCGCCGAGATAGCTCCAGAATTCAGGATCAGATGGGAAACCATCAATTATATATTTGCCATAACAATAATTTTTGTGTTGAGATTCTTCATCAATCTTTAACAAAATATTGCTTATTTCAGTCATTAATTCTTCGTTAGTTGGCTCAATTTCTTTTTGCAATTCGTTGGTTATTATATAATTTTCAATAGCTTCGGTAACATCTACGTCCCCTAATGCAGGTATACCAGGTCTTATAGTAACAGTCAATAACTGCACAGGTGCAAATTTAATTAATGATTTATCTTCCAATGCATTTATGCATTGATTAACATCATCTAAGAAAGGTAGAAATGAGATACGTGCTCGTAAACTGTTATACCTTTCTAACAAATCTACATCAATGTCTTCCTCTTCTTCTTCTGACACCGTTTCTTGGCTATCGTTTTTTAAAACTGCTATCAGAAGAGGTATATATTCTTTTATAATCTCCGAAGTGGAAAGAAGCCATTTATTTAGCATGTCGAGCCTTTCAGACTCGCTATTTTGCCACGCTAAAAGTCGAGCATCCTCTATTGTGGCAATTATTTCAGATAGTATAGTTTTTGAATATGAAGCATGTTTCTTTTGCTTTTCATCTTTGACAAAGGTTTCATAAGATATAATTGGAGCATCAAAAAGCCAAGATAAACCGTTTGAAATCATTGTTTTACCAGAACATTTCGTGCCTATCACAAATACTCTACAAGTCGGTTCCAAAAAGTTTAACTTCAGGTAAGGTCTCGGATTTCTGCAAAATGATATAAATGAAGTTAAAGACGACATAAGATATACGTGCTTGAACAAGGCCACGGCATATTTTGGGAAACCTCTTGTTGACCGCCTCTTTTTTAACTCGACAGGGCATCTATTAAGCCATAATGATGGATATCGATTAAAAGTAAGAACTCCACTTTTAATTACATTCAATTCTTCTACTGCTTTCCAGAAATCTTCCATTTCTTCAGGTGGCTCTTCCAGCAAAAGGGGTTCTGGTATAAGAACTGGGTTGATTGATAAATTAAACAATCTTTCCGTAAATTGATAAATCATTTCATGAACAGAAATTCGCGCATCTATTTTTATAATGTGTTTGGGATCAAAATCTTTTAGTTTGTCTTCAATGAATGGTAAGATATGCTGTTTGTAATTACATATTTGATAAGTGGAATTTTTGTCAAAATTAATTGGATGTCTGCAGTTGTACTTAGGATTAAAAACATGACTATCATGGACACCAATATAGTCAGTTAAAGTACATTTTGTAGGCCATCTAAGCTCAGATTCAGTTTTATCAATAAATTGATCCCATATGAATGCACTACTTGTATAGTTTATATATTTACGACTTTTGATTGTTACTAAATCTTTGTCTGGACATGTCAAATAAATAATTATATCAGGATGCATAGGCAAATCAAATATTTCGCACAACTGCCTCAACAACATCGTTTTTTTGGTACACATATAAGGTTTTTGAGAAACAATTATATTGGAACCAACATCTAAAATAAATTTTGGTAATTCTACTGGCTTCTCTTCAGCTTCCTCTTCAACATTTTCTTCTTCATGTTCTTCTTCAACGTCTTCTTCGGCTGCTTGGCCACCAGCGTCACTACTCAATGAAGAATGAGATCCAGTCTTAGGCTTCTTTGACTTTTTTTTCTTAAGATTAACTAATGTATCAAACAAAAGTTCATCAACAGCATTTATTGCCTCTTCTGAATATAAACTTTTGGAAAGGTATTGAGGACTTACTTCGGAAGTTACTAATGGAAGTCCTGACAACACATACCCTCTATGTTTAACTGCAGGAGATTCCAGCTTAATTTTCATAAGTGATAGTATCACATCAATATTTATGACTTTTCTCTGTTTCATATTGAAGACCATACACTTGCCAGTAGGGCTTCCTTGGTCTATTTCATCTGTTATCACATTCTTGGGACACATGTGAATGCAATTGAATTTTTTGGCTATCGCTTCACCAAGGGAATATGCACCAGCGCCAGGCTTACCAACAATAAGATAACAAGATGGCTTAGAATTTAAGAAAGATTCTTGAGCATCCCAGTCAGTCCAAAGGTGGTTCAGGTCAAGTGATTCCTCTTTATTAGGTAATGTTGCTGCTGTGTTGCCTAATCCAATGACGGCTGCAGCCATAGGTTGTATGCTTTCTTTCTTATTATTTAGATTCTTATTAAAATGATTGAGTGATCCTCGATAGACAACATTCTTATTGATATCAACATCTTCAAGACTATGCTTGTCAATTACATCCAAGTTATTTATATAATTCTCAAATTCAATCATGTTTGAATAAATGAAAAATAATAATAAAGTTACATAAAATCTGACAATACTTGTCAGATACAAAACTTGACAGAAAAGTGACTGTTCCAAAAGGCCATGGCATGTATCAAAAAGTTTTAATCATAAATTACTTGGTGATTGTGGCATCCACAAGGCAGCAATGTACACACACTGTACATTGTATTCTGTGACTTAACCAGAAAACTTAATGGCACATAATATCTACAGCTGTTCTGAACAAAAATTATGGAACAGTGGTAAATTTTATTAAAATAATTGTTCTTTAGGCATTTTTTTAAAATTAACAACATAGTGAATCAATATCATATAGGTGAATATCAGGGTTCGAAAGGATGTTTCCAACTGTTTTTATCATGATAAAGCGATAATAACGCATTGTTTCCATTGTGTGTACACGTTTTCGGGTTTCAGTCTAGTTCAATTGTTCAACCCAACTTATCAAAGTATATTTTAGTATTTATTTTGATTGTAAGCTGGTGTGTATATCAAATTGAATAAATTAAAAAAATCGATGTGAACATTAACTGTATTTAAACAACGAAGATGTATTACCGCATTAGAGATCTTTGTAGTTAGTAAGTTAGTTACAAGCCTACCGTTTAACTGAGACGGCTTCTGAAGTAGATGCACAGGGCAAGAGGGGTGATAGTTTACATTAGGCCTCTGCCACGTGCACGAGCTTCTTGCGACGCGGCGAACGGATTTCTATTTCATTGCATGTTATGTTACAGCAGTCATATTCAACGGTGATAGCAATAATGTTATGAACTAGACATCGCTCCGCTCGCTGCAACGCAAGACGTCAGTGGTCATGCGTGGCCGAGCGGTAAGGCACTAGACACATGATAACTTTAACAAGATTGTGGGCAAGGGCCAAGTGGGTTAAATTAAGTAAAAACATATGGAGATAGCCATCTTCATCATCTTTATTATGCTATTTTTTTCCCGTACTGGATATAAGCCCCTCCATGTGCACAACACTTAGCACTTGGAAAAGAGATTGTCAATCTTCAAGAACTGTTTATTTTTGTATTAGTTTAATTACTTCCTTCTTATTGGAACAAATGGATATTGATTTTGCCGCCCAAGGCAATCAGCAAATACTCTCCAAAAAAAGTCCTATTAATAAAGTAAAAGATACTTATTTTCATTGGGATCAATGGTGCAGAAGGGAAAGTTCTCTGCAGCTGCTTGACTCTTTGTCAGCACATTGAAGAACGTTGACTTGCCGACATTGGGCACACCAACTATGCCCACTTTGAGATTAGTACCCACTCTTCCTATCAGGGGTTTCTTTTCTGGTTCTTCTACCTTCTTGGGAGGCATTCTAAAATTTAAAATTTTGTTTTATTGGCAACATCTTCAACTCTAAACAAAGCAACTGTTTGATCTCACTGATAAAGAGCGATATTACAGCAGCTCTGATGTTGTTTATATACATCATGTATTTACTGCATCTCTTTAGGTACCTACCTAATAAAATAAAACATAAAAACAAAATACAGAAAGTTGAAGTAATAATATTGTGAAATAAGATGTTTCACAATTTAATATAAAAAAGTTATATTGGTTTATTACTAAATTATTTAGGTCATAACTTTCATCATCATCATTCTATTTCAGCCAAAAGACGTCTACTGCTGGACAAAGGCCACCCCCAAGGATCTCTACAACAACTGGTTAAGGTCGCTTGAAGCCGCTGCATGCGAGCAGCACTAAACCGGTTGTTGTAGTCATAACTTTAAACTGAAATTAAAATAATTTGAATCCTTTACATAATTATTTTTAACTTTTTGGTTAACGTAACAGCAGCTACTTACTAAATATCTTCAAGATAAATCATAAAGATTGGTACAAAGTAAATTTTGGATAGTAAAATAATAGTGTTTGTCATTCATTCGGTGTCATTCAGATAATTCAGAATAAAATGGGATAGTTAAAAAGATTTTAACAAATAGAAACAAATAAAATAAAATCTTGCAACCATAAGTCTTTCACAGGACATAACCTTATATGGTGCAACATTTAAAAAAAATATATAATGTACTTACACGCTGGAATTGTATACTTTTTTTGAAGATTGAAGAGTATGAACTGGGTTCAAATGACAAAAATTATGTAGTTTCACAAATATTTTTCAAAATAAGCGTGTACAAAGTTTTGGAAGATGAACTACCACAGACTAAATATTTGAGCTGTCAATGTCAATCTGTGTCACAAACTTTTTTTTCTTTTAGTTGATGGCTTTGTGCGATTAGCACATTTAGCCAGTGTCAAAGTAATTTTTCTAACAAGTAAAATAATACATAAATAAACAATATTTCTTTCAGATGATGATGAATGATAATAGAATTGAAAAGTGAGAAATGATATACCCCAACCCCTTGGGTATGTCAGTAAAGATGTGGGGCTTTACTAAGTTCTCGGGCGGACTTGAGAGAATTTGAAAAGTGACTAAGTGTGTATTTAGTGTCTAATTAGTGCCCACGCTATGCAAATATTTCATAAGAATTGCTTATAAAAGAACGGAGATATCGAACAAGACTTATGATGGGGTTGGCAACCTTACTATATAATATAGTATTCTACTATTTTCTTTTAGTAGAGAGACACCTAAAATAGTATTAATTATTTTGTGTTTGCACTAATTACGCACTAGAAGATGGCATAACAAGAAACGTGAAATCAAACATGTGTACGCTACCTTAACGGACACTTTGAAAAGTGACGTTGCACTGTTTTGTTTCATTTGTCAACACTCATGCACCCTCACAAACACTTAACTGTTAATAATCCACCATTATTTCACATTAATATTTGTCAATACGGTTTGCACTGAAATCGATCCACGGGAAACCTTCTAAGCATACGTCACACACATCTGTAGCGAGACCATTGAGAAATACGGAGAAACGCTTGGCGTTTTCCTGGTCATCTCTAAGGCTTTCGACAGAGTTTGCCACGACGGCCTTATCAATAAACTTCCATCATATTGCTTACCTGCTAGTCTGTGTGCCTGGATTTCAGACTTCCTGTGAGATCGATCGATTCGAGTAGTCATTGATGGCTGCTCATCCGATCAATTTGCGATAAACGCTGGGGTCCCACAGGGGTCAGTACTCTCTGCGACACTTTTTTTGCTGCACATCAACGACCTATTAAAACCCGGTATACTTGGGTACGCAGATGACAGCACTGTCTTAGAGAGTTATACATCCAACGCACGAACTGGTGGAGCTCAGATCCAGTCTTTGAGAGAGACCATGGTTGAGCGTTTTAACTCATCCTTGAAGGAAGTATCCGATTGGGGTGACGCGTGAAGTTCAACGCCACCAAAACACAGGCGTGTCTATTCTCCGCTAAACGGGGACTCCGTTTCACCCTGAGTCCTACTTTCCGAGGTGTCTCTGTTCCCATTTGCGACCATCTCGACCTTCTCGGTATGAAACTGTCATCGACCCTAAATTTCAACTCCTACCTGGAATCGAAGTCACCACTTGCCGCAAAAAAGCCGAGTATCCTCTCAAACGTAAGAAGATACTTCACACCGGGACAGCTCAAGCATAAGTCCGGTCGTGTATGGAGTATTGTTCTCACCTTTTGGATGGTTCCGCCAAATACCACCTTGGAGTACTGGAATCGATTGACAGGAGAGCCAGAAGGCTCATTCACGATGACGAACTGTTTCACGCTAAGCTGCAGAGCTTAGAACATCGGCGCCAGGTCGCAAGTCTTTAAATTTTTTATCGGATTCACTTCGGAGAGTGTGAAATGGAATTGTTTAATTTGGTTTCTTCATCACCTTTTTATCACAGGACAACCAGACAAACCGCGCGACGCCATAGTTACACAGTAGAGATTCCATCCATGCGTACGAAGCGTTTTGCGTCCACGTTTTTCTTACGTACCGCAAAGCTGTGGAACTCCTTGCCTCAGTCTGTGTTTCCTATCAAATATAATATTGGGGTCATCAAATCACGAGTGTTGCTATAAAATAAGTAGGTAGTTTTCGAGAACGGTCATGGGTACACCAGCTTGATCGTGATGCCAGCGTACACACTAAAAAAGGTCTTTATTTCTTAAACTAAAGAGGCACTAATTATTTCGTGTTTGCACTAATTACGCACTAAAAGATGGCATAACAAGAAACGTGAAATCGACCATGTGTACGCTACCTTAACGGACACGAAAACAAGACACGCCATGGCACAAAACAAGACACGGATGAGTTGACATATAGGTATACTACTAAACGTATAATACTAATGCTTAAATTTAACAATGGGCTATTGGGCTCCCGTAGCTACTCAGAAGTCTGACAAGTCATTCTTTATTTCTTTTAAAAAAGCCAAATACCAATGTTTAGCAGAAAAAAAAGGAGGTTCTCTATTTCACTGTTCGTATTTTTCACGTACCTACTATTTTCAAAACTGACTGGAGTTTCTTACAAACTTTCGCCCCCTATTTGACCCTCTTAGGGTATAATTTCCTTAAAATCCTTTCTTGGTTACGTCACTCAATGAATTTACCTACAGTCCACATCTAATTAGCTTAGCGGTTTCGGCTCGGCGATGATGAATTAGTCAGTCAGGAAAAGTCATTATATGTATATAGATTATGCATGAATTAAAAAAAACTTCTTGTTATTCTTTATATTTATTACACCAAAAATAGGGCTTCAGTTATTATAAAATGATCTATTTATACATCAGACTCAATTTGATTGATAAATATTAAATTAGTTTGAAATACCCACAAAGTAAATCACCTTTTACCCTTGGCTTGGATGTACATTGGAGCAGTTTCCAAAATCTTTCAGTCATTGTGATAGAGACCCAAGCAAACTAATAGCTTATACTGCATTCGTTACAATTTGTATATGTTTTGTAAACATTTAGCCCCAAATAATTATTACTAAAACTCAAAAGCTTCACACCACATCACCTTCATTAATTTAACATAATATTAATAATATAAAGTAACAGGTTATGTTGTCAAGGCAGCCCATGGTGGAGACATTGGAGCTGGATTTTGGAGATAAGACATAGCTACAGCAGATATTGACAGCATAAACGAGCTTACAATCTGAAAGGGAAAGAAAAAAAGATTAGTACTGTATTGACTAAAGCATTTTTGATTTAAAGAAAATATACGGATTTTTGCATTTTTAAAGCAGAGTCAAGGGGGAGAAAGATTTTTTTTACAAGATTAATCATGTATTTTGTGTACTCAAACCATTTTAAAAATATTATTGACCATAAAATTTCTTTGTACTAGATCTAGATTCTACATAAAAGATTTAAAAGTAAACAGTTTTAATATTATTTAGCAAAATAATATTTGACTTTACCATATGTTACTACAAATATAACCAACCTGTTTGGTATCATCAGAAACTCTTGCATTTGCAACACTTATACTCGAGCAAAAGATAGCAGTCCATGCACACCATTTAAGGCGCATCATAAGACCACACATCGAAAATATCATACCTGAAACGAAAAGAAATTTTATAGTAAAAGTACTACTTATTGAGATGATTTATAAAAATTATTGGTGAATTAAACATCTTTCATTTAGCTTTCTTAGTATCAATATAAATGAAACGAAAGCTTTGGAAAGGATATATTATTATGTTATGCTACTCAATAGTTTTATTGCAAAACCATAACCTTAGATGGTAACGAAATATATCTTATCAAATTATGGACCCTGTGGACATGCAATTTAAAGGTGCGAGAAAGAGTACATATGAATGATAGTTTACTTAGTATGTTCATGTAATCAGTTGTCAGGTCCTCAGCAGGGGCTGATGTTGGTGGAGGTGGTTTAAAACGACGCTCGCGGTCTGCGCGCCGTGGATCCGATGTCAGTTGCATCTGTAGCAAATACAAAGAAAATTATGGCTTTTTGACTCTACTAAGAAAATAATTCTGAACAGAGACAAAATAGCTAGTCGTGAGTAAGACTCATTCACATGATTTTGGACAGCTCTGTCAGTTTGCAGTGGGAAATTATTCACCAATTTACTATTGGTTAATTATGGAACAATAATAAATAAGAGATTTATAGACAAAATACGTGTCAGATGTAATCTGCAAACTTCTTATTATTTAGTTACCTTGTGTGTTTTTAATACTGGCCCACAAATACTTGAAACTTTCTTTGAAGTAACGTTTTAAAATTAGGTTAGTATATTTTCCGACCAAATCGTCAGTATTTATGTAAGGCGTGGAAGTGTAGGTAATTAAAAATTTTCAAAAAACTAGAAAAACCTAGAATGACCTTAATATTTTACGAATGAAGAAAGAAGAGAAGAGACAGATTTACAGAATTCTGACAGTTGTTTTTTCGAAAGGCAAACTAAGGAATCTAAATTATACAGCTTAAGCTAATGTAAACTTAAACAAACAGGTTTTGAACATAAAAAAAAACACGAAAGGAGCTGGACAAAGTGATAATTTTATTGATGCTCTAGATAGACTATAGATAGATAAATACCCCATCCCACACACATTTTATTCTAAGGTTTCTTTTTATTTCTCTTAGTGAATATTGTAAGAATAAATATCTTAAAACCTATTTTGAAGCATCAACCTTTTCCGCAATTGCTACAAATATTAAACATTAGACTTTGGTTTAAAATCCTTATAATTAATACATGGACCCTATATATAGGTGTTATCAGTGTAGATCGCATTGCAATCTTAATAACTTACTTTGTGAATAACGTCATTGGTTACAAAATTAGTAAGGTTTTATATTTTAAGCTGTAGTAGAAGACACATTTCGTAAGTAATTGTTTGTTATTCCAAATAAATAAAAAATAAAAATAAAATAAGTAAAATTAGATTTCATGCAATAAATAAATCACATATAAAATGCATAATTACTAAATTGGTATATAATAATTACTAAAAGCCTAAAATGTATTATACCTCATCATCATCAGCCTATAAACGTCCCACTGCTGGGCACAGGCCTCCCACGTTAACAATAAATAGCACGTGGGGATATTGGGCCATAACCCACCACGCTGGCCCAATGCGGGTTGGTTGGTTGTATTATACCTATTTAGTTAAAATAACAATAGGTAATTATTTGTATGATTAATGTCTACGAGTATGATGCTTATTACTGCATTGACCGAAGCTACATGAAGCTACATAGACGTGGAAGTAGGTAGCACTAGCATCACCCACGTTGCGGTTCTGCCACTATCACTTGAACGGATTTAGTTAGAGAGTGACAAAGCATGTTCCGTGTTAAAAGGTAGGTACTTAAAAGGGTAAAGGCCGTACTTCCTGCTGCTCTACTTCCAGGGAATCATTTGCATACTAGTCGAGTCTTTTTGTCGTCTTAATTATTACATTTCTAATTTTTGTTTAAAATGGTTTGTGTTAAGAAATATTATTTTTGCCACTCGACGCTAGATGGCGTTACAAAGAATAAAAATGTTAAAATGGATAATATAACACTTTGATTACCTATTTCATATGTATTCGGCAGAGAAGTAGAACCTATAAATTTGCATCAGTGACAGCGAACGTCGCAAGCTTATTTATGTGGGGTACGAGATTAAATTATTTCATTATTAATAAAATAATATTTATTGATATTAGGTATTTGATTGATATGATAGGTATCTATTTTATTGTTACAATAGGAAATCGATGGCGCAGTTCCGTGCTTTGGAAAGTACGTTAAGCTGTTTGGACCGGTTGTTGTAGTAAGATCAACCTGCTTTTGGACCAGCAGCGATCAAAACATACTTTTCGAAATAAGAAAGTCACGGTACCAAAGATATTTATTTTAAAACATATTAATTTCTTTAAAATAAACCTCTTTATTTATACTTTTAATAATTTTAATATCCTACTGCAGCTGGGCAAAGGCCTCTCACACTTCCTTGCAACTTGGCCGATCTTCAACTGTCTTCGGCCAGTCTAGGTGGAACGAGTCAGCCTTTTATTTATTAATTGATTAAAGTATTTAGTATTAAAGGGAACGTGTTTACAATTAGTCCGATACATAAATTCATACCACACTACCTATAGTTTTTTCTACAATATCATTTAAAGTTGGGCAAAAATCATGAAAACGAGTGGCGGCGTTTAGTTGATTTCTTATAGTTAATCTAAATTGTTGTACCTCTGATTTTGTCTAAACAATCACCAATGGCTAAACTACAAATCGTCCGTCTCACATTTTCGATTTATCAAGCGGTTATTTAAATTATTATTTTTCAAATTAACACGTTAAATTCCCCATACAAAATTAGTATGGCCGCGCGGCATCAAATAAATATGGACGAAGACATTTTAAATAAAATATAATATGACACTTGTCACTTACGGACGGCGCACCCAACGGATCAACGTGTCGTACCCTTAAAGAAAACGAAAATTTGTATGGCATTGAAGCAGCGCCTCTAGTGGAAAACGTGGAGAGTTAAAATTTTGCCATAGGTAAGTATAGGTAAATTCTCGTTTTCGTTAACGTGATCGAATGACGAAAGAAACTCACTAGGCACCCAGATTCTGGGACGAATCTCACCTGCCTAGTTAAGTCGTAAGTAGGATTTAATTTTTATATAAAAAACCAATTTATTGTAGTGAGTAATAAAGTCCCTGAAAAGTCTTCTTTCAATAGGTAATAAGCGTAGGAATGTACCTAAAGATAGTAGTAATATTATTAGAGAAATAATAAATTGATCCACAAAAAAATAGTAGGTTAGCACCTAAAATGGTAAGTTAGCATCTAAATGTAGTTTAGGTGCTAACTTTGTATTTTGTGGGTTACGTTAGGTTACTTTGGTGATCGATTAAATACAACCCATATTATTATAGTAGTATCGTCACAGTTTTCGTCACAAAAAACAAAAGGTAATGTAGGTATTCATTTAAATTTTACTGAACAACAGCTAGGAAGCATGGAGTCTTTATTGAATTATCACTAAAGTCACAAACATTTGCTGAACCCTGTTTCTAATGATTAGAGCAGTGGTTCCCAACCTTTCTCCAACTGCTGCTTTTTTTAAAATAGTTCAGTGGATTTAATTATGTTCTGTCCCACGGACCATTACCCATGCTCTCATGGACCATTTGTGGTCCGCGGACCATCAGTTGGTAACCACTTGATTAGAGGAAAAAAGGTGCTGGTGCCACTGCCCTATTTGGTTTATTATGACGTGTCGACAATATTAGAATACAAAAAAAAATATCATTAAATTATCATAAATCCCGAATATAGGTAGGTATTAAGTACCTACCTATATAAGCTGTTTAAGCTGTTTCATTTCGTCATTATTAGTACAATAATATAGATAAAAAATATGTTAAATAACCACTAAGTATAGGTAGGTACAACAAGATGATTTAAAATTCACGTTTAGGTAGGTAAGTAGTTACAAGCGTTTATCCCCGCAAATTCGTGTTTAGGCGAGCGTCCCTGTATGTTATTTACTAATTTACATAAACATCCGTATCGCATTTTCCAAAGTGTACCTAATGGTAGAAATATGCAAATGGTCACAATTATAACTGGCCGCTGATGAAAAAAGAAAATATTCGGAGGCGCTCGCGTCGACGCGCGGACGCCATTGGCCGAGGCCGCGACGCCCACCGCCCGCGGCGCGCATGCAGAACGCCTCGTCTACACAGTTTACATGTGAAATTTTAAATAACACATGGTATTATTCGACGGAATACCATAAACAATATTATTAAAAATAAAAAAATGAAAAAAAAGATTTTGAGGATCAAATTACTTATATTTCGTTGGGTACCTCACAATAAATAGTGTGCTCATTTAATAAAGCAAAACCTCATTAAACATAAACCAAAATAAAAAATTACCACAGGCCACACCGTAGAATGAAGATGTTAAACTAGATAAAAATGCAGAAATACAAACTACGGCAACGGGGTTAATGTAAGGTAATTAAAGAAACGGGCGCCAAATGTAAGGAAGACATAATAATATTAACCACTACACTTACTTAGTCTTACACCGCAGTAACCAGAGACGATCAGAAATCATAGACAAATAAAAAGTGAAATAAGTTTATGTAAAGTACCTAGAGCCTATATATTAGCTTAGTCACATCGCTTACCAAATGCGGGTTGTTATCGAAACCCGGGCTACAAGTAATATTAAAAAATCGGAAACACTTTGCCCGACATTCAGGTATCGAGCCGAGCTCTTTGCTACTCTGCCACCGAGGCGTTAAAAGTTACTAAAAATTGTACTACCTAACTTCAACAATAATATTACATAATTTGTCCAACGAAGCAGTAGTACCTACTACTAAGACGTAAAAAATATGCACATACGTATGTATAGGTAGGTAAATACACAGGGTCGTAGCGAAGGGGGGCATTGTGGGGCAATGCCCTATCTTAAAATACCAATGCCTTACCTTAATAAAATACCTTAATAATCAACTAATAATAAGCAAAGTACTGTAAAGCAGATTTAAGACGAAAAAAAATACTAGCGTATAGTGACATCTATAATGTAACAAAATTCCCTTAAATCACCACCCATCAATACGAACAACTTTTTAGTTTTAGACTCGTCATTTTCACAGAATTACGTCAAAGTAGGAGGAACGTATAATGTTATTCCCGCCACAATCTTAACCCTTGTTTTCCTCTTGGATGTTCCAAGAATTCTCCTTGAAATTTTAATAGGTTTGTTTTAAATATTCAAGTTATATGCCTTTAGTTTAATGTTTATAAGATCGTATTTAATATGGATTAACATTTTTTTAATAAGTATCAATATTAAGCCAGTGATGACTTGATTTCAATGATGGAGGCCTTAGCCCAGCTGTGGGACAGCTATATGCTATTTACTTTAGTTTTACTTTTTAATATTTTTATACTCGTAAAAGGATCGGTAAAGCCACAGAACATCATCATCATCAGCTCATTTTATGTCCCCACTACTGGGGCACGAGCCTTCCCTCTCGATGGATAGGGAGAACGGGCCATAAACTACCACGCGGGCCCAGTGCGGATTGGTGGTTGTTAACGACTGCTAATGCAGCCGGGACCAACGGCTTTACGTGCCTTACGAAGCACGGAGGAGCTGGAGGTGATACATTTTTGGTCACCCATCCGATGACCGGCCTTTGCAAAAGTTGCTTAACCTCAGTACCCGCAGACCGGGCGCGTTAACGCACTGCGCCATCGAGCTCCTCATCACCACAGAACATATCTAACTTCAAAGAACCTACAGGCAATTAGGCTCAACATGAATCATCGTAAGGTTAACCCTCCATCGAGCAAGTAAAACGTTCTCACGATCAAATATACCTAAGCTAGCTATTATAATAACAATACCGATATGATTGTTATGAATTGCAAGAGCTTTAATAAATGCTACTGTGTTTTACCGTCTTGCAGCAAATACATAATCTGCGACCAATCTAACATTGTAATACACAATACTTAAAGTAATGGATAAAAACATAGAGTAACGGCCACAGACAAGCTGCAATTACAATGACGAGTGAGGGGAAGGTAGAGGTGAAGGGGGAGTGCACGGGCGGGGACAATTAACTAATATGGCGGATTAATTAGTAGTCTAGATGCGAACGCGTTTTATTACCGCTGCCTGGGTAATTGGTTAACTAACGCATCAGCCATTGTTGTTATGCTGAAGTAGAGTAGCGAAGAGTAGCGTATCGCCTTTCATCTCTGCAAATAAAATTTTGTATATAGATATGGGCACTTACTTTATATGTCGTAAAGTTATGAAGATTAATGGTCGCCCAGTAGTAGAAATACCTATACAATGTTTGTCTAATGTAACACACACTTAACATTTTTGCACTCTTTCTGAATATACATTTTATGCCACTCTCACGATCCTCTGTTCGCGCAATGTTGGCAATGCTTAAAAAGAAGTTCAAAGTATTTTCATCACGTATTCATATTAGATTAATGATTTTGTGAAAAAACTGTTAAACTAAAAGTAAACATTTAAGAGACGAATCTTGAATTCTAAAAAAAATCTGTAAAAGCTAAATATTAGCGTTTTACCTACAAATAAAACACTTATTAAGCGAGTTACCTTATTCGAAGCCTACAATATTTGAGAGAAGCATTTCTGTTTCCGCTATGCATGTCGGTCATGATACTTCACGTTAAAGACACAACTTTTATTTTAAAAGTTTGTTAAGCAAAGGTGATTAACTAACTATATATCTATCTATCTATATATATATAAAAATCAATTGCTGTTTGTTAGTCTCGCTAAAACTCGAGAATGGCTGGACCGATTTGGCTAATTTTGATTTTAAAATATTAGTGGAAGTTCAGGAAAGGTTTAAGCGGTGAGAAGCATAAATAATAAGTAACGGAAAATATTAAAAACGACAATTTTATTTCCCAATACAAAATGATTTATTTGTTTGTTTTGTTGTCATGGAAACTGTCAAAGCGGTAGGTACGAGGTCCGCCGGGTCAGCTAGTATATAATAAGAACTGTTAGTAATTTACTTATGAACTACTTAGTTGATATTCCTATTGTTAGTCTTGTTGCGAGATATGGATCCCTGTCTGGGTAAAGGCCTCCTCCATCTTCAGCCATGATTCCCTGACAGCAGTAAAATTAAGCCTAATTATTATCTAGTTATTAAAAAAAATATATAAACCAATTGCTGTTCGTTTCGCTGGACCGATTTGGCTAATTTTGATTTTAAAATATTTGTGGAAGTTCGGGGAAAGTTTAAACGGTGAGAAACATATATAATAAGTAACGGAAAATACTAGAATCGACAATTTAATTTTCCAATACAAAATGATTTGTTTGTTTTGTTGTCATGGAAACGTCAATCTATACTAATATTATAACGAGGAAACTTTTGTATTTTTGTATGTATGTATGTATGTATGTATGTTTGCAACGAATAAACTCAAAAACTACTGGACCGATTTAAACAATTCTTTCACCATTAGAATGCTACATTAGCGCTGAGTAACATAGGTAGGCTATATTAAAAAAAAATGTCCACCCGTGCGAAGCAGGGACGGGCCGCTAGTATATTATAAAAAAAAGATTGATTTCGCTATAAGCTCAAAAATGTTTAGGAGAGAGTTTGCTGTTATCCGTAAACGGCTTTCACAGCGTCACCGGACTTTTTTGGGGGCGGCGAGAAACTTAAAGGGTTCCTCAAGCCACACTGCTTGATCACGATCAAAACAACGTCAGAAGGTTTCTAGAGGGAATGGTATAACGCAAGCGTATAAGCGTGCTCCCGCACTTCACTAGATTCTCCGAGTAGTTTGGATAGGATTGGGATGGCCTTTACAGGGTTACAATAGTGGTGTACGTTATAAGCAGATGTGTGTCTAAATCAGAGTTTATACCCTAACTATCCCAACTAATAGTAACTTAACTTAACATGCGAAAGTGAGTTTGTTTGTTTGTTATTTGTTACGCTTTCACGCGTATACTATTCAACCGATAATCATGAAATTTTCTACATAATCACACTAATATTATAAATGCGAAAGTTTGTGTGTATGTGTGTATATTTGTTGCTTCTTCACGCTGCAACGGATGGATGGATTTGGATGAAATTCGGCATACAGATAGTTTATAACCTGGATTAACACAATCTTCAGACGTTCTAGGCATCGCAGGTTTCTTAAGAACCAGAAGAAGAAGAGGTTTCTGAAGTTGACCCTGCTTGTGGCTCTGAATACAGATTTCGACTTACGTCGACATCCGTCCCATCATTATAGGGGCTGGATTGGTAAGTAGGTTGGAAGCCTTGGTAATTATTTGAAAGCATGTTCATTACCTATACCACTGACCTATTCAGAAATGTTTCTGATTGCATCACTATATCTGCGACGTTTCTGCGAGTGAGCCATTGGGGCAGTCTCCAGCGCCTTCCTTATTGAAGATTCTGCAGCCGCAACCAGTGCCGGAGCGTCCTCCTCTGATGATGTAGAGGAACTTGACGATTCAAACCTCTCCATTTTTCTATACTTATCTGAAAATTAGTGACGTATTAGGTAAAGTAATAAAAAGATTACTCAAGCCTCGGTTAGAAACCGTTACTTCTTTGAATTAGAAAATTAATACGTAAAATGGTGACGTAAGGAAAAAGAACATTTAAATAAAAAAAGAACCATTTAAAAACCGTTATTACTCTCTTAACATTATTAATCAATTCGAGGAGCTCGATCGCGCAGTGGTTGACGCGCTCGGTTTACGAGTGCTAAGGTTAAGCAACTTTCGCAAAGGCCGGTCATCGGATGGGTGACCAAAAATGTATTATCTCGAGCTCCTCCGTGCTTCGGAAAGCACGTTAAGCCGTTGGTTCTGGCTGCATTAGCAGTCATTAACAACCACCAATCCGCACTGGGCTCGCGTGGTGGTTTATGGCCCGTTCTCCCTATAGGGACATAAAATGAGCGGATGATGAAGTCATATAGTGGTATTCGCCAAGAAATCCTGCGCGGATTTTTGGTACAACCGAACGCCGTGGAAAACGAAGTGAATCACTTCTAAATTGATAGCACATTAAACAATGAAACAGACATTGACGACTACGCCATAATAACTATTAAACAAATGAAAGCCTATAAAGCTTCGAAAGACAAATTACAAGAAACACGTCATCAGATTTCCCACTTAAACCACTCAAAGTGACTGCAACAATTTTTTAAATAAAATCTTTTCTGATTCAGACACGATTCTGCCAAAATTATGTCAAATTATGCAGCGGACCTAATTTTATAATCGGCATAAGTTAATGCAGGTGATTACTACGCGATCGGCGGTGGTGAAACAATGCTCTGTTATTTAGATAAGATATTTATTATTTAAATCGGCGCGGTAAGTATAGGCGAGGATGTTGGTAATTCGGTAATGAGTGGTTGCTCGATGTTGAGTGGGCAAGGTCAACGGGACTCGAGCAGACAATTCGGCCTAAATACCTCAGTGGCGTCTAACTGTCGATATATATTAATCCGACAAAATTAGTGTATCTGCCGAACACTTAAAAATTACTGCTTGGTTGGAGAGTTGATTTGTGTGTTAAATCTTTTTGTAAATAAAATATAGCTTTGCAAATATAAAAATCAACATCACGGTTCCAATTGGACATAATGATAGACGACCTCCGATAGGAGATGGCCCAAGAAAAAGAATAAAAAAATTTAAATAAACCTATTTTTGTATATTTTTGTTACAATGCTGATTCGACTACTGAGGACACAGTTCTAAGTTTTTCTCAATAACTTTCAGGTCAGCAAATTCTTTAGTAATTTTCTTTTATGGTTGCTCATATCTCCGATAACCTGAACAAGCCGTTGCAAAATAATAGACAAACAACAATTTATTTTTCTTGTCTTTGCTCAAAACTTCTAATGTAATAACTACATAACAAAGTAACGACTGCCTAATTGTACGACCAGCATCTGGGTGCCTTTTATTTTATTTGCCGTTTGATTACGTTAAGAAGCCGTTACAAGTAATTTTCAACCAACACACATCCATACAAAATGTTGTAAGCACTACAAAAACCGTTTCACGTCATCTATCGTACCAAGTAAATGTAACACGACGTGCTACCATCTTAGAGGGCGGAGTCGCCTACAATGCGGAGCCTGTGGAGTCAAAGATCGCTAATATGTCATACCGAGAACATCATCTAGTCGCCTAGAGTAAGTTTTTTTGCCATTTGATCAAGCTTACGAAAGCTAGACTCTGTTTTGCATGGAAGCAGCGCCTTTTGATGACCAATGAGGAAAGTTAAATTTGTGCTGCACTAACAAGAACTTTCGATTTCGTAATAAAATGACAATATCAACTCGCAATGACGTTCCAAGTAATTTTCAACCAAATTCTTTATACAGTGGATTCGTCCATGCAAATTTTCGTCAGCATTCCACTTTAAATCTGTTTTACGTCACCTCGTACTACCACGAAAATGTGTCACGTGCTACCATCTCAGGAACTGTTTCACGTGACCTTTGGTAATAATAAGAAAATGTGTCACATACTACTATCTTAGAAGGCGGCATCGCCTACAATGCGGAGCCTGCGGAGTCCAAAGATGGCTAATGCCATCCCGAGGGCATAATCTGGGCATTAGCTAGTGTTTGTTTTTGTTGCCATTTGATCAAGCTAACGAAAATGAGAATTGTACGTGATCATATAGCTAGTAAACAAAACAAGAAACCGTTACAAGTAAGCCCTTACATTATTTTATGTACACTTCGCTTCAAAAACCGTTTCACGTCACCTCGTCATTCTTGGTACCAAGTAAATGTAACACGTGCTACCATCTTAGAAGGTGCAAGTCGCCCACAATGAGGAGCCGCGGAGTCAAAGATAGCTAATGCCATACCAAAAAACGTAGTAAGTAACGCTAAACAAAAAATTGTATTGCTTGGAAGCAGTGCCTCTTGGTGACAAACGAGGAGAGTTAAATTTGTGGCATACGCTAGTAAATAAAACATGAACTAGACACCCTGAAGAAACCGTTACAAGTAACTTTCAACCAATCTTTGAAACTTTAAACAGTTGATTCGCCCATACAATTATTTGTAAGCACTCTACTTCAAAAACCGTTTGACGTGAAACCTCTTGGTACCAAGAAAATGTGTCACGTGCTACCATCTTAGAGGGCGGAGTCGCCTACAAAGCGGAGCCTGCGGAGTCAAAGATCGCTAATGCCATACCGTGGGCCTGACTTCCGGCGCCCGCTGCTCACCAAATTGCTGAAGAAAGGGTGCCATTGTGAACCGATTGCAACGAACAGAGCCGCGCTGGCAATGTGTTGCCGATAGACTCATTGTGTGTTACGCACTCCTTAATTATGTTGAACAGTGAAAGGGTCATATTTTCTATTTAAGTTTAATACAATGTGTACTTTTTATATATGCTGATGTGTTTTGTTTGATGGGTTGTCGCAGAAATAAATTGCAGAAATATTTTTGGAATTTCAATAAATCACCAACATAAAATTTTCAAGGTAACTTCGTCATCAGCATTAAAAAGACTTCATGTATATTTGTATATACTTCTATTTGGACTGTTTTATTACTTTTCTGAACTGTTTTATTAAAATAAAGAAAGAAAAATAAATGAAATTAGAATGCAAAAATGCAAAATAAAACTTTTCTGCCCAAAAAAACATATTTTTTTAAAGCAAACATTCTTCATAAAAATATATTCCAATTTTCAAAGCACCCTATACCCTAGCATGTGGTGCCACCGGGCGCATTGCTATTGTTCCCTCATGAGTAGATTACTATAATCATTGCTCTGTAATATGGTAAATGATAGGCGCGCTCTCCAACTCAAAACATATGCTTTTGTAACTCGTTCGTTCCACTGGACGAGCGGGTCTACCTCGTTTTGCTTAAACTAACCCTTAAATTGGACTTTTCCTATGCCAGCTTTCTCTATGGTATTCAAATAGAACAATAGTAATACAGGGACATTTATGTCTCAATAGTTAGTAGTTATGCAACCTCTGCTAATGTAATATCATAGATTATGCAACTTCTGCTAATACAAGATAGGCAAGATTTTGGGTAACTGTATGCATGTAACTTGGTTGTATGCATCGTTACTCGTATGTAGGTAAAATGTAGTTGACTTTTAATTTACACGTTAGTATCTGTGACACTTTCTCGTGAGGAGCACATGGTGTTCTGTGGTGAGGAGCGTCATCGCGCAGTGGTTAACGCACCTGGTCTGCGATTGTTTTGGTTACGCAACTTTATCAAAGGCTGGTCATCGGATGGGTGTCCAAAAATTTATCATCTCGACTCGAGCTCCTCCGTGCTTCGGAAGCACATAAAGCCGTTGGTCCCGGCTGGATTAGCAGTCGATAACAACCACCAATCCGCACTGGGAATGAACCATGACTTTACTGCTTTGATTTTTGAATGCTCTTAAGAGCCAGTGATTTTTTTCACTGTATTTTATAAATATTTTCAGCTTAAGTGTAGCAATTATCACTTAAAATAAAAAAGTAAAAAAAATTTATACATTTTTCCTTTAATCTATAATATATAATTCTACGCAAATATTGATACGAACAATTTGAATAGGGCTCCTTTGGCTTACAAAGTAAAAGTAGATAGTGTTTATTAATTTCGGCTGGTTGGATTGAGCCACGATAGCAAAGTTAGTAGTGCACCTGACCCGGCATGTCATGGGTTGCGGGTTCGAATCCCGCTCGTGGAATTTTTTCAACACTTTGTTTTTTTTCAAATTCTAATGACTAAGTTAAGTCTAATAGCAACAATTGAATACGGACCCTGTTTCCAGCTTTCATCCCGCAAAGTTTCAATTAAAATCTACGTTAGTATGTATATGAAAACTCTGTCTAACTCTGGGCTTAAGGCGAAGGGTAAGGCACACTAGCGCCACCAATTGATAATTTGACAATTACTAACAGACCGGATCTTTTTTTAAACATTGCGTACACAACACAAAACAGGATATCGCATTTATTCACAAACAATGGCCACTGTTGGTGTTAGCCATTTATATAGCCATATATACATAAACAAACTTAAAAGTAGTGCACAATTATTAAATAATAGATGTTTGCCTAGTGTCGGAAGGTCCGCAATGTTTGAAAAAAAGATCCAGTTTAGCAGTTATCAAATTAAATCCATTAGCGGCGCTAGTGTGCCTTACCCTTCGCCTTAAAGTGCCACTACCTAATCCAGTTCCACATTAGCCAATAATGTGCGCAGCTCGTTACACAATCCAGTCTACCCACCATTGTTCAGTTGCGGATAGAAACTACCGGCCTCAGTAACAGGCTGGGAATGGATGGCATTTACATAGCCGCACACTAACAGCGTGGCAGCGCTTCAAGCGCTTCAATCGCTTCTAATTACTGCGCGTAATGCTAGAGCGCGAATCACTCGCAGTTGAGTTTTGCGGAGGCTAGCTGGTCAGCACCGTGGTGCGGTAGGGTTAGCAACCTTTTTGCTTGTATAACAACGGGGTAACGCTTTGGCTTTCATCCCTCCTTAAGAGCATTTACGCCGCACAGCAGCGCCGCCAATAAAAAAAACCATATCTAGTAATTAGAGATAGAAAATCAAATTATGCTCAACAAACTATTTGAATGAGGTAATTTAGCATTTTTACGTCACCTAATGAACATCTGACGTGTTATGGTTTAGTTAAATACGGCGCTATAGTTAAAAGTGGCCGCTTAAGCTGTAACGTCTTATTTAACTAAACCATAACATGTCAGATGTTCATTAGGTGACATAAACGCTCTTTACTAGACCACCGACCTCTGAACTAGATATCTCGGGTTCGAGTGGGGTACATGATTGTTCTAGGTTTAGTACGCCGTAGGGGCTTGTTTTAAGTCCGCCTGGCAAGCTACTACTATCTTATCTAAATATGTCGCCATAACATCAAGTTTTGTAGCATTGTTATGCTCCGACAGATACTATAGCCAGTTCCTCAATTCTTACTTATGAATTACGAAAATAATGTAGTGGCTTTTTGAATTTGAATTTTGCATTGACAATACCAGTTGAAAATAACAGTTGAATATAGGTACTTAAAACATTATTAAAAGATTGAGCGATTGCTTCATCTTTTCCATATTAGTTATTGCAGTACTAACTAAACTAATTCATTAAAAAACGTCGCTAAGCTACAATCGCTTCTAATTACTTAGGCTTAGGGTTGACAATGAAGAACCGATAAAATGTTTTAATAAATTAAGACCAATATAACGCAGATTGAAAAAGACAATAAAATCCGTATTTCGTTATGCTGAAACGAAACAAATGATGTCCACGAAAACAAAGTGACACTCGAGGAAACTCGGAGCTTGCTCTCGTGATCCTGCCTGAGCCGTTCCCGTGACACAGAAGGGATTGTTACTAGGGCAGTGAATGGATATAGGTAACTCCTCTCCCCCGTCAAAAGGGGAGAAGAGTTCAACAACGTAACCCGGGGTCATGCCTGGCCACTTGTTTCCCTAGTCGTAATATATAGTATTCGTCATCCAGTCCGATTACAGACAAAATCTTACCAGTAGAAACTAACCTAAGAAAATTCAATGCTTACAAAGGCTTTGAAGGTTTCGATTGTGAGTTTTAGCTAGAAAGTTGCAACCCTTGCAGCGATCAATCGGGTGGGATCGGCTTATTATGCAGCATCCACGAGCAACGCGGCCTGTCATTACGGCAAATGGGGGCAAATTGCGCACATCTAACGCACTGCCGCCGTCCACGCCGGCTGCCGCATGCCGCTGCGGCACCGGCACCGACATGCGGCACGGCGGCGTGAACCCGCGGCATTAGATGGTAATGCGGGCTGCACAAAGTGCCGGCATGCTCACGAGTCTTTGTTAGTCGTCAACGTAACTGCTTGCACTAGGAAGCGTATGCAAATGCGTTGTGTTGTGTAACGGTGGCGTAGTGTCGACACCTCTTTTTTATTTTATTTTTTTAAAACAGTTTTTTATAGTTATTATATTATTATTTTTAAACCGCCTCTGTGGTCTAGTGGTTAAGACCACCGGTTTAGACCCAGAAGTCCCGGGTTCGATTCCCAGCGGGGGGTACATGTTTGTGTACTCGGTTTGGTTGGTAGGGCTTGTTTGTCCGCCTGGCTAGCTACCACCATCTTATCTAAATATGACGCCATAACATCAATGTTTGTAGCATTGTTGTGTTCCGGCAGCTAGAGATAAGATAGCCAGTGCGTCACTAGTTGAGGATCCCGGGTGAAGTGCGCTTCCACCAATTGGCCTTATCATCACTTAACATCAGGTGAGATCAAGGCACTGTGCTTACCCGTAAATATAAAAAAAAAAATCTTTTTCACGACCTCCGTAGCCGAGTGGCTTGCACGCCGGACTTTGTGCGGCGCTCGGCGGGAATCGAACCCGGGACCTCAGAGATCTGAGGTCCCGGGTTCGATTCCCGGTCGGGTTAGTCTCGAAAACGAACTTTACGATGTTGTGTCGGGTCTAGGTGGTTGTGGTTGTTTCTGATTTCCCTAGAGTGCTTTAGCTACTTACATTTTGGGATCAGAAAAATGTATTTGATGTTGTCTAATATTTATTTAGTTATCTTTGAGTACCTACTTATAACAAATAAAGTATGTATATACTTTACCGTAGCTTTACCTATTTAACCTTATCATATCCTAAAACTAAAAGCAACAAATCCTAAACTAAACAAAATATACATAGTACGGAGTAAAAACTTCTTTTTAGGTTTCTCATTGTCATTTTCTTTTGTTTTGCTTTAGATTTTTGATTGCCATCATGGTTGCTGATTTGGTATGTTAAATCTAAATGGGTGCCAAGTTAGGATAATATATTGAAGCCTAAGGTCTAACTTGGCTAGTTCTCATATACGAAAATACCGACTAAAAGAGTCGTGGAAGAGCCCTATGTTCGACGGCTAGTTTCGACCAGCCAGCCAAATTTCCGGAAGAATAAAATAAGAACTTACAGTTTTAGAACTTGCGAAGGCTATAATATAATTCGTATATGAAACATAGCCAAGTCAGACCTTAGGCTTTAATTATTTAATTATTTATAAGCGATGTGCGCTAAACATTGAAATAATAATAAATACTAAATACCAGTTAATAATAACGTAATAAATACGAAAGTCGTCTATACTGTTAGTTATAGGAACTAAAACTGATATGATTGGATAAAAAAAAATTAAGGGTGGTATTCCACTCGTTATAGGTATATTCACGTGAAGATCTTAAAATCCACATAAATACCGGCTGTCATCGATTTTGATTGCTGATTCTTACATTACAGGCATCTATATTTAAGTGTTCCTAATAAAATCACTTAAGTAATTGAAAAAATATATAATAAATTGATAAAAATTTACTAGTTTCTGATTTATTCCTTTGTATTCGCCTACCTATCTGGATGCCAAATTTGAACTTTCTAGGTCATCTGGAACTGGGTTAGAGTTTTTATCTATAGATCAGTCAGTGATAAAAATGTCGATATTTGAACGTTAAAATTATTTAAATATCCGTTTGAGGTGTGTTTATGAAATTTGGAGCACATAATATGTATCTCGCAAGTCTCAATATATGAACCAAATTTGACATGTTTATGTGAAATAGTTTTTGAGTTATGAGGGGGTCAAAAGTGGCTCCAAATGGTTCGTGTAATATTACACACGGTGCTGCTCGCCAAATCTGTTAGCTTGAACTTGGCTTGACACGCTGCCGCGTGTCTGATGTTGACAATCAAATATCTAAAGCAAAACAAAACAAAATAATGAGAAAAGTAGAAAAAATATAAAACCTAAAAGAAGTATTTACCTACTCCGTATACTATACCTACATAATACCTTATAGTTTGGGTTGCCACCTTTTTTCAGGACAAATAAAGTATTTTTTCATTTTGTTAGAACAAAAATAGAGTACACAAGGATAAAAAAGAGTATTTATTTATTTGTTCTTAAAAACGTATTTTTTGTTGCTCTTTGCGACATTTAACAAATATTTTGTGGTTGTGGATACCAGTTTATGTAGTCTCAAAAGTACTCATAACGAGTAACGCGCCAGTAACAATCAGTTTTACGTAAAAAGAGTAGACGTGTGTCGCTCTTTAGGGAAACGACTCAGTGTTCCGAAACATGAAACTGATATGATTGTTCCGGAACAGTTGCCCAGTGTAAAATGTTTCATTTGGAACTCGCTTACTGCGGCCGACGAGGCGACGAACGCGACTCGACGACGCGGCGACGAGCCGACAGACTGAACGACAAGAGCGAGTGATGAACTGATGAGAGAGAAGCGAAAGCGAACTTCGCGCGCAACAGTGTATGTGATGTTGTGGAAGAGTGACTGAAATAACGATATAAGAATAAGAGTTCCGGCCTAACTCTAAATAGTCGTCGAACGACTTTAAAAGACGATAAAGTCTCAAAAATACTTTTATTTTAATTTTAATATGTAGATATGTATTGTAGAGTGTACATACTTGTATATGACAATCAATGTATATAAAATCATTTTTTAAATACGCCAGCTACCAACATGTTAGTAGATAAACTAGCTGTCAGTCCTAAGCCTGAAAAAGTACCTATAAAGGAAAATCGATTTTATTCTTTGTTATAAGATATTCAGTAAACAAAAAAATCATTATAATAAAAAAATCGACGTGGTTTCAGTTGCAAGTTCCACATCTGATACAAATCTGCGTAAATATTAAGTTACTCTGTTTCAAAAAACTCGATGTTCCAATTGATCCAAATGAAACATATCACTGATTCGGAACATTGTACTGATGCAGATGCAAATGTTTCAATCTTTTTAGGGATACGTTTTTCCCACGACTAAAAAAGAGTATTTTAGCGTACTTTATTGGTGTCGTAGATTATAAAGTACGCCTACATGAAAAAGAGGACAATACTCTATTTTAGAGTACGGGTGGCAACCCTACTTATAGTCATCATCATCAGCTCATTTTATGTCCCCACTGCTGGGGCACGAGCCTTCCCTATAGATGGATACGGAGAACGGGCCATAAACCACCACGCGGGCCCAGTGCGGATTGGTGGTTGTTAACGACTGCTAATGCAGCCGGGACCAACGGCTTTACGTGCCTTCCGAAGCACGGAGGAGCTCGAGATGATAAATGTTTGGTCACCCATCCAATGACCGGTCTTGCGAAAGTTGCTTAACCTCAGCACTCGCAGACCGGGCGCGTTAACCACTGCGCTATCGAGCTCCTCATATACCTCACATACCTTAAAGTAATAATTTTTAATTTTTTTTTATTCTTAGCTCGGCAAATGCCTACTCCATCTGATGTTAAGTGGAAACGGAGTCCAGACGCAAGGACAACTGGTGCTGCATGAAAACAACGCAGCATCGGTCACCCTCGTCCTGCCGGTCCACAATAAGTTTGACTTCTTGGCGGAAAAGTGATGAGTCATGTCTGCGGTTTTGTTTTATTGTCTAAAATATGTCGAGTTTTATTGTGAAATAAATGGTGGAGTGTTGGCAATAAAACAAAACAGTGCAACGTCACTTTTCAAATTCTCTCAAGAAGTCCGCGTGAGATCTTAGTAAAGCCCCACATCTTTAGGGGTTGGGGGTATATCATTTCTCACTTCTCATTACTATTAACATTCATCATCTTCTATATTAAGAAAAGAAATATTATCTATATAAATTACTTGTAAGAAAATTACTTTGACGCTAAAATTAAATGTGCTAACCTAACCGCTTAAGGCCATCAACTAAAAAAAATGTACTAAGTTAAAGACACTATAATGGGTATAATATCTAAAGAGGTACAATATCGCATTTTATGGGGGAAGATCTAACGAATAATCGTATTTCATGGGGGAATAATTCGGTGTCGCAAACATCAATTTACCAGTTAAAGACATGCACATCTGCATAAGTATTCATTTATGTTTGCACGAAGGTGCAGACGATACCCAACAATTCATATTCATTCAAGAACATCATCTAATTGTCGTAACTCTGTAATTTGTGGTAATTTGCGTAATAACAACCGCCTTTGTGGTTAGGTCATGACTGGGCAAGCATACTGACTGAACTACTGACGTAGCTGGTGGTAAGTGTAGATACTGTATTACCGCGGTTGTCTATTGTCATTCCAATAATTATTCGAAATTAAACGTCCAAATAAATAGTAACCATAAAGTTTTGTATCTGTAGTGGCAACTTTTTAGTAGGTATTATCGAGGTAAACTAATATTATGAGGTTTTAATCTCAACACGAGTATTTCACAATTACTTAGGTGGGGTCGTTTCTCATTTAAGTACTTGGAATGTAAGGTTTGTGTTAATAATACCATATTTATTTATTTAATTAATTTATTAATGACGGGAGTTTAGGAAAAAACGATAAATAAATATAAATTTATAAGTAAAGACAAAGAGTTCTACGTTACGTATTTTTATTTTTCTTTATATACTTAGGTACAATCAGCGATACTTCATATAAGTATACGTATGAGTCTTAATGAAGTATCGCTGATTGTACCTAGAATAGCTAGAATAATGGTGGATTATTAACCGTTAAGTGTTCGTGAGTGTGCATGAGTGTTGTTGTTGGCAAATGAAACAAAACAGTGCAACGTCACTTTTCAAATTGTCTCAAGAAGTCCGCCCGAGGACTTAGTAAAGCCCCACATCATTACCCACATCTTTACTGAGATACTCGAGGAGTTTGGGGGTATATCGATATAGAATATAATTTCTCACTTCTCACTTCTATTATCTTTCACTTCTATTATCATTCATCATTTATTTATTTTATTTATTTATTTTAATAAGAAAACCAACAGCGTTACAAAATGTATACAATTTTTTTAGGTAGGTAAAGAGTAAGGCCAATTATAGGTTTCCCTGTTTAAATTAATACAAACTTACTACTTAAAGAACAGAAGCCCATATGATTAACACATTAAGCTGTTGTTGTGCATCCGTAATTAGGTACACTAATAAATATAAGAAAAATACTAAAACAAAACATTTACATAGATTTTAATGTGTTTTTAGATGAAAAAAAGAGAATAACACTAATACGCACCACGTAGTTACTAAACTCATTGATAAATACGTATAAATAATAATAAAATACTTACAAATTAAAAATATTTTTGGTAATTATAATAATATAACAATACGGAACCCGTTCTTGTTTTAGTGAGTACGTAATTTGTTTATAATATGTTTTTTGAAACTAACTTTGGAGTGAATAAACATGTCGACATCCGCAAACTTGGTATTATATGTACGGGCGATACGCGTTATGACACTATTTTTGCCATAGTTAGTGGCTGAACGAGGAACATTGAGCAAGGGGGTATGGCGTGTGCGATAGGTGGGTGCATTGAATCCAATCCCACTCAGCAGCTGAGGACAATCAATATTATCATTAAAGATATCGTATAGTAGACACATGTCGAGAAGATAACGCCTGTCTTCCAAGCTCAGCAAGTTATGTTGTTCGCAACTGTCTTTATAGGATGACGATGAAATACGCAAGCGATAGTTAAGATACCGCACAAACCTCTTTTGAATTTTTTCTACGTTATTTTTATATATTTCATAATAAGGATTCCAGACACAGCTTGCATATTCTAAAGTACTTCTGACAAATGCGTAATACACGGATTTAATAGCGATTGGATCACGGAAAGGCTTACAGGCACGAATCACAAAACCGAGGTTTTTGAAAGCTTTAGTTGTAATAGTATCAATGTGGTTTTGAAAAGATAGCTTGTTATCAAAAAGAACACCAAGATCACGGATTATGTTGACTCATCATCAGGAAAGAAATATTGTTTATTTATACTTGTTAGAAAAATTACTTTGACACTGGCTAAATGTGCTAATCGCACAAAGCCATAAACTAAAAAAAAAGTATACGTATATTGTTGGAGGGAACTCGGAACTTTAAAATTCATATTATATTGTTATATTGTGCTTGTTACATTATTCTTCTAGTGGTGGGTTATGGTCCGACCTCCCCACCCAACTAACATTTTGGTAATAAGAATAAGTTATATTAATGGTGTTACATATTATGACAACAACTAAATACATAATATATATAAGTGTTAACAATAAATCACAATCAAAATGAATTGCCTTGTAATGATAGACGAGATAAATTGCAATGTGCTACAAGTACTAATGTATTAAAGTTCTCGTTTTCACTAGTAACGAGATCTACTTATTTGTTGCAATTACTTAATCCATAAAAATGTGTAAGATGTAATTTAAATATGAATAAAGCAGTCAATAACAGACCATGACGTTATCGCTACGTTACTTCAATAACACTGTTAGAGTACCAAGTAGGTAAATCAAATCAAATCAAAATATATTTAAAAAAAAATCAATTACTCAAATACAGAATAATATGAAAAATACGAAACTTTGGAGAAAAAGGGAGAGCCTCCAGAGTTTTTTGCCAGCTCTACTTGGTCAAAGCAAAGATTGGGACGAAGGCTATCACATAATCCAAACTGGTGGTAGACTCATTAGTTTAATTTAAACAAAGTTTTAGTGTACTAAATTGTTGTTTGGAGTTTGTAGTTTAGACGTTTATATGTGCCTGTGCAGGCGTAAATAAAATAAAATACTAAGATACAAAATTTTTCAAAGATTTTTCTAACTGCAAGTACGTATTTTTTCTATATTTTTACAATAGTTCTATTATTATTATTCTTTCGCATGATGTGTTTGCATCTAGAAGAAATATGATTATATTCAAATAACCACATTGTATTGTTTCTAACCATGTTTGTTATTATTATTTCAGTTTTGCAAACCAATAAAAAAAAAAAAAAAAAACAAAAAAAAAAAAAAAAAAACTATCACGAGTTAAGTGTGTTACCGCGGTTGAAGTCGCGGTCGGTCACCATTATACAGGGTGACTGGAAATTAGTGGCGGAGCCGTTAAGGGGAGGTAGTCTAGGGTTATTCCGACAGATATCACTACGAGACCTACCGTCCTTACTTAACCCTTTCCTAGATATTCCTACTTAAAGAGTGTAACCCAAAAAATCGTACAAAAAATTTTCAAATAGTAATAAATCCAAAAAAAAACGTGATTTTGGCCTACTTTTTTTTGTTTTGAAACAAAGATATTCTAAATAAGTAATATTAATTGTTAAATCTCCGTAACTGTCATTATTTAATGCAAAAACTGCTAAACAAAAACGGAAAATGTAAAAAAAATACTTTGATGGCTGATAAAACTTCAATTTATTAAAAAAAGTCACTCTTTATTATTACGTACAAAATAATTAAAAAACTTCTACGTTTCGTACCCTTTCGAATGAGATATTAAAGTCCAAAATCGGTTAAGGAACAATGAAGATATGGTTAATGGAAAAAACCCGTAGAGCCCGTGTAGAGTCCTTTGTTCCGAAAACAAAGGACTCGGTCGACGCGCACGAGTCGAGATTGCCCCTCCCTCTTGCTCAGTCCGCTCTTACGGTTTACTGTGTTCGGATGTGCTTACTTTCTCTCAGTTTTGATTTTTCTAACGACTTGGCTTTTTCCTGGACTTTTGTATTTGATTCTCTTCCCGACAACTTGGACTGTTTGCTGTTTTCTGTGACTCCTTACGATTTGGCTGTGTGGTTTATCGGACCAATAATGGCAGAAAGAACATCGTTTAGTAACGAAGAATACGCAGATATTCTTTTTTATTACGGAGCTGCCAGAGGAAACGCTGAACAAGCTCGTCGTGAATATGGCGAAGTATTCCCTAATCGTCGACTGCCTGATGCCCGCGTATTCTCCCGAACCTTCCGGCGGCTGCGGGAGCGCGGAACCGTCGTAAGATACCAAGGTAAGAGAAAGTTATTATTATTAAAGCATGTTCAAACCAGAGATTTCTCCATACAAAATGTAGTTCCTTCCTGTACAGGCCACTCTACATTACTGCGCCGCCGCTAGTTTCCATACATGCGCTATAACAAGGTTTTGTTCTAGCGCTTTCGATAATTGTCCAGCTATAAAAATAAACCTTTCCTATCACTCTTATTAACGTGCCCTTTAAATTGTAAGATTGCAAAACAAATGTCGCTGTCCAAATTAGTCAGTGCAAAGACTCGCAGAGATGGGTGCCATAAATCATACAAGTAAGATAACGGATATCACTTCACACTGAAGCGCGCTATTATTGTTTACAATTTTTTGTCGAAGTCGATGGATTTTGGTAGAGCTTTTGTAAGAATTTGTATTGTGCGGTCATTGTTGACGCACATTGCACTATGTCGACAGACGCATTCCTACTAGAGAAGTGATTCATGTTATGGTCCAACCGACGTGAGTCTTTGCGCGGAGCCACACCAACCTAAACAATAGCCATGGTAGTAACACTTAATTAAAAAAACTTTTTGTTTTTAGGTGACGCAGGTAGACCTCGACTGGATGTCGGGGACGACGAAGAGGAAATTTTAAATTATTTCCGAAGAGACCCTACGCTGTCTACACGAATGATAGCTCGCCGTATGGGACGCTCTCAATGGAAGGTGTGGTACACTCTTCACGAAAATGACCTCCATCCTTACCATTACACACCTGTTCAGGCTATAGAAGAAGAAAGGGACCCTTTAAGAAGAATGCAGTTTTGCAGATTTTTAATAAATGCGGACGTTGAAGATAGAAATTATCTCAGAAGAATTTTATGGACTGACGAGTCCAAGTTTGATAAGGACGGCATTACGAATTATCATAATGCTCATTACTGGAGTGAACGAGCCATGGGTAATCCACACCTAATAAGACAAAAAGGTTCACAGAAAAGGTTTAATCTAAATGTGTGGATGGGTATAATTAATAACCGCTTGATTGGACCACATTTCCTACCGCAAAACCTCGATGGGGTTGAATATGAAAATTTTCTGAGGAATGTATTTTTTGAATTAATGGAAGATGTGCCGCTAGAAACGAGGCAAAACATGATATTCATGCATGATGGCTGTCCGGCGCATTTTAGGCTAGCTGTGAGAAGTTGGCTAGACCAACACTTCCCCGACCGATGGATAGGTAGAGGTGGTCCAATACCATGGCCGGCACGTAGCCCCGACCTCACACCCATGGACTTCTTCGTGTGGGGTCGAATGAAAACTTTGGTTTATGCCACTGACGTCCCTGTACCAAACGTTGAAGACTTGCGCAACAGAATAATCAACGCAGCGCAGGAAATACAAAGGGAGCTTACAGACTCAAGGGTTGTTAAAACGGGTGTCGTAAGAAGAGCACGAGCTTGTATTAGAAATAATGGTGGGCACTTCGAAAATGAACTGTAGACAGTTTTTTATTTAATAAATTTTTATTCTTCAGTAGTTTGGTTTTTTCTTTCATTTTTATTATTACTCTTATCTTGATGGTTCCTTAATCGATTTTGGACTTTAATATCTCATTTGAAAGGGAACGAAACGTAGAAGTTTTTTAATTATTTTGTACGTAATAATAAAGAGTGACTTTTTTTAATAAATTGATGTTTTATCAGCCATCAAAGTATTTTTTTTACATTTTCCGTTTTTGTTTAGCAGTTTTTGCATTAAATAATGACAGTTGCGGAGTTTTAACAATTAATATTACTTATTTAGAATATGTTTGTTGCAAAACAAAAAAAAGTAGGCCAAAATCACTTTTTTTTTAGGATTTATTACTATTTGAAAATTTTTTGTACGATTTTTTGGGTTATACTCTTTAAGTAGGAATATCTTGGAAAGGGTTAAGTAAAGACGGTAGGTCTCATAGTGATATCTGTCGGAAAAACCCTAGACTACCTCCCCTTAACGGCTCCGCCACTAATTTCCAGTCACCCTGTATAACCAAGTACACAAGCTGAACGACAAATGCCATCCACCGTGACATAACTCAGAGCTTTCACCACAACGTTCCACCACTAACTCCCAAGGGTAGTACCTACATACCGCAAGAGTCACATAACAGATGAATTACCCGCACCGTGGAGCGTTCTAACGAGCGGAGTGACATCAGAAATGAAAATTATTTTTAATCGGGCCCAATTGGCGGCGTGACGGTCGTAACAACCGGCCCGGCGCTGGCCGAGCGTGAACTTAATTAAATGGTAGCTTTGACAACCACGGACGTTCATTGTACTAGTACTTACCTAAGGCGGTTGGCCTGGCAGCCTCTAGATATACAGCTTGTAGGTACTACAATGGAATGTAAAGTTTTGCAGACGTAAGCTTATCACGTAGTTCACTTAATTTTAATATGACTAAATTAACTAAATGGTAGCTTTGACAACCAAAGACGTTCAGGTGCACTAGTATCGACGCATCTAGGTACATACAAGTCTATGAAGCAGTTGGCATGACAACCTCTAACCTCCAACTACATCTTGTAGTTATAAAGGATGGAATGTAGCGTTTTGCGGACGTAGAGTTGTCCAAGTACGCTTATCACTTAACAAACGTATCTTCAAATTAAGAATGGAATAAAATTGAATTAGTATTAAGATTAACTTAATAAATGGTAGCTTTGACAAACACGGACGTTCGGTGCCGACGCATCAGGTATGTCTATGTAGCAGTTGGCATGACAACCTCAGACTATAGCCGTAATGGATGGAATGTAACGTTTTACAGACGTAGAGTACGTGGTGACTATTACTAAATCTTTGGTAGAGTCGTTCAATGAACTAAATTTAAAATCGGCTAATTTCATTAAGGCATAGCTTTGACAACCACCGACGTTAGAGCCAGAAAATATAATGCAATGTAACGTTTTTGGACGTAGAGTCGTACAAGTCTGAATTCTGAACTAAAATGTGGGTTTCAACATTGGATAACTTAATTAAATAGCAGAATTGACAAACACGGACGTTCAGTGCGTTAGTACCTAGCCAGTTGACGCAACCTCAAACTACCTACAGCTTGTAGCTATAATGATATTGTATCGTTTTGCGGACGTAGAGTCGTCCAAGCAAACTTAATTCCGAATTAGAATAGGCTATTTAACATACCTAAGTTCTTTAGTGTTTTCTTAAGTTTTCTACGCGAACATTACTCATTGAAATGATACAGTTTATACAGATCACAGACCGTTCCAATTGAGGGTGAGAAACGTCAATAGAATAAGATTAAAATAATGTATGTAAAACATTGTTTGGAAAGTGTTTTTTAATGATAACAATGTCTAGACATCGTTAAAGTTGTTTGTCAATAAAGAGTATCGTAGAGATTCATAAAAATAATCAAAGAATAATCATCTATGTCTACTTGGTTGAGTAATTTGTATTCGCGCTTCAAAACTCATAAAACTAAACGTGGTAAGTATACCTAAGTAGACTTCCCTTGTCGCTGGTCAATATTCATTTGGTCAGGTCGATTTTATTCTGTAAACCTGTATGATTGATTGACCATAATTGTTGATAAATACTTATTTGTGGACTCTAATTGCCCTTAACATTTTATCAACAAAATATTCTTTCATCTTCATCAACTCATAAGTTTCAACATAATTATCGTCAACTCCATTTATTTTAAGTTTCAGTGGCATCTCGCAGACATAATCTCCCTTATTAACAATGATTAAGAAGTACATCAAAAACTTATTCGACCAATTTGCAACACTTGCGCTTCTGTACGCATCATTATACCAATTTAGTACTTATATTGTTCCTATTGCAGGTTTTATCATGTTTTGACTGGTTTGCCTAACCGTGTAATCACTACTGAAATATTTCAGCCCCACTTACGGTAATTTCGCGCATTAAGCCACTATCGTGTACGTAATTACCTACGTATAGTCGAAACAATACAAAAATAATAAAAACGAATCGGGCGTAGGTCATTTGCATTTCCGACGGTAGTGGGGAGGCGGGCTTATTCCCTCCGTTGATGGTTTCAAGCTGGTGTTAGAGCGAGAGGTGTAGCCGTCGACGTGGCCAGCCCCGTTCTTCGTACTAAATTATTATTTTGATTACGTTTAATTTGCATACGGCCGGTGGACCGCTCGCCCGCGGCTGCCGCGGCGTCCTAACGAGCCCTGTACTTTTCTGTAATGTTTTCGCCATTTCCAACAAAATTCCTCACAAATCATATAATTTCAGGGATCATCATGGTTATTACGAAGAAGCGTCCGTAGTCCTCGTACCACTGTAATGGGCCGGCCGATGTTCAAATTCTTGATAACTACGAGTTATCAACATAGAAACCTTCCCAAGTGGGCTTAATAACTCGGCGTCTTCAATTATTGGTAATATCGAATGTTTAAACGTTGTTAGGTAGCCGACTGGCCGGTTGGGAATGAGACCGCTTATACATTCTAAGGTCACATTTGAGCCTCGGGCACTTTCCGATTTGTCGCACAGACTCTGCAGTTAGCAATGATTGCTTGTAGATGATAGCAACATCTAGATCCTGCTTGATAGATCTTGTTTATTAGCTAGAAAGTAAATTATGGTTTAGTATTTAAAGTCATAGTACGTGATTGAGGAGTTCTATGGCGCAGTGGTTAACGCGCCCGGTCTGCAATTGCTAAGGTTAAGTAACTTTCGCAAAGGCCGGTCATTAGATCTGTGACTAAAAATGTATCATCTCGAGCTCCTACGTGCTTTTGAAGGCACGTAAAGCCGTTGGTCCCCGCTGCATTAGCAGTCGTTAACAACCACCAATCCGTTGGGGCCGCATGGTGGTTTATAGCTCGTTCGCCCTATCCGTCCATAGGCAAGGCGCTTGTTTTAGCGGTGGAGACATAAAATGAGCTGGTGATGTGACGTCATTAAAATTAATATGATATATATATGAGGTGAGGTAAGTGAATGCGTGTGCGGAGGTGAGGCGCGCTACCGTGCAGCGCGCGCGCATTGGCGCCGGCCGGCCCAATGGGCGGCGCGCGCCCCGCCCCCGCCGATTTGACGTCACGCTAGCTTTGTTATAACCACAGGTTTTATTGCTGCCTGAAAGCAACATTGACGTGAATAGTTTCAATTTGTGGCATAAACAATGTATAAACATGTTTGTGTATGTGGAAATTATAGAGTAGGGTAAAAGCGGGATAGATGCCACAGTGGGATAGGTGCCGCATTTTTAAAAAACTTAGGTAACTTCCCAGAACCTCAGTAAATAATTAGTTAAATATGAAGCTTAGGCGCCACAAACTTCATCCCCTGCAGATCGTTTTGCAGAACAGATGCGTCTCGCCTGTACTATGTGCAATCATCTCCGCGGCAAACGACACAAACGCCTCAGAGTTTCAGACATAAATTTTTACGGCTGAATAACTTTAAAAGTTATGAAATCCCTTTCATTATTATTATATAATTATACTGGCACATTGAGAATGACATTGAGAATTGACACCTAGGTGTCAATTATCTATCTGTTGTATTTAGTATAGTTTAAAAATAAAAGGGCATCTATCCATACATATATCAAAAAGGATAGACGCCTAATTTTTTATCCCCATACCCTTATACAATAGGTCAGTGTGTTTTTGATAATATTTTAATTACTATTTTTAATCAGATTGTAGAACCTCTTGAGCCTGATGAAGCTGAACGACAAACACACACCCTTGCCTTAGACTACATCGCCAAATCCGATAGGTACCAACTCCATTGGACTGGGTATCCTATAATCTTTTGATCGATCCTGAGATTTTTTTAAATATTAGCGACAGCGCTTTGTGCGAAAAAATAAAAGAAAAGAGAGACATTGCTGAAAGGAAGAAAACATAAGGAAAAGCAAAGTAAGTTAGTTAGTTAGATTCAATGAATAATGTGTCTTATTTGGCTACATGAAATGTGTAGGTATACTTTTGCTCAAGATGTGGAAAATTTAGAGCACTTTGCAGCTCAACCTAATTTAAAGTTTTATTTTAATTTAATCCTTTGATTTATGAAAATTCAAAGCAACTAGTTACTAATGTCCAATTATGATTGTGCACGTTAAAACTTAAATGTAGAATTGTATAAATGTCAATTGTAAAATTTTTATTTAGGTATTAGACAAATTTAAGTTTATTACAATTGGTGTGAGTGTGGGAAACATTTATTTATTTATTTATTTATTTATTAATATTAAACATTTTTATTACGTATTTTACTTATTTAATTCCATAGGGCATCTCTCCCACACCACAGGCACCTATCCGCATTAGCATTTTCATGGTGAGGCATCTATCCAAATAGGTAGGCATCTATACTAAAAAAAAAAGGTTCTGCTAAAACTCAATTTCTGCACAATCAATAATTGTTTGGTCAACAAAAACCAGTCGTTATGTAATAAGTCGTTGTGTAATAAGATGAAAGACTGAACTCGTTATCTTTAAAAGAATTATTCTTGGAAAATAAATAAGTTTTAAATTACGAGACTCTTTCAAATAGTGAGGCGTCTATCCCGGTTTTACCCTATGTTGGCGGCTTGCGGTAGATACGTATGGATCAGACATGTTAAGTAAAAATCTAAGTTTATTTTAGCTAAGTGTTTTGACATATAATATATATTTAGATACTTTCCTAAATTGAAAAACTAAATAATTTCACATGTTTGTTTTGTCTCTAGTAGATCTACGAGTAGTAGACCGATGATGGGCTCTATTTTATAAACTTTATATATTTTTTCATAACAAATGTAGAGACGTGGTATTTCAACAATTTTCGTATGTAAATGAAAAAGCCGTATAATTTTATATATGTAGGTAGGTACTTAGATTCGTTCTAAGCATATAAATTACACAGAAATGTGTTAATAATTATAATAATTACGCATTCACTTTATAAAATAGAGTTAAAATAAGCTTTACTAAGATTTCATATTTTTTTGTATAAAAAATTTAGACCCGAGCCTTTTGACGAATAATTTTTATATAGGTATCTAACTAAGTACCTACTTAGATTTGTAATAAACGTACCTTTAAACAATCTGGTAATCTAAAAACATAATAAGATATCCTGCAGTCAATTCAAAATCAAAAGGCTATCAATTCAATAAGTAGGTCGGAACTCTTTGATCGATGGCATTTACTTCAGCTATTTGACATATAATAATGAAGTACAGTCGGTTATAGTTAGCGACCGTTACAGCTATAGCTCTAGACGCAGACCATTGGGGACAATTGCCGCGCCCCCGGCACTCGATCGGGCTTCGCCGGCCGATATCTGGGGCTCCAGTGCGCTTAATAATATAATCGCGCCCCGCGGCGTGACGCGCTCCTACAGGGTGACCACTTAGATCAATAATAATACTAGATCCCTTTTATTATTTGAGAGAGTTGGCTGATTTCCTCGTCATGGACTTTTTGGGGGTGGCGAGAAACTTAAAGGATTCCTCAAGCCGTGTAAAACGAGGCACCGTGAGAGGTTTTCTAGAGGGAACTGTATCACGCACTAATGCGTGTCCCCGGTCCCTACTAGCATCCGAGGGGTTGGGATCGGTTCAACAACCCGTGAGGACTAGATTCCTGATAAGCGCTTCAAAAACAGTCCCAGAAATTAAACATTATTGGTTTAGCAGCCTTTCTTATTTCAAATAAAGGCTAATTACAGTAGGTATTACGTATAGATGTTTGACAATCCTAATTGATCTTTGACCATTTGAATTCTAACCGCCTCTGTGCCCATCCCAGGATCGATTCCCAGCAGCAGTACATACGTGTTTGTATGCTCAGTTTGGTTAGTGGTAGGGCTTGCTAGTCAGCCTGGATAGCTCCCTAAATATGTCGCCATAACATCAAGATTTGGAGCATTATTGTGTTCCGGCATGCTAGAGATAAGAAGTGCCAGTGCCTCAGTAGTTGAAAATTTTGGAAGAAGTGCGCTTCTACTTCGGGATAACTCGAGATAGCGAATGACAAGGTCGGTATGGTCACCCTAGGAGGCAGCAGCGATTAGGAGTCGGCGATCGGATACGCTGTCGCCAATTGATTTGTCCCCGCGGCGCCGCGCTCGGACGCACCTGACCGCATCGGACGAACACAATTTGCACAATACGGTACACACGCCTGGACATCAGACTTCCATTAACTGTCAAATTTGGTCAATAGACTTTGAACTTTATGTGTATGGCATATGGTTGAAAATTTATTGAAGACTATTGACAGCTTTGGATAGGCTGATGAGCAGGCGTCTGTACCTATAAACCTTTTTATGTTATCGCCTCTGTGGTCTATTGGTACCAACGGTCACAGTCGCAAAGGAACCAAAGATACATGTACACAGTTTGGTTGGTAGTGGGACTCGTTTTTCTACACATAAGCTACCACCATATATTTTTTTTCCTTTAGTTGATGGCTTCGTGCGATTAGCACATTTAGCCAGTGTCAAAGTAATTTTTCTTACAAGTAATACATGAATAAACTATATTTCTTTCCTGTATGATGATGATGAATGATAATAGAAATGAGAAGTGAGAAATGATATATCCCCCAACCCCTCGAGTATCTGAGTAAAGATGTGGGGCTTTAACTTAGTAAAGGACTTATCCTCGGGGGGACTTCTTGAGAGAATTTGAAAATTGACGTTGTACTGTTTTGTTTCATTTGCCAACACTCATGCACACTCACGAAAACTAAACGGTTTAATCACATTAATATTCCACATAACACAAATTTTAGAAAATAAAACAAAACCGCAGACATGACTCTTACTTTCCCGCCAAAAAGTTTACCACCATCTTATATGAATATATCGCCATAACATCAATGTTAGTATTCATTGTTGTGCTCCGACAGATATCCAACCATGCCATCCGAGGTTTTTCCATTGAGCTACGACATGGATTCTTTCAAAAGGGGAGTAAAGAGGTTTTTCTCAGGTCAGCAACACAAAAAGCAACACCTGTGATGTTGCTGATGTCCGTGGGCGGCGGTGACCGCTGACCATCAGGCGGCCCGTCTCCTGCTTGTTTGCAGACTATCAATATATTTAAAAAAAAACAGTTTCTCAGTAAATTTTTACTTTTTATTTTTAAGTGTAAATTGCTACACTTAAGCTGAATTAAATATTTTTATATAAAAATACAGTGAAAACATTACAAAGTAAAAAAATACAGCGGAAGACCCAGGTTCGTTTCCTGGCTGGGTCGGGTGGGCGTTTAAGTTTTTCACTGTATTTTTATATAAAAATAGTTTCTCAGTAGTTGAGCATTCCGGGTAAAGTGACCACCATTTCTTCTTCCACTTTCGACTTTAACATCACATAACATCAGGTGAGTTGAAAACAAGCGCTTTCTTGTAGAGGAATAAAAAAAATTTATTTACAACTTTACTCAAGAGAACATTTAGATGTTGCCTATAGATTCGACGACGCAAGCAGTTGGATCTACTAGATCGTACCACAAGAAATGAGCGCGCTTTTCTGCTCCGGTTACCTCTGGTGAACAGAAAATGTACTTAAATTAGTCTTATGAGTACCTACTACCTACTGGATACAAACGCAATGCGATTCACAAAATCACGAGTTAATCAAGAACATGTAATATTATGATTTTAGATGAAACGTGTAAGGTATGATTTTTGATGTGTAACATCTTTCCGCTCGCCTTCTATATTATACAATTTGTGGGAGTGATTTCGTAGAAATGGGACGGAAGTACGTAACAGAGTTATCTGTAACAGCCACCAGTGAGCGACACTTTAAGTCCAATGTCCGTTGTAGGTAGAAATATTTGTGGGAGTGATTTTGTAGAAATGTGATCGTAACAGTGTGATACTGCCGCACAATTTATGAACGGATTAAGTACAACTTACTGTGTACTGTAATCACAAATTATGATATTTGAGGTGCTGACATTACGATCTATTTTCTCGAAACTGTTCACTTAATCTTTACTGAGTTCATAAATTGCGCGGCAGATAGGATGTGTCAGGGTATGTTCTGATATGCACTGCGAGCACTGTAAGGTGTGACGTAAATTTAGTACAGACCTATACTGCGAAGCCGTTCCTTTATACACTACTACAAAACATACATAGTTCGGCTCGAGTCCATACAAAAACGATTTTCTACGCCATCTTCAATTTAAATGTCGTATGTACATTCAGGACTACACACTGCGTTGCAAACATTTCCATTTCTTGCCATTACACTTGCGAAGAGATATGTTCAATATTGCATTACTCCTGAAAATATTTCAAGGTAATGTTGACTCCTCTGAATTACTAAGCCTCATTACTATTAATGCACTTAAAAAAGTTACGCGCCATACTAATATACTGCATGTACTGTTTTTCGAACTAATTATCGTAGCAACTCCTTTGCCATCAAAGTGTCCAAACTGTATAATAGTGTTGATAAGGATATGAACCTGGACTTGTTTAACTCATCCCTGAACCAGTTTAAAAACAAATTTAATAATTACTTCTTTTTGTAAAAAAAAAGAAGTCTTACCAACATTTTCCATTTTCCATCGAAAATCGAAGAGATTAAGTAATCTGTATTAATCTGTATTAAGCTATAAGCGGAAATTTGTAATTGGCTGTATTTAATTTATAAACACTTATAATTTATGTATTAGCTGTAAGTTTTCCAAAAAAATTAAAAACAAAAAAAAATAGTTAGCTATACTGGTTACTGTTTAAAACGGAACGCAGTTCAGTATACTGTCATCCATGCTGTCATCCATGTCATCATTTCTGGACGCTGTTGATCACGTGATTAAAGCACTGAGATCACCTTACGTCGAAAATGCCAGTGCTTACCGTACAAAAATGGCGACGATTTAAGACGTCATATATTTCCCTAGGACACTGCGTCAGTATACTGTCAGTCCATAACGGAACAAATGTCTCACCAGTAAGAGCACTGGACAGTGCTTGCAGTGTTTAACGGAACATACCCTCAGTGTGACATATCTCCTAATAAGTATTTACTGGATTCTCTTTATGATTTGAAAAAAAAATACGGAGTCGTAAGCGCGCATTTAAAATCGATAATAAAAACAAGACATATTATTATTTTAAATGACATATTGTGTCATCATTTTAATATCTCACAGGTCTTCTAATAAGTATTTACTGCAATCTCTTTGGGTTCCTTAATGTTATTAGCATTAATATAGGTAATGATAAAATGTTATTAAATTCAGATAACATGATCCATTTTGTTAGTAATATTTCAACTTAAGACTACGTTAAAATGTTAATAAAAAGCACAGTACAATTTCATTCATAGCATACGGATAACATTAAAAATGCATTCATTTGATAATAAATAAAAAAATAACAAATTAATTGCAACTGTAAGTTAGTTATTAGTTAAGGCGACATATTCATTGTTATAAGCTTTAAAAAAATCAGGTAGATATGTACGTATTCATAGGTATTCACGACGACTGGACGAGGTAGCCATTTAGGTAACCACTAGACCATAATTTATTAGGTCTGTGATTTAGACAGTTACCTGCTACTTTGGAAAAAAAATTAGTCGGTAGGTACTCATTTTATAAAATGTTTGATTCCACGAATTGAAAATCACACTGCAATCACAATCGCTACATTAACATTACCAAGAAATGCCTTTACTGGTTTTAATGTAACGTAGGTATGCCTTTGATCGTTCAATAATGAATAGGCAAAAAATGTCAAGCTAAATCAATTTGCAATGTTAAAAGAACAATCGCTTTTCACTTACTTACAAAAAGGACGAAATGCACTTTAAATTAAAATCTTGACTTCAAAAAAATTATACTTCTATTGTTCTTTTATGGTATTCTGCAGTTATTTGAAGTTAATTTATGAAGACAGAATCATATTATAAGTAGATTTTCTTAATATGGTCGACACTGTAGATATTTACGTAAGTATATTGTAAGATTAACTTTCTAGCACTAGTTTTCTAGTTATTATTATAATCTCTTTTATTTATTTTCTTTCTTAAAACTAGATTTTTACAATATTTTAATATAAAAACAATAAAACATTATAAAAACCTAATCCTAGAGTACCACCAGCAGCGGGGCAGGGCCCAAGCTACCGGTGGTCAGGGCTGCAGAGTGAGGAACCTTCTGACAATACGTGCCGTGTCTAGGAGTACTGCCTTTTGCATCTGACCCTTAACCCAACCTTTCAGCGAGAGCCTCTCTAGGTGTTGATCGAGGCTCTTCGCTATCAGACCGTTTGCCGAAACGACTATCGGTACAATAATGGTTGAATCCACATCCCACATGGCGGTAACCTCGTGAGCCAAGTCAAGGTACTTACTGAGCTTGTCCTTCTCGGCTTTCACAAGGTTCTCATCATGAGGTATGGTGATATCTACCAGTATTGCCCGGCGCTGGGATCGGTCGACCACCACGATATCAGGCTTATTGGCGACAATAGTCCTGTCCGTAATGATAGAGCGAAACCAGTAAAGCGTTGCATGACCATTTTCGAGTACTGGCGCAGGTGCGTACTTATAGTACGGCTCCTCCGATTCAACAAGGCCATATCCAAGAGCAAGTTGCTGGTGAATTATTCTGGCTACTTGGTTGTGTCTGTGCAAATACTCTCCGTAAGCAAGATGAGAACAACCAGAAATAATATGCTAGTATGCTGGTAAAATTGCTGCGACGTAGACGGTCAGACGGAAGGAAAGGCAGGTAGAGAGAGAGACAACCTGATATGACAAAACATAAGGTTTTACTGTAGTAACCTTATAGCATGCTAGCCTTCTTCTAGCTTACTACGGAATCCTGATAATAAAGGTGAAAAAAAAATTTAAAGAAAGGCATTTTATATAACTTTTGTTCTGCAAACCGTAGTTAGGAGGGTATCAGAAGGCCTTAATTTATTAATTCTGCTCAGTTCCCTGCAAAAAATATGTGAGACAATGCCATTTAAAATGATTAAAAATGGCATTAAATTAGGTCACTTTTTTATTAATAATGCTAATGTAGTTGTTGTATTGTACAATAGAATGTCTTTCTGTTCATTTCATTTATTGTAAAGACAATTTTTTTTTTCACCACTTGTTCTATGTTTTTTGTCCATGTTGTTAAAAATATTTTCTATTTCTATTTAGCACACAGTTATCGCAATGTTTGAACAAAGAATTTATGTACACAACCGTTTTACATACTAAACGCATACGCGGCTTACATCTGTGTTTTCCTGTATAAAATATGCAGGTTTTGCGCTTCGCGGTTCGCTATAGCTGTGTCGCTCGAATAATGGAGCATAATGGCTTTTGATTTTTCCACGTAGCAAAATGGCGGGAGTTTTTGTTATTGTCCCAACTGGTGTTTTCTATGCATAATGGCTGAGTCAAGATTATAGAGTCGCTGTTTGCAATGATACCAGTTTTCGTGGGACACGGGCGGGAGCTATAACAAAAGAAACCGTTTTACTAAATAACTCTGCCTACTATTTTCTAGTAAATAACAGAGATTAATATAGATGATTCGAACACAGTTTTCTCTCAAGCGAACAAACCAGGAGGTGATTTTCAATTCTAGCCAGGTACACTTTTAGAAATCGACAAGCAATGACTTTTGTGTACCTTATACATAAGTACGCTATTTAAGATTCTCAGTAGAGACATCTGGTAGAATTTAAATGAAACCGACGAGTATGGATTTAACCATTTTTGAAACAAAAACCACCTCCTGAAAAGACGTTTCCTGGAGACAATAATGGTTAAAGCTATAACTTAATCACTACGAGAAATAAGTATTCCCAATGGGTCCTGTTATAACAACCAGTCGGTACACAATTAATGTTGGTACAATATAACATGATTTATGTGTCCATTACGATATCATTAGTTGAATTATCATAATTTAGGAGGAAAATAATACGACGTAAATGTGATTGTGACTAGTAAATTGAGTCCCGAACCATCCTTTCGAATCCCTTCGTAAGATAATTATAGGCTCAGGGGACCACATGAAAGTAAATGCGACATAAAACTTTATTTTATTACTCTAAATTGTCTCAAATTTGACAAAGATTGTGTTGCAATTAACATAGTTTTTTGTAATGAAATGTTGTCGACGTGGGCAGCCGGCTAGATTAATGATCGGAACCATTGTGAACTAGATTAGGTGGAAAGGTAATAAATGAAAACACAACTAGGTATGATTATTAAGTTTAATTTTTATTGATTACGTCAGTTTTTATTGAACTAAATAAAGTTTGTTATGAAACGCGGTAGCGATATCTTTTGGGTGTCAATCAATTTCCATCAGTCTTGCGAATCTTAGAAACACTTAAAAATTATACTTTTAGTTATTACTATTGCATAAAATTATACGTCTACGAAGAAAAGAAAACTACCAAAATAAAGCAATAACCTACATACCTACCTAAACATGGTCATTATTGCCTTTACATGCCTTTACCAAAGAGGTTTTAGCTTTTGTTCCGCTACTCCCCTACAGATGGCGTCAGCGTCAATAAGTATGTAGGAGCTTTAGATGGTGATTTTAAAAGGTTTTTTTGTTATGTATATATAAATATTTCTGTTTTTTATATAAGAAGTTAATTGTCAAATGGTCGCCTTATTCCAGTTGCTTCTTTAAACATCGAGGTGCATTTACAATGTTCAATATCCTAGCAAATGGAACTGTATTAAAGTTTTACAACCAATTATTCAGATTTAGTACATACAGCGAGAATATTCAAATCTACATACTATTTAATCTGCAGCGGAACTATAATTAAATTAATATTACAATGACGATGATTTATTTATTATTCTGCTCACTAAGCATCCAATGGTAACCATTTGCTAAATTGCACAGTCATTACGGCGCATTAGAAATTTAATGAGCGTTTCCTGTTTCAGTGGGCGTGGGGAGACGCCACTTTGGTTTTCATTTGTGACGGTAAAAAAACCGCTTGACCGCGCCCCGCCCCTTTCTCTGTTTGCCTGCGCTTGCGCCCAATATCCTCCGGTACGGTAAAATTTATGTAAACAAAAATTGCATGTAATAAAATAAGAAAACAGATTTTAGCTATAAGTAAGAAGATGGAGTTAAATCTAAATAAAAAATCTCATGTTACAGTTAGCCAACAGAGTAGATCGGTTAACGAAAACAAGATTTTATCATTGGGACAAAAATTTAAGTTCAATTTTGCAAAATTGTAACTTACCTCGTTTTTTGTCATGCGCTGCTTTCATTACGTCATTACGTACAAATTCACTTTTTCGTTAACGTGATCGAAGGGGATATTAAAACTCGCACAGGCACCTTTAGATCAGACTTTTATCATTCCATGTCCTAGCTATAAATATTAAGTACCTAGGTGTAGGTATTCGTGTTGATTATTTTAAGCTTTGATTGCGTAAAGTAAGTAAGTAAACAGCTTATAACTGTCCCACTGCTGGGCAATCATTGAAATCAAGTCATCGCTACATTTGATGGGTAATGGCTTAACCACCACGCTTGCCAAATGCGGGTTGGTGATCACAAACCCGGGCTATGCATCGAAAAATCTGAAATACCTGATTTGCCCGACCTGGGAATTGAACCCATTGAAGCGCTCTGCCACTCAGCCACCGAAGCGTTTGATTGCGTAGCGTTATATAACTGTGGTGATAGAGGGATAGACAGTCATATAAAACACCTTTACTATTTTTTTAGAATAAGATTTTTATAGGTAAGTACTTACAGACGCTTGCACATTAACTTAACTAAAGCTATCTAATTTCTTTAATAAAATTCAAATAATTCAATCTTGTGTTTTTTGAACGTCAATTCAAAGCCATAAAAAAGCCAATAAATGTTCAACCATATGTGATAAGACATAAAGTTCAAAGTCTGTTGAAGAAATTTGACAGTTTGTGGTAGTCTGATGTGCAGGCTAGGGTTGCCACCTTTTTTCAGGGCGAATGCAGTATTTTTCATTATTCAGCATAAAAAAAGAGTATTTATTCATTTATTTGTCCTTAAAATCGTATTTTTTGTTGCTCTTTGCGTCATTTAACAAATATTTTGTACCAGTTTATTTAGTCTCATAATTACTCATAACCAGTAACGAGCCAGTAACAATCAGTTTTTCGTAAATAGAGTATTTTAGCGAACTTTATTGGTGTCGCCTACATCGAATTCGAAAAAGAGGACAATACTCTATTTTAGAATATGGATGGCAACCCTAGTGCAGGCGTGTGTACTACGTGAATGCGCTTTGACTCTTGTGTCGATAAGGCCAAATTCAAAGCTAAATTCCAGCCAAAGTTGGATGCGTACTTTACCCATACTCAATCAGTATCTTATCTTATCTTATCTTAGTGGGGCCTGCTGAGGTTTCCCTCTTGCAGTAGCACTTCGACCCATCGGGATCTTTTGTGCAACCCCGTCCTTTCACTTTTCTTCCTCTGTAAAGATAGATGCCATAAGTTTGGCCACGTCCTTAGAGCGAAGAGCCTGAAGTCCTCCGGTCTCGGATAAGCTGACCCCAGGAGTCCCATTCTTTTCCTAGCCAGAGAGTGGCAGTCACACAGTAGGTGCTGCATTGACTCCGTTTCCTCTCCACATGCCCTACACAAGTTATTTGTTGATAGATGCATTCTGTGGAGCATTTGTTTTGTGGCATAGTGCCCTGTCAAGGCACCGATGGTTAATCGGGCCTGCCATCTACTGCCTCCGCATATGAACTTACTCCGTCCTAAGGCGTTTTCACCTAGGAAGGATTTGGAGTGTTTCATACCTGGCTGCTCTTTCCATTGGATGCCGTCAGTTCCTAACTCAATCAGTAAGGAACTGACTATCATCTGCCGTTACCATGCTGCTGAAATTGTTGTTACGGCGCGGCGTCACACTTAAATAACGATGGTCGTAGCTAGCCAGGTGAAAACAAGCCCTAACCTGGATCCTCTGGGTAGGAGATCGGCGGTCTAACCTTAATTAATAAATTCGTTTTTCTGAGTCGTTTTCAGCCTTACAACTAAAATCAATGTTGATTTTCAGACCTATATTTGAAACAGAATCACGCCATTTTTAGGTCAATAACTAGTTATGAACGATAGCATATTGGCATTCATTGATGATTTTCATTCACTGCCTGAAAATATATATTATTTTATATTTTTTTTTGGTTGTATGTAAGGTCACATTTTATCAACTGCAAATATTTTGAGGATAAATTCAACAACATACCTATATAAACTATTTTTATGAAAAAACCTTAAATTTGTATACGCTAGTTTTCAAGAAAAATGCCAAATGACATTTCGATTTAAAAGAAAAATAAAGCACTTTCGGTAGTTTCAATTCAAAGGAACCGAAACAGAGAGGCCTCAATGCCTTCACCGCTTACACGTGCCCCTAGTTTCATTCAAAAAAGCCGACAGAGAGGCCGCTCTTAAAAATATTAAAATTTTTGTGTCAGGAAAAGTAAAACAAAAAAACTAGTCTGAATTTTTTTTAAATGCTAGGGCCTTATTTCTCTGATATAATTAGATGTTTTGTCAGAATATTTGCAGTTGATAAAATGTGACCTTACATACAACCGAAAAAAATAACCTATCGTCTGCTGTGAATACAGACACAATGGAATATTAATTGTTTGTAGGATGGATCTGGCGCTAAGCAGACGAAAGGTTAACAAGAATTAAAAAATCGGTTCTATCTTTCCCATACCTAGTTAAAAGTTTGTTGACATTTAAGGCGAAACTCACGTCATTACCTTCATTAAATAATTAATAACGATATTATACAAAAAAAAGAATACAAAACACAACTCAATAACATCGACCTTATTAGCGTCTGCCGTAGAACGTACGGCCTATAATTTGTGAAACGTGTGCAGTTCTTATCTGGTCGACTCGTGTGCTTCGGCAGCTGCGAGGGCGGCTGGGCGTCACCAGAACGCCTCAACGATCGTTCCACGTACCACAAGCCAACCAGCACAGTAAAAGCTCTTATTCCCTTCTTTTAAAGTCGATAATCGTGCTGTTAATCCACCCTGAACTATACCCAATGATCCGTTGAAGATATTAATTTCGTAATGCTTTTTATCATGAACAGTAGCAACGCCTAAGGCTAACTAGACAGGGAGTGTATAAAATTCTCATTGTTTAATTAGCGGTTGTGATGTGACTGACTTCGGAGCAAATACTGTTTGCGCTATAATCAATTGACTGAAACGTTGTACTAAATGGAGCTGCAAATGTCAAAAATGTATGCTTTCACTTTTTTTTTATTACAAGATTTTTATTAATGCAGTACTTAGGTTAAACACTTTATATTACCTAGTCCTGTTAACCCATCCGGAAAGCTAATACTTACGCTTGTATTAGGTATGGGCTCCGTAGTCTTTCGAAACTATGGAGTTTGAACCAAGATTTCTTGAGAGTCTATCGGACGAGAGAGAACGGGTGCCGCCTGTGGAGGCTGGTCTGCTCACGCATACTTATCTTATTTTTAGTATTATTCACTATAATTTGATTGTGTTTTTCTTAAACAATTTTTGACTTTTACGATAGTACTGTAGTGGTACTGTATGACATTGTGGAAATTGTAACTTTTACCTGATGTAAATTTGTTAACGTATATTTCTTATTTTGTTTCTTTTTTTACATGTTGTGAGTGTCTTCTATATTTTTTGTGTTTATTGTAATGGAAAGTGTCCTGCTATGATAGGGCATTTTCCAATATTTTTGACGCTGTAAGGGAGAAAAGAGCTGGACTCTTGCTATGTTTCTTGCCGGTTCTTCTCAGTACAAGATCTCCCGCCCAGAGTAGACTTACGAACCGATGGCAAAGTGACATTCATAAGAGCTACTTGAGCCTAAACTGAATAAATGATTTTGAATTTTGAATTTAGAATTTTTGAATTTTAGCTGTTCGGGTAGCGACTTAGCGACGCTTGAGATACTTTCTTGAGATATGGAGTTCAAAAAGACGACTAGAAAAGGGTTCTCAGCACCAAGGATATGTGCGTGTATGTACAATATCGTCATTAGAATTATACTTGTACGCGTTGTACAGCTCGGGACTTCACCCATTACAACGCGCTCCTTTGATGAGAAGATTAGCTACTATGCTGCATACTGAACCAGCGGTAGATTCGCGAACGATTAGGTGATCACCATTCAAACAAGGTCCAACCAAAGAGTATATTAGTTTTTCAAACATGTTTGGCATTTGCTGTCATTTGACCACAGAGTTTGGTGAATGCGGTTGCTGACTTTGTAGTACACTTTTAAGTAAGCAATAACATTCGATCATAAAGAACAATTATGTTTCTTTCAAAAGGCCACCTGTTAACCGCGAAACTTGCGGTTCTAAGGAAATATACTCTTTACAAAACTGATAAGATGTTTGAAAAAAGACAAAGTGTTGAAATTTTTTTGTGTTGAAGTTTTTCAAATTGTAATTTGTTCGCAACAAAATTTGCGTAAAATTATCAGATGTCTCAAATATATTGAAGAATGCAGAAAACATTAAAAGTCACCGTGTTACCGGTCCCTTTGGTCTAGTGGTTTAGACCACTAGTCTCAGACCAAAAGGTCCCGGCCTCGATACCCAGCGAAGGGTACATGTCTGTGTACTCGGTAGGACTTGTTTGTCTCGTTTGTCTTATCTTAATATATCGCATTAACATCATTGTTTGTAGCATTGTTGTAATCCAGCAGCTAGCCAGCCAGATAGCCAGTGCCTCAGTAGTTGAGGATTCCGGATGAAGTATGCTCCAAGCTTCGGCCTTATCATCACTTATCATCAGGTAAGATGTAGGCCAAAAACTTACCCGTAAGAAAAAAAAACCTTCCAAATAAGTAAAATAAATTAACACCAAGGCAGTAACATCTCGACTCCTTGCACTTTATATATGAATGATATACAGGGTTATTTTAAAAAACACCAACAACCTCGCACGACTAGATAGCTAACATCATAGACAAAAACATTTGTTCTACGAGTTTTATCATAACTCAATACGAGACATTTGTAAGTCTATGTTCCATTCACATACGAAAAGGCGACGCGCGCGGCGCTCGCGATGCGATGCGCACAGAGATAAGAACATTCAGACGTAAAATTTAATTAATATTTATTTTTGTATGAAAGTAAAATGTGTCAAATTATCAAAAGTCGTAGAACAAATGTTGTTGTTTATAATGTTAGCTACTTAGTCTTGCGAGGTTGTTGGTGTTTTACAAATAACCCTGTATAATATATGAATCTACAGCTTCAAGCATAATTTTACACAGGGATGATTACTCCGTGTCATGAGGTCATCAGCTCGAAACAATCGGTCGTACGTCATCGCCCGACGACGGTGTGCGTTGCGTCGTCGCGTGTAGAACACGGTGATCGGCGGTTCCCGCAATAAAAGCTTACACTGCTCCATAAATAATGGTCAATATGTCGGCCGGTATTGTCGATGCTGACAAATTGCCACTGCACTCGCATTGTTGGCTGCTGCGCCACAGTCGTGGCGTAAACAGTGTGTAATCTTTGCTTTGTGCTCTCATTAGTTTTGATCATATTTGTTGCGCTGAAAGGTCTCAGTGAAAGCTCAGCCATTTAATTTTACCCCTGACCGTGTGTGTTACTTATTTTGTATTTTATATAATTGTTTTGAGGCAATTAACTATTTTGTTATTATTAATAAGTGGTTGTCTATGGTTCATCTCATCAGCATGCCTGTGCGAGTGTAAGTGTCACTATTCGAGTTAACATGAACTACAGCAGCGCCAAATGCCTACTGACAAGTTAGTCTCACGAATTCGTTAGAAGGCGCTCGCGCTTCGATTTTGTTTTGTGCCCAGACATTGAAGTTAACTAAACTTATGTCTCGAAGGCTAGATATGGAGTCATGTTGTGTATATTTCTTGTACACGTTAGTCATCCAGGACAGTAATGAAGTTCCCGATCTCCATCGACCTTTTAATATCCCAAATGAAATGAATTATTATAATTCTTGAACCCATTACAATATAATTTACAATACAAAAGGCAAAAGGTAACACTTTTGGTTTTGTCAATTTGAGGTTATACTTCCGAACAATCACCTGTCAAAATCAAATGTTCTTTGGCAACTTTTGTGAATTAGAGTAGGTTTAGAAAATCTAAATGTCAAACAATTTGCGTGCGGACGAAATTTCGAAACAAATAGAACCGTGGTAGAAAACAAGCGAATATTCGTTGAAATTTCGTTTTCGTATGAATTAGAGTAGAGTTCCAGGTCAGGTAAGGTATCGTGTCACTGTCCGATCCGCCAAAATTTATATCCTCTATCTACTTTACTTTGTAAGTCTTAAAAATATTTTAAGCTTTTGTTTGTTGGTGACATTGGTGGTGACATTATTAAGTTCGGATACTGCATCTGGCTCCACTATCCATCCCTCCACACATACCGCGCCGCGCTCTTTGTAGTGTCTCACAATGCTCGAATTTTGTCGAATGACTTTTGTCGGCTATCATTTTCACTTTGCCTCTGCCCTTTGAGGCTTCGCAGTTCTGTTGTACGTTGCGGATCGCACTTTCAATCGTATGACAAATGGGAATTTTTGTTTTGCATTGTCATACGTTTTTATTGGTGTTAATTCTGAAATATTTGGTTTGGCCATTGTAAAGATATTGAGGTGACTTCGAAGAGCAAAGCAAATAAAGGAGAAATGTTCGAATGCCTTCTTTTTAATTTGTGGATTTTATTAGTGTTTTTTCGATGTGTCAATGAATTTTATGTTTGGTTATTGATAGCCCAGCCCTATTGTGCAATCGTGACTTTTGTCCTTTTATCACAATAATATTTGAAGTCACACCGTGTTAATAATGCCTATGAATGATAGAGTAAATTCACTACTAAATTCAATCATCATGGTATTACAAGTAAATAAGAGTTATTAATAAAATAAAATAAATAATAGTTTAGCACTACAAGACTTTTGATCATCACAGAAACTGTTTCCAAACAACCTAATGTTATCACTATGAATATCATGTTTGTATCAAATTAACAAAATTAAATCAATGTTGTTAGAAAAATAGAAATACCTATGTAAATCCACGTTCAGGTCCGTGAAAAAATCTTGGAATCTAAGCCGATAACACTGCGCCAATTCACATTGACATAACAATGTCAAACTAAAGCAGTCATCTTTGAAATTTTTTAATTACTTATTTTTTATACTTATTAATATTAAAATTAAGAAAAAAATATCTAAATATCTAAATTTCTATTTATATCATAGTAAGTATAGTTTCGTATTTCAAATTAAAAAAAAGAGATCAATATACTAAAAATGTGCATATTAAAATCTCATTCCAAAGAAACATAAAATAAATAGTAACTACTTAACTTCTATTATTAAACATTGTTTCAACTTGTAAGTTTTCGCTAAAAACGGGGTGTGCACTGTCACCCCGGCCCTCCCTTCCAACTCAAACGTATTTGCTTTAAAATCGACCCACACAATAACGTGATTGAGCCCTAACAAAAGCAAATTACTGTGAAAATGAAATAAAAACCCTCTCATCCCCTACCATTAGGAGATGATGTAGCGATACTTTGCGCGGGCGCAGTTGTGGAACCAACTCCGCTACGGAGTCCGCAGTATGCGCGGTCAACAATCGATTAGCTACCTTACAGTCATAAATAAAAGATTGCAATTGTATTTTGTACTTCTGTCGCAGCAGAATGAAATCTAAAGCGGCCGTGACGGGTGAATAGGGCATAAAAAACACATAAATCAAAGTCAAAAAGGCATAGAGAATGGGCGAAGTAGCGACCGCGAGTATTTGTCACCAGCTGCTCTGCACGCGGCATTGTTCCCTCCGCCATCAATAATGAGGGTAATTTTCGGCATTTTGTCATATTAGTGAGACGTATTGAACTATTGTTGTTTTGTTACTTGTAGAAATTAGACGTATTTTCGTATCGACAGTAGGCTTACGCATTGTGTTTTGTCGTCGATTGAAAGCGTTACATTGGCGTTAATTAAGTACTTTTTTAGGGGAATTGTCGTCTGTATTTATAAATTAGCCGTTATTCATAAGCATAGTTAACTATTAGCAAACAATGTTTTTTGATGTTTTTCACATAAATAAGCTTTGAAATAAAATAAGAGATTTTATCATGATATCGTAGTGACTTCGAGCTCTGCATTGGAATGTAAAATAACTTTTTCAAATTAAGTAGAGAGTAACTTTAAAACGCTTCAAAATTAATTGCAATATGTAGGTACTGAATAGCTTTTAATGAATTTATTCGCGTTTAGTATGACGTAGTAATTAAACCCTTAAAGCTTAAAAAGCTAGGCTTTTTAGCTTTAAGCTACAATTTGTCAATGTAACTTTACAGATAAGCTACAAAGTAGTTGTCCCTTATTCTATACTAAGTATTTGTCATTCTAAACTTTAGTAACTATATTTTACGAATAAGACTTATTCATGCACTGACTCCATTTCCACCTTTTTACACGTAATGTTATTCAATAAATAGTTCAATAAATAGGTAACATTTATTTATGAGATATTTTATGAAGATTCAGCGGAGACGTCCTTTACAACATTAGATTATTGGAAAATGTCCATATATAACAAAAACATGCGTAGGTAATATAGAAACTTTACATTATTACATTGTGATACAGTACCTGTTGATAAATACCAACTAAACCAAATAAATAAACACCAATACCAATAAAAAAATAAAGAAAAATGTTACTAAAAATTAAATAGCACTAATACATAATAAACATTTACCAAAAGCATTTAAGTAAACTTCATATTAACACAACATACACTTCGCAGTCTTGTTTGTGTACCGAAAAGATAATCCAACATTACATCGAAGCTTCACAAAGGAGCGTCGGCCTAAAAGCAAAAGCGCTGACACACGTGACGTGGTGACGGCCGAACATATCCCGCTGAGCTTTCGCAAGCTTTGTCGGCACACATCACTTGACAAACATTCGATGTATCAATGGAAATCGATTGATTTATATTTCTATGTAATTCTATGGTCTTTAAAAAAAATAATAAATATTTATACGCTGTGAAACTTTCGCGTTCCTTTAAGACAAAGTTTTCAATGCAAAATAATTTGTATAGTCGCCTACACAGTTTTGCAACATCCGTTGCATTTTGATGGAAACGTCGGGCTTTAAAAGTTATGCCTTGGATACCTAACACCTATACTATGAACTTTCTGCTTCCTCGTCTCGTTTCAAACTTTAATTAGATAATACTTTAAACAGAAGTAACGGTTATATATAAAAAAAATTACAACATCGCATACATTGCTCTAACTCCAAAGACAGTGGCATAAGCACGTATTATGGAAATCGGGAACAACAACGTACTCCTTGACACGGCACGTATTGTCAGGAGGTTCCTCACTCTGCAGCCCTGACCACCGGTAGCTTGGGCCCTGCCCCGCTGCTGGTGATACTCTAGGATTAGGTTTTTATAATGTTTTATTGTTTTTATATTAAAATATTGTAAAAATCTAGTTTTAAGAAAGAAAATAAATAAAGGAGATAATAATAAAGCCTTTTTATTTCCAGATCTCTTAAAGTAGGTTAAATAATATTTAGAAAATTAATATATACCTAGGTAATAATAACTGTTAGTAATTTACTTATGAACTATTTGCTATTCCTATTGTCGCAACAAGACTATGTTGCGAGATATCTCTGGGTAAAGGCCTCCTCCATCTTCAGCCATGATTCCCTGTCAGCAGTCAAATTAAGCCTATCTAATTATTTGAAAAAAAAATGGTAAGGCCGTCAACTATAAAGATGTAGGTAAGCACGTTTTACAATCCTTTAGTCACCTTTTACGACACACACGCAAGGAGGAACCACAAAGTTTGCAGTTTAAATTCGTTTCGCCAGTACACAGCTTGACAAAGACTTTCATGAATCACTACAAGATTTTTTATGAAGACACTAAGAAAGAGGATACCGGCATCTACCAACATTTCGGGAATCTATATACTATATTATTTATAGTATTAGCTATTTATACTTTCAAGATAAATGTCCAATGCTTTGACCGCTGAGCTACCGAGTTCCTGAGGCTGATTGATTGTTTCTAGTAAAAATGTATCTATACTAATATTATAAAGCTGAAGAATTTGTTTGTTTGTTTGGTTGAACGCGCTAATCTCAAGAACTACTGGTTCGAATTGAAAAATATTTTTTGTGTTGAATAGTCCATTTATTGAGGAAGGCTATAGGCTATATTACATTACGCTATGATTAATAGGAGTGGAGCAGCAATGAAAAATGTTGCGAAAACCGGAAAATATTTACGCGGGCCACAACTAGTGTAGGTTAAAATTCCGGTAGTGATTTTTTCTTATTATAAAAAAAAGGAAATATTTTTATATACCTATTTATTATTTATTTTATGTTGGTACGCCCGCGTAGGTAAGTACTTACAACAGCTGCACATTAACCTTCACAAACTGTCTTTAATTAACTTTATCCTATCCCTTAAGAATATGGTTGAAAATACATTGAAGAAATTTGACAGTTTTGAATAGGTTGATGTGGTGACGTCTGTACTAACTAAACTTTCAAATGACATACTGCGTATACGCTCCCAGGCCGGCAGGACGCTACTAGAAACGCTTGCGGTCGCGAATCGCGCGCCATCTGTTGCGTATAATTGCTTCCTACGCTTTTCAACTTTTTCACCCGACTGTACACTGCTGCTGACTGCTTTTGTTGCGGCCAAGTTTAATTTTTTAAAAGGCAATTACGTAAGGAATAAGAAAGTACGCCACACAATGAGCCAACGGAAAGTTATGTTTTGTATTGCCATCACCAAACTGCCGTGAAATTGATAGTTTGCTGTAACCGCAGCACGCCGGCAATAGACGTTGACGGAGGAGTTTTGTCACGATTTAGTTTTTTTTTTCATAAAGTCTTTAAAGAGCTTTAACAGCCGTTTAATAAAAAAAACACAAGATATTAAATTGCAAACCTACATTATTATATACATTAAGCTATAGTAAACCGATATAGTATGTATATATAACTTACCATAGTTTTCTTAATTTAATTAAACTTACTATTAACTACTTTTATTGTTATTCTATTTAAAACGATGTTTCTTAACTTATTTTCATAGACTTGCATTGTGAGCTTAACCTTTCAGTTCTACTACTCGACACAAGGTGGCGCTGTAAGCCATACAACACGAAAGCCAAGAAAGCTTCAGACTGTGTTGTTGCAATGATGAAATGCCGGTTTGATAACGAATAACTACAAAAGTAGATTACACTATTGTATGTTATTTACTTTGAAGGAGAAATTGTATCTTTAGCAAGCTCTTACTGTTGACAGCTGATTGAAAGCCGTTGGGACTGCAAGAATCTTAAGACACCCTCAAGCCTATAGGTATGATGACCAAGGAATAATCGTTAAGTTACTTAAGCGAAATCTTGACAGTTAAATTACTTAATTTTTTACTTTTAAAATATCTCTGATAAAACTTTAAAACGAAATTAAAAGCTTATTATACAAACAAGGGCAAGGTTTTTGTTCTTTGATTTATTGTCAGTGAAATTTTCGAAGGCTTTACTTTAGAAATGTGTAAATATGTACTCATTCTAAAAATATTAGGAGAAAGATAAAAAGGATGAAATCTTATTTACATAATCTTAAATTGGTTTAGTTTTTGAAATAAAAGGTGTGACGTAGTCAACAGACGTAGAGTAATGCAGAGAAACACTACGTTATTTAGCAATAAAACGGTTATAAAAACAAAGAAATCTTTATATAACTAACTTTATATAAAATAATTAAATAACATACTACGAGTATGTTTAATCAAAGGGTTGTATTTAATCGATCACCAAACTAACCTTTTTTTTTTTTTTGTCCCAGGGGAAGTCGTTACGACTACCGGAGCCTTTAAGAGGCACCCGGTTATGTGGGACTCACCCGTCCGCCTTTCCACACCCACTGACAGGGAGAGAGGCTCCAAGTCAGCTGCCAGGACTAAGTCCCGGCTGGAAGGGCGAGACGGAGGGGGATACCGCACTAAACCCCTGGGGGACCACAATCCGAAAGCAGAAGGCTAAGGCGACGGCACGGGCACCAAACTAACCTAACCTAACCCACAAAAATACTAAGTTAGCACCTAAAAATACAAAGTTAGCACCTAAACTACTATTTAGATGCTAAGTTAGCATTTTAGGTGCTAGCCTACTTTTTTTTTGTGGTTCAGTTTATTATTTCTCTTAATGAAATAGGTATAAAGCCAGTGGAATGCATTGTTTTCAGAGCATAAAACTTAATTAACAAAAGAGTGATTTTTCTTCTTTGTACTTAGACATGTTGAGTTTTAAGGGGTTTGTTGGTTTATTGAGACACAAGGCATAACGACGACCATCTAAGAAATTTTTTAAAGAGATATTTCTATCTAGCGTGTCAACATTAAATCACGGATAAAATGCAAAACATGCACTATAACATTATTTTTTTTTATTAAGGTAGGTAGGTAGGTAGTACCTTCCTATATTTAGGTTATTTAGTTTTGCTTTAGGTAATGTTGTTTGTTGACAACTAAACTAAAAAGTCTGCATAGCCACCCACGAGGGAAGACTTGAGCCCAGCAAAAAGTCATTTATACGTTATCAGCCAACCAGATGACGATGAAGTTAAACTAATGACAATGCAATCTTTAGCATTAATTTCACAATGTAGCTACGAAAAGAAATATCCTTTCCCCACTCTTCATTACTATTAGCAGTGAGTGACTCATGATAATAAAAAAAAAAGATTGTACAGTAAAGAGAGGGGTCTCTTCTAAAACAGGTTTTTTCAAACTCAACAGAAGAGACCACACATTTGTAAAAACCTACTTGTAGTTAATAATAAAAATATTTTGATTTTTTATTTTATTTTTTGATTTGACTCATAGCAAGTAAGGACAATCGTTGACATCATATTATCCATTGATGAATCGAGTGACTCGTCTCGATCGAGCTACATCCTTCTCAATTATTTAATGAAGCCACTATCCTATCTGCTATGTTATTACAAGCTTAGATGAGCGCATTATGCTTGTTTCGCTTCATTATTCTCAATTTTTCATAATTAGCTAACTGTATAATAAAACGTCTGTTGTAAGTGGAACAGAAAATTAATTACACGACAACAGCCTATTCAACAGTATTTCTATGCCATTTCACCGTGATTAAATTAATTTGTTGTTTTATACAACACACAAGTGATTTTACGCGTGAGGCGTTCAATTGGTCGGACGTCCAAACGGTTTAGGCAACCGACGTGTCGGATCACCTCTACCAGTATAATTCAATTAATTTATTCCCGCGACCAATTAATAGAACAACAGCGAAGCGACCGAGCGGAGGATGCGAAAACAAAATACGACTATTTATTATTTCGCTCTTTGTCCCTGGTACGGGGCGGCGCCTCGACACAATGCTCTCCATTATGCCGGCAAAACAATACGCGCTTTATTAAAAAGACATTCAATATTTTATTTTATTCATATTTTATTCACACCTGACGTGATCCGAAAAAAGTGCTCAGTACAGCATTGGCAGATTGTTTTAATGGGTTTGCACGTTTATGTTTGTACGAAAATATGTTAAAAAATATTTGAAATTGATTTGTAGGTCCACTTACTGTAGGAATTAGCCAAGTCCGCCTAGTTAGTAGAATAGGTAAATTTTATTTTTATTTTCGCTACACCCATTCAAATTATTTCTGTCGCCATGACAAACAATGCTACGATTAAGTGGAGATATCGATTAAAGTACGCTTCCGCCTTCGCCTTATCAGGTGAGATGATGGTAAAGTGTTTTTTGGAATTTAAAAAAGGATTGAGTACTACATTCTTTTATTATAGATAGGTATTAGGCACTACATGATGATGATGATTATGTAAGTGAATACATCATCATCATCATCATCAGCTCATTTTATGTCCCCACTGCTGGGGCACGAGCCTTCCATTGATGGATAGGGAGAACGCATAAACCACCACGCGGGCCCAGTGCGTATTGGTAATTGTTAATGACTGCTAATGCAACTAAGACCAACGGCTTTACGTGCCTTCCGAAGCACGGAGGAGCTCGAGACGATACATTTTTGGTCACCCATCCGATGACCGGCCCTTGCGAAAGTTGCTTAACCTCAGCACTCGCAGACCGGGCGCGTTAACCACTGCGCCATCGAGCTCCTCATAGTGAATACAGTACAGTGAATACATATTAAATAATAATAATAAAGTATAGAATCAATATTGATCGTTTGTGTTGGCTTTAGCTTAAAAGGGCATTGCCGCATTGTATATACTATAACCAACACGGGAAACGAGAATGGGCGGTGCGAACCACAGAGCAGCAACTATTCAGGGAATGTTTGCTATTCGCGCCATCTGCCGGGGGTCGATTGAGACATTTTTGCGAAATTCCGCCGTTATTACGCACTTCCGCGGCGCGTGCGCACCTCAAACACGCCCACAACGTTTTTGGTTTCTAAACTTAGCAAAGTGTCAGCTGTCAACGAGCAGGAAATAAAGTGTTTTTTATGTTTTAGTTGATCTGAAGTTTTCAATAAGTGTCTTAAATATATAACTTCTTATACTAAGGTCACTAAAATAAAAACCACAGAATCAACAATACCTATATCCTACTTAATTCTAATAATATTGTTACTCAACAAAATATAATATAATTATTTACATGTATGTGTGTGTGTACGTTTTTACACAAAATATCCCGATGGGTCGAAGTGTTACTGCAAGAGGGAAACCTCAGCAGGCCCCACTAAGATAAGATTTACATGTAATTTTATGCAAATATTGTTGCGAACCACGATAGCATAGTTGGCAGTGCACCTGACCCGGCATGACATGGGGTGGGGGTTCGAATCCCGCTCGTGGAATTTTTTCAACACTTTGTCTTTCAAATTGCAATATAATATAAATTAACTATTATTTTTATGTACCAAAATTACCAAAATGTGCAGCTGCCGACTAATGTACCGGTTGGTGTCAAAAGATAGTCTTAATACTGTGTTTTCAGTGAGGTCTCTTATTAAAGCACCGGCAGGCTACACATGAAATTTAAGCTATAGGAGGCTGAGATAGTTTCCTATACGGTTTCCCGTCCTACAATGTTTAAGTCCCTAGGTCCCTAAGTCCCTAAAGCCCTAAAACCCTAACCTACAGCATAAATGTGTAATAAATAAATATATAAATAAGTACGGGATGTCTGCACCATGAGACCTAAGGCAACAGACGGAAGGTGGTGAGGAAACAGGGTTAAGAATTGCCTATTCTACATTCTCTTATTTACAAAATACAATGAATTATCAAGGTCCAGGGTTCAATACTCAATTCCTAAGTAAAATTCCCAATAAGTATATATTGTAGTCGGTTTGGTTGATGATTTATCTTATCTAAATCTGTGACCATAACAAAAACGTTAGCAGCACATTCTATCTAACCTCTTCCTTATTAGTAGGTAGCAGTGGCGAAGACTCCATACGAGTATAGCCCGATTCCCATCGGCTTCCCTTTAGAAAATGGTCAACATGATACTTCATACAGATAAACTGTATTTCTTAACGAGTTATATTCAATCATCCATTTAAGGCGAGGGGTAAGGCACACTAGCGCCACCAATTGATAACTTGACAATTACTAACGGACCGGATCTTATTTTAAACATTGCGTACCGTCCGATAACAGGAAAACATCCATAGTATTTATATAATAATTGTGCACTACTTTTTGTTGCGTGGTTTATTCACAAAACGGGCCTATCCCATTTATTTACAAACAATGGTCACTTTTGGTGTTAGCGAATGAATAACCAAACCTATAAGTAGTGCACAATTATTAAATAATAGTTGTTTGCCTAGTGTCGGAAGGTCCGCAATGTTTAAAAAAAACCAGTTTAGCAGTTATCAAATTAAATTCATTAGCGACGCTAGTGTGCTTTACCCTTCGCCTTAACACACAACGGTCAACAGTTTGGTATTAAAATTACGTCGATAGGTATTGTTTTTGGTGCTAGGTATTTGGACTTACCTTCGGCTTACCAGCGGCTTACCTTCTTTAAATTTCTAATCAGCCTTTCGAGCCAGTTTCTTAATAATTGAGTATTTCGGAGGAAGTGTCTATACTTTCGTCTTTGTCATCACTTACTTACCACCAGGAAACAAGGCAAGCAATTTTCTATGGAGGAATCTCTCTCTCTCTCTCTCTCTCTCTCTCTCTTTCTCTCTTCCAAGCTATTGTCCCACATAGTGGAAGGGTCAGCTTTCCTTGTCTTCCGCATCTCCTTCGCTCTGTCCTCCAAGTCATTATCAACAATTTGGCACTCTGTCCCGATGGACAGAATGCAGAGACAAATAATCAAGGAATCGAGGAATATACCTTTATTTAATTTAATGTATTTCATATTGCAATTTATCTACTATAGATATTCAGAAATAGGTCGATGTGTGTTGATCTCAGTCTTGAGATCTCAGTCTTCAGTACTTTCCATTGACACGTCCGCTTCTTTACTAACTGACAGACAGCAGTAAGTCCTGCAGGTTTTTCATGGAGGAATAGATAAAAATATTAATTAAGAGAATTATCGAAATAAATAACGACATTGAATTTTGAAACAATCCCACTCGAATGTGTCACAAAAAGAATTTGGGGGTTCAGCGAGTGGAATGCTCATAAATTAATTAAGAGGTCCCGACACCTATTGGCGTCAAATTTATGAGTGTATGCGGTTTTCAGTTTTTGCTTCCGACACACGACGTGTATTAACAACTTGCTGTGACAAAAAATGAGCAGGAATTCAGCCACGTGAGTATTTAAATACTTTTCTTACATACACGTGCCTTAGTTTTAGAAACTTGCTTGGAATTTATTGCTATATAACTTGATAAAAAGGTTGCCAATAATTAATAAATGTAATGTTGGAAAGCCCGATGCAGCCGGGAGCACCCATTTATTAATCTGTCTGTAGAGATGTGGGTTCGGAAATAAAGACAAGCGACTCGTTTGACGTACTCATTTATTCTGACCTTCATATTGCAAATACATTGGTTATATAAGCATGCAAGATAATGTATTGGGATGGAGTCATTTGCCGAGCTATCTATAAAAAAAAAATAAGTCCATAACAATAGATGACAAATGCATACATACTATTTGATTTGATTTGTGCACAGCATTTCAGTAGCTACAAGAATACACAAAGATTATTTAGAAACTAGACCAAACGGCTTAACGTGGCTTTGGGTAGGACGGAAAAGCCCGACATATCATATTGGGACCTCCTGAATGGGTAGTAGGTAAAAAATGTTTAACTTAGAATCTTTAGAATATTTTTTTTACTTTGTCTTTGGTAACCGATTACTAGATCCCAACACGAAGACCCAAACCGCTTCGCCAAAAACCTCCTTAAAACAACCTTACAAGCTGTCCTTGTAGGTATTCAAACGTTCAGAACAGTCGGTGCGTAGGTACTTATTGCTTTGATCATTCTATATAGGTAGTAGGTACGTACGAATCCGCATTAGCATCCACTTTGCGATTCATGTCGTACGCCGAACCTCGTCCCCATTCCCCCACCGTCTATGGTAATGAGCTTAGAAAACGACTTTCCTTTAAAACTTAATGATGTATGCACGATGTGAGCAATAAGACGCATAATGTTCTAAGTTCATTGCTAAAAGTTACGCAGAGTGGGGAAAGGACATTTTTGTTCGTAGCTACATTGTCAAATATTTAAGACTAGCGGACTTCGTACCGCTTTGACAGTTTCCATCAATGAGTTAAATAGGTATATATCCATGGTTTCCATGGTAATTGTCGTTTTTAGTACATATTTTATATATTTTTTTAATATAGCCTATGTTACTCAGCTCAGCGCTAATGTAGCATTCTAATGGTGAAAGAATTTTTTAAATCGGTCTAGTAGTTTTGAGGATATTTGTTGCAAACAAAATACATACATACTTACATACATATATACAAACATATAAACCCAAAAATACAAAGGTTTCCTCTTTATAATATTATTATTCTCTTTATTAAACATATGTATATCTTAAGAAATTTTTTTTACAATATTTTTACAATATAAGGTCACTTTTTATCAACTGCAAATATTTTGACAAAACATCTAATTATATCAAAGAAATAAGCCCTAGCATTTAAAAAAAAAAATCAGGCTAGTTTTTTTTAAACTTTTCCTGACACAAAAATTGTAAAATTTTTAAGAGCGGCCTCTCTGTCGGCTCTTTTGAATGAAACTAGGGGCACGTGTAAGCGGTGAAGGCATTGCGGCCTCTCTGTTTCGGCTCCTTTGAATTGAAACTACCGAAAGTGCTTTATTTTTCTTTTTAATCGATATGTCATTTGGCGTTTTTCTTGAAAACTAGCGTATAAAAATTTAAGGTCTTTTCATAAAAATAGTTTATGTATGTTGTTGAATTTATCTTCAAAATATTTGCAGTTGATAAAATGTGACCTTATATAAAATATTTTAAAAAATTTAACCTAGGTTGCCACCGGCAGCGAGGATAGACCCACGCTATCGGTGGAATATTTTAATATAAAAACAATAAAAGATTATAAAAACCTAATTCTAGAATACCGCCAACAGCGGGGCAGGGCCCAAGCTACAGGTAGTCAGGGCTGCAGAGTGAGGAACCTCCTGACAATACGTGCCGTGTCAAGGAGTACTGTATTATTATTATTAGTATTAGTACTTATAATTATTAGTATAGATATAGATTAGTAATTAGTATTAGTATATTAGTATTAGTATAGTGAGGAGCTCGATGGCGCAGTGGTTAACGCGCCCGCTCTGCGAGTGCTGAGGTTAAGCAACTTTCGCAAAGGCCGGTCATCGGATGGGTGACCAAAAATTTTTCATCTCGAGCTCCTCCGTGCTTCGGAAGGCACGTAAAGCCGTTGGTCCCGGCTGCGTTAGCAGTCGTTAACAATCACCAATCCGCACTGAGCCCGCGTGGTGGTTTATGGCTCGTTCTCCTTATCCATCCATTGGGAAGGCTCGTGCCCCAGCAGCGGGGACATTAAATGACCTGATGATGATGATTAGTATAGTATAGATTGCATTGTCATTACCATACTTTATTTTATCATCCTCTGACTGTGAGCCGCACAAAACCGGTCGTTGTGGAGATCCTTGGGGGAGGCCTATGTCCAGCAGTGGACGTCTTTTGGCTGAGATGATGATGATGATGATAATGACTGTGAGCCTAATTAAGACCCATTGCTGGGCCAGGCTTTCCCATGTGCTTCGTGTAATTTTTTTAAAGTATATTGTGGTGAACAAATAAGATAACAAAATTTATTATATAAATAAAATTATATATTCATTTTTTATTTTTTGTTAAGGAGCTGTCAATTTGAGTGAACATGCAACATTTTTTTCGTAATTCTATAAAAAAAAGTAGAAAGAAAGCAGGTACGAAAACACTGGAAATACATTGGATATGAAAGGAAAGTAGTAATTATCATCTCAATTGAGACATGTGCCAAATCTAGATTAAAATCCACCCATTCAAGTAGAGAAATCATAAACAAATTCTTTTCAATTCAAACAGAACGAACACGCACTTTGAAGTCGAAGCTAGCACAGAATAAACCATGGGTAGCAATCGTGTTTTAAAGTGTCACAAAAAGAACCTATATCCACAATCATTGGGGACATCAAAAGAAGTGTGATAAAGGAGAAACTAATAAAGAGACGCAACAGGAGATTGCTTTAATGCCGAAGCCCCAAATGCGTTTGAAGGGCTCCCCCAACGCCGCCAAATGACAGAGTTCTCATTCCGTTGAATAGATGCGCTAATTTGCATCGTCTTTCACTGTAATCAAAGTTGGTAGCAGTTGAATGTGGGTTAAAGCCATCGTTACATTTGTGAGATGAAATGCTGCGTAAGTTTTTGCGTGAAATATTTTTTTTTGTGATACAGAGCTGGTAAATGAGCATATTGGCTTGTCTGAAAGCCACCGCAGCCCATAGGGGGAGTTTTTTGAATCTTATCGGTGTTCATCTCGAAATTAAAAGTCACCTGTGACTGTGAAATATCCCACCATAAATATTTTCACAAGACAATACCATATGGCTCGCATTGTCAAAAAGTTATCAGATCTCATGTAGAGCCAAGCTTCTAACTCTACACGCCCTAACTTTACAAACTCTACACTTTACATAGGTATATGTGGCTTGACCGTTGGCTGTTAGCGTAAGTTTTTGCGTAAAATCATGTTTTGTGATACTGAGCCGGCAAATGAGCATTCTGAAAGCCACTGAGCCCATTGGCACTGTGACATTAAGAGTGGCACAAGCGCGTTACTGATCTCGAAGCTTCAGGTCTTATGCTGCCATATCCTGTAATTTAATAAGATTTTTTTGGAGAGCGTTTGCTGATTGCCTCAGACGGCCTTTTCATCTTCACCGGGTTTTTTTGGGCAGCGAGAAACTTAAAGGGTTCCTCAAGCCTTGTGAAACGAATCACCTTCGGAGGTTTTTTAGAGGGAACGGCATCACGCACTAGTGCGTGTCCCCGTGCCCTACTAATTTCTCCGAGGGGTTCGGATCGGGCCCCTTCAAACTGGAATAGAGCTTGTAACCCATTGCTATTTGGCAGTAGTAATAGGTATTAGGATGGTCGCTATCCAGTATGGTTATGGTCCTTTTTGTGCCTTACCCTCTAAGCTTTTCGATAGTTTATTTGAAGAAGTGATCTTTAGTTTCTTTAACTTTGAGATTTTCTTTTAGCCATGCCGCTGTGCCATTAAACAATGTTAAAAGTTCGACAATGTCTAAAACAGACGTCGTAAATTTTTTGCCAATAATTGCCGGCAGGGACACAACATTTTAAACAAGAGTCTAACCCTTTAATCAGCATACGCACTGTTTTATTAGATTGCAAACATTATTACAAAGGTGTAAGGTTTAATTTATGAAGCCATTTGTAATACCATTGTCGTTTCTTGTGGAATTTTCAACATCAATGACGATCTGCAAATTAAGCTAATATAAGTAATTAAATGTTTTCGTGTTTTTATAATATATTAGTTAGTAAAAGAAAACCATTACTTATCCACTGAGTGTGCTTTTGTTGCATCATTTGAGCGGATGGCTTTCAATTTAAATGTCTACATAACAACATAAAAAATGTATGTTTGATATAACATAAAGGAGCTTCAAATGAAACTCGGAAATTTTCTTTTTAACTTGTAATTTTAATGAAATATACAAATTGCAACGCAGAGGCGTTTTATTATCGTGACAATGCAGAAAGTGAAGTAAGAGCAAAATTATTTTGGTACCTACATTATACAAAAAAAAAAAAAACTCCTATGAAAATATTAACTATGCTACGACAGCTGCGATTGCTAGTTTGAAGATTCAGGCGCTTGGGCCTAAACATCTTCCCGCCCGTTGAAAGGAAGCCTTTCAAGCATCAAATTCTTCTGCCGACGGCAATAGACAAAGACGAACCAGGGGTCTACGAACACATCCTTTCGTTGTCTGAATGTCTGCAACACGGGATATTCCGTCTGGTCCAGGGTATAAACGTGATACTCTTCCTAGACGCCAGTTCAATGGAGGAACGTGGTCTTCTTGAAGAACAACCATGTCGCCGACGTTCAGCTTGGCCTTATTAGTTGTCCATTTCACCCTTTGTTGTAATTCCGAAATATATTCCCTTTGCCATCTCTTCCAATAGTGCTGTCGTATTTGTTCGAGGCGGGCGTACCTTCGCAGTCTATTCTCGTTGCAGTTTTCCAGACCAGGTGAAGGAAGTGCAGTCAGAGGTCTACCAATGATGAAGTGTCCCGGTGTAAGGGAAAGGAAGTCACTGGGAGAGGACGACAAAGGGCAGATAGGACGGCTATTCAAAATAGCCTCCACTTGAGCAAATAATGTAGAAATTTCTTCAAACGTTAGGTGACTGTTTCCTAAAACTCTTTTTATATGGTGCTTAGCGGATTTAACTCCCGCTTCCCATATTCCGCCAAAGTGAGGAGCGTAAGCCGGTGAGAAAATAAACTTAATACCCTTCTGACTAGCAAAGTCAGATAGAGGTTCGTCATTTTTCTTTAAAAACTCTCCTATTTCCCTGGCAGCAGCGACAAAGTTTCGACCGTTGTCGCAAAATATTTCCTCCGGTTTGCCTCTGCGAGCGATAAATCTTTTAAGCGTCATTACAAAAGCATCTTTTGATAAATCACTCACAGCTTCAAGATGGACACATTTAAAGCGCATGCAAATAAATAAACATAGGTAACATTTTATTAATTTACTACCGCGACCCTTGCGATTTAAAATATTAAATGGACCAGCAAAATCCAAGCCAGTCGACAAGAACGGGAAGTTGGGAGTGATCCTTTGTGATGGTAGAACACCCATTTTAGGACATAATGTCTTTCCGCGGATGCGACGACAGCGTACGCAATTATTGACAGTCCGTCTAGCGAGATGCCGTCCATTAACAGGCCATACAGTTTCTCTAACTGTGGCTAATAATAATTGGGGTCCAGCGTGCATACTATTTAAATGTTCATTTTGGAAAATAAGCTTCGTCAAATGGTGAGAAGCATGCAACAAAATAGGATGTCTTTTTTCGTAAGTATAATCTGAGGCTTCAATACGACCTCCAACTCTAATTAGATTATTTTTATCAAAAAAGGGAGACAAAGACAATAATTTTGATTTTGAACTTAAATTCTTATTTTTAGATAGTAACTCGTATTCAATAGGATAAATTTCTTTCTGAGCAATAGTGCACAAAAAATTTAATGACTCATTCAATTCTTCAATACTCAATTGACCCTTACGCTTATTGGTTTTACTCTTAAGATTGAAAATAAATCGAAATATATATGCATAAGTTCTTTGGAGTTTACTTAATTTGGAATAGTTCTCAAATATAACTATTTTATCTGAACTTGTAGTAGTGAGATTAGATTTTATTTCAGTCAATGGGGCGCTAGTGTTAGATTTTAAAACAGGCCAGTAAGACTCATCTTTCAACAAGAAGCTAGGACCAGACCACCATTGACTTAGACCGACTATTTGACTGAAATCTACTCCTCGGGAAATCAAGTCTGCCGGATTAGCAGTAGTGGGCACATAACGCCAATCCGAAGGTCGTGTTCTCTCATTAATTTCTAATATTCGGTTAGCCACAAAAGATTTTAATTTCTTGACATCATGGCTAATCCATGCCAACACAGTGGTTGAATCACACCAATGAACTAATTTATCAGGCTCTAATCTTAGTGATTCAGTAACAGAGTTGCACAGCCTGGAGGCTAGAAGAGCGGCAGCCAACTCTAGCCGCGGTATGGTACTAGGTTTTAAAGGCGATACCTTGGATTTAGCACACAATAGTCTCACAGAGACAGCGTTGTTGGCGTTTACCGACCGCACATATATACATGCTCCATAAGCATACTGCGATGCGTCACTGAAGGAATGTAATTCTATATATATAGGTGAATCGCAAATGACCCATCTTGGTATTTGCAAGTTAGATAGACAACTTAGATTTTTAACAAAGTTTAGCCATTCTTGTTTTATTTCATTTGAGACTGGCTGGTCCCAGCCAGCCTTTTGCTGCCATAGTTTCTGTAAAACTATTTTTGGACGAATTATACATGGACTCAGTATACCCAGTGGATCAAACAACTTAAAAGCGTTTGACATTATGAACCTTTTTGTTAGATGTTCCGTTTCAGGAATAGGTTTAATTGGGAAATGTAAACAATCATTTGACGGATCCCACCCAAGTCCAAGCGTACTTGAGGACTCGCTGATAGTTAAGTTCTTTAGTGTATCTACATTTGAATTTTGAAAGAGATTTTGTAAATTACTTCTAAATTTTCTTAAATTAAAACAACCTGCCAGCAAAGCTGCCGATACGGTCTTTTGTATGTAACGTAACTCAACTTCGCTGTTAGAGCCAGTCACTAGGTCATCGATATAAAAATCATGTTGTATAATTGTTTTAACTAGTTCGTCCTCCTGTTCAGCTCCGATTTGTTTGATACACCTTGTGCTCAAGTAGCTCGCACTTGCTGTACCGTAAGTGAGAGTATTAAGCTTTAAGGTTTTAATGGGCTGGGACTCCGATTCTCTCCACAAAATGAGCTGCAGGTTTGTATCAACACTACTTACTTGAACTTGGCGATACATTTTTTCAATATCGCCAGTCAGTAGATATTTATACTGCCTAGCTCGTACTAAAATAGAAAAAAGGGAGTCCTGGACGTTGGGACCCACCATTAAAATATCATTTAAGGAAAAACCAGACGAGGAGGGGGCCGAGCCGTCAAACACAACGCGAAGCTTGGTTGACTCACTACTACTCTTGAACACGGCATGGTGACATAAGAAATATGACGGATTTGGTTTTGCCACTTTAGACTCCGTAAGATGACCTAGATCGGCATATTCCCTAATAAAGTTAGTGTAATCAATCTTTAACTGAGGATTCCTATAAAACCTTCTTTCCAAATTTAAAAAACGTCTTTTGGCTAAGGCGTATGAGTCGCCAAGACAGTCGGATGTATCAATTAACGGCAACTTCACGCAAAATCTACCAGTACTCAAGCGTACAGTATGAGATGAAAAATGAAGTTCGCATTCCTTATCACCTTTGCTCATGATATTTTTAGCGGGAAGTTCTTCCAACTCCCAAAATTTATTTAGCATATTTTCAATTTTATCGTCAGAGTCTTTAGTTATCAGACTGTGATTACATTTTATAGATGATGATTTATTTGGAACTAGGGCACCCACTATCAACCATCCTAGTTTTGAATTTCTTAATTTTGTATTATTAGCACCTAGAGAAAGCTCTTTATTTCCCAAAATTTCCCAAAAAATGTCAGCACCAATTAACATATCAATTGGGCTTGGTTGGTGGAATTTGGGGTCGGCCAATTTGATATTACTTGGCAATTTTAAAGTCGTGGGATCTAACGGTGTCTTTGGTAGATCGCCAGTTAGTTCATTTAAAACAAAACATGATATATTGCTTGTAAATTCGCTATTAAGAGATTTGATTTGAGTAATGCAACTTTCCTTCACTAGATTAGTACAATTGTTGCCAATACCAATTACCTTTAGTGCTTCAATTTCAATAAGATCTAAGCTTAATTTTTTTCTTAATCTTTGGGTCATAAATGATGACTGACTACCACAGTCTAGTAAGGCTCTGACGTTGAGTGTTGCACCAGTTTGCGGGTTACATACTTCAACCAAAGCCGTACTTAAAATAACTTGGTTGTTGCTGACATTTAGCTGTCCAGTTTGGCAAACAACTTCAGTTCCTTTGTTTACTTCTAAAGTTGGGTTGTGGAGAAGACTATTGTGCCTCTTTTTGCATTCTCTACAAGGGCCCATCCGACACTCGCTAGTGGGATGTCCTTGTCTAAGACAGTTCTGACACAATTTATACTTAGCTACATCGGCTAATCTTTCTTTGACGGATTTAGCCTTGAATGTAGCACAATCATATATTTTATGGTTTTCATTACAAATAACACATGAAAAGACATTTTGTTTTAAGTGGCTACTAGTACTAGCAAATGATTTAGTGTACGCAGATCGTTCTTGTTTATAATTTGAACTATTGGAACTATTATTGTGTGATGCCGGAGTGGCAGATCTTACGTTGTTAGAAACACCTTTTGACGAATTATTTTCGTATTTATTGCGGTTTAATGATTCCAACACGTCTGCGCGATCTATCAAGAACTTATGAAACTGATCTAAATTAGGCACGTCTGCAAATGTGTTGCGGTGTTCTTCCCATTTCATTAATGTACGACTATCAAGCTTAGAGGACAACATGAATATTACTAGAGTATCCCACTTATCTGTCGGCTGGCCCAAGTTTGCTAAGGCACGTAAATTCTTTGTAACGTGATCAACAAGAAAGCGCAAGGACCGCTCTGTCTCGCGACAGATAGAATGTATATTAAACAAAGAACTCAAATGGTGATTGATCAAAAGCCTCTTGTTATCATACCGCTCGCAGAGTAATTTCCAAGCCTCAGCGTAGTTAGCCGACGACACCTCGAGATTCGATACAATTCTTGCGGCATCGCCTTCCAAATAAGAGATTAAGTAATGGAATTTATGAATTGGCTTAATACGGCTATTGTTGTGTATCAGATTCTCAAAGGTGTCCCGGAACTCCAACCAGCGAAAATAAGTGCCATCAAATTTAGCAATTTGTATTTGAGGTAATTTAAAACTAACTTCTTGGTGTTCGAGAGTACAATGAGTTTCGTGAGCGATTGATGCACGTCTTATGTCGGATTCAGATTGGCTATACTGTTCGATTAAAGTTTTAGCTGCAGCAATATTATTGATAATATCACTTTCAATGCTCTCTCGCTCATCAATTTCGGAATCAATATTAGAAGAATTTAAAACCTCTATTTCACTTTGCAAGTCGTCGAACTTTACCGACAAGGCTTCAAACTTACTCAGTTTTAAATTTAATTCGACTAATGCAATTTTTGGAAGCTCTTCTACATCACTAGTAACCTTTAAATATTTTTTAAATTTAGTTATTTGCCCCTTTATAGAGCTACGCTTTGTAATTAACTGGCTTAACTTTTCATTAGCAGCGCTTATTGAGGCCTTTTCAGTAGGATTCGACATTATTAATTAATAACAATTGCGTCAATAACCAAAACAAAATAATAAAAAAGTATTCTCACGCTCCTCAATTTGGTTGAACAGGAAACCGGTTTGTTACAACTCCCGCTGATAACGCGCCGCGCCGGCTGTAGTTGATACAATAGCACAGCTGTGTAGCCGCATGTACCCACTGGAATAGTCAGCACAATATTTCAATAACGAGATAAAAACATTAAATTTATTTATTTAATTTTGTATTAAGGGACAAGATAAAATCTGACAAAATTACTTAGGTACTTATTGCGACCAATATATTGTTATTTGGATTAAACGAGACTTACTTTACTAACTAGAAAAATAACTATCTGTACATAGAATGAACAACTTAAGTTAGTACATGTACAATGATGCAGCACAATTTTAACATTTGTTAACCTTTTACTTTGTTAAACAAGGCGGCACTTCAATAATGCCGTTGTGCTAAGTTAGACAGTGAAATACGCCTTTAATACTTATATTATAATAGAAAGTTAATATATCTTTACCTATATACTAATTGATGAACTTTAAAAATGTATGTTAATCACACGCCAAAATATAAAACAGTCATATTATGAAGTTACTTTTCGTTAAATTCGTAGTAGGTATAATGGTAAATTTTAGCTAGTGGAGATTATCTTCACAGTAATGTTAATGTGTTTTGGATGTTTTGGATAGGAAATAGGCAAAATATAGGTAGGGCGTTTAGGGATTAGGTTAGGGACAGAATGACACTTATCTTTTTAGATCTCACTCCGGTGGTAAACTTTTGCTGCTTCACTGCTCCGTATTAGCTAGATCTTCAGATTGTATTGTAGTATTTAGTATTTATTCCAACTTTAACCAGTCCAGGTCTCCAATCACCAATTTATTGCATCATCTTCAAGTAGCAATGATGAAATTGCAATCAACTTGCATCAAATATCTTCTTGTCCCCTCATGGGCCACCAATTTATGTTTGATATAACATAAAGGAGCTTCAAATGAAACTCGGAAATTTTCTTTTTAACTTGTAATTTTAATGAAATATACAAATTGCAACGCAGAGGCGTTTTATTATCGTGACAATGCAGAAAGTGAAGTAAGAGCAAAATTATTTTGGTACCTACATTATACAAAAAAAAAAAAAACTCCTATGAAAATATTAACTATGCTACGACAGCTGCGATTGCTAGTTTGAAGATTCAGGCGCTTGGGCCTAAACAATGTATTTCATATTAAAAGCAATAGCTATACTTATTCACTGTTTACATGGAACAAAAATCATCATCAGCTTATAAATATCTCACTGTTGCTCAGACCCACAGTCGATGGGGAGGTGGCCATAACACATGATGAAATATAACTAAATCAGAACTTCAAGCATCTACTGCTAAACAATTTGACATCATTACTCCGTCGCGTAACAAAGGCGTCGGCTTATCGTATTGACTAATTTTAAATTCGCACGACGCGCGTGTGAACCCGAGCCCTCCTCATTGGCGTCGTCGCCTGCGCTTTATTAGTGTTTGATCTGACGGGGAAATAGACAAATTGTTTGTTTTGACGTCGAGTCGCGGCAAAGGGGTCGCCGGTTGCCGGCTTTGCGGATGCGAGACGATTCGATTCATTTTTGTTTATGGTTAAGTGGATTGCTTTGTTTGTGGTTTTTTTTTATGTTTTTTAACAGTGAAAAAGGAAAGTGAAGAGCTCTTCGTTATAACCTAATTAATTAATTTACAAACTTCGTTCAAATCTTCTGGAATATTATGTATGACTTAACAAAGAAAATATTAACCCAAATTGTAAATTTACGTCGTAATAACATGAACGTCGGTATTTAAGAGCATACGCTTTAAGTTTTTTTCCAAGTTTACATTTAACAGCACCGTGTTACAGATTCATTTGTTTCTACTAACAACTTATCATCCGAGCGTCGGCATAAATCATATTGCTCCGAGGTGTCATAGAGGCTCACGGTCGCCTTTTTTCGTCTGCCGTCGTCTTTAAACGTCGTCGTTTGAGCGGAACATGAACTGTAAACGGGTGAAGGGTTGTTTTCATTTCCGTTATTAGTGCCGCGAGTTCGGTGAAGATTTATTGTTGGTGCGTCCAATGGCTGGATGGAAGCAGACGTGTGACCGCTTTAAATTAAAACAGAGCTCCATAGAGAATTGGAGCTGGTGTTTTGTACGAGTTTTGTTTAAATACAGGTAAATAGTAAAGTAAATATTACCAGGTACTTACAATATAGTCATTCAAATACGTAAACTTTAGGGATTTATAATTTTGATATTATTAAAGAAGTTAAGAAGAAGGAGATATAAAGAAAGAAAGAAAGACCGACAGGATAAAATTATAATATAACTTATTCTGTCAGTTTAATAAATGTTTGTCGAATTTATATTTATAATAGTATATAAACCAATATTTATGTTACTTGATTTTTTTTGTTTTGGCGAATATAGTAACTTCAATCTTATTTCTTTATTTTATACACTGTGATTACCCACAACCGTATATAGGTATATATGAAAAAAAAAACTTTCCTACACTCACACCAATTATATTATTATTAATTATATCTTACGGGTAGGCACAGTGCCCTTATCTCACCTGATATTAAATGATGATAAAGCCAATGGTGGAAGCGCACTTCACACGGAATCCTCAACAACTGAGGCACTGGCTATCTTAACCTTAGCTGCCGGAACACGACAATGCTATGGTGATATATTAAGATAAGATGGTGGTAGCTAGCCAGGCGTACAAACAAGCCCTAGCACCAACCAAACCGAGAACACAAACCTGTACCCCCACTGGGAATCGAACCCGCGACCTCTGGGTTTGAGACTGGTGGTCTTAACCACTACCTACCACAGAGGCAGTTGAACTTATCAGTAAACGTACGAGTTACTAATTTGTATGAATTTAATACTTTGGCCATGGGCTTAACAAATCTATACTAATATTATAAAGAGGAAAGCTTTGTATTTTTGTATGTATGTTTGCAACGAAAAAACTCAAAAACTGCTGGACCGATAAAAAATTCTTACACCATTAGAATGCTACATTAGCGCTAAGTACCAAAGGCTATATTAAAAAAATATATATTAAAAAGTGGGTTTGTTCGTTTGTTTATTTGTGTGATACCCTTTCACGCGTAAACAATTCTACGATTTGTTTGTTTTGTTGTCATAGAAACTGTCAAAGTGGTACAAAAGTCCGCCGGGTCAGCTAGTAGGTTCACATAATAGGACACACATAATTGTTATAACGATTACCTGAATCAACAATCACAAAATGATAGTTTGCTTCATCTGTCGACTCCACAGTTCCTCTGTTCTAACTAAGCTATATGTCACCGGAGCCGACTCCACACCGTAATAAGGGCTACTGTTGTATGAAGTACGATGACAGTTCCAATAGCTGCACGCACCTCACTGAAAATAAAACAATGTTTACACGGGGAACACTCATTTTGTGCAGTCAAATTCAAAATTAGAACACTTAAACTACTTCTTTTTCTTTTTGATTCGAAAAAGTTTATAATACTTTTTTAGCATTGCGAAAAAATGTTTGTTTTACTTTTTATTCCGTTTGTGTTTGTTGAATGTGCGCTTCTTTGTAGACGTTTCCTTTCACGCATTGAAATATGGCAGATTAATGTGAGTTCCAAGAAGTCGATATTACTTCTGAAGAGGTCTAAAACTTATGATTTACTGCGACCGGGCGCGCTGTTAAAAAGTTGTAAAGGACTTGTGTTTCCGACGGTACTGCAACAATGTTATGGCGTGTTTCCTACTGATTGACTTCTACTTACATGTGTCCACAATTCTTTCTTTTTATTTTAAAGTTTACATGTGTTACCTATATTCACGAGGAAACGTAAATAAAGTCTTCTAGTGAGTAGCACGAAGTCACACTCAAACTCTCTTATTTGATAGCACCAAGCTATCAAATAAGAGAAAAAAATAGACTCACTGAGACTAAATCAGACTAAAAAGAAATTTTACTTAATGAAAAACAAGTTAGTTACTTTTACTTAATTTTACATATTAAAACACAGTCTATTTCCTAGAAGTCTCAGCTTCAGTTCTCGGAAGTGAGACCGTCCACGTGGCGCGCGGCGCTCTTTGACCTGCGTCGGCGCGGCGCCGCGCCGCGACGCGATTTATGAACCGTATTAATCACAACAGCCTAATGAGGACGTTGCCTTGTTGTAATTTCAGGAACTGCCAATTTTTTTGTTATTTTTTGGCTTTTATTTGCTAAGCTAAACGAATTCTAAGCGAGAATTATACGTTTTTAATTTTAAGGTGTATTTGGCTTTTTGGTTTACCAGGCTGCGATGGCCACTTTCCATCAGACGGTCCATATGCTCATTTGCTACATAACTAGTAAGTAAGTAAAATAAGCCTATAACTGTCCACTGCTGGGCAAAGGCCTCCATCATTGAAATCAAGTCATTACTACTATTGATGGGCAATGGCTTAATCACCACGTTTGGCAAATGCGGGTTGAGGATCACAAGCAGGCGTGACGGGCTATGCATCGAAAAATCTAAAACACACTTTGGCCGTCCTGGGAATTGAACCCGAGACTTTCGGGTATCAGGCCAAGCGGTTTACTACACAGAGGCGTAATTAAATGCCTAACTTAAAAAATATCTTAAGTGAAACATAAAAAGTAAAGCTAAATAATTACCTTAGTAAAATCAAGTAACCATCTCAGCAATCGATTCATACTTTCAAAATACGAACTATTCCGCTCGATGGAGCGATGTGATGATGATGATGAGCAGGTGATGACCTGAGGTTTAGCAGAAGCAGTGCCCAGGTGAGAAGACGCCTTAAGAATTATTAATAGATAATTATTATTAGAATTGTGCCTTACTCTGCCGAGCCGCAAGATGCTCTTCACACCTTGTTTAAAAGATACCAAGTCGTCATCGAATGGAAAAAGCAGCCGGGTATGAAACACTCCAAATCCTTCCTAGGCGAAAACGCCTTAGGACGTAGTAAGTTCATATGCGGAGGCAGTAGAAGGCAGGCCCGATTAACCATCGGTGCCTTGACAGGGGCCCTATGCCACAAAACAAATGCTCCACAGAATGCATCTATCAACAAATAGCTTGTGTAGGGCATGTGGGGAGGAAACGGAGTCAATGCAGCACCTACTGTGTAACTGCCACTCTCTGACTAGGAAAAGAATGGGACTCCTGTGGTCAGCCTATCCGAAACCGGAGGACTTCAGGCTCTTCGCTCTTAAGGACGTTGCCAAGTGTTTGGCATCTATCTTTACAGAGGAAGAAGAGTGAAAGGATGGGGTCGCACAAAACAAAGTCGCTCCTGCTGTGTGCACGCTTAGATCTTTTAAACTACTCAACGGATTGTAATGATGCAGCTTTCAGCAACAGATAGAGTGATTCAAAAGGGAGGTTTATACGCATAATACATCCAAATGTATTATGCGAAATGTATTATTGGACTATGATCTGAGATTTGGACGCAGTAGGTGTTGCTGCTATAGGGTTCTATAGGATACGGGTGTTTACTCAAGCGGATGTAGTCGCGAGCGGGCCCGGGCCGCTGTACTTTATAACCGCAAACTATCTGTCAATCCCTGGAGCTGAACCTCACACCTTTACATGGTGACCTTGCCTGGCGTATCTATACCATCACACCTTTACAAGGGACTTCGTGTGCTGGGAGAGCATTACACCTTTTGGTAATATATTTGAATTAAATGCTTGGCAGCAGACATTTTTATTTTACAGCGTTGATGATTTAAAAAGTTATTTAGCATCAAAATTATTGTTTACACCTCACCACTGTAGGTGGCATGTACCTGTCCAGCACGTCTCAAACAAGGTCTCTTGTCCTTTGAAGTTAATGCCATTTGTAAGCAAAAGTGCAACATTGCACTACAGTCGTTCGCCACATTGCCCGCGGCTTCAAAGGACGAACTAAACGCAGAATATGACCGCCCACCCGTGGGTAAGGAAACATAAAATGAGCACTTTGTCGCAAAAGTTAATAAAGTTCGTTCGCTCGCGGCCATAACTTCCTGGAGTTAAGGGTATTGACGTCGGTTGTGACAGCAACACCCATTATTATCAGTAGTCTGTGAATGTCCCACTGCTAATGATGACTAGCCAGGAGCACTTCGAATCCTGCTCTAAGATATATATATAGGGTTTCGGTCAAGTTGGTTCAAGTCAGGGGTATATCTATATATATATAAATATATATATATATCCCTGGCGGGACTTGAACCCGGCACCTATGGCTTTGAAACCAAACGCCATACCACGTAGCTCCAAAAGGAGGTCAAAATTTACAATAAATTTTTTACTTTACTTTTTAATACAGACAGTACGCCGTAAATCGAATTTTCAAACTAAAAACATAAACGCAAGCTGGAAAAAAATTGCAATACGAGTACTTAGCCATTATCGAGTTCACTTGGCAGTCGAGGGAGAATCGCGGGCGGAATACAGAACACACCCTCATCTCGCTTCATCAGTTAAGTAAATTCGTTTAGGGAGATAAATCTGAGTTCAGCATTGGGGTCCCGATTTAACTCGATTAGGTTGCCATAGCCCTGATAACTTAGACTTATACAATTACGGAGGTCATCGCCATACATGATTAAATTGTACAATAAGGGCCACGATTGTTTACAAGTAATTCGATTACAGTGATATAATCGGCGATTTGGGTAAGAATAGGGTCTCGTTTGGTTAAATTATGATTTGTTGCGGTTGGAGACAAGATTTATACTTTTCTCGGAGTAACATTGGTAGGTACTTTTTGTATGACAAATAGGCTGATGCTGATGACAGCCTAACACTGATAAGCATACCTAACCTGCGAGATAACCATTAGTACTATTAATTATTCTGTGCCATAGATTTTAGGTACTTACTCGCATTATGTATGCCCCTTTGCCTGTAAATTTTCGAGATAGCTAGAAAGACAGAATATAGAACAGATATATAAGCAGGACATTGCTGATTGGCTGAAGAAATAATTAGGTCTGAGTGTAGGTAGACCGGCTAGTTTTAAGGCTTATTTTTATATTCAGGATAAACCGTCGTCGTACGATTACCCCTTTTAAAAACGTTCGTTTTTAAGGGGTAATCCTTATAAGTTTCTTTAGTCAAGCCCATAACGGTCCCACCAGATATAGTTAACAAGCCCAAGGGGCTCTGTCAAGACGAAACACTATTCTATGTAATTTTTAAATGTATAGTGCTTTAACTGACAGCAGCGAAAAGGGCGACAATTTATCACGTAAATTAAATCGCAGTCGCAAATGTCGCTTTTTTGCCGGAATGTGTGACACCCGCCTTTATTTAGTTTTGTCACTGTACTTGAACTTTCTTTAAGTTAACACGTTATCGAGTCTAGATAGTCACTGTTTTGATAAAATCTGCCCTTTAATTATGTTTCTTATATCTTAGTCTCCTTTTAAAGCAGTAGTTAGATACTTACAGTTTCCTTTCTTTCTACTTAGTTAAGTCGAAATAGAGTCATCACAGTAGCGGCAACGTCAGCTCTACCACCAGTCGCATCATTAATAAAGATTACCATAGAGATTACCATAGGCACGTAATGGAGTCTGTCGCAGATGAGGTCGGTTTTTACGGCACGAGCGGCCACCCGCGCGGCGACACTTCCTCCTCATTATTTGTGGTTTCAATTCGTTTTTTACGACGACACTCGCCCTCTTTGTGGCTGCTCCTCTAAATTACTATCGCCCGAAAGTGTCGTAATGAAACAACTGAGTGCATACAAAAGTAAACTCTTTTACTGTACAACGAGATGTCATTTTGGTGCGTTTCAGTAAAAAACTTTAGGAGAATATAGCAAGCCAGTGTCTATATCAAAATTCATTTGTGAATGAGCGGCGATGATTAAAAAGTTGCTGTCGAGTATCAGCCGAGGGGATCTCGATGCAATTCTTGAAACAATTATTGTTGTTTAAACGACAAACGACAATTGAAATAGTGAATTGCTATTTATAATTACATAGGTACAAAAATTTCGCTTCTGCGTAGAAAACTTCGTATGTGATTAACGACGTTTTAATTTGAGACGTGTTTATGAATAAGGAGGAAAAAGTCTATGCAATCATCATTTTGGAGAAAATGAAAAGATTTCTGAATTGTCATACATTTTTATTTCCTTGTTCTATGCATAGTTTATGGTGGTGGTATGGTGGTAGTGGGTTATGACCCAATCGCCACATAATTATGCTATCATGTGGAGCCCTGAACCCAGCATTGAAGCGTTTATATAAGCTGATGATGATATCGTCATCATCATTATCAGCTCATTTTTATGTCCCCACTGCTGGGGCACGAGCCTTCCCTATGGATGGATATCGGGCCATAAACCACCACGCGGGCCCAGTGCGGATTGATGGTTCTTAACGACTGCTAATGCAGCCGGGACCAACCGCTTTACGTGCCTTCCGAAGCACGGAGGAGCTCGAGATGAAAATTTTTTGGTCACCCATCCGATGACCGGCCTTTGCGAAAGTTGCTTAACCTCAACACTCGCAGACCGGTCGCGTTAACCACTGCGCTATCGAGCTCCTCATGATGATGATATATAAATAGTGTATCACAAGTATATCCTTAAGGCGAAGGGTAACGCCACCAATTGATAATTTGACAATTACTAACGGATCGGATCTTTTTTAAATATTGCGTACCGTCCGACAACAGGAAAGCATCCATAGTATTTATTTAAAACTTAATAATTGTGCACTACTTTTTGTTGCGTGGTTTATTCATAAAACGGGCTATCGCATTTATTCACAAACAATGGCCACTGTTGGTGTTAGCTAATTCAGTTTAGCATCCAGTCTAAAAATCCAGTTTAGCAGTTATCAAATTAAATCCATTAGCGGCGCTAGTGTGCCTTACCCATCACCTTAAGTAGCTTGCTCATTGTAATAAACTTTCAGTGGTCATTGTTATTTTTATTTTTAAGTCTGTGTATCTGTTTTATCTAACTTTAATTATGAACTATCAATACTGAATAATGGACACTTACACAATTTTTTAGTGTACAATAAATTATTATATGCTACTCTTTTCACTTTAATGTTTCTTTTTTGTGTTAACTTCTTCTATTTCCTATTATCTCTTGTCTGTGTTATTTTTTTTCTTACTCTTCTTCTTATTTTCTAATCTTACACCAACTAAGTAGACTGCTGTTATAAATAGGTCGTCGTCCTACTCGTATATCTAAAAACTTTTTTGAACATGTACTTACTTCTATGAATCCTTGACACCAATTATGCACGTTATAGGGCCCTAATGTAGTCCTTTACGTGGTTCGGTTAAACTATTGATGATGGCGTTTCTTTCCAAATAATTCCAAAATTTATATAATCGCTTGTGATCTGCTTCATCTTTAGTCTTTGTACTTTGATGATATACCTATACCACAGAGTAAATATACCACTCTGCCTATACAGAGTAAAGTAAATTATTTAGACATCATGTAAGTATTTGTTTTTTATTTTAATCTACCTCCTCGTTACCTCGAACAGCGTTTCTCTTACCTTTCGTCACCCAGCCGCAATCAGCACCAACCATCGCATAGCTTAATTAATTATACTTACTAATATTTTTTCTTAAATTTTCTTCCTAACAAGGGTTTGGCGATTCGTTTACTGTTTAAGTAGTTACACTTTGGAGCAGGCTACTTTAAAAAACAAAACAAAATAATAATCTAACCTATCGCTTGACTTGTTAAAGATAGCGACTATAAACATTATAATGTTCAGTTTATTGGTAGTTTCGTGTGCAGGTCGTCTTTGCGTGTGTAATTATTTTATTTTCTTTGTAGTTACTTGCTTGTCAGCATTGCTGCTGAAAGAATTCTCGTTTTAGGGACAAACTTAACTGTACTTTGATGCTCCAAATGTTAAATAATAATATTACTAGCTGACCCGGCTTTCTATGACAACAAAACAAACAAATCGTGGAACATTTCGTATTGAAAAATTAAATTGTGTAAAAAAAATGTTTGGGGCTGACCACCCTTATCACTTAGGGGTATGAAAAATAAATTACGACCGATTGTCAGACCTACCGAATATACATATAAAATTTCATAAAAATCGATCGAGCCGTTTCGGAGGAGTATGGCAACTAACTTGTGACACGAGAATTTTATATGTATATAGAAGATTCATTGTATATTTTGTATACGAACTAATACAAAATGGTAATACACCGATTGTAGTACTGTAGTAACCGAGACTCCTTGCTCGGGCATACATGCTGGCAGCCGCCGTGGCCTGAATTCAAACGGTGTAGAATAAAAAGGACATGGAAGAAAAAAGAAGAATATCGCGGACTCGATGGACGGACCGCGACGACGATTGATTTATTATTGTAATATTTAAAAGTTAATATAATATCTAGTGCTTTGGATACCTTTTCATTTAAAAAACCCCCCGGTACCTCGAGTAACGACCCAGCCGGGTGTTACAGTACATACCTAGGTCTTGAAACAACTTTGTTTTGACAGTGTAGAGTCTTCTATTAGACACGATTGAATTGTATTAGACACAAAATGCAACAAAATGTAGGTATTGTAAATTTTATGACAGTACTTTGTTATACAAATGTATATTCATAAATATGAATCACACTAAATGGAATTTAACTTAATATCTTAAAAGCTATAGAACACTAGGTAGGTACTTCTTTTCAGTTATTATTTATCTTGTAGCAGAGATTATATCGGTTTGACTTTGGCGGTTTTAGGTAATGAAAATGCAAATGTCCACTCGGAAAAAATATATTCAATTTTTATAAAATCAATTTCAGGCATTTTTAATTCGCACAATTTTGTACAATATAATTATACATCGTAGGAATAGTTTTACAATTACAATATTGATAAGCCAACAAAATAGCACAGGGACTTTATATTAAACCATACAAATATTATTAAGCACAATGCTTGTCATCCGTCATGTAGCCTGATAGTATAATACTAGGATATAAATTAGAAAACATACAGACTTTTACTTTTACAGGTAAGTACAAGCTTCAAAGTTTAATAGCTTTATAATAAAATAAGACAATAATAATTAAATCCTTGATGTATAATGAAAATACTGATATTAAGTGACTTTTTAGACAACATTTTCAAGGTAGCAGTTACGCAAATTATTTCAAGCATTTTTTCCTTTTTGAAGAATCTGGTTGAATGTGTGGTGTATGCTTTATGGTGACCAATAGGTACAAGCTTCAAAGTTTAATAGCATTATAATAAAATAAGACAATAACAATTAAATCCTTGATGTATAATAAAAATACTGAGATTAAGTGACTTTTTAGACAATATTTTCAAGGAAGCAGTTACGCAAATTATTTCAAGCATTTTTTCCTTTTTGAAGAATCTGGTTGAATTACATAAGTTATTTGATCGATTCATTTTGAAGCTTATATGGGACATAGGCGTAGACCCTAAATAGATTTTCAAGTCTGTATGTTTAATATTTTAATCGGTGGATACAATTGTACCAAAACATTAACTCAACGCAAGTTACTATTAAATTACCAGTTCACAGGATTATTAGAGCAATACAAATCCTTTCTTAAAATCCAAATGTTTTAGTTCAAATCATATACATTACTAGCTTATGTTTTTGTAGGTGTATTTCCTAACCAATAAATAAATTGCATCCTTTTCCGTGACCTGTTCAGGTATGATCAATAAATTATAAACTGCAATTTTGGACTAAAACAGTGATTCTACTTAATCTAGTTTACCATACAATTTCTAGCTATAATATGAGATAGTAATATTCGTAATATCTATACTGTACAACACTTTACTGTCTCACATGAAAATACGTACACAGCACTGCAGATGCGGCGGCATCGCAACGTCTTAAGAAGTCCGAGTCACTACACACAGTGTTTTGATATGTGGTATGTACAGGGTGCGCGGGCGCGAGGTATCACAGGAGCGGCGAGGCGTGGTGCGGCACGGGCAGCGCCGCGCGCCCCCGTCACACCAGCGAGCTCGGCTTCACGTCCAGGGAGTGCTCTGGAGACCGCCCGCCCGCACCTCCCTCCCCTTGGCTGTTCTCTTCCGAGTCCGAGCATGAATCCGAACTGCCCTTCTTTCCACCGTTGTGCGTCTTCACATGCTTTGCGAGGTGGTCCGACCGCATAAATCTCTTATTGCACACCGGACACGCGAACCTCTTCTCCCCGGTGTGCGTGCGCAGGTGTCGTTGCAGCTCATCGGAGCGCGTAAACCGTTTGCCACAAAACAACCAGTTGCAAACGAACGGTCGCTCTCCCGTGTGCCAGCGGAGGTGGGCTTTTAAATGGGAGGTTTTGCCGTATACCTTGCCGCAGCCGGGTATGTGACAACTGTGTATGTTCTTCTTCCTGAGGTGGGCTCCTGCCGGTCCTAGTCGTTCTGCTTCTTGGCAGTTGGGGCAGTCGCAAGTCGCTCGGCCGGCGTAGCGACGTTGCGATCGAGGGGAGGGTGCTTGTGCCGGTGGCGCTGGTGATCCCGGCCCGTGAAGGCCAAAGGAGCCCTGTGACGGTAAAACAGATTTGTACGCGTCTTGCAAGAGGTGTGGTGCCGGTGGCAGTAAATGTGCTCCGCCGGAGAGAGAATGTGTAAGTTGAGAGTAGTCTTGGCCAGCATAGTTGGCCATTTGTCCACCGACGTCAAGCCAGCCACTGTGTACGTCCCACCACGTGCTGCCAACAGCGCTAACGCCACTCATTTCTGCAGCTTTCAGCGCCCCGCTGCCACCTCCTCCGCCAACGTTGAAAGGCCACGATTCGTATGGATGTCGCGAGTACATCGAGCCGAGACTCGCACTAGATTCACTTTTGCCAAGTAACTGGTCACCCGATGAGGGGAAGTAAAGGTCGTTGCCGTAGGACGGCGCGGCTGCGCATGAGGTGGGCGCGCGCGCGTACGGTCCACATGATGGCGGCTGCGAGCGCGGGGCTGCGCTGCTCACGGGAGGAGAGTGTGCGCCAGGACTCTTCTTCCATGGGTGGAATCCCTTCCCAACGGCCGCGTCCGCCAGTGGAGGCGGCGACTTGCTCGACAACTTGTTGCACTGCGCCGCAAGCATCGCCAGAGGCGTGCCGCGTAAGCTCGGATGTTCCTGGAAAGACGGACAATGAACTGTTAATTATTTTAAAAGACAAAAAAAGACAATACTTTATTCAAGTTTAATTAACGAAGTATGTTTAGACCGTGAGAATCGTGAGTGTCGAGTTAGATTTATAGCCTAATTTATATGGGAACTAATGCGCAGTCGGTTGCGCCGCGGGCACTGGGAAATAATATAAATAAATTATGAGAGGTTTATAGGTGGAGTATTTACAATTAGGCGTGGTGACAGCTCCCGGCCGCTACCGGGCGACATGCAGCCGCAGGACATCGTAATTAATAAGCGCTGCCTACTTCATGTCTGCCCGCCGTAAAACCAAAGAAGTCGGTTTAGTGCCACTTAATTGTATGCAATTCATGATCCGGCCGACTGATGTTGTATGTCATAATAATAATATCATTTCCGTTTAGTTTTTCATTTGTTTTTATTGTTTGCGTTAAGATATTTTCTTAAGTTTTTACCTAATGCATTGGTGGTAGATACCAAAACATTCAAATGAATGTTAACAAGACAATCTTAAGTAAATCATTGATGAATTTGTATTATCGTCAGTAAGACTTATCAAATCTAAATATCCTAAATTATTGCGCGCACACAAAAGCATATTGTACTTAATGAAAGTTTAAGTGCCTCCCTCTTTCGCCAGTTCCAATACTCTTTTTACAGTTCACATTAACATTGACCACATGGCAAATGTGAACGTAAAAATCTCGACATGCAAACGCGTCATAAAAAACTTTCCACATAAAATAAAGAGCATAATCCGTTCGCCGCTGCTCATTTGGTGGATTCAAATAAAGGTGAGGGCAGGAGAACATCCGGCCGGATATTTCACCCCAATACGGGGCACAATGGCGCGATAAAAAAGGTCCCATTGTGTGGAATAATATAATTCGGGGATCGGGACACGGTACCGGAGGGGGTGCGGGGGACCACGCCCCTTAACATTGTGATTGGCGCAGCTGGCGCGGTGTGCACCAGCCCTAACAACTGTCACTGATACAGCGAGATTCTCATAAACTTTTGTCTGACTAAGGTGGGAACCGTTTAGTATGAACATCTTCGTTATAGGTATGAGAAAAAGAGCTGTCTATATACTTCTCTTCGTCTTTAAGCATTAAACGTTAACTAACTGTTGGTTAATAATTAGGTATGTCAGGTGATTTTTTACCATTGAAAATGGTTATCAGATGCAAATCGCCTGAGACGTATTTTTGGCCATAGCTCCGAGGATTTTGGGAGAATCGAGATGAAAATAGTACCAAGAGTTGAGGACTTTATCGAGACACGTGTAAGCGTTTGAATTTTGAAAATCGTCTGGAGACTTTTTTTGGAATTTTGAAAAATGTAAAAAAAATCGGGTTTTTCTGGATGGTGTTTGTATACTAAATTGTAAATATTTTAGAAAAAAAAAACCGACTTAAGAAAAAATTAAAAAAGAGTCCTATGGTATTAGTTTAGCTACAAAATGGCGAAAAAAATGTTGAAAATCGGTTAATAATTGTGACCTGTACCTAGGTGGTCCCTTTAGATTTGGAATTGTAGAAAAACGGGTATTTCCGTATATAAAAAGTGATGTAGCTTCTTTGATTATTGACCGATCGTCATGGTAATGGTGTTAAAAGATGCGGCGAAGACGAGAAAGCGAAAAGTGCATTCAAGTTGGAATTGTGTTATTTAAAATAAAAATTTTTTTTCGTAAATTGTTGTATTCATTTTCAATGCTCCGATTTTTGCGGGGACTGCGAAATCTGTGAATTTTTTTCTAGTTTTATAAAAAAATATTCGATCTACATGCCTGCATAAATTTTTTTTCAACGCGTTTTAAAAGCTATCATTCAAGTTGTATACCAATGGTCTACAACTTGAAAATCACGTGATGAGGGCTTCCGGTGGTCTCTTCCTGACAGCTGATTTACACTATGAAAAAATGTTCATAGTAAGTATGCTTTGAACATAATTTTTAGTACTTTATGTATTTTAAGTCAGTAATAATATAAAATAATTTGAAAGTGTCGCTACATTTATAGACGATTGTTGCGTTCCACCGATTGCGCGCCCCAGTGTGACCACGTGTTAAATTTAGTCAGGTCCCAAAAAATATACACAGGGTACATAATAATTCAACGTAGATGGGACATACGGGTCTATTCCGACAAATAGTAATAATGGCTGGCGAGCGTTATCGCGGCATCTACAGTCGTCAAAATGGCCGCTTTCGATTAACCCTACAATAACAGCAACGTTAAAAAATAATAAAATATAATTAAAACGATGTCGTCCGTTCGCCAAATTGTCTATCAGCTTCAATTGAACAAATAGGTATCTTCGTCGAATTGCTGTAGTTTATGGTTCGTATTTAAACGCACAGCTTCGAGCTGTTCACCAAACGGTATATTTCTTGAAATTGAACAATAACCACCTAAACTATGATTCTAATACACGTAGTATCTAACCTTTAGAATCGCATCTTTCTGAATCGAATAGAAATCGCTGCGAGCTAAATCGATAACCAAACGCCCGTAATAACAACCTTCACGCTGTATAACGTAATAAATATCTAAATGTCACTGTTTCATAAAGTCCACACCTACACAATGGTGGAGTCCGAGCAATTTGGAGATAATAGAAGCGACGTGCGGCGACGGTGCATCGTCACGGGCATAATTACCCTAGGCATTATACCCCATTTGGGCGCGGGCCGAAAGAACCAGAGTGATATCGAGTAATTGGTCGTCAACGGGCGAAGGCTCGATCAAAGCGGGATGACGCCTCAAGCCGCCGCGCCGGCGCCACCGCCGCATTACAATGTTGATGGCCTTTTCCTTGTCAAAAATGACGAAGAGCTCGCCGTAAAAAATACGAGACGAAACAAAACGAGATTACCTAATGCGAGCACGAAATTGTAGTATCACAGGTCAGGTAGTCGGTGAAGAAATGGGTTAGTTTAAGACAGTAACAAAAGCTTGTTGCAGTCTCCTTTAAGTGTCGTCACTTCTATGAAAGCTGTGCAGTTTCTTGTGCCCATTATTCGTCAGTACTAAAAGACGTCTTAAATGGGTAGTACTATGTAAAACACATTTTTTGGACGATTCGAAATTAAGAAAATAGTTTAGTTAATAAGAATTTTTTATTGGAATTTGTCTTTGGCTTCCTATCGGAGACAGTATAACTATTTGAAAGATATCCCAGATTCCGTAACGGTAATACAGATCAATTTTTGAAAGATGGGAACGTATTTATGGTCCCGATTGTAGTTACTGTCAGTTAACGAAAATATTTACAGTAATTAAAAGTAAGTAAAAGTGAAAAGTAGGTAGGTATTTTTACTAGAAGAGATAACGAAAAGATTTATGTTGTACTTACTAATATAAGTGGTTGAATGGATTGTCCGAAGACAAATAAATTGAAGTGGCAGTGGGTTGGCCATACCTGTCATAGTGCCGATAGCCGAGTGTTGAGTTAGATCAATGTTCAGATAAACATGATCTACAACGCGACAAAACACGAAACAAAGCGAGTAATGTGCTGTTTGTATGCACGTGAATTAATAAAGTAAATCACTATATCAATCGCAAAGTTGACTGGTTAGTTAATAGAGAAAACTTTTTAGCAACTGTCAAAATGATATTTTTTCATTGGAATGGCGAACTATGACGTCATTATTGTGTTCCATGAAATGAGTTTATGAAACACTTTTTGGGTTAGGTACAGAGATTGGTGTTAATGTGAAATCAAAATATTGTTAATGTTTTGGAATTAGTTATTGTTGTTGTCAATATCACAACTGTTGACGAACCTTGTGCAAACATAAAATGAATAGCAAAAAAAAAATGTCTTTACAAAAACTCAATGTGGATTATTAGTCTGAGTTAATAGACCGAGGTGATACAACCTCCATCGATCACATTAAAGGAGAGATAATTCAATAAGAATTTGAAAGGCGACCGGATATATCAATGACTAAGTGTATCAATCGGATCACTTAATTGCGAGGCCGCCTGAACTAGACTACACCACAAAATAAGGTCACCCAGAAAGTAAACTTAATACATACCGCTCTCGAGTAACGCACACATGGACCCTCTCACAAACACGGATCTCTGAGTGCCTAGTGTGAGTTTTGTTTACTATCCGTATTCATTCGATCACGTTAACGAAAACGAGAATATGTATGGCTAAATTTTAACTTTCCCCGTATGTCGCCAGGAGGCGCTGCTTCAATCCCATACTAATTTTCGTTTTCGTAAACGTAATCGAATGAATACGGATAGTAAACAAAACTCACCACTCTCTTGCGAGGTTCCATGTCCATGAGAGGTTGTCCGATCCGATCCGAACCCTTCGGAGAATCTAGTAGGGCACGGGGACGCGCACTAGTGCGCAATGCCGTTCTCTCTAGAAAACCTTCGAAGGTGATTCGTTTCATACGGCTTAAGGAACCTTTTAAGTTTCTCGTCGCCCAAACAAGCTCGGTAAAGCTGAAAATGCTGTCTGAGGCAATCCGCAATCTCTCTCCAAAAAAAAACGAGAGGTTGTCTATGTGTACGTTGCTCGAAAGCGTTTGTATGAAGCTTATCTTCTGTAGTCTCCTTATTTTGTGACTACACAGCCTCGGAGACTGCAATTTGATAAGCAACGTGGATCAGTACCGCGTGTGTCTTCATTATGTTTAATTTTATTATTAAAACTACGAGTATGTTTCAGGAAGATTATAGGTCGATTAAAACATCGACATAACTTCATTACATTTAGAAATTACAGTGTGATTAATTGAGGTACAGTTAGCAACAAAGGTCAAACACTTTGGTACTTTGTCAAAGTAAGTAATAAATCGAACAGGCGCTTGTCAACCTCTAATGATGTTATTATCACATGGTACTAAGGTGTTCAGTGATCAGCGGCTTTCATTGCGAACCATACTATCCAAATAATGAATTTCTTTGTGATTATATTCTGATGGGTACTTAGGAAACAAAAACGAAATATCTTTTAGTTTTATAAATTTTCCTCCTAACAATGATGTCATCTTTATTTTTTAAGCTAATGAAATAGCTCGTTAATCATCAAAAGTGTTTAACAAGCTTGACTACAAACCTACCTTCGCGGCAGATTTGCAAGCATGTTATAAATGCCGTCCGCATTAATTACAAAGATTAATCAGAGAAATTAATCACATTGCGAATATTTATTTGTAGTGAAGCCATTTGATAACGGGTCCGATAAACGGCCGCGTGTAATGTATTAGAGTAAAAATAATTAAATTAACGTGAGAAGCTATAAATCGCCGAGATTGGATAAAGTACTGACTACCAGTTGCGTTTGTGTGAACGGAACACTTCCTTATATCTATGCAGATAGAGTTTTGTTTGGAGTAATACACGAACTTGGACAGATTGGATAATTTCAAATTACCTACCAAAATTATGATGAACCAAAATGAATATTCAGACGAAACACTTAGCCCTGGACGTGGTATTAAGATGATCGTGAAGTCGTTACCGACCAAATTGTATTTCATAAAATTCATAACTATATTTATGAGCTCGTATTTTTCGGCAACACGTTATTGAAAATGATAAAACTAATCATCATCCCACGCTTTCTGTTTAAACTTAGTTTACATAATGTTAGGGCAACACCGACATTAAAAGAATAAGTAATAATAGGTACCTAAAAGCTGTAAATCTAGGGAATGAATCTCGGAGTGATTTAAATGTCGCATCGCATTATCACGGATTTTGTCTTAAACAAAAATAATGTTGAAATTGATTTATTTTGTTTATGAGAGTTTGAACATAATGAAGGTTTTGCTTTATGATTAACTGGTGCTGGCCGTTTTCATATTTTTATTTCTCATAATTATATACAAGAAATTACAATTTTTAAATTAGCAATTTATTACAAAAGTAGAATAATAGGTCTGTTTTATAATGTATGTTTCATTCTGTATAACAAACATGATATTTTGTTATACTTTATGCATATTTTATTCATTGCTATTTTTATTTTGCATATAGTGACATTGACGGCATACGTTATATCAACTTTCAAACAATTTATCATTGAGCCGTTATTTGTATGCACAAAACAAGTTTATATGAAAGCAGAAACGTTTATCTATTAACCACAAAGGCATTCTGTTAAATACCTTCATGATTGGGATAAAAATAAAATTACAAGGAAAGCCAACATAATCAAAGTAAGCTTTAAACACGATTAAAAATTAATAACTCAACATGCTGCACGGTCAACAACGTCACATTCTTAACGTAATTCACGAAGCCGATAAGCCGAGAGCAAATTGACGATGTCTAATTGTGCAATTACGACATTACCGAGTTAATTCCGAGTGAAACCGTACGCCACCACCGCCACCGCCGTCGCCGGCTGCGCCCCTCGCGACGCCATTCTAATGCAAACTACGGAACAAAATAATGAGGACCCAGAAGGTTAGCTTAACCCTATTCTTGGCATAGTGGATTATTTGAGACACTTAACTTACAAAAAATTTCAAATAGTGAAAGAAAACATTTTTTATACAAAAATATATATTATAATTCCACAAAAAAAAAAAACTCTGCCAAGTATAGGGTTAAGGCGACACACTGAAAAAATGCACCAACTTTCGGCGAATAGTTTAAGTCTATAATATGACTCATGAATCTGAAATGTAGATATAGGTAAATTCATGTCTTTATCTTAAATTTGCTTGCTCAAATACACGATTGTATAATTTTGACTTGATCATAATTATTTTCGAAAACACTACTAAAAAATCACTATTGTTGAAATTACAACAAATTTACTTAATCTATATCCTTGGAAACCACTCAAATACTTTGATAACATCAATATTCGTAATTTCGTTGCTGCATATTTTGATAGCTAAAATCGTAAAAATAAAAAACGTTTTTTACATTCTGTTAATTTGGGGTCTCGATTGTCGCAGGCGCTACGTATTTTCGACCTTATGACAGTCCCGGTAAGGTTCAGCCTTTTTGAATGTTCACAAAGCGAAGTGTCGTCTTAATACATACCGCGCTCGAGCAACTCACACATTGACCCCTTGCACGGACATGTATCTCGGAACAGCTCGCAACAGTCCGAGCGCTGCTCTTGCGAGATTCCGTGCCCGTGAGAGGTTGTCTATGTGAGCGTTGCTCAAGTGCTCTTGTATGAAGCTTGCCTTCTGCAGTGTCCTTATTTTGTGACTAGGGCCGGATCTACAATTTATGACACATTGTTGCTTTTGATACTTGCCCTCATTTGGAGCGGTGACTTATGACCGTTTTCAGCGACTCCCGTCACCTTACATGGTAGCCAAATCAAACCCGTCTCCTAACTAGGGTTAGGAGTGAAAAAAGGCAGAATTGTCACTAAAGGGGTCATTTTTGAATCGATTGTAACTTTAAACACATCGATTTTTCAGTGCCTTTTACATGTTATCATGCGGTAGGTATGCCTTTTTTTTAACAAGGTAAAATACTTTGCGCATACCCCGGGGCTAAAGGTAACCCTTGTGGGACTCTCCTCCTCTTCTTCCATCCAGCTACTTAAAGCAACGAGGACCCACTATGATGTCTTGTAAGTACTTACTACATACTTAAGGTTATATTACGACAATCTATAATATCCTATTGGGGTTTAAAAATTATGCTTACATTACAAATTTTTACTTAAACTTATATTTTAGGTATTGTCTGGTTTTGCAACGCATCAACTGTCAGAAAACTTTATAACTTGTGTCTCTAGTTTAACATAATATTGTATAATATATTTGTGTCTACCTGTAGGTAAGTATATTGGTGGTTGTAGACTTTTAATGTTGTAAACATTGTAAGTACAGAATGGAAGCACTTGCGGGTAATAAAAGTCTACAGTCACCAACATGATGAGTTGCGACCTTATTGTGACAGCGACGCTACATTTTTGCTAATGTCATGTTTCTTTTTTTTCTGGTGCTGTTACAAAACTAAATATGTACATTCTTTTGTTTCATATTTGATATATATTTTTTTATTTTGCATTCACAATGCTATATATAGTTACAAGATAAAATTTTACTAAAAGCTTCCTGAGAATGATTGATTTTTTCTAGTTTTTTTTTTTAAATTCAAGTTGGTCTGGATCACTAAACGTAAAGCTTCATTTCTTGTTATCAAAGTGTGGTTACTAATAAACTGCTGTCAAATTAGTTCCGCTTTAAGGACGCCAAAATGTCGGTATGTTTTTTGAATTTCATACTTTAGTAATATTTGAATAAATAATGAAAGGATATTTACAAATTATGATTCATCATTGTAAAATGCAGTTAGACACACTTTAAAAGTACTTCTTCGTAAATAGGCAGTCCTATTTACGAAAAAGTATTTTATTTAAAAAGCTAATCTAAGAACATTAAGTTTGTCAATCTTTATTTTTAACTCGAACAAAAGCAGTCGGCACAGGTTGAGGTTTTGCATTTTCTGCCCCATTGTTTAATAGTCAACCCTATTAAAGTCGTAACAAGAATATGTCATCAAATTACAAGATTAGTCGTCGCCGGCACCTAATTATTTGTAAAGCGAAGGGTGAAATCGTGTAATATTTGACACCAACGGGGTGTCCGCGTCCTCCCAGTGGCGTCTGTTTGTTTTAAGACGATGAAACATTTCGTGAATTTCGTGTAAGTATACAAAATGTGTTCAAATACCGACTTTGAACTTGGCGAGATGTAAATGTTTCAAAAAATTTAAAATTCGGGATATGAACACACTTTTTTTCTTGTGGTATCATCATCAGCTGATCTTTCAGATCATCATCAGACTATAAAAGTCTAGCGCTGGGCTCGTGGCTTCCCACACGAACAATAGCATTCCTGAACATCGAATCATAACTATCATTCTAGATAATATAGTTAAAATTTGTAGGTTTTTATTTTATTGAATGCAGGTTTTATACAACATACAAAGGTACTTACTACAATCAATAACGCGCCCAAAACTCTCACACGCATGATACACCTACATGGATTTCGTCGAACGGTGATGTCGTAAAAATAATAACACGTATGGATTACCTAAGTAAAAGATAATGACACGAAGACATTATTTCCACATTAAGGAGGTCCACACGCAATCTGCAGCGCAGTCAATGGTATGAAGCTGGCATGATGACAAAATGCAAATGGCCATTAGCTGATTAAAACCTTTTATACAACGAGCGACACGAGTTAAATACACCAAAATTGATCATAAAAGGAGTATTTACATTAATTGGGTTATCACACTGGCCGCAAAGCTACCACAAAAGAAACAAAAGACGAATTTAGAAGAAATGTGATAATTGTTCAAATCTGGAATGATGGTGAAACAAGGGTGGTTTCGCTTCGATCGGTTGACGAGGCAAGGCGTGAAACCGCGCTAGTTAGCGGTGGTCATTAGACTGCTCGCCACATGGCAGGGTGCGCTCTCAAATTGAGCCGAAACAAATTATTTATTTAAATGGAAATTGTCGGCCTTTGACGCGCATGTGCGTTTAATTCGACCGACGACATGTGTGAGGACACGTTTTTGTCGAGATTCGAAACTGTTATGGTCTATTGGAAATGAGTTATATGGGCAACGAATTTGATGCCAGGAAATTGGTAGACGATAAAATTTCATACTAAGTGGTCATTTATTCATGATTCAAGGTATGGTTAAAATACTCGTTTGAATTTTAATTATTCACTTGTTGAAATTCAAACGGATTTATCCATCACATAATTCGAAACGGAAGAAACAAAATATCAAGAATACGCGAGACAATCCAAATTAAATGTTTTATTTATAAGTTTAACCTTCGCGTACATTTCATATATAACAGCCCCGTCTTTTGGTTTCGAAGTTGTCTTAAAGGAAGAAGGAACATCGAATTTTCTTTAAAATTGCAAACCAGCAAGAAAACTGCATGTTTAGTATGCAAATCCAACAGATTATAGGTACGTTATCGTGCTCTAATGTCCGTGTTTTTTAGGATCAGGTAATGTGCTCAAATTTGATAAGTCGATGAAATTGTGTGGTAATAGTGTGTCGGACGATGCCTCGCTACGAACAAAGCACACTACGGAATTCGTAAAGATAGAACAGCCTATATCCAGTACTCTATGAAGTATGAGTGCACTGTGTTATGAATAAGGTAAGGGTATTTGTCGAGGTATCTATAAATATCCCTTTCGAACCTGAGTCATATGATCGTGAGTTACATTTTCAAAAAATTCAAAATCCGCGCGCAATTCGTTTCTAAGCACCAAACCGAAATGATATCATCGTGAGTTCGTCAAGCAACCAATAGGAACTCGTTTTCGCGGCAAAGTCTAGTAGTCGTAACGCGCGGGCCGGCAAGATGGCTGCGTTCATTGACTCCCGGACAAGACATCGTAAGTTTTACCTATTTTTATTAAATTTTAAGGGTTTTAAATCATTCTTCATATGTTTATACATTGTTCAAAGTTTAAGAAATCGAATATTATGAACATCTTGTGTAAAATATATCTAATTATGGAATTATATCGTAGCAAAGTAGGTATAGCACGATCGTGAGCTTAAGGTCGCAATTGTACTAACGCACAATAGTGAGTTGGTCTAATTTTACGTGTTTTCTTAGTGTTTTGTTTTATTTTAGGATTACCATTGAATGAAGAGCTCGTGCTTAGCTTGCTGCAGGATGGAAACTGTTCGGACTTAGAGGTAGACGATGCCGATGAAGAATTTGTCGCGCCACAGCTTGAAAGTGAAGACTTGGCGCCAAACGAAGTACCTTGTGTAGCTGATCCGACACCACCGTGCAAGGGAGGCAGAAAAAGGAAGACTCCTACTATTGTTGCTCAAGATAACGATGTGGGAGGACCATCATCTTCCAAAAAACGTAAGAATCTGATCAAAGTAACAGTTTCTCAGCGTCCACGTATTTGGAAAAAAACTAATTTTATCGATAAGCCACACGATAACTTTGGCCACCCAGAACCGGTTGTAATTAGATCACCTATTGAATACTTCCTAGATTATTACAATGATGACTTTTTCGAACACATGTCAGTATGTACAAATATGTATCACATGAGAAAAACTGGCGGTATATTAAAAACTACTAAACAGGAAATGAAAATACTGTATGGTATTCATCTTATGATGGGAATTTTATCTTATCCTAGAATCGCTATGTATTGGAGACAAAAAATTAACATTGACATGATAACGTCTGCAATGACAAGAGACCGACTTATGACATTGCGAAATAATTTACACGTAGTGGAAACCGATTCTCCACCCATTCAAGCCATAGTTAATCCTCTTTGGAAAGTGCAACCGGTAATAAAAGCGGTCAAAAATGGCTGCAAAAAAATTTTAAGAACGCCAGGAAGGTATTCAGTAGACGAACAAATGATTCCCTTCACAGGGAAGTGCCACCTCAGGCAATTAGTTAAGAACAAGCCTCGCCCAGTAGGTCTTAAAAATTTTGTTGTCACCACTAGTGAAGGACTCATGGTTGATTTCGAAATATATTATGGCCAAAATCCCGCACTTTCGCACCATCTTGGACTCGGACCTGCAGTTGTGCTACGCCTCGTCCAGAGTATACCTCGTGGAAGCTGCGTCTATTTTGATAGATATTTTACGACCATCCCTTTGTTGGACGAACTAATGAAACTCGGATATCATGGAACCGGTACAATCATGGCCAATCGTATTCCGCAACGTCAAAAACTGAGCTTTAAAGACGACAAAAAGATGAAGAAGGGGGACATTGAGCAAAGAGTATCTAACGACATAGTTTTGGTTAAATGGAAGGACAGCAAAGCTGTGCTTACAGCTTCAAACTGCACTGGTGGTACGGCAATAGAAATTGTTAAACGATACGAGAAGAAGCAAAAATGCTATGTTGATGTTGATGCTCCAAAGATAGTGACGTCCTATAATGCATTTATGGGCGGTGTAGATGTTTTAGACCAGTCTATGGAGTACTATAGAACATTTATGAAAACACGTAAGTGGACTTTGAAAGTTATACTTCATTTTATGGACTTAGCTGTAGTAAACGCTTGGCGACTACACAGATGCGATTCCTTAGCCAAAGGTATTCCAAAACACCGCATTCAGGATCTAATGGCATTCAGATTTGAAATAGCTGAAACGCTTATTTATACTCCTGATAGAGACCGGCTTGAATCGTCTCCACTTGCTGACATCCAAAATAATATGTCAAGTCGATACAAGCCAGCAAATAATCCTTCGGTTGGGAAAAGATACGATGGCTACGACCACATGCCTGCATTTGATGACATAAAAGCTCCACGTAAATGTCGTTTCGAGAGTTGTTCTTCACGGTCTAAAATTAGATGTCGCAAATGTGACGTTTATTTATGCCTTAGTCGTGACAAAGACTGCTTTTACCTTTATCATACTAAGTAAGACTAAGAAACAATTATTTCAGTTTATATCTCACAATGAAGACTGAAAACATGAGTTTAGGTACTCTACTTAAGACTAAGGTTAGAAGATTTTTTTTATTTGTATCGCCAGGAAAGCATTTTGTTTTTGTTTGTTAAAGAATTTTTAAGATATGTTTTTGACTGAAAGACTTTAAATTACCTGCCTATTTGTTTCTTAATTTTAAGAATAATATAAGATATAATTGTTTTTATTTTGCCAGAAAGGCATTACGAGTAATATTAACTTGACTGTGATTTAAAAACTAAAAAATAAATATAACCTTTCTAATTAACTGTTGGTTTCATTTACCCAATCACACGTACGCTTATTTATGTTTCTTAATGTTTAAAACCTCCCCAATTACAATATCTTAAGTGAACATACGCAAACAAATTGAACTTAACTCGTTAATCATTAAATAAATAACATTTAATTAGGAACTCACGATCGTGCGCAAGTAGAACTAAGACCCAGAGCTCACGATCGTGATAATGTACTTTTAAGAACTCTGGTTAGAAACAGATTTTTTTTACTATTTTTCTCATAAATCACATGTCCAGTTACTACAAAAATCATAAAAATTACATTGATCTAAGTTAAAAAAAATCTCAGGTCCGAAAGGGATATGCATGCAGTCTTATTGGTAATAATACCTGGATGTAGGTTGGACGGTGAAATTGTGTTGTAACACTCGGACGCGCTCGGCAGACAACGTTAGCCCAAGGCAAACCTTTAACATTGTAATTCTTTATGTTCGTACTAAATAAGTGTGAGGAGTCATTGTAGCTAGGTTTTAACGAATTAAATTTTAAGTAGTGGTCGCCTATCGGTCAAAACTCTACCATTTCATAATTAATAGTTGTAACACATTATACATAAATATTATCTTTCGAGACTCCAATTAAAGTTTATAGAAATTATTTATTAAATTTACTAAATTTCGCACTTCTCCGTGCGCGCAATGTGCTTAAAAAGGGGAATGAAGTTTTCTGTCCAAATATAATTATTAATAAAGATTTTTATATGTTGAAATCACCATGAAGTAAAAGAAATGTGATTGAAAAACAAAATGATATTGTAATAGAAACTTTTTCTTGATAGAGTAAGATTGATAGAAAACTCGATGCTTTCGACAAAAAAATGACTTGGAAATACAAGGTTAGTTACCATACCATTGATAAGGTATAATTAAGGTGTTGTTTCGTTACGATGCTCATTTAGCTAACGCATTCGCCAAATACTGTCATAACGTGACCCGAACCCACCCAAAAATGGTGTTCACGAGAACCGGCGAGCAATATTTTGCGTGTCGGAATCTGCCCCAAAATGCTGGAGAGCCGACCTTCACTGACGATAATAGGAGTACCAATTTATGAAACCAGTTTCGCGGCAAAAAAACGAGACAAGGGACCATCTACTGCCTTTGTTCTGCCTCTTTGTAACATACACTCGGGTTTGATACTGTTTGTGTATGTTATCCTTGTGTGCATGTATCTTTGTCTATGTAAATTATTATTTTTGTAATATCGTTTAGCGGCATTTGACCTTTACTGATATGATACAATAACTAACAACTTAAGTATATATTTATACACATTAGTGGTTTATGAAATGTATTTAATAATTGTTTTCTTTATTAAATATATATTAGGTGTTTTACAAATAAACAAAGAATAAGGCCCGAATACTTATTCTGTGTTTAGTTCCTGTCACGTAAACGTCATTTCAAATTAGTGTAAAAGAGACAAAACATGGAATAACTATTCGGACCTTATTCTTTGTTTATTTGTTAGGCCCCTAGTGTTTAATGGCGTGTTAAATTAGTAGTAAAGTATTTAGGAGAACTTCAGGAAACAATAATATTAAATAGGTGCTATTTTGGTGAACTAGAATACTTTCGGATAAAGATACGTTTTCTGTCTCACGAAAATAAGGATAGCGCATAAATAGGATAGAGTCCAGTTCAAGGCCGCTCGCGAATGGTGGCAGCGTTGCGTGCGCTCGTCATCGCCGACGGCCGCGTCTCGCCGACACTTCCCAGAAAACGTCGTTAAACTCGAGTATTTTTGGTAGCAACTTAATGCCAGTAATTTCCATTCAAATTATAATAATTAGCCCCATTTATACGATAGTAACAAACAAATAAAATGGTTGAAACACAACGCCTCGGGTGGGGCGGGCGGCTTTACGTTTTATGCCATCCACTCGTTCGCCTGTCGATTTGATATGAAAATTGAGAATTCCGTTGGCGAGACGTTTTCTGTTCACCCACGCGACGCTACATCACTACAAAGTTGTAGCGCTTAGTTTATGATAATATTGCGAACCGTACATGGCAGGAACACGGTGGGAGTATTCTTTGAAACAACAGAAATGGGTGTGACAATAAAAACCACAAACACATGTCACTAACGTACGGAGCGAACGCAATTAGTTGACATTTCATCCGGTGGAACGCCTCGATAATAGCGTGGAAATGTTCCGATGGATGTGGCTTTGTAATTTTCTACCACTTCTGTTTCACATTTTTTTACATTTCACTAATTGAACGGCGTAGAATATTAATTGCTGAGAAAATTACTGATGCACAAGCCCCGGGGTCTGAACCACAAAGACTCCACGAAGGCACAGCCGAGTCGACTCATAAAAACGAACAATTACTTGCAGCGCGGGTATTTTCTTACCAATTAAACATAGGGGGGACTATCATTTCAACAATACTTCTTATTCATAACTAGAGCGAATGCTCTTTCCGCAGCTAATTACATCCGATAGACAGTGCGTAGATTTTGATATTGAACGTAACATTTGGTGAAGTCGACGGTAACAATAGGAAGAACAATTAGATAATGATGCGAAACACTATAATTTGGGTTCACGATAAGCGAGCCGGAGGAACTGTGAAACAATCGGTGCGATGGCGAGCGATTGCGGGGCGCCGAGTGTTCGATCGTCACGTCGCGGCGGAAGAACAAAGCGTTGGAATCGAACAATTGAACGGCCACAAAAAGTCCCATAATTCAATTTGCATCCCGCTAGATGAATATAATCGCGGCGCAGTCGTCGGTACGGTTAGGGCCGCGGGCGCCCGCCTGAGAACGGCTTTCGCCACTTTTCAACACTTCGACGAATCGATTACCGAGTCGTCGAGTTTCTTTACGTGGTTTTGCCTATTACATTGTTGCAATTACGGTTCGATTTTATTGCTTTACGAGTTGTCACGACGTTGTTATTAGTGGGTTGTTGACACGGTTCAGTTTAACGCCGCTGTTGATTACGTTTTCTTGTTTGTTGTGAACTGTAAAATAGTTATTATTGATACTATCCAACGAGTAGTTAGACATTATAATCTAAAGCACATTCAATTGTGGGTCGTCGTGTTTCTGTAGTAGAAGCATATTTGCCTTGAAATATGAAAAAGTTTTTGTTTTTCTTTGGTTGTGTCCTATTAAGTACTTATTCCGTGGTTGTGTCTAGTAGTAAGTGTAACACTTTCTTGTTAATTATAGTTACATCGTAAAGTGGGGACATAAAATGAGCTAATGATGATGATGATGAAACTATAGCAAAGTAGTATTTTGTTATATTTTTTATTTCACCTTCATAATGTAAAAATACTTAAATCTTCTCAAACTCTTGGCCGATCTAAATCATATCTACACTCAGGTAAGCTTAAAAAACAATAAACACATTAACAATCTTGATGATTCAAACTTTCAATAACCGAAAGGTATCATCGGTTACAAGACATACAAGTATCGGCGAGCGTCGACAGGCGCGGTGACTCGCGCAATATTATGATAATGCGGGCAGCGCTTACCGATCCCGTACACAATTGAATTAGCATAGCGCGCCGGGCGGTCCGCCACGCGACCAGTCTCTACTCCACTGACTTACGGCCTTACAGTCACGAAATAAGGAGACTGCAGGAGGTAAGCTTTATACATACCGCGTTCTAGCAACGCACACAAAGACAACATTTCACGGACACGAAATCTCGCTACAGCTGCGCTCCGACTGTTGCGACTGTTGCTGCACTCAGACTTTTGCGAGCTGTTGCTGTTGTGTGTTGCTTGAGCGCATCATGTATGAATCTTGCCTTCTGCAGTCTTCTTATTTTGTGTTATATTACTATAGGCCAGCTGACCTCATCAAGGTGTCTAGTGCGAGTATCAGTGTATGAATAGGAACAAAAAAATATTATATCACTCGCATGTTATGAACACTCGGAGTTGAGCCGCAGTGCGAAGGTGAGGTGGTTCTTGTTATCAGCTGTTTTTCCTAGCTCACCGACCTCATCAGGTATTGATGTAGTCATTGGCATTTCATAACAGTATATTAGGTATACAACCATCTTTAAACACAACAAGGACCAATTCTCATCGACTGGCTAGTTTATTTTTGACTATCGAAACACAACACTATTACTTATTATGGCGACAAACTTAGATGCCCATAAAAGTACAAGGATCATAATTGTTTTTCTTTAGGTATATAATATTTTCATATATTTCCGAATATGTTTTATTACGATAAATTGTTGGGCTAACAGATCTCGTAGTCTTTTTGAAGATCGCGCAGCAATTCTTCTTAAATCTGAATTCGGCAAAGCTTATGTGAATTCTGTAGTGCAAAGCGTGAGATATTTCTTGTTTTTCCACATAATTTCAACGTCGAAGCTGTGTCCACAGGTTATATATTTGACGATGACAGAATCTATTAAATTCTATATCACCAGCTCATTTTATGTCCCCACTGCTGGGGCACGAGCCTTCCCTTTGGCTTTCAAAACACCAAAGGGTTAATATTTCATATATCTTTATCTATATATTAACACGTGAAGCAAAAACTTTGTACCCCTTTTTACGAAAATTGCGCGGACGGAGGAGTATGAAATTTCGCACGCTTATAGTTTATATAGAGAAGGGTTACAGAATATTAATATTTTTTTAAAATTATGCATAAAAAATATATTAAATCAATAAAACAAACATTACACACACTACTATGTATTTGACACACACGCATATATACTCTTTAAAAATTTCAAAAATGGAAGAGGAGCGGCCGAAATCTTTTAATGCTATCCAAACTCACATTCTATCTTTTTTAATTTTTCATTGCTTAGGATACAATCCGTGCAGCCTTAATAAAATTACGGTCGAATTTCGACCACTGGGCGACCACTAGTCTATTTAAAAAGTTACAAGTAGAACTCCTGACCACAAAATTACCGTTTTTGAGTGAACGCAGATGTTGACCGGTTGATGAATGTAAATAGCCATTTAGGTATGCGTAATACGCTTTAATATGTATACATTTTGTCTCGTTTGAGGTGGCACAAGCAGACCACAACTAGGCAACGGTGCGCAAATTGCTCTAAACGTTTCCACATGTCCGGTTGGTTTCCAGCTTATTCAATAACAGGCGAGTATGGATAGAGCAACGGAGGAAGCTTTTATGTCTATCGGGGTAAAGTTGTTTTTTGTTAAGATTTCACTTGGGTTCAAGTTAAATTGTCCTTATTTGCATGCGGTGAATGTACTCGCATCTGCTATGGAACAAAGAAAACTCGAACCAATATTATATAAACCAGTTGGGAATGAATGAGACAAGTACTAAGTACCTAAGGACCTAAATATGTCTGTTAAAGGAAGGCTTAAATAATATAAATATGAATTTAACAGAAAATTTCAGACCTCATCATCTTCTTTATATTTTTAAGAAACTATTTGTGCGTTATGAACTATTTTAAAATTAAAAATTAAAAAATTTATTAAACCAAAGTATGTTTTATTTTTGGTTTAACACATCTTTTACTTGAGTTGTAGGTGTATGTAACAACACACCTACACATTAACTTTCACATTAGTGATTTTTTTAAATATCCAAGTCTAAGAAGTTAAATCAAGAGATAACAATAAATTGATACTAAAAACAACATTGCATTTGACATAAGACTATCAATGGCAGTTTAAAACCCTCAAGCGCGGAGTATTCATGGCGGCTCCTCACCCCGGCACTCGAGTCGTGAAATATTACCGGCAGCTAATGGCACGCGCCCTGTTGAGTGGCGAGCTTTAAAGGAAGCTAATAGACTCCTCTGCCCAAACTTTATGTGGTAAGTTAACAATGTGGGGGTCTAATGCCCGTTTTCACTGGCTACCCCAAGTTTTAGGTATACCTTGAGACATGTCTACCTTGGTCCTTGGCTATCTAAAACTTAGGAGTCGGCGATAAAAACGGGGGTATAGCTAATTAATATGGTAAAGCAAATTTTAAATTTTATAAATTACTTCATTGTGTTAATTTTTATATGTTATGAATAGAATAGTTTTTAGCTAAATGAAATACTTCTTAATTTTTTTTCAGGTTTAGAAAACTAGAAAACTAGAAATCTCCTTTGCTAATGGTCGTTAGTTTGGTAGACCTACATGTTTTATGTATTTGGCTGAAATTGTTAAAAGTTTACATCTTTTTCTTCAAGTTTTAAATAAAAATTAAAAGACTAGTACTTATCAAATTTGTTTGCTATACAAAGAACAAAAATCTTTAAAGAAATGCTGAATTACAGCATCCTTAATTATTTGACAGCAAACATAAATTTCCATCCACCAACAAGACAGCAGCAAAGCATCTTTACGAGTAAATTTCGTCAAACCAACAAACGACAAATTGCAAACGGAAAATTTACATTTAAAAGCCGGAAACATTGTAAATAGTCGCCATTTCCGATAGCTCTCACAGTGGCCGTAATGGAACGCGTGCGGCCTAATGCGCCAAGATTTATTATCTGTGCTCCTGCCTGCGACTTTTATTGTGGAGTGTGCATCTGATACGTACATCCTATTTGTCATGCGGGGCAATTGATTCTAATAATAAATCTAATGAAAGGAGCAGGTTACGGTTACTTTAACACTAACAACACTTTTTACGTTTAACATTAGCACTTTGCCCACGATTTCATCCCCGTGGATTTCGTACATGTGTTTCCGTAAACTATTATCAAAATAAAATATAGCCTTTGTCCATTATGAAGGTCTATTCTAAATATCGGTGAAAGAATTTTTGAAATCAAATGATTAGTTTCGGAAATTATATTCATATATTTTTTTCTATTTCTATTTTTACTTAACTGTTATCTAGTTTATTCATTTAACAATCAATGCCTAATTTGGACTAGTGAATGTGAGTATGAGGATAAAATACATAGGTACAATATTTATAATAATATAGGAAAGGATACAGTTTTTAAGTTATCGCATTATTTGGGCACAGCATCTAATAATAGAAAGTACAACTCTACATATTTCAATAAAAATTCTTATCGTCTCAATACCTTCGGAAGTGTTTAAAGATTCGATTTAAAGTCATGTATCACAAGCTCTGTAACATCGAGTGTATTCTATTAACATTACAGATCAAAAAGTGACAGTCACTATGAGATGAAAGTCACACTAAACAGTCCGTTGTTATGCTTATCGATGGCTCGATGCCGATGAATGGCGCTATCGGTGTGGGGCGCTGGCCCCGCGGGGGGCGAAGACCCCGCCGTGCGCTCCGTGGGGCGCTATCTCGGACCTCTGGTTAAGTGTTAAATTAATTGTTTCACGATCTGTGACATGCGTGACGGATATTGAAAGGTTCCAACGTCAACGGCAGAAAGTCTTCCTTTTTGACTCTTGTGATTGATACTTGTACTGAGTTTTGTGAGCATGTACTTACTGTTGTGTAGACTAGATCTGGATCATAATAACTGTGGGATGGAATTTTATATTCTTTGATATCGATATCCTGCTGTTTTATAAGGTTTTGGTAAGGTAAAAGCAGCTATATTTATAAATTTCTAGCTATTATCTAAAGTTTTGATGATATTAAAGTCAGAAATTAAAACTAGCAAAGTATTGACACTACTGCGGTAAAGCTTATTCTAAAAAGACGATCACTGACATTAATAAAAAATAATAAGAATAATAATAAAATATCTTTATTTTTCTCTCACACGTTTACAGCTTGTTTGATATTTAAATCTACTTTTACAATATGTTACCGGCCAAAGTGTGAGGAACTGGTGCCCGAGATAAGTTTCATTAAAATATACCCGGATTACTGGTCACCAGAGTGCTCACCTCCTAGGTTGATTCTATATAATAAAATTAAATTACGACTAAACTAAAGCGAACTGTAAATGAAATTATTTATTTTAAGTAAAAGAACAAAGTACAAACAAAAGTTTCGTAGGTAATGGAGATGCCTGTAAGTAATAATATAAAATACGATATAGGTAGGTGTTGATTTAATATAATTAGAGTTAAGAGTTGTGTGGCCCTAATAAATTAATAACTAGCGTTTTGTGGGCGAAGGTTATGTATTTGGTTTTGGAAGTGTTAGGAGTCAGGATGTTATTCTGAAGCCAATTAATAACTGTGGTAAGGACCCGTTGGGCTATGGGATATACATCTTCCCAGTTATCCCCACTAAAGAAGAGGGCTGTGTCGTCTGCGAAAGTAAGAATTGTTCCGTTGTCTAGTTTAAGATTACAGAGACCGTTTATGAAGATCAAGAAAAGGGTTGGCCCGTTAATACTGCCTTGCGGTATTCCAAAGGTAACTGGTACCTCGTCTTGTCTATTTGACTTTCTGTCTTCTATTGGTGAGGTAGTCTGTAAACAATTTAAGTGGAGTACATCTGACCCCGATCACCTCCATCCTATTCAGCAGGTGGGGGATAGAGACCGTGTCAAAGGCTTTTGCGAGATCATGTCGTGCACTGCGTCATTAGTCGATTTGCGAGGGCGAAAACCATATTGTTGCGGTGAGAGAAGGTTCCATACCAGGAAGTTGATTATTTGTCTGTTCTTCAACTGTTCTAATATTTTTGACATTTAAGGGAGAATTGCAATTGGCATAAAGTTATTGATACAGTCCTTATCCCCCCCCTTATTGTGTATGGGCTTGATTAATGCAGTTTTAAACGCACGAGGGAAAACTCCCGAGGTGATAGCAAATTTGCATACATGGGTAATAGGCTCAGCAAGCAGATGCCCAAACTTTTTAATTAGATTGCCAGATATTTGATCTGAACCTATAACGCAATTATCTTTTAACCCACTAATCAACAGCTGAACCTCGGCTGCGTTAGTGGGAAGAATAACTAATGAATTCGGGGGGGAGTCATGTTGAAAAGTGGTGGAGAGAGAAGAAGAAAAGGTTGTGGAGGATCCAATACATTTTTCGGCAAGCTCTTTCCCTATATTTACAAAAAATGAGTTTATGGCGTTTATATTTTTTTGGGGGTCTGTTGGGGATATTAAGCAAGAAGAATCAGGGGTTTTTTATATTTGTGATACTTTTAATTACTCCCACATTCTTCTAGGATTACCGGATTAGATTACATTTCTTATTTATTTTAACATTCTACATGGAGGTTTTATATTTAAAAACTTATCAGAAAAAAATACTTACCAAGCAAGGTCGTCATGTATAATGACTACTACGAGTACAAAGACATAATGGTTTTTAAATTTCCTTATATTGCAAGCGTGTATATTTTTATCTCGTGTTTATTTTTAACGTTCTTACTTATTTCATAGCACCAAAATAATTTTCTTACCCAACAAAATGTATTACATAAGGCCCAAAGTTTCGCAATACTGTTCTACCACCATGGAACATCCATTGACAACGGAACAAAGAAGCGCGCTCCTTGAAACTTTTTCATGGCATTAATTAGTGGTGCGTCCGAAAATAACGTCCGTTGTCGAGCTGTCACATTGACAGGCGCCGATGACGCCGACGACGCGCCGACGGCGCCGCCGTGACTTGCATCTCGCCTTCATTACGCCGCGCCGCCGCAAGCGCATCTCAACACTAACAAGCGGGCTAATGCAGTGAGTTGCAAAACCTTCTCCACCCTAAACCAATAACCGACCTTTTTGTGCAGCTCTTAAAACACACAGTCAAACTGCTCACGAATCACTGATATTCCAGAAGCCGATTAGAATGATTCTTATGACATTAATGACTCTCTGCACTTTGAATCTCGAGGGCCGATTGTATTAGTCTCTTTCAAAGGTTATAATAAAGGCGGTAACAATAAAGGGCATCCTTTGCCACCAATCTTTGGCGATGATTGTGTGAACGTTCGTGCCGTGATAGTTCGGTTACCTACTCGATGAGTTCTTGTATCGATACCTTTTATGTGCCTTGTTTGCGAATAGATCATTATCTATTCAAGATTGCATGACTATCGATAGGTAAATTAATCAATTCTGTTAATTAAACGTTTGTTTTGCATTTGATTATAGGTGAAGTCTACATTATGGCAGGATTGCGAATGACTTGATTACCGATTCTCATAGTTGTAATCGATCTCATAAGACGGTTGTTAAACATAATCAATGTTGACTCATATTGCACAAGGAAAATATATTTTATATTTATCTTTTCTTGGAAGACATCAACGCGTTATTGATAGTACCGTGTCAAATACTTTTATTTTATGGGAACAATGATAAGGTTTAGCTATTCTAAAAATATATTTTAATGGTCGCTATACTGATTTTGTTTGCGAAAGATCGAACATAAGACTGACTATGATTTCGCTACATCATCAGAACCTCTAATATCCTGACCGCCCCTTACAAATAAACAAAGAATGAGGTCCGAATAGTTTTTCCGTGTTTTGTTTTTTTTTTCTAATTTGAAATGTCGTTTAAATGACAGAACAAAACACGAAACAACTATTCGGTCCTTATTCATTGTTTATTTGTAAGGCCCTGAGAGTTTTGTGTTAACCGTTAAGACTTACTTACTTGTCGTGGTACCACGACTAGAAAGATGGATGAAAATCTAACCAAAAGTAATAAAGTAATAGCGAGTTGGATAGAGCCACGACAGCATAGTTCGTAGTACACCTGATGGGGTGCAGGTTCGAATCCCGTTCGTGGAATGTTTTCAACACTTTGTCTTTTTTCAAATTGTAATTTGATTGCAACTAAATTTGCGTACAATTATATTTAACCATAATCATAAATATAGTTTGCCTAATTCTTAACTTAAATAGTAAATAAAAACTGTACCGTTTTTTTTAAACTCACAAAAATTTTAGGACGTTTGTTTTTTGAGTGCTGGTTGAAAGAAAGATTAAGAAAACTAAATTTACAACAGATTAAAAAAAAAACAAATACTTTCATACATATAGTTAGTTATCTATCAGTAAGTAACCGTTTTAATAGTCCCTTGAAACTTCCAAGGTGTTGCGTCTATTTGTACACAAAGCGGGTAATTAATATAGTAGCAACTCGTCGCAAACTGTTTATTTACTCATGCGTGGTCGTAAGTACTTACATCTCTTCAAAGAGTTCTCACATTTAGCTAGCTCGTTATAAAGAAAACAAATGCAACATATTCTTCAGTTACGCTTAAAAGAGGTTGTGTTTCCTTTTTTGTACCTACTAACAGCTGTTGTGAGCGATGGCGGTTATCAGCAGTACGAGTATATGCTGGGTATACGAAATTTAACCACCTGGGAAGGCATGAGCCCAACATTGAGAGGCTTAGTGACGGCAAATGCTTATCAATTTGTAACTGGGTCTTCTTAGTTTCTTCTCAGTTTGTTTCAAATTTTATAGATATTAAGTTAAGGTTTTAAAATTATTTAAATAATATAAAAATATTGTAAGCCCACATTTGCATGCCGTGGCAGCCTTTAAGTAAGACAGCACTTAGATTAAGACTTTTTTCCAATGTTTCTTTTTTGTAATTTTTTTTGGTGTATGTTTTGTTGGTTGTCTTTAATAAATAAATAAAAAAAAAAATAATCTATTATGATAAACGCACGGGTTTACGGTAAAATTGTAATGAGTTAGTGTTTACTGACTTCAATCATTAGTGCGATCTTATAAGACGATTGATAAACTAAATTTATGTTAACTCATATTGCACAAGAAAATATGTTTTTAATTTTTTTGTGGAACATATCAACGCGTTATTGTCAAGAATATAGGTTACTGACTTTAAGAGGGCGCCTGATCCGCCACTACCGTAGCGATTAATTCAGAAATCGAGGAACTATAAAGCTTCATCATCGTCAACGACAACTACTTCTGTCAATAATATAGGTTACTGATTAAAAGAGGGCGCCTTATAAGAGAGTATACCACTAACATACTGATTAATCTAGAAATCTAAGGAACAATAAAGCTTCATCATCATTATCATCATCAACGGCGACGATTTTTTTATATTGCCACAAGGTGATCTGTCTGGCAAGGTGATCTGCACTGTTTTACCCATTGTAAAGTAGCTAGCACTTATTTACCTTTCCAATAGGTACCTACTTGTGAAATTTATGTAAGAATGTTATTAAAACACCTGAAGAAGCCTTTTCCTAAAAAAGCTCATTAAAAAGAGAGTGCGAAACATTCACAACACTTCTTCTTACTGTCTATTCGCAAACTTTTTACTCTTGTGGGTTGTAACCAAAAAAAAATTGGAAAAAAATCACGTTTGTTGTAGGGGGGGCCCCTTAAATATTAATTTAATTGTAATTTAATTATTTATTTTAATGTGAATAATATAACTCAATATTCTGTGAATATTTCAAGCGTCTACCTGTTGCCGTTATCAATATTGAGCAAAAACGAGCAAAACACGTTTGTTGGAGTTTTGCTCGTTTTTGGCTCCCTTAAATATTTATTTTATTCTGTTTTTTTAGTATTTGTTGTAATAGCGGCAACAGAAATATATCATCTGTAAAAAAATGAACTATCACGGTTCATGAGTGACAGACAGACGGACGGACGGTAAGTAATAGGGTCCCGTTTTCCCTTTGGGTATAGAACCCTAAAAAACAACAAGTAGGTAAGTAACACTTACAAACCTGAAGCTGCAAGAGCTGACGTCTAATTATCGACTAACGGCAATATTACCATCAGTAACTAGTAGTATTAAAAGGTCATTTGCGGTGTCGACAGGAAACTGGGCAATTGGCTTGTGGTTTGGCCGTTTTTGCCGGCACCCGACTACTCGCAACCGCTCGCAAACCGCACGGCACCCGCGCGGCTGAGTAATTGACGCATTTTTACATGTTACTAGTGCTAAGCACTGGACCGTTAGTCAGTACTTGGTACGTGACTTTTGTAGACGAGCTAGGAAGCCAACCGCGGCGATTAAGCATTTAATAAGTGAGTGGTTGGTAAATATATAGGTGGACTAGAGAGCACGATCAGCTTTCAATTAATCGAAACAACGTATAGTAGCTGAACAGCTTTCCATTTAAGTAAAATAAGGCACAGAATGTAGTTTTAGTAAATAATTATGTAGTGTTTGTGAAAAGTTTTGTTTAAAAGGTCTCCTCTTAAGTCTATGACTGTAACAATAATATTGGACATAATTCAGAATGATGGACAACACGATTGAATGCTGAAAAAAATTAAACGACGCTTAAATCTTGATGTTTGTCATTTTGTTATAAGTAACTAGTATTAAGGTAAAAATAAATACCTGTGTCATTAATAATACGCACTGTTAATAAGAATAAAAAAGAACATGTTAATTTAATTGGCATCATATTGTTAAGCAAATTTAATTTAAACTTTTTAAAAAGTTATAAAAAAATATTGTCAAAAAGTTTTTTCTTATCATCAGATTTGCTACACATAATATTATAGTCAAGTCAACGTCTTGGCTAGATATTCTATATCCACACAACTTAATTTTTTTATTTACTTTATTTAATCAAGCAATAATAAAACATGTAAAATGTATGGCGTGTTTTTTATTATGTACGAGTATAATTAATAGCTAGATAATTTGATAAATTTCGCTTGAGAACCTATCATGTAAAATGGCTGGATATAACATATTATTATTATAAAAGTCAGATTAATTAAATCCACCGTAACATTAACAACATGAGCACTATGGGAATACAAAATAGCAAAAACATGTTTTTGTGATAGATTAATAAAACTGTTAAGTTAAAATTATTGAGTTTACACTATAGTAATTTCTTTTAAACAAGATAATTTTCTGATTGTCATTAAACATAGGTAATTATTGTTATTATACTGATCGACATCAAAAATTTTACATGTTTTCTATTAACCATTACCTACGGTTGTAAATTGTTAATTGTAACTTTAAACCACCGCTTAGGTGTACCTACATAAGTACATTTATGATCACTGCGGCTTGCTTATGCGCGCCTGATCGGCATGATGTCACTTATTTAGATATTTAATTTACAATTCCATGACAAATTAAAGTTAATAACTATGCCTTAGTAGCAACACATAAAATATCTAGATCGGATACACCTTAGATCTTTCCATTTTTACCACACCTTTTTATATTACACGTTGTACATTTTTTAATGTGACTTAAAATTTACCGAAATTAATTTGATAAAAGATACATTTTATGCCTTTTTTTCTCTGTTTCTTAAACTAAATACCTGAAAAGTGGTTAAAATTTTTAAAGATACTAAACTACCATGCATTTGTTTAAAAGAGAAAACCTATGTTATTTCTCACTAAGTATCGCATTAACAAACAGTAGTAACATCCATCCTAAAATATCGAGTTCAAATATCGATAGAACTCTACAAGTCATCTATCAAACATTTCAGCCCACTCGAAGCTGAGCCCAAAATACATTATTTAAACATATAACAATTAGAGAGCGCTAATAAATCGCGGCTAACACGCGGCTAGCACTGACAGATTTGCGCGTCATTAATGATTTTTTTGGCCAAGAGCGTGCCGCCGCGACGAGTGGCAAGACTGGCAAGCATTGTTAAATTTGTCTACAGACGGACGGACGAGCTGACGGGATGTCGGCATAAATAACTTAAGAGCTCTAATGAACGCGGCTCCTAATTATACCATTATGGGTTAACCTTGTAGATAATTAGACTGAAGCACAACTTGATTACAGGCGTGAATATTAATTTAATTATGAAATTTTACTGTTACGTACTTTAAGTTGTCTGGCACCTAATTGCTTTGGGAAATTTCGTCATTTTCACCACCAACTTATAACAACTAGTTTTCGTTTGACTTAACATTTATAGTAGGTAATATATATATAAATACATAGATATTATTTTGACAGTTTTATAGAGACAAATATGTTACAGTTTACCCTTCAAATACTTGTTTTGTTTACGTTACTAAGCCGGCAAACGCCTTTAAAGCGTCCAAACAGTCCTTAGACGCTTATAACACAAAGGGTATTTACTGTTGATTCACCTAAGAAAATAAAATAAAATAAATACATGTACGTTACAGATCCTAAGCTTTTAATATTATAAATATCTATCTTTTTCCTAAAGCTACCCTGCTCCTTAAATGGAACACAACAGTTCAAAACGATGCTTAGGGACAGAACTTATTTCCCCACTACATTTGTTATGTGAGTTTAAAACGTAAACAGTTTAAAGAATATCAATCAAATTAACATTCAATTGTTTTCGAATCTCACTACATTGTAACACACACACACACACATAGCAAAACATAAAAACAACGTCGCATCTAAATTTGTACAGCGTTTCACGTGCACAGTGCTCAACGGTTGACAGGAATGTCGTTGCACGCAGTAAATATAATTTCCTGGACAGATTCATTTAAATACCTTTTGTCAATGAACGGGTTGAGCACGCTGTGTGACGCGATAAAAAAGAATTATGGGGTGCCGATGACACCGTTAGTCTTAGCTTTTTTTTCTCACTCATTATTTCGTGTGACAAATATTTTAATTAGAACACTTTTGACAGTGTTAATTAAGTGTGCACGTATTCGGTATCTATGTTACAAATTAATGTCTTATATACATTTCTTAAAAGGTGGTTATTATTAAAGCTGTAAATAGGTAATACAATTGTAGATTTAAAGATATACTAATTATTATCTACATTGTATCTGATGACTAGTTGCACCACCGACTGCTTGCGTTTTACGTTTAATTTAAAACAAAAATCATGTCGAAAATTTGATGTTTTTTACCTTCCATTTTCTACAAAACAAAAGCTTAGTTTAAACCTAACATCAAACATAAAACTGGTTACTGCTAATCAGCAGCAGAGCAGTGTCCTGCATTGCTGTGTTCCAATTTTAAAATTAGAAGGATTACCGGCTCAGTTAAAAAAAAGGTAGACGTCACAGGGACAGTCAATGTCACCATGAAGGTTTTGTCACCAACTTTTGTTATTTTTTTTTCACAATAAACACTCCAGAGCGTAAGTGGCCAGATCCCAAAGTTAAAAGTGTCTAATCCCCGTGCAAATGTGGCGAAAAGGAACGCATTATCGCAACTGACAGATCTTTTGGTGCCATTGTTGCTCAGTGTTCCGGGCTAATGCCATTTCAAAGGTACAGAAGTAAAGAGGATTGTTTAGGATAAGATGATACATATTATGGCGTAAATCTGTAGACTACATTTTACAGCTTAACTGTAAAAACTATACAGAATGAGCAATCCAATTAGGTCAATAGGGGAAAGTCAGACTGAAAAACTTTTTGTAATATTTTTCAATGCAAATTTATTGAACTTTTAAATACACGACATAGTTCCTAAGAACAATTAATCTACCTATCTCTTGTATCTCTCCATCTTTTCCATACTAACCCGTACTAATTACATGTCTGCCTTATTACCAAGGCTTTTGATATTGCAATTTGGAAAAAAAATGGGCGGACTATCTATGCCACGAAAAGTCCGAAACACACGGGCAGGGGCCCTACATGAGAATAGCCCAGGAACTCATCAAAAACCGAAAGCTTTTATTTATTTTTTAAAATTTATTACTTCAAAAGTAGACTGCATTCAACAACACATGCCACTACAACTCATCGGACAGTTCGCAAGCGGAGCTGTTGACAAAGAGTCCCGTTAATCCCCACAGCCATTTAGGGACAGTATTACACATAAAAGTTTGTCGGCCGCAACCACAATGGCCATTGACGGGCTCACGCTGCGCCCGTGAATGGGCTAGCACCCAAAAAAATATATTAGCCACGCATTATAGGCTCCGCTCGTATAGAAGTACCAATACCACACCAATACTCCACTTTGATAGGGGATGACTGCTTCAAAAATGTGATTTTTGATGTTCTTTTATTTTTTGCGGCAAAAAGGAAAACGAAATGAGATTTATGTCTGTAAGAAAGCTCGTCGTTATATAAGTAGGTATACTTATAGAAATAAAAGATTTATTTCTTCATTTTAAAATTTATTTATTTATTTCTAATAAAATATTTTTTAGAATTTTAACAAAATTTTTAGTTTTAAGATGTAAAAAACGAGCGAGCCTTACAGTAGTCGCATATGATGTGTAACATTTGACATCTCACATTAATAATAAGCAATTTTAACATTATATTCTGAAAAAATTGGGTCAGGTATTACACCATTTTATAACTATAAAATAAATGCAGTAAATACTCATAAGAAGACATTTGACATATCAAAATGACCTTTGTCACATATAATAATAATATGTCATGTTCATAATATCGATTTAAAATTTACAAAATGGCGCGCGCTTGCTCGCTTCCCGACTTCCTGTTACACTGTTACACATACTTCCGTCCCATTTCACGAAATTACTCCCACAAATTGCTTATATAGAAAGCGAGTGGAAAGATGTTACACATCAAAAACATATTATTATATTATACTGTAATTTTAAATAACTTAAATGGAAGGATTTAACAGTAGAGCAAAATTGAGAACTCTTCTGCTTAGTTTGAAATTTTGAATTAAAGAAGTACCGTGCCTATTTTTGACTTTTAATAAGTATTCAGTCTATAATAACACTCTGGACATGTAAAATGCTTATTTTAAATACAACTTTTATATCCAATAAACAAGAAAAAGAAAGATGCGAAGAAAATTAATAAAATCGAATGACCGATGGCTCGCCTAAGTACCTATCTACCAAATCTTTGTGTATGTCCGTACGTCCGTACCTACACCTAATCCAAAATGAACTTATTTATATTCGAAGAGATCAATATCATCGATGATCGCTAATAAGATGTATGCTGGCATCAAATCTATTGTTCAACATTGAAATTACCAAATAATGTAACGCAACTCTAAGAAAAAGTATCGTTCGATCGCCATCGAACAATACGTATTGTTCTTTCAATTCAATGCGTCGTAAAATCTATTGGCGGTACGGATATTTGTTTCGGATACGGATGGATGTTCGGATAAACGGATACTCAATTTGTGATCGAGTTTCGTTTCGTGACAATGTTTGGGAGACTGATTGTTTGAAACAATTGCGAGGGGTTGCAATAAAGGGCTCCCTTCACTGTTGATATTGACTGATCGCACTTTTTGATGTCACTAAGCCCTTTGAAGTGATGTTTGACTGTTGAAATTTATACAGCAAAATAAAATAATTATACTAAAGAAGGTTTTAAGTGTCGAAATGTTTTTGTTTATATTGAACTTACATAGCAATAAGGCTTAAAGAAAACACTTAGTTGTATTCTCATAAAGTTCAACCATTTGGAGCCAGCGGTACTAAGCCATTATAAGAACTTGTGCCTGATAAAATAAATGCGTTATTTTACTATAATATAGATATATTATACTGTGCCATTATAAAAAGGCTGTTATCGAAAAAAAATGTCTGCTTAATTTTGTAGGTACTTACTTATACTAAATATCAATTCTTATTTTATTTTTGCACAGAATCGCCAGCATTAAAGGAACACGAGTGGAGCACTCGAATTTGTTGCATTACATAGAAACTCATTCTCATTATCATAACACCAAAAGTAACAATATCAAAAATGTTAAAATAAATAGCAGTTAGGCCTACTATGACTGTTTTTGCACATTCCGACACTAGGATATAATGACGATATACTATTAAAGTAAGTGGTTCGAATACCGCTTGTGAAAAATATATATATTTCCGCATTAAAAATGATTTTAACAAAATTTACCATATGAAATGTTTAAAAAAAAATAATCATGAAGCACATTTATCTACAAGAATACCAACAAACCTTGTAAACAAATGTGCTAAAAGGGCTTCGCCGCTTCAATAGACATGTGCAGTTTAAATATTTAAAAAAATATATTTATAAAGTTTATTTTTATTAAAATAGACTTTTATTATCACGATTTGTAAATGTTTTCAATCTAATGACACTTAGCTTTATTTTTATGCTGACTGAAGGATAGTAAAAACTGTAATCAGTAAAAAAATGGCAATTAATTTCTAGTTTATTATTGTAAAGGTTTAAAAATTGTTTTTATAGCTTTTGTTAAAGATAAATAATGTAAGAATACGTAATGGTAAAATTATTAAATAAGTCACTATCATCATTCGAGTAAAAAAAAAATTCTTAATGTAAAACTACTCACTTTTCTAACATTAAAACTGTCTCAACGTCCTGGAATGCAACGAACTCTATCATACTTCATTGTAATCCATTGAAGTTTCTTTTATTTTCATAACTGTCTATGTTTATCAATGACATCAGCTGATTAAATAAAGCTCAAAATCGTTTGGCAAAATATTGAACAAACATTAAACGGACTTCCTTTTGTTAGAAACAAAATCAGTTACTAGCAATAACAATGATCTCACCATCCACAATGTAACGTATTCTTTACAGCTAGCGAATTTCCTTTTATCAAGAAAAGTTATACCTTTAAAAAAATATTATAAAACTTACAATTGTTTTATTGCCCTGTGGCCCCGGCAGAGGCGTGTACATATCAGTGATCATCTTCCAAGCACTAAACACTGGACATATTCGCGAAAACAGTTCGACAATTCGTTAAAAACTACGCGAACAACAAACCGCTACGTTGATGGCACGAGCGCCGCGGCGTCACATAGTTGGTCAGCGCTCGGAACTGCGCGCGAGTTACTCGGCGGAACCTGCCGTGGCTGCGAGGAGTGGCGGGGGCGGGCGGGGGGAGAGTGGGAGGCCCCAACCAATCCCAGCCTCTTACCGTGCCCCGCCCACCCGCGCCCCGCCCACAAGGTCGCGCGTATCGATCGCACGCGCGCACCGAGACTCCATTTTATTTCGGCTCCCCGATTTGCATAAACTTTTTTTTGTTTCGAATTGTTGCTTAGTTGGCGAGACGAGAGTCTTTTCTTTCGATAAGTTGCCTTTTTTACTGTTTCGTAATAACGGTCGCGTCTGTAGTAAGCTTTGGGAACCGCTTTGTATAGCTTATTTGCAATGACTCGAATAATGTGGAACTAAAATTTTGTATTAAGTTAAACGTAGAAAAAGTAAAGGTAGCTTTGTAAGTTTTAATGCTTTGTAGGTCCTTTATCAAACTAAAAGCTCTAATATAAATTAATAAATACGCGAGTCGAGTTGTTATTGTTATTTATAATGTAAGTAAAGATACTTAGGTACTTATGTTTTTAAGCTTTCTTCCTAAACCCAAATATTTTTATTTTTTTATGAAAGAGATTACTCCCCGCTCTATCTGTTGTTAAGCAGAAGTAGACACCAGCTAGTGGAGCAGGATTGTGTCTTAATTTAACAAATTTAACTACATTTTTGGTAATTATAAAGATATTGACATTGACACTGTTTTAAATTGAAGAATTACTAGTTTTTGGATATGATATTACATATAAGATAGGTAAAAATTTAATCTTACGGTCCACGGTAACCGCCTCTGTGGTCTAGTGGTTAAGACCACCGGTTTAGACCCAGAGGTACCGGGTTCGATTCCCAGCGGGGGGTACATCTTTGTGTACTCGGTTTGGTTGGTGGTAGGACTTGTTTGTCCGCCTGGCAAGCTACCACCATCTTATCTAAATATGTCGCAATAATATCAATGTTTGTAGCATTGTTGTGTTCCAGCAGCTAGAGATAAGATAGCCAGTGCCTCACTAGTTGAGGTTCCCGGGTGAAGTGCACTTCCACCAAATGGCCTTATCATCACTTAACATCAGGTGAGATCAAGGCACTGTGCTTACCCGTAAAAGTTAAAAAAAAAAGGTAAGGAACATGACGTGACAGCCCATTACTATTGAAATGTCACTGACCTACTTAATTTGATGCCCCTCACTAATTTAGATTTGATGTTTCGACAACTGTCGCTTCGAATTTGATCAAATTACTTTTTTTACCCATTCAAAAACATTAAAACCTCATTTCAGCGTTAACATCCGACTTCCTAGAATAAGGTCGATACCAACAAGGTGTTAAACATAATGGAATATAGGTAACTAATGCTCACCACAAAAAAGAACATTATAAACACGACCAAATAATTCGTAATGGCACATAAAAACTGTGAAGGTGTAACGCCTGGTGAAGAAAAAAAACACTATGGCGCCATCCGCACCCTTCGCCTTAAGGGGACGCTGCCTTCGATTTAAGAACAGCTTATGCGGCTAATAGTTTTATGACACGCATAACGCGTAAATATCTTGCATTAAAGACAGTGAATATTGCCCCCTGCCGTGTCGCAAGGTATTCGGATTCGGATACTTAGGGGTCGCGTATCCGAAAACTCTGTTGTGTGGAAAGGTATTCGGATACCTACGGGGTCGCGTATCCGCACAGCTAGGCGAGGGTTAACGTTAGGAGGACGAGAAAAGGGGGCGTGTTCATAGCGTAACGAAATAAAAATCGTGTCCTGCCTCTCTCGCCTCGGCCTCGCGTCCGTGCGAACTCGGCTTAACGCAATAAACATTTTAATTTGAACACGAAACACACGCTGAGATGCGAAATTACGGGAGGGCGGCGAGAGAGGAATCAAATTATAAACAAATTTCATGAGTCAGTTGGTATATTTGTATTTTTTTTGGACCGCGGCTCTACATAGGTATATAAACTTGCGAAATGGTTAATTATTAGGTAATAATAATGGGTCTCCCATTAATCGGTATCTAATCCCATAGTTAATATATATTAATAATGGGTCTATATTTGAGATATTGAAATAGATATATATTTTCTGTGTTGGTACTCACTGATAACATGCTAAAATGCACGAATATTAAAAAATTCTTTAAGTGCTTTCTCTGACACCTCTACTTATTTACTTATAAATCTTATCTTTGTCCAGATAAGTTTTCTAAATCTATCTACATCAAGTTTTATTAAAATAACTTCAGCACAAATTAAATAAACTAACAACAGCGCTTGCCAACTTGTATACCTAATCATCATCTGCATCATTAGTATCAACATGACCGCTATCTTATCCAGAAAGCTTTTGTGGCATGGTACAGTCACGAGCACAGATATGTACACCTACACTCTGACTATATTCCATTGTTTTAAAAGTTTTAATTGTTTACATATTTTTGCTCGTGACTGTACCTATTAAACTAGTTTTCGCTGCTAACTGTACAGGAGTAGTAAAGTTTGAAGTGGCCAGGTACATGGATCAGATAAACCGTTTTATCCCGGTGATGCGAGCCGGCGACGGCCGTTTCCGACGATTTCCGGCGGCCGCTCGCCGTCGCCGCCGCCGCCCGGCCAAACTACATAAATGGTCCATCCAGCCATTCATATTGAGAGTAGATAGATGTTTGTGTTAAGAAGATAAGGTACGGCTTGGGTCAATCCTGAGAGCCAATCATTTATAGATAGGTACCTACTTTCTCAATAGAAAGAACTTCTGTTAAATTTCAGTAAATTTCTACGACAGAACTTTTTCTGTTTTCTCATAAGCTCGACAGTATGTTTTTTTTAAAATTTGATTTGACAACGTGAAGCGGCGTGCCCTTCATTCTTACCTGTATAAGGTCAAAGATGTAAGCGCTCTTCAACCGGAATACTCAACTATTGAGGTGCTGGTTATCCCATATCTAACAGTCGTATGAAAATACATTATCCACTATATTACCATCCAACCAAGGCGAAGAAATTAATAACTCTAACTGGCAATCGAATCCGGAACCTCTGCATCAGACCGTTGGTGGCCATTGCACCCACCAAGACAGGTAAAAAATATAAAATTTAAATATGGGTAAGTAAGTTACCAAAAATAGACGCTACTACATAGCAAAGTTGATACAGATGTAAAAAGAATTTAATGCTACTAGATTTATACTACCGGCGTTTATTAAAATGACCTATAAAATTCCCCTTTCATATGTCTTCTAACACCTATCATGTCAATACTTAACCAAACTAAATACAGTTTTCAATTCTGGGTCAGCACTGTCCAACAGTGGAGCACGAGCTCGAGAAATATTTGCTTTAAAACTTTGTAGTAGAGTACAAGTTTAATTGTAGCTAGTTAGCAGCTTAGCGATGACAGGCTATCATCGAGCCTTCCGAAAGCCGGTAAACAATGGTTATCGCTGAAAAGTTAGGTAATACACGTGCAAGTTGAGGTGAAAATTATAGCTCCTGTAGCACACGTTGTTATGTTTAGCGATTATTGTTTTCAAGTAAAGCAGTACATGTTAGTAAACAACTTGTTCGATTCATAGCGATTCATTCATGGCTGTTGATTTTTTTTTTAAGTGTAGTTCGTTCCCTGAGGAACCGGCTAAGGTCATAGACCATGCTGCCATGTCTTTAGTTTCTTAATTTCATTAGTATTATAATCCTATAAAATGATGATGAATGATAATAGAAATGAGAAGTGAGAAATGATATACCCAACCCCTCGAGTATCTCAGTAAAGATTTACTAAGATTTACTAAGCTTTACTAAGTCCTCGGGCGGGACTTCTTGAGAGATTTTGAAAAGTGATGTTGCACTGTTTTGTTTCATTTGCCAACACCCATGCACACTCACGAACACTTAACGGTTAATAATCTCATGGCTGTTGATGTAGTCTGGCTTTTGTTTTTTTTATTTGCAGCCTTGAATATAAACACTTTTACACTTTTTACTTTTACTATTACCAATAGACTCCTTTGCGTTTTTGTCTAGTTTGTCTCTAGACATTTATTTTCAGAAGTTTATCTACAATAAGAGAGATATTTTTAAGATCTTACTGGCCGAATACTGATATCTACAACGATATACAATACAAGTTTTGACTTGGTTCTGTAGTTTATATTAGGCATATGTAGCAGTTGTTGTCTTGTATGGCATTAAGCGATAACACCGCCTAGCTTATTTATGTCAACATTTGCGTGTAAGCAATAAAGTATTTTCTATTTATCTGCAGTTACATAAACATTATGTCAAGTTACGATAAGGTATTAAATGTCATCACGTTACTTAGTATCTTAAAAACTGAAGAAGGTCGTGTAAGTAATAATAGAAATTTATCTTAATAGCATTAACTTATTATTTGAAAATTTTACAACTTACTTTTTTGTTATTTATGTTGAGTCGAGTTGTTGACTAGTATAGGCTGATGATGATGATGATAATAATGATGATGATGATGATGATGATTTGAAATGAAATGAAATGAAATTATGAAAACTGATAAAATCAGCCTAGCTTAGGTACTAATAAGAGAATCAAAGCTACCCTCTATAAATTCGTACCCCATTCCACTAATCCCGCAGAAAGCCAAAAGTCGTAATTGCGGCCGGCCTTCCAGTGCTCGCAAAAGATTTGTAGACTACCTTAAAAGCCCCTTCAGTATATAAATAGCCAGATCAAGAGTCAGCCTCCGGGGAGACTCGGCGTTCCACCATCCCTCTCGCCCACCCCACCCTTATGTAGTAGGTACATTAACTCACCTATCGACTGAAGTACCACTTCGGATGGAGTATTTATACGTCTGTGAGGTTGGGTGGGAGTACAGGTATATGTGTATGAGTTTGCTTTATTTCTACGAACATTACGATCGGCTAGATTTTAATGAGCACTAACGTTTCCGTTTAAACTTGGATGCGGACAATTATAATAATATTATTATAATAATATATTATAAAATATATAATATGCATAATGTAGATCTATTACTCAAAAAAAAATTAACAATTTTTTTTTTTTTTGTTTCTGTAACCTTTTTATGTTGTTGTTGAGTATCAGATATTTCGCCACAGTATGTTGTATGCACTGGACCTCCTATAAATATTCTGCCGGACCTAAATAGTTAAAAACATTCAAACTAAACGTTTATTCATTTGAATGTATGCAATTCAAATACCAATTGAAAGTTTGAAGTCGCATAAACTCAGTTGAACATACGTTTTTTTTTAATGTTTTCTACTAACGATTCAGATCTCTTTATTTTCCTCATGTACATATAGAAAGAGTCAATAAAATTGGCTTCTTGATTTTGGAACTTCTAAGTTTGTATAGGATATAGAAATGTAGGTAGGATAGGGTAAAGACTCAATTCGACAAGAAAAAAACATGGTCATAATCGCGTTAATAATTATGTCTTAGTAACATATAAAAGTAACATATAAAAGATCCAGATCGTAAACACTTTGGATCTTTTCATTTTTACCACACCTTTATGTTACACGTTTTATTATACCATGCCCATTCTAAGGAGTAAGTCCAGGTAATACAATCGCTTTGCCCTAAATCGGTCAGGATATATAGTTAGTACTTAGCACCTATAGTGGAACTATAAATAATTTCTCTACATCCATAACCTTTTCCGATCTAATCGTGATTGTTTGAAGCGTGTTTGTTTAATACAATCGGCTGGCTTGCGAAACGTACCGGCATTTCTCAGTTGTGCGCAATCCTTTGAGCGGACAATGCGCATTGAGCGAGCAACGCCGCGGGCTGCGCCTAGCTCGCGTGTGGCCGGATTGTGTGGACTTTGCGGGGCGCTTTTCATAGCAGAATTACTTTATTAACTTAACGCTAACTCACTATACTTATTGATCTTTTAATTTATTGAACGGTTGTGTGGTTAAAAGTTAACAGTTTTATTTAGGTCTCTCTATCCGAATGATGATCCGGAAGAAATCGCTTTAAAGCGATGAAACTGCCAACTTGTAATTTGCTTTTTTTAGTTATATTTTTTATGGTTGCAATAAGACTTATCTATCATCTATATCTCTACCAATTTAACTATCTAACTAACTATCCATCTATCTATCTATTTATATTATGAATCTTACGATAATATACGCACCAAAGTTTTCGTTGTTCGAAAACAATCTTGTTCATCATACTATAACCCTACATCCCATAACAATAACTGTGTTTATACATAACTAAACGTTTTCGTGTTGCGTAATCAATACACCTACAAAACTTTGTATATGTGCGGTCAGGTGCCTCATAATGTTCATAGTTTATGATATTAATGATATTATTTAATATACTAATTTCGTAGTATCGAAGTTATTGTATAGATTTGTCTGCACCTACCTACAGAATACATAAAATACAGTCGGACAGTAAATCAGGGGCTAGTGCAGTAGCATTGGTTTATATATAGTTGAGATCATTAAAAAAAATATACCATTAATCTGGGCGTTTTATTTCTTAATGTGAAATTTGTTGTTTCTTTACTTGGAATATACAGAAAAAAGACCATCTTAGCGCGTCGGCGTTCTTCATTGTTACTATGTTGCATTGGTGTGACAGCGCGCGCGCACCTATAGCCGCGTATCGAATGCGTCGCGCGCGCCCCTCAGCACGCGCACAATGCTCATTCGCATTTCACAGTGTCCGTCAAATCGATGACAACAAATCGAATAGATTACCGATTTCGTCATTCGACATTCGTTCCGATATAATTTCCTGTGTTCGTGCCGAACCGTTGGCATTGTACGAATCACCGTTCGTCGGCATTAGGCAATTACGAATAATGAATAGTATTAGTTTTGTGCAATTGTTCTTTACGGCACAGCTTTTATATTATTTTTGATACAAATATATTTTTTTCGGTTTACTGACAGTAACGGGAATGTCACCACGACTTCGATAGACGTAACAGTAGACTAACTCTAAAGTTACAAATATATAAATAGATATAATAACTAAATACTTACTAAAATCTTCATGTCCTTGTGATCCGCGGACACGGGGTCGATACTAACCTGAAATAATGAAAAGAATACTGTTAATATCTTCATCAAATATTAAAAAAACAAAAATGTATTAAATGTAGGTATAATGTCAAATAACAAGTGGGGTTTGTGCACCGTTTTCTTAAATGTAGTTTTAAAGATTATTTTGCTTTGCAGCTTTCGGTCTCTGTTACTAGTAAATATATTTTTCAAAAATAGTTCTAAATCTAGGTTTAACGTTCCGAAGTAACCCCTTCTATGAGCTTGTGAATCTAATCAACAAAATTGCCGATTACATTAAGCCAACTCGTGACTATCGTGACAGCCTGAAAAAAAGCAAATGCCCTTGATACTACAAAACCTATTTCCCACCGGGCGTAGAAAAAACGAAAAAACTAATTAGAAAGTCCCTAAAAAGTTAATATCATAAGTCGGGGCCGTACACACGAGCGAATTTAATTTGGAACGTTTTTAATTACGGCAGGAGATTCGTTCGGAGCCGGTCGGTTTCGGCGCCGCGCGGCCGCTAGCCCTGTAATTATGGGCCCCGTAATTGCGAGACCCAACAGAGTGCCCCGCGCCCCCTGTCTCCCCCTTGCCCCGCTATCCTATGGCAGTGCCACCAAAATTAGAATATGACTTTTATAGCGTTTCGTATTCGGAACTCTTTGGTCAACTCTACTCTTTGATTACGATTTTGAAATAGGAATTTTGTGAAACAAACGAAGTCGCAAAGTTTAAACGAAACGGAACGTCTTTTAGTTTTATTTTTTCATTGACGTATGTGATTAAAATAGCAACTAACCTTTTTTGGATACATTAACTAAGAGTTAATGCGCTAATTGTCCTTATAATAACTTTGTTTATTAACTTACTTCTGGAGCAAATAAAAAGAGATATATAATAATGTTAGTCCCTACCCCTTAATATTGTAGTGTTTAAAAAATTTGCCCAAATTATATGTGTACATTAAACATAATACATATGACAGTACAGTAATCTTAATAGCAATTCTAATGTAGCGTAATTGCCCTTTCGTAATGCACTGGACCGGCCATTGCTTTCTAACAGAGTCCAAAAGGATTGCATTTAATTATGATGACTGGCTTATTGTGGACCGAAAAAATATTTTAAGACTGCATTATTATAATTATATATTCGGATCGTGGTTAAATGACTACTTGGGTAGACCGCTCGTAATATCATCACCTGTAAATCAAACAACTACGTTTTTAAGAAACAGTAGTTACTTTCAATGTCATTGTTATACCAAATAAAGATCGGATACTGACTAATTGAATAGAAAACATATCATATTATATAGGGAATGTCTTGCGCAACTTGTTTGGCGGTTACCTTTTTTTTATCCTAAACAGTTAGCACTGGGCTTTCATCTATCCTGATGTTAAGGCAATGGCTATCTTATCTGTCAATGTACTTTTAAACAAAACACTAGTTCTGAAATAGCAAAATCTAAAGAGTTCAACGTTAAAAAGGCTAAATATATTTGGCCTTTAAGAATAATAGGAAATTAATTTCACATGTAGGTACAGTTACAAGCTGTTTCGACATTTATTCCATTGTTTGAAAAAAGTCAAACGGTTGGAAAAATTCCACGAGCGGGATTCGAACCCGCACCCCATGACATGCCGGGTCAGGTGCACTACCAACTATGCTATCGTGGCTCAATCCAACTCACCGAAATTAATCAACACTATCTACGTTTACTATGTAAGCCAAAGGAGCCCTATTCAATGTCGACAACTACGTCATCAACATCCGATCTTAATATTTTTACAAATATTGAAAGATCAGTTAAGAATTAGGCTAGCTATATTTGTGATTATTTACATATGATTTTACGCAAATATTGTTGCGAACAAATTACAATTTGAAAAAAGACAAAGTAAAATGTTCAAATAATTTTTAACGCAAATTTTGTTGCGAACAAATTACAAAAACACAAATGTTCAATTGGAAGAGCACCTGACCCGGAATGTCAGAAGGGTGCAGGTTCAAATCCTGCTCGTGGAAATTTTTTCAACATTTGTGTTTTTGTAAAAGACAAAGTGTTGAAAAAATTCCACGAGCGCGATTCGAACCCGTACCCCATGACATGCCGGGTCAGGTGCACTACCAACTAAGCTATCGTGGCTCAATCCAACTCGCCGATTATTCCATTGTATTAAGAATTACATTGTTCACGTGTTAATGCTCGTGACTGTACCAATGGGGACTCGTAACAACCAGCAATTTTCGATTAACATTTCTACATGACAATTCGCAACTTTGTCGGCATTTGAAACGGAAACGTACGAGTATCATGCACAGACTGATGGCATAACGATAAACAGCAACGATTGTGGGTGTTATTACGTAAGTGATTACGGCATGATTATATTGTCTCATCTTTAGGTTTACTCGTGCAATGCAATTTCAGTTTCACAACGGCAGACTGTGTTATTTCGAGTTGTAACGGAAGGCTAATATGATTTTGGTTCACGCGATACCTATCTGGTTAGAAATAATAATGTACTGCTGATGTTTCTTTTAAAACGTTGATCATTTCATTTGTAAGTAGTGTGAGAAAAATATAATAATAGTTTTTTTTTATTATATCAAAAAACTATAAGGGTTAAAGTTACTCGCGTTAGGTTTACCCTTGAGACCCTACACGTGACCCCTGGGTGGTGCTAAATGAGTGACACTGTCTGAGTGGTAGGCCATACTGCGTTGCAGCATGAAATGGGCCGGTGTCAACATGGAAATGTTGAAAAACACTTTCTTCTTCTCATCTCGACAAACATAAGTCTCAAAATTACATTAGGAATAAGAGTTCTTATAAAATTAGACATACAATATTAATTGTCGATAAGAAAGGCGACAAAAGAAGAATAGCCAAGTCGCGCGGCCCATTGTAGCCTGCGCCGACAGCCGCGGGAGGTGTTTGCGCGCCGCAATCGCACGGCTAATCACACCAATTACATATTTTCATTCGCATTCAAATGTTTTTTTTTCTTTCTCTCTCTTTACGTGACTTTTGTTTCGTCAGAATGCACCTTTGTTGACAGATTTGCGCGACCGTCTTTTGTTTGGGTCAAAGTTATGCAAGCTCTCTCTCTTTCAGAGCTTTCGTAGGGTTTAATATAATATCGTCTAATGTTGTTTTATTAGGTTATTCTATGAATAGTTTGTTGACGGAATTTAATTAGTAACTATTTGAAATCGGTAATAAACAGCTATTATAGTTTTTTTTTTAATTTTTTTTTGCTTTATGAGAAACATACAGCACATAATAGTTCAAATAACAGTACACAAAATATAATACAAAGGCTAATAAAGTTTCTATCAAAAATTTAACATAAGTACTGAGTTTACACAACTGTTAAGAAAAAAATATACAATTACACAACACCATGTCTAACAATAATTAATTTTAATACAATATTAAAATTAATTATTGTTAGACATGGTAAATTTTATTCCACTCTGGAAGTTAAAGAGCCTCACGTAAACGTTTTAAACAAAAATATAAACTAAAGAGAATTGCTTGCACAATTTACACAATGTCAATAAATTTTAATTTGTCATTTGAAAAAAAATTTGTTCATTTTCTATTTTACAGATCAATCTTTAGAAGCCGCGAACAGGCTCTCTTAATAATATGTATTGAAATAAAACACTTCATACGAATCTACTCGCGTTTTTTAACATACTAGTGGTCGAAATTCAACCGTATTCACACAATATACAATTTTTATACAATGTAATGTAATACATAAGTATAAAATATATATTACTAACTGTCCCATTATGTACTTTATCTATACTAAATCTCACACTCCGGTGATCGCAATGTGCTTAAAAAGGAGAACGGAGTTTTCCCTTCACGTTTTTAATATATAGATTATTTTAAAGTGAGACGTTTCGAACTCCTTACATTCCGATAATATCCGTATAAACAGAAAATAAAATTAAGTTATAATATTAATATACTGCTAAGCTTTTATAAGCATTTTTTTAATCAGCAACATGTAACAGTTACAGTTTGTTTTATTAATCAGGTATCAATGGCTTAAAGCCCATGTAAAACAAGAAATATTTGAATAACAATAGTTACAAAATAATTTTATCAAATATTATAATACTTTTGAGACTAATATGAGTTGTGATGTCTCTTTATAATTTAAACCCTTCAAATCTAATAGACTAATAGTTAATAAAAAGAAGAAACTCTTCTAAAAAAGTTAGTTATATACTATTTAACTTGTGTATCTTATAAAAAATAACTTTCTTAAAATTTTAATAATTTTTATTCCTTATTTTAAAATATACATAATTCTGTGTTTCGTTTTAAAATAAATATAGTGCCTCAATCTATTAAGAATCGGAATTTAAGTTTAAAGAATTGAAAACTTTTGGGTGCTAATAAAAAAAACATTTATCCTTCTAATTTAACAAATTGAAAGAAGTATTTGAATTTTTGATACGATAATGCACTAAAATAAATTGAAAAAATATATGCAAAGAGTTGAGTTTGTTTCACACAGAAAAACACATGAAAAACTTTTAAAACAATAATTTACCTCGTTGAAGTAAGCGTTATTAACATTGTGGTGCGCGGGGTGCGAGCCCCCGTGCTGCTGGTAATACGCGCAGTTCATTATCCCATCAGACAGTAGCAGAAACACACAACAATGTCACCAGAACACACACGACATCAAAAAAAAATATTTCAAAGAAAATTCCTCGGAGCAATTATCTCGTAACGAATCGATGCGGCGAACGAATCTCGTCTACTAATTGTAGGGTTCGAGCGGCGAGTCGGCGAGGAGAAGTGCCTTCCCTCTCGCACGCGCGCTTCTCTTTTCCACCGCGGGGAGGCGCTGCTCGCTTCCACAAGTTTGTTTACGCGCGGGGCGGCGCGAGTGGCGTAGGGCGGCTGGGCGGGAACGCGACGCACGCGAAACTAATATAAACTCGATAACGCATTTTTTACAACCCCAATGAAAGCTTTGAACTTTGATTAACAAACAAACACTTTAGTCTTATAATTACCATTAACCATTAATACTCTGGCAGCCCAGGCTTGTATTAGTAGAATTTAATACTGTTACTCACTATTTTTTCTGGATTTTTGACTTTTGGTGCGTGACTAAATACGTGGGGATAGCAAATCGTGCTACACGTCATTATCTACTAGTTAATCTCGTAGATGCGAAGAATTTATGAAAAAAATACAAGAAACGTGAATTAATAATCATGAATCATGAATTAATAAAAAGACGAGTTGTTCTACTTGTTAACATTGTTACTACTCGCCGCTTATGAGTTACTTTATGATAAGAGATCAGATGACCTACATATTACAATTAGATAAAAACACACTTTTTTTATCTAAAAAGATAAATAAATAGACTACAGTTAACGTACAAAATAAATTAGTTTATATTGGATTCAGGCAACTTAAATTAGTACCAACGCCTGCCTGAATCACCTATAATAATAATAGTTAGAATAACTTTAAAATATTATCGTTGTGATTTAAGGAACGCTACAGAGTAAGCTGCTAAGCCGTTGCTTATGGTGAACGCAACGGAAGTAGGTGTTGTGTTGCAACCGGATCGCAACCCTTCTGCAGCTTGCGGTGCGGGGCTTGTCACGATTTATTACCGAGACTACAAAATTGAATAAAAGTTAATGTAGGTAGTACTATGAATGATTAACGTTGGTGTAAAGACATTCCACAAACAAAAGATTCTGGAGATCCTTGGCCTTTGTCCACCAGTGGACATCTTTTGGCTGAGATGATGATGATGATGATGATGACGATGATGATGAAAGACACTTAAGCTAGAAGGAGATGGACACCGGCATGTGGGTTACAATCATCATTAATTTTCGCAATGAATTATGCCCAAATACATTACTAAATTTAAGTATGTATTATATATTTCTCTTCATAGTGTTGAAAAACTTCCATGAGAGGAATTTGTTGTTACTTATGCCAATTCCCATCAGGAGGTGCCGATTCAATTACTGCCTTCAGATTTAAATGAGTAAAATTAAAAAACACTGTATTATATGTTCCTGTTTTTTTATTAGTGAAATAGTCGTTTTTGAAAACTGATGAAAACTACACCCATGGAATCAGAAATGGGAAAAGCAGTTGGTAGTAATGACTAACGATGATAATAGAAACTTAAATCATGAACTGTGTAAAAATAGTAGATAAAATGAGCCTATAGAATATCCTCTCGTCCGGTCTCATATCAAATGCAAGGGAACATACATACAATACTTGTTTTTAATTGCCTATTACACTTTTAGGGCTGTTATTTTTAGTAAAGTAACAATAAAACCAGTTAAAAAAAATCTTTTCGCCCGTTTTGCAAACGCAATCTGAAACAGGATTTAGGGCGGCGATGGGCGGCGTAAGGGTGGACCGGGCCAGGTGCGCACGCGTCTCTATTACAATGTCCTTAGACCTTTACTTTGTTACTAATGTGCTATTAGTTTATTTATATTTTTTTAGTCAAAACTAATAATAGCAAAGTGGGATAAGTAAACAGCGTAATTGGAGCTTTTTTCAAATTCTAGTAGCCTTACTAATAGACATAGGTAGCTTGAATCTAAGCTTGAATAGATATTCTATGTTTGTTGCTGTCATGTAAACTTAATGTCAAATTCGAGTAAATAAGACAGGCACCAGTGTTTGTCAGAAACCAGTGATCGACATTGGTTTCTTATAATCTTTAAAAGCAGGAGTCAACAACTGATTTTAGACTGTAGCAACCATTGGATACAGACCACCTGTTTCCTAGCTATCATCAATTTCAATGAAAATGTATTTTATATTTTGGCGACAAAAGATGTGTCGAACACTGGGCTTAAAGTGTCGAATACTGGTGCCGTTCATCATCATCATCATTAGTTCACTTTATGTCCCACGGCTGGAGCACGAGCCTTCCCTATGGATGGATAGGGAGAACGGGCCATAAACCACCACGCGGGCTCAGTGCGGATTGGTGGTTGTTAACGACTGCTAATGCAGCCTTGACCAACGGCTTTACGTGCCTTCCGGATCACGGAGGAGCTCGAGATAATGAATTTTTGGTCACCCATCTGATGACCGGTCTTTACGAAAGTTGCTTTACCTCAGCACTCGCAGACCGGGCGTGTTAACACTACGCCATCGAGCTCCTCAATGGTGATGCCGTTACCCTAGATTATTTTTGCCTGAAATTTCCAAAATATTCATTTATTTATTTCGGACCTTGATTCTGGTTATTACAGATTGTTTTGCTAGGTTACCATCACGACTCTAACCGTAACTGTAAGGGCGAATGTACCAATATCAACAAAGGGACTTTCTTTTCACTACATTGTTTCTTTTGTAATGGTAACCCGATTCTGGGCCCAGGGCGGCGCAGGGCGGCGCGAGGGCGGGCCCGACCAGGTGCGCACGCGTCGCTCGTATAGAATCAATGGCTAACAAAATATATTCGACTTTGATAAACAGAGGCAAGAAAACACGATATCCTCTGAATATCAGCGTTCGTTTTTTAAAGCAGCTACATTATTGACTTGGATGGTATTTGTCTGCCTAAGAATTAGGCCAAATTATGTCACGTCAAATAAATGATTTTAAAAGTGTATAAATGCTTTGACATTACCCTACTACATTGATAAGGCAAATCTATATAGACGCTAGATAATTATTTTCAAAGTGACTTCTGATTAAAGAAACAATTAATCCTACTACTATTACAACTTACCTACTACGGCTATTGGTATTTTCATATGCTATTTTTTTATTAAAGTTCTGGAAATTGTGATATTTCCTTTTTTAAATTGTGATATAATAAATAATACGAACCAAGATTTCAATACAACAGTTAAACAATTCAATATAATATTGCTATTCGTTGAAAATTTCGTCAACATTACCATCATAAAGTAAGCTTAGCAAAAACTCAGTGAAAATAATAAGTCAAATCAGGCTAACACTAGTCATAGCGCACAGTTACCGTCACATGAAACTAACGTTAAACAAAAGTATGTGTTAACGGCAATAATAGAATAGCAGTCGGCACCAGCGGCGCAAGCGCAGCGCAGATTACAATAATTACGGCGCACGCGCCTCGCCCATCGCACTCGCGCTTTAATCACTATCATTTGCGCATGTTATTCTTTATTTAATACAAAACGCACGCCTATACGCTGCGACATCTACGCATAATGCCGTCCACTGCGAATCAAACAAATGATGGGGAACAATGAGTTATGACTATACTTAAGCTTTCCAATATGTGAATAGGGCAATGAGTATTGTTATTACTCTGAATGCTTGTTAAGATTTACAATTTAACACAGAATATTTATTGAAACTATTAGTCGCCAATAAGTAGATTTTATTTTAGCCTCTGGAAGTACGGAGAAGCTTCAAATATTTTAATTTGGCCACCCATCCCGTGAAGGGATGATGCGAAAGTTACTTAACTTGCTAGATCGTCACCCGAACGCATAATGCATCGAGTTATTAAAATAACGATTGTACCTTAAATTCTCTTCCTTCTTCGTGCAACAATTCCAATCACTATTAACATTATGGAAGGGAACATCTGTTGAATAATGACGTGATCATATTTCGCGTGATATCAATGGCGCTCGCGAACGTATCCTGTCATACGAGCCGTATCCGCCCTCGTAGAGATTGAACCCGTGAAAAAATGGACCAATTTTGATAATAGTTACGGGGGTGACGTCCTTTATTATCCACCGGAAACATTTATTACCTTTGGATGTTGAAAAAAACACTTATTTGTGTAATTTTTGTAACAAATGTGATACCTAAAGATGCGGGGGTAGGTGCGATTTCCTCATTTGTAACGAATTTTAATTTAATATTATCAAAGCCAAATATTTCTGTTTTAGTTTTTTTTGACGGGGTTTGTTGTGTGTTGTATTTTGGTAAATGTGGCCAGTTGCATCTTACCTTATGTTGACGTTCCTGATACGATTACGAAATAACATTTAAAAAAACAACAAAGCTTATTTCTTCTTAGCTAAAGCCATAAAACTACTTTCTACAGTAAAGTTAGATACTTTTAAGAGTACAGAAGTAACTTTTAAAGTCAAAACACTTAGTTTTATTAAATTGAATAGAATGCCACATAAAATACCGAATTCGTGCAATCTGTTGCGGAGCAATAAGTCATTATTTGTACAAATAACGAAAGTTCGTGTCATGTTCATGTTATTTCTTATAAAGAATATAATAATTCTATTTAATTTCATATAGGTATTTGGGCGTATCTATTTATTCACATACTTCTGTAGTTTCTCTTAATGATGATTGCATTAATAATGATTTGATTATTGATGTTGGATTGTAACAAATTTACTTGAGACGAAGTACATAGATAGTGGGGTAGTCATCTAGTAGATGAGCTCTACGCGGGAATCTCGCTAGACCGAAATCTACATTGTCAGGCACCTAATTAGCGGTATTGTACTGTAGAGCAAATAAAAATTACTTTACGAACTATTATCATAAGTAACTTACAAGAAACAAAAAAATAATTAATACTATGCGTCAACAAAAGGTGAAATCCATACAAGTTTCTCAAAGCACTCGTGACTGATTATCACAAAAGATATTACCATCAATACATTTTTACAGCAGTGCAAAATCCTATTTCATTCCACCATAGATAATCTCTAATACAACCCAAAATATTGTCCAAGTTTCATTCAAAACATGCGTCTCGATTTGGATATAGTGCATTGTTGTCGAGTCCTTGATCCATTCACCTCGATTCAATGGCCGGGCATTTGACGACAGTTTCCTATGCAAAATCTCGTAATCCCGGAATAAAGGATTTCGTCCAAATGTTTCCGCTGACATTTCGCTCCGAATCCCTGGGAATTGGAGGTAAGTCAGAGCACAATGGAACGAGAAATGCTCACTTGATGTAGATATTAAGATGTCAGTGCTCAACTGTGTTTGCAAGCATAATAGGATTAAATATGAAGAGCGAATTGTGTTATGAAGTGTTTTGTTATACGCTCTTCAGATTTCGTTAGATCTGATAAGTTTTTGTGAATGATACGTCAATGAGGTGTTTCATTGTGCGTGTTAGCTTGTGTAAGCTTGATGGGGGCCTTAAAATGTTGGTACTGAAATAAGTCTAGTGGAAGGAAAGTGGCTACTTATATTAACATATTCCAAAAAAATTAAGAATTGCTAGTTTAATAATCGACACACATCTTTGTTTACTTATTATATTATATAACGTGAACAAAGGCTTACATCCTCATTTGTCCTATGTTAAGTAGTGACCATTATTACCTTACTGATCATGAGAATGTTCAAAGTTCTCATTTAAAATAACGTATAGAAAACATGAGTATTTATCAAAGGATGTTTATACATTTTCCTTTTTTCATGAACACTTTTAAGATTTAGTCGATAGTCCCAGAATTTGTGTCCGCTAAAGTAAGTCGTCTTTTTTATGTTTTATCTATGTTCTCTTTATTTAACAATAAATTCATGTGGTGGCTGCTGCGGTAAGAGCTGAAAATCGCAAACGGCACAAATACGCAAACCTGGGTCTCAATTATATATTTGTTCCGTTTGCCGTGGAGACATTGGGGTCCATGGGGGCCGGAGGCCAAGCAGCTTGTTAAAGAGTTGAGTGCTCGCATTGTTGAAGCCTCCGGTGACAAGAAGGCTGGCAGCTACCTCTGCCAACGTATTAGCTTGACTATCCAAAGAGGTAATGTTGCCAGCATTTTTGGGACTGTTCCCGTGAGCCCACAGCTGGAGGACATTTTTTATTTATAGGTTATATTTTATTTTTTGTCTTAAATTAAGTGTTATTTGTTTTTGTTTTTCTTTTCTTAAATGGATTAAGTTTTATATTTATTTGTATTTGTATAATTAGTGTAAAAATAGTTTCCTATAACTCTTCATTGCATATTTCTAGAACGTACCAAACTAGAAACACAGAGCGGTTACTTTATATTTCGCATTGGCCGTTTGAATTCGTTAGTGCTTCCCTTGATTTACACATAAAGAGCTCTTGAGTGGCATGCGGCGTGGCGCGCCGGCATGACAGCAAACGCGACGTGCCAAACAACAAAATAAACCAGTGTAATAATGGTGTTTCCACCCTGTAACAATAACTACATAATACTGGAGAGCTTTTACGAGCTTTTGTGAGCTTGTCGAAGCTCCTACTTGGCGTTTTTGTGATAGATGCCGCTCGTTCCACCGCACATCGGTTTATCTTTACGGTGCGTATGTGCGGAATATTTTATTGAATACTTACTCAGTAAAAGATTAACTATTGAGTATGAAATTGCCACTAAACAGCTTACTGTCCGCAAATGGGTAGTTGTGAAAGATATCTGCATTTTCATAATTTCCACATAAGTCGATACACTGTACTATTGCTTTTTTTGAAATAAAGACAACTAAAATTTTAGTCAATAAAAATAGAAAAGTTACTGGGAAGGTTACTGTAAAGGTTTTATTCAATTAATACGTCTTAATATTAATAATATCCTAATACTAATATTAGGACGTGTAAAACCTTTACGCATTGTGAGAATTAAATATTCTCTAAAACTGCTTCATAAATTGATTCCCATACACGTAAGACTACGCTAAAAGCTCACAGAGTATCTTTGGAACGGCCAAGATTAATTTACCAATTATAAGAAGCGATAACCGCGACCATTAAAGCAATAATAATTGTGGTGCAAAGGAAAATTAATTGGGCAACAGTATCTATTCGACAAGCTTCACACATGATTGCAGACATTCTTACGTTCTATATTAAACAAGTAACTATTTATTTCTAGTAAAGTTTATGCTATAACGCCTCTGTGGCAGAAGGAAAGCGCTCGTAATGATATCCAGAGGCTCTGGGTTCAATTACCAGGTTGGGAAAATTGTGTTTCTGAATTTTTCACAATATGGGATTGTGATTACCATCCAAGTGTCCAAGTGTTCAAGGAAATGTGTCCATCAAATGTAGCGATGACTTAATCTCAATGCCCAGTCTTTGCTCAGAGGGGGTTCAGTATATGACATATTTTACTGATATATTTTGCAGAGCAATAAATAAAATATATAAAAAAATATCACCATCATCACCAAGCATATTTTATGTATTTATATATTCAAATAAATTATGTAAATTTTTATTATTTAATTTTTTTGCATTCACATATACAACGTGTAACAGAAAGGTGTGGTCAAAGTGAAAAGATCCAAAGTGTATTCGATCTAGATCTTGTATGCAGAGTTACTAAGACAAAATTATTAACTTTAATTTGTTATGCAATGTTTAATTAAATATTTCAATTGTGACGTCACAATCAAAATAAACAAGTCACAGCCCTAGTGGTTTACCTCTGTGTACTTACATTTATGATCACTGCTGCTTGCTTATGCGCGCCTGACGCGCATGACTTCACTAATATCAGTATTTAGTTTACATGTGTCTTATTAACAACACATACAAGATCTAGATCGAAAACACTTTAGGTCTTTTCATTTTGACCACACCTTTCTGTTACACGTTGTATAGTTCCATTACAACTTGAGCTTTCTGAAACTAGTTGATTTTTTCTAGTAAAATATTATATATCGCCGCCCCCGGCGAATAAAATGGCAATCGCAAAAATGCAATTGTCAAGGAAAAATGAAAAACATATTTTTACAGATTAAAAATAGACTATTTGTTTGGTATACAAGTGTGATATCTCAAATGAAGGCTAATTTTTGTACCTTTGATATCGTGTTAGTAGGTAATATTTATTGTTTTATTTAAAGAAGATATTTCAGAAAATAAATAATACTACAAAAATTTTATTGATAATAATTACTAATATGCACTTACCATTTTATTCCCGTTATTTTTCTGTTGACTTGTTGTATGGTATTAAATCATTTAATTTTATTCGGAATTTTAAAATAAAACTAAGATTATCGTAATCAGTTCTTGGCTTAGAGCATTAAACCAAATGGAGACGCCATGCGCACTAATTTCTATGAAAAAAAGTCTGTCATTTTCTGCGGGGGACGAGGTAATGCACACAAATACAGTTTCACACTGATGCATTTTTCAAAGACGTCGCTACGCACGCAAACGACAAAATTATTAAACACTAGCATAAACTAGACGCACACTAATAAATTCACACACAGGGATAACCTGTCCGTGCACGAGTCTGACGGCAACTTTATGTAAACGTCGATAGTGCTTGACACTATCGATTTAATTTGTCGATACCAATAATAATGACATAGCCCGAAAAGTTGCTAAGCTCAAGTGCCCCACATCGCTCGCAGGACTGATGGCCGCTGGGGCGGAACAGTCCTCGAGTGGTGACCGCGTACCGGAAAGCGCAGTGTCAGCAGGCCTCCAACAAGGTATACCGACGATCTGGTAAAGGTCGCGGGAAGCCGCTGGATGCGGGCTGCACAAAACCGGTCGTATTGGAGATCCTTGGGGGAGGCCTTTGTCCAGCAGTGGACGCCTTTTGGCTGAGATGATGATGATGATGATGAATATTAATTTGATTTTTTTTGTTTAAATCAGGCTCTTCAGTATGGTTAATTAAGGTAGACACTTTGCTTTTCTTTATTGTTAAAATCGACAGTTATTAATTAGGATAAGTCAAAATCTGCAAAATATACCTACATAATTTTATTCCATTCCAAGGAGAATTGTTGTTTTTAAGAAAAGCTGCAATCTTATTCTTTCATTATGGAAAAATAGTTTGCTACCCATCTAACCGACTCTCAATCAAGAGGAACCGAAAAATTTAACAACATGTATTGTACTTTCATGGTTCCATAAAGCAGATCAATTCTTTTGTAGGTAACGTAGGGTCTTAATTTTTCAGATTTCCAAATGCAATTATTCGAGAGACTTTTTATTTCTATATAAGTTTCCAAATAAGGCTGAATTTAAAAGCAAGAGACTTAAATTAAAACAAACATATCAATATACAGGTATGTACCGAACTCCAGAATGATATCATACAAACAAACAGCGAAATATACCTAATGCTGTCAAGGTTTAAACTGCTTTTTGAGGTTAAATCTTTGAATGATGCAAAGTTCTTTAATGCATCAAAGCTACTCTAAGTGTTCATATAGTTTTTAAAAAAAATTGGAATAAAAAACGTAATCTTATAGTTTTAAGTAAATTCTATGGTGTAGGTGTTGTTATTTCTGTCAGAAATTAACTCTTTATGCATGTACTGCGTTTAATTTTTTAGTAGAAAATACTACGAAGCCCGCTTTATATTCCACTACCTTTTCTCCAAATGGAGATAAGTATGTTTCGATCTCTAATAATTTGTTTTTTTTTTTAATTTATTTATCTATATTATTATTTTCCTATAATAGCCAGAATAAACATTATGATGAAGTCGATATCAATATTTTGTTTTTGTACTGTCACAGCTCTAACTTTGTTGCAGTGTGGCCAATGTAATTAAATTAAAATTTCCTATTTTCGGGATAAGTGACGGGACGTAAATATAATATATTAATGAAGTAGACCGATCATAAACATACAGTTTCATAGTATTGAGAATTTTTAATGCAATTAAGTTGAAAAAAAATCTGTAAAAACAAAATAAGTTACAATTTATAAGTAGTGATCTATCATTAATTAAATAAGCATTTATAGTAAAAATACAGTTTTAACTTTATAGAACGTGAAATATAAATTGTAATTCAATGTTGGCTCATTCAACTTTAAAAGTTACGCAAAGTTGCAACTTGACGTTTTAGTGGCAACACTTTTTGATTAACAATATTTTTTCAGTTTTTTGCAAATTTTGTGCATTATTCAACAATATTAAGACAAAATAATAGTTACAGATGAAAAGTAACGTTATCCTTTTGTACAATCGACGTTTCTGATCGCTTTTTACGTGAAAACACGCTGCAATTTGGCATTTTTTGCTCAGGTCTTATCGCGTGTACCGTGATTTGCAAATGACGCTGGAACACGCTGGAACTAGTTTTATATAACGAGTATGATCGGCGGTCATACTCTTTTGGCAGAGGGGAACGCCTGACAGTGGCGTCTCCAGTTGGTTTAATGTTGGTTTAATGCTCTAAGGTTCTTGGTTTATTAAAAAACACAAATAAATCTTATTTTATAAAAACAACAATTTGGGACATACTTTGAAATCTTATTATTTATTATTCTACTGGATCTTCTTCATTTGTATTGCTATCAGGGGTATCAACAGAGGTCAAGGAATCGTAAAAACCGTGGTAGTAAGTGGGGATTGCTCCTGATTTGCATAGACCCATAAGGTCACCGTGCAGAGCCTTGCTCAATGGTAGTGGTTCGGTATAAGCAATCTTCAAATTTTGTTCAGTAGAGCTGGATACGCTTGCGTGTCGGACATTTCTCCTACTTCTTGGCATAATTCTTGGGTTAGGTTCAATATTGATAAGGAAATAATCCGCCTCAAAATCATATTTAAAACGAAGTATGGACGGTGATGAATGCGAAACATTTATTTGCATAACCTTAGACCATGATACTTTTTGACCATTTTCATCTTTAGTCCAGTTCTTATTAGTTATTAATTCCTTTAAATCATAAAAATCGTTCTGAGTCATTTCCTTCACATTATATGGCTCGCCATTTACCTTGGCGTTTAGTATGATTGAGTACATTTGTTCAGGAGTATACACAACCCTATTTTTTAACTCGCCTTCAATTCTAGAATGCATGGAGTCTGCTTCACTCTGACCGTGGCCCGTTTCAAAAAATCTGTGAGTAATATTAAGTTTAAGTGTCTGCGCGGCATACAACTAAAAAGCAAAAATAAATCTATTTTTATTTTGCCCTCCGCAACCGTCAGAGTAAAAGGATACATTTTGTACACCTCTTTCGTTTTCAATTAAATAGAAATTGCCATAAGCAGCTCCCAATTTCTACAGCTCCTCGTTTTGCTAATTGATAGTGCCAAACATAGCAATAACCTTTGTGTCGAGAAGCATCAAACACCGTGAAATTATATATTGGATATTTTCTCTTATAATGGAATATACCGACCTGAGATTGTGGAATACTCAATACCTTCTCCAAATCAAAGATAGTTTGTTTTTTTGATGTCTCTCATATTTTTCTTCTAACTCTGCTTTTTTCATAGGATCCGCTTGCTGGTAAAGGGTGCAGATAGAGCACTGGTCCTTTTTGGGTTTGAAAAAGGAATAATTGAACTTGGTGTTGAATATGGTCTCGTATTGGCGTTTTGAGGCTATAGGGCAGTTAAACGTTCCCTTTTCAAACCAAAGTTTATACAATCTATACATTTTGGATATGCTGAGAAGTTCTGAAAGGTATTGTCTATTGGAATCTTTCCTGACATAATGCGATTCAATTGTAGGGAATAAACTAATGTGTTGGATTATATTTTCCGCAGTTTCGACTTTCATTTTATGGGGCCTGTTATCATGACGCCCTCTCATGTCAGTTGAGCTTTCACAACTGATTTTGGTTTTTTCTAATGCTGTATAAACAGTTTGGTGGGATATATTTAGAGTATTAATGAAAAATACTTTACACACCTGCACTTTTTCTGTTTCTAATAAAAAATAGTACCTGTTGGTCTGCGTGCGGTTGTTTTTTCTTACAGTTGTGATTCTTTTCACATCTTCTGCTACAGTGTGATTAGCGATAAATTGCCACTGTCGCTCATGATCCCCAAGTTCATAATACTTCTGCATTATAGCCTCTCTTTGCTCTTTTGAAAACTTTTCCCCACATTTCTTTTGACACTAACATTTAGGTTTTAAAGTTTTCTTTTCAAATACTTTTTTTGATCTGCAGCCTACATAGGCTTCTCCTTTATTCTTTAAAATTTTACTTTTCTTATCCAACATTTCGCGTTCATTTCGAGTCCTTTTCCTTGTCAGTCGTTTCGGTTTTGCCGTTGTGCTTTCTCTTGAAACATTATCTATCGTACTAGCTGCAATCGTTTCAGATGGTTGCACATTTTCGTATGGCGAGCTACTTCTTACATCATCTATTTTACAGTCACTGGGTTCAATGTTTTCATATGCGTTTGATTGACATATATTGGATGTTGTAGTTAGTGTTACATCTGCATCGGGAACTAATAAAGTACAATTATCTAAAATACTATCAGAATCATATTCAGGTGTTACAGTCTTGTTCATATCCAGTTCCTCATCGTGATCGATATCGGAAATATATTCATATATAAATATTATATTTCTGTGCTCCCGCCTCTGCCAAGCTTTGGACTAATAAACGATTAGTCAGTAACGCTGCACCATTTCTTCCGCGAATAAAATGGTAATGCACTATTACAATTAGTTTGCCGATATGTATTTTCGCGAACATTATTATAATGGCTTTAGACATAAAAGTTACTGGGTTAAATTTATACTAACCGACTGCTTTAATTTTATTCGTGTAAAAATAGATATGGGTATAAATTATGAATACCAATGTAATATTTTATAACTTTTTTAACTTTAGAAAATAAAATCTACAAAAAATATATGACGTGTATTGACACTCACAGATTTTAAAAATACAATAAAAGGAAAAAACATATTATAGCCATTGTCATTTTATTCGCCGGGGACGGCGATATGTTATTTTTTTAATGTCAATAAAATCTTTAACTTTTACATTTCCAAACCTTGGGTGGAGCTCAACGATTTGTCATAAGCTTAAAACATATTCGATTGACCAAGACGATAACCAACTGATTCCATTAACCCAAAGCATGTAATCGTAAATGTCCGCGTATTCGACGCGATACGGACAGCGCGATGGGCGAGCCCGCGCGAAGATGGCCCGTTGTTGAGATAAAATTAATAGGTGCTATTAAACCGCGAATATCTGCGGAAGACTTCATTAATTCTCCGCCTCGGACTACGCCTCTAAACAGCCAACGATAGTCCAGCGATTTATTAATTATTAAACGCTACAACCATTGCCATCTTTCATGAAGTATTAAAACTTTTGAATAAAAACAAACGGGTGTTTTCTCAAAATATATTTAATGCGAGGAAGGATAATGACCGCATGAATTTAAGGTGAGTTTTAGGGGGAGGGTGGAGGTGAAAGAGGGGAGGGTGATGGTCGATAGCCGCAATAAATCAAGATATTATCTGCGCGCAAGCATTACAGCCAGCCGATACCAAAGGGTGAGCGCGCCTTTCGCGATGTATGGACACCACGCAATGCCTCGCGTGTGTAATGGTTAGACAGCTCGCACCAGCTTAGAACTGAAGATAACAAACTTCAGTGTATTGAATGTCGGGCTATCCTTGGATATGTTCTTGTTATTGTTTTATTTTATATATTGTGCGTTGATATATATTGGAAAGTGTTCTTCTATGATAGAAGGGCATTTCCTGATTATTGACGATGTAAAATAAAGGGTGGAAAGAAATGTCATTGATAAGTCTTGCTGGTTTTTTTAAGTACAATGTGTCCCACCTTGTTCTACTTAGACTTATGACGGCGAACTGACAATTTTAAGAGCAAAATTTTTGGAGCAAAAACTGAATAGGTATAACATTTTGTTTTATTTTCAATTTTGCATCTTACAAGTTACCTCGATACAAGTGCTACATTTTTATTGCCGAGATATCGTCTACAGATTTTATCTCTTTACATCAAGATGGATAGCTCACATAAATTTAGCAGCCGCTATCCTAAGAGCAATAATCAATGATACACGAAAGCAATAATTACACACCGAATCGTATATTTTCTAAGGCATTCATTAAAATTCAACTTAAGATGAGAGAAACAACAAAGTACGAAACCGAGGAATCACAAATCAAACGCAACTCGGCGATGGCCGTGGGCTATAAATCAGAGGAGCGCTTAGGCCTTCTTAGCTTTTCTAGATAGAGATTTATCCCGTAATAACACGTTGGTTTTCACTAAATCAACCGCCGAATTATCCGGTAGAGGAGCGATGATTAATCTGCCTGCTGCCGGTGTAATGGCGGCCGCGGTTCTAGCTCGTAATCTGCTATTACTCGGTAACCGCCGGCGTGCTGCCTCCACCGCATCACCGCTTTTGTTGTCATTGCATTATTTCATCCGGCAACTGTACACTTTTACAGTTCAGAAAAAGACTGCTTTGAAATTGCTATCGTTAACTGGTTGCCGAGTTTGCGTCTAGCTTTTATAGCCTGTAAATATTTCATCATCACAATCGTTAGTGTAAAACCAATAGCTGATCCATTGGTTAGTGCTGACTTTGCCACACAGACATTGAGATGGAATATAAGAGACCTTTAGAGATATGTTGCAATATAAAAATAAACCCCAAGTCATATCTAAACATTGGTTTTGTGTGTTCGTCAATATTACCTTTATAACCTTTGTAAAATAATCGGCCAAAGCTTACAGCGAGACAATCAGAACGCAATTATATTGAAACGAGCCGCCCGTCCGGCTCAGCAAACCTCATCTCGCCGGTCATCTGTTCAGCGATTAAGTTTAATTAAACGTTATCTTTAATTAAAATTACACGCGCCAGACTATGCTTCATAAAAATTAAATACGTTTGTAGTGCACCTAGGAAGTCTTTATTAAGATTGCGACTGCAAATGGGCGGGGCACTCCACTTGTTCAAGAATTTGAATAATCGACGCATTACTAGTTAACATTACTATGTACGGGCCGAAATACAACAGCATCGATATACCGTACACAATTACAGAGCGGAGTTGAAGGTAACTATATTTATTATATTAAATCAGTGTCTATAAAGTTATCTTTGCATCTGTAGAAACATGGGTGCTTATCCAATTTATAAATCAACTCAGCATTTATAATGCACTTTGCTAACAAAATATATTAAATATATTATAATATATTATATCTTCGCTATCCATCATGTTATAATTCTTTGAAAGAAAAAACTTGCTAATAAGTTCAATTTCATTAAAATTGAAATTTGGTACAATACATAATCAGAATGACGAAACATGCTTATTGATAGTAGATAAATAATAGTAGTGAATTAACTTAAAAATACGTTATTAGAAAGCAAAAAGGAATGACACAGTGGAATAATGGCACAGATTCTTCACGCGATCAAGATGCGAGCGAGATTCCAAAGTTTGCATACAACGCGGCGCATCGGCCATATTTCAGAGATAATGATAGCGGCGAGCGTGATAATAATTGTTATTACTATGATCCACATCTGCTATTATTTTATAATTGAGGGCTTTTGGGTGAAACCCGGCAATTATAAGGAGGGCCTCGAGCAACGAGGAGCATGCAACGAGGTGCTCGCGTTTTTGCCTTGTTCCCTAATTTATGAGATTCTGGGATGCCGTTGGTCTCCACAATCTGATACGCGGCTGAATCGAAATGTAACTTACATGCTGTGAAAGAATCAGGATTGGGGTTATAAGCATTACGGGTAAACAGTATTATTGTATTATTATCCCTCTTAAAAAGGAAAAGTGATGAACTGGTTTGAAATAGCATGCGTTTTGGATTTGTTACGAAAATTTTAACACTGAAACCTCAATAGCTGTACTATTCGTTAGTATCAGTAACAATATTTTGTAAGGTTTCTATAAAGCGATTATTTTACGAAAATTGCTATTTATTTTTTTTAATAACCTTTAGCCTTATAAACCTTTCTTCAAGGCAATCTGAGTAGTTCATGCGGGATCGTTCGATTAACCCTCAAAACGTAGCGGATAAAATCTCCAGCGTAATCCCGAGCCCTGAGAACGGAGAATTCATTATTTATTATGAATATTAGTCAATTTTTATTTAGTCAAAAAAGCGAGGGACGTCGGCCCGAGCGGCCCTGCAATTAACTCTGCCAACCCTGTAATTATGGACAGTAAATTTCTGGACGTCCTGGCCGCGGCCGCGTATATTGTTCTATGTGCGAGTTGGGTTGACGATTAGCTCGCTGAGTATGGTCATTCCGGCTACTATCTTATGTGAGTGGTCAGTGGCGGGAACTGAACAAAAGAGCTTTGACGCTTGTTATTTCCTTTTGCTGTGGACGTTAAATGTGCTTGGGATAATCGTGAGTCATGGTAATTATTTGTGCCTTGATCTCAATGAGTTCATACAGAATTTTATTCCATATCAGTTGCGGGGATTTTCAGTTTGGTTTCATGATATATAAGTATTATCTTTTGCTTAATTGTTCAATACCTATAGCTATACCTATAGTTTTTAAAGAGTCGGTAGAGTTGATAGCAATATTATATAAATAAAGCTCTTAACAAAGAACATTAATTTATACTAAAACCCTACATTGCTTATATTCAAGAACACAAAGCGATTAGCAACTAAATTGGATGACATCAAATTTTCCACCCGACATACATTCGTAGTTTCATTTAATTTTTACATTAGTTTCTAACCCTCCACTGTAGTTCGTCACGTAAACGACTATGGCAGCATTAGCATTAATTTTCCGGCTATCGTCGACGAAGGAATAATAAAAACAAAGACTCTCCCCATTCTAATGCAACCGTTAAAATGTCGAAAACTCGGAGAGTGGACAAGAAAAAAGTTTCAGAGTTAATTACATGTGGGCTCTATCTGTATTCGGAATCGCTCGCGACCCATAATTGAGTTTCCTATTTAAATAATGTAGACCTCCAAACTATCTGATAATGTACGATAATTATGAACACTTTATTACATCAAAGGTGCTGTTGGTTTTGAGCGAAGCAGGTGTCATGTCATATTTGTCGTGATCTTTCGCCTTTAACGAGATTCATAACAGGAAATAGGTATTAACGAATAAGTTGAAGCGTATCGATCTCTGACCCCCATTCATTCACAATTAGCGTCGTGTCGTGTAGTTGTCGTGCGGTCGTGATTCCGAGACACAATGGGATTCCCGTCATGACTCGGCGGAACGCTGGGCCATTCATGCGCTCCGGCCCACATGCCACCAATCCGTTGGTTGCTCTTAACTAATAACAAGCAGTGGAGATCGATAATTACTAACACAACTTATTACTATTTACCTTTCTAATTTGTATGAGTAAGAAATAGAAAAATATATTTTTCTTTTTTCAGTGTTATTTTTATTATTTAAGGTTCGAATCGATGGTGGTGCGGTATATAAGGTTTAAGATCTTACAAGTCAAGCAACTTTCGCAAGGTCGTTGATCGGGCCTTACGAATATGGTGGTTAGAGAGGTGGGTGAGTTATGGCTTGGTCTACCCATGTACAAGAGCCGAAATGTGGGATGTATACAGCAAAAACAATTTCTGTAATCATTTATCATAAAGCCTTAAAGCATTAAAGCACTTAAAATGCTCACTCGGAAAATACTCTAACAAATTTAATGTAGTTTAAAAATGCACATAATGCATTTGAAGAGGTAAATGGAAAGAATGTAAAGACCAAATAGAGCATGTAATGATCCGTGGCGGCTCGCTCGCAGACCGGCGACCTGCGACCCGCCATTTGCATACAATACCACGCGTGGGCGAGTGGGCGCATTCCTGTGCGCGCGCGCCGTGTGCTGCGCTCACATTGTAAATGAGTGTCAGGTTGATTGCGACATACGTAAAAAAATTGCTTATTCATTAATGGTAGCCGCGCATACTTAGGCAAAAGAGGAATATGCAAGTAACAATTTTGAAGTTTTTGTTATAATACTCGTATAATAGAATTGTAAAGGAATCGTTTCTGTTAATTTTTATTAATTTTTTTATTTAACACAAAGGAAAATATTTTTGCCAGAGATAAATAAATTTACTCGCATTAGAGTAGATAGATAATATATAGTTGAGATAACACCTAAAACAGTGATTACAGTTTTAGAGTTGTAGATAGGCCTCTTGTTAATGGTTGTATCTGGTTAGATTTATCAAAATACACAAACTAACTACCCAAATGAAGCTATATCATTGCTCAACCAAGTGCCCCTCTAATAAAAAGAAAAACAAAACAATTTGCTTCTCATACCAGTGCCGTAAAAAAAAGTGTTAGCTTTTAGTTCGACTTCTACAACCTATAAATACATCAGAATCTTAATCTAGCCTGCATCATAATGAAGACGATAATGTGATGTTCATATCAATAGATTTATCTCATCATCCCAATGATCTGCATATCATAAAGTCATAAATTACGATTTGAGACACGATTTAAGATTATGCTTCCAACCTGTCTCAGGAACTGGATGTCCTAATGACATTTTAACTCGCTTCGGACGCGCACTGCAACCTGCAACTCTGGACGGTATCATTATTGGAGACATGTCAGTGGGTGGTGAAACTCACTTGTTTTGTATGAAGTTTATTGTAGGTACTCTCTTAACACATTCACTGCTTTGAAAGGACAAACAATTGAATTTCTATTGTGTCTCACACGGCGCCGTGTATTGGGCAGTGAATGTGTATGTGTTAATTGTAGAATGGAAGATGGACGGAAAGATAGCAAACAATAATAATTATTATTTGCTATAAATAATAATAATACGAGCTTATAATTGTGTCTTCTCTTTAATTTGTGGAACAAAGGGGAGGGACTTAGCTTGCGATAGAAATTAAGGGAAAATGCTACATCATCAAAAGTGTTACAGATACTTACAAGGTTAAATAGATAAGTAACATAAGACGTGTAACAAAAAGATTGAATTCTAAAGAGGTTTGATCAAAACAGGTTGAACTTATAATATATTTATGCATGTATTATATACTTACTTACACTTAAATCATTTATTATACATCTTATTTGCACCTGCCAATGTTATCTCTGCACCACCCTATGGTTGACTGGTAGAAAATGCCTCAGGCATTAAGTTCGCCATGTAATTGTAATGTTCCAAAAGTTTAAATAAATAAATAAAAAATAAACTTACCCTGGATTTTTTTAACAAATTGCATAAAGCCCTTGCACGTGCCGCCGCGGCTACGCATTCGCTCCGATTGCCACCGAACGGCTGCTTGAGGTTGGCAAAGAAGCAACATCACGCTATCGTTTTTATTTACCGAAATAAGTATTTGATGTGACCGCTTTGCCTCCTATGGCCGCATTGAGCAGACTTCCCCTATTAGTAGGCACTACTAAATTGTAAATCGATTCATTCTTATTTTAATTTCAATTTTTTCAATATTTTAGGTTCATTTTGTAAGGTTTGCTATTTTCCGAATTATAATAAAGATAACTTATAAATATAGCGTGATGGAGAATATGATCAAACCAGGCATTACAATCCAGATAATAATTGTTCTCCATCTAGTTTTAATGAAGTCATCGTTGTCACTCAACGCAACCGTGATGAAACTGATGAATTTAATAGTATTACGTGTGGTGAGATCGGCCACAGCTTAAGTACAAGCAGAAAAAACATTCAGTACATAAACTTACAGTTCCCATTGAAACCACTTTTACGGATGTACTCGCGTTTATTTTACAAATCGGAGATTTTTTATTAAAAAACAATAACAGTTTCTATTAAAAAAACACATACACATAAGTATGTAATAATATAACTATGTAGAACCACTTTTTTCTACGAGGGGGAAACGTTTTGACGTCATATCACCTAATACTAAGTTGCGATAGTGTCGACGATGATAGCGCGCTTCACTAGAAACCCTCGACTGCTGACAAACTACCTATTCTATCTTTACCTAACTATAGGAACAATTTTACTTATTGTTTTCTAAAGTTTACGCGAACACATCACATTGAAATGAAACAATTTTTACGGATCTACTCACGTTTATATTAACAAACGCAAATAAACGCGAGTAGATCCGTAAAAGTTGTTTCATTACAAAATTACTTACTTTGTTTTAAAGCGTCACACTTAAATAAGTTTTTGCACAAAAGATCCCGAGATGAGTCGAAATGCTATTGGGAGAGGAAAATTTTGGCAGGTTCCACTAAGATAAGATATATAAGACGGGGATAGATAGTCAAATAGCCTTGAACAAGCCCTACAGCCAACCAAACCAAGCGTAATAACAATGTTCTGGGATTTCACCCGAAATCTCTAGTTCTAAACCACTGTTTATTTACTAGACCACAGAGGCGGTATAAAATCTTTAGCTACATTTATTTGAATGGAAGTAAGTTGCAGTTGTAACACTGTTGTAGCCTACTCTACGGCGTCACTCAGACGATCGAGCAGTAAATAGATCGGGCGACGCGCATTAATCACATCGCCCGATCCCGGCCCATGAATCTTCGTGGCAACTGCATTGCGGCCGCGCTGAAAAATTGCCGATTGAAATAAACATGCCGCGTGATTACGCCTACATTCTCGTGCGATGTCTAGAATACTGAGAAGCTGGTAATCTAGATAGCTCGCATTGGAGAATACTTGGGATTCTAGGTTTTGTTCGCTAAGTCATTGAAGTAAAAGAGATGATTTTTAAATAAGTATTTAATTAACACCAGTTTATTTTATGTTGGGGCACGAGCCTTCCCTATGGATGGATATGGAGAACGGGCCATAAGCCAGCACGCAGGCCCAGTGCGGAATGATGATTGTTAACGACTGCTAATGCAGCCGGAAGCAACGGCTTTACGTGCCTTCCGAAGCACGGAGGAGCTTGAGATGATGATGGTCACCCGTTCAATGACCGTCCTTTGTGAAAGTTGCTTAACTTTAGCAATCGCAGACCGGGCGCGTTCAACACTGCGACATCGAGCTCTACTAGTATTTAATGTAGTCGTTCAAATAGTGAAATAAGTATTTAATAATATTATACAATGTTTCAGAAACTGAACAGGAGATTTGGTAATTCAAAGGTAATTAATTACAACATCTACATCTTTATACTGATTGGCTAATATCTACAAGGCTCTTCATTAATTTTATTGGCTTAGATATTATTAAGTAACAAGTCAATATTTTACTCAATGCCTTGTCACTTCAAATACGTAAACAATAAATAAATCAATAAAATAAAAATGGCGACGATAAATCGGTTTCAATTTTTTTTAATAAACGTTAGTTTAGCAGTCAATTAGCAGTCTATCTATTTTGGTATTACTCTAATTATATTATATTTTGGTATTAATCTAGTCCAAGGATTTCATAGGTTTTCGAATTATCCTGCGACATATGCAATTTATTGAACAAGTATTATAGGTGCTAATTAACTATGTATGTACTTTGAGTACATTGAGATTATACTGTACCTTCACTATCGAGTGACAGCAAGCTGCATTAATAAAAGGATACACAAAGTAAAAAAGGTTTCGTACTTAACAAAGCATGTTCTCAAAAAGCACAAACATAATCCACAATCGCATATAAATAACCATTATTGTAAGCCGCAGGATTAAAGTATAAAGACTAAGCATAACAAAATTAAATGGCGATAATTTCCCATGGCGCTCTCGAGTTGTTCCCATCGAGGGAGCATTGTATCCGGGGAATAATATAATAAGTGTACCGCACAACTCATTTCGAACTTCACAACATCGCTGCGTACATTAAGCTTGCTGTGTTAACAAACGCGTCATCCGTGCAGTTGTATGCAAACCACGCAATGTATATCGAATCTAGAATGATTACGTTTTTGAGCGGATTACTAGGTGGATCAGAGTATATCAGCTTTATACGGTGTAATTCAGGGCGATGAGACCCTGCAGGGAATGGAAGTTGACCGCATTTACGAGCGCGACGAACCGGGGGCGCCCCGGGGACTATTTATCAAATGATCATTTGATTTTCTTGTGTTTGATCATTGAACACATTAGAATTTGCATCACTGTGGGTGCGGTATTGGTAGCTTCACTCTAGATAATACTATTTTTTTTGTAATGCGAATTTTTTTTTTATCTTAGCCTATAGGTAGATGTTTACTTAATCAGTATTCAACATGCACAAAAAGATAGCAAAAAAACAAACTTTATACAAACTTTCTATCACAATCCTATCATATCATAATACCGTATTCGTTTCTTTTCATAAATACATATTTGCGTTAATTTAAATAAGAAAACTAAGATCCTCGGGGGAGGCCTTTGTCCAGCAGTGGACGTCTTTTGGCTGAGATGATGATGACGATGATGAAAAAAGAAAACATCACATATTTGACAAACTACTTTGGCAGATTACCTTCTCTAATGACTCTTAAACGGACTTATACATATCGGATTCACATCACCGTCAACCCAGAATCAACTTTGCACCGCGCGAACTCTCACCCACCAAACCTCCGTGGCCCATGCACCCTCGCCCTCCAAGATACGTCTTATAAAATACGATCTGTTTTGATTGCGGCCTCGGGCACAAATCAATTAGGCCCCCGGTCCCCCGATGCCCCGGACCCCCGCGGCGCTGCGCCCGCGACACCCGAACCAGTGGCCCGTTTTATGACACACCGACAGAAAAGCGATTCATTAACATTCACAGACTTTATTAGTGGCAATTGACGCTTTACTGCTTGAATAATCGTATCGATTAAATGTTGGCTGTAAATCAATCCGCTGATGAGGGTAGACGAGATCAGACGGTAGTCGGGAGTCATTGCAAATTTGATATGAGCAAGGTCAAGTATTTTGCATTGGTGTATTTATTAAAGCTGTAATAGCAGACGTGCTTCCAGTAAACAGTTTTTAATAACTTCTGATTCTCTGATATCCCTAAACTTAATAATGAATCCTCCTAAAACTGATTTTTTAATTTAGGTAGATAAATAGTGTCTCTTACTTATATTCTAGAAACAAAATTTAGACACGACATTGTCTTTCTTTCCAGCAAAGAGGAAGTTAATAGAAGGTACCTATTCGGTAAACGGAAAATATGGCTGCATCATTAACCATATCGATTTACTATTAATCTTCAATTTAATACACTATCTAATATAGAAAATAATGACGTAATAGAGGCCGTCGGCGACAGGGTCGTTTCCCACGCCGGCTCGTACGATTTTATGTGTTTTTTTCTACATGAAAATAAATTAAGTTTCGGTAATCAGGCGCCGCTCGATTCCTGACCCGCTTCTTTGCAATATTTCTAAAAGCTATTACAAATACATTTATATAACCACACAAAAAAGCTCTCAAGCAATTTTCGCCACATAATGAGGCCATTATGAAGAATTTTGTTTTACCAACATAATAACGCCGCCTTTTATTCGGACGATCCGTCAGAAAGGACTCGCCGGGTAAAGGACAATATTATTCCGCTCCTGATGAGATTTTCGTGCTAAAATTTAAAACACAAAATTACCATCATTATGTATTTAACGGGGATTAAGATGGCAGCGGTCAAATAGGTCAACGGCCCCAATCATGAGTGCTCGTAAATGAAATGTTGCATTTAGATGAATAACGATCATCGTCACGGCATGATGTTAGTCTGACTATAATTTGGTCATGCTTCATTTATTCTCGTAGTCTTAGTTAGTTAGATGTGCTTGGACCACGGTAGCTTGCACGTTTGGATGAGATGTCTGAGATCATGAAAGTCACACACCTTCGCAATGGCTGATCGGGTGACCAAATTTGATGATGTTGAGCCACGTTGAGCTGTTGATCCTGGTTGATGTGGTAATTGACAGTCGTTGCCACCCACGCCGTGCGCCGCTGCGCTTACCAGCTTTGGATACTACTACGGTCTCACACTGTATTGGAATAATTATGTTGTCGGTACATTTTGATGTAGCCTAAAAATAAGCGTGAACTTATAAACTTTTTAACAGTTGAACCATATATCTTAATATCTATCGGTCATTACATCTAATTTCATCAGCAGCAATAGCAAGAGGGCTGGCTGACGTGTCTTCACTGAAGTCTAAGGCCTGGGGGTGACCGATGATCTGTGCATAGATCAGGCAAATGGAAAACTTTTTAACATTTACTAAACTAAATTCTTTTATTCTAAATTCTTCAAATTATACCACTTTCACGGATCTACTCGCGTTTATTTTACAATTTGTTAACAAGAACAAATAGATATGATGAAATATTGCAATTAAACATAACAGTCTCATTGTCAATGTAACGGATACAAAAATAACTTTAATGTTTTTTCATTCAAATTATTCCCGACTAACCCGTGAATGGCTAGTTTCTCTTAGCAACGGCGGATGCGTGAGCGCATGGACGGTAATGGGGATCGTGAGCCGTCCATTACTCCGTCACTACGCGCACTCCCGCCCGACAGCCGCTTCACATCGAACTACTGTTTGTGCTACGACGTGAAATACGAACTTTGAAACACTACAAAATGTGAAAGTTATTCGTAGGAATTAATTAGTTAAATGGGAAAAGGCTAAATGATTTTTCCATAATCGAGACTTGGAAAGCAGGAACAGATGTCATTTATTTCGGGGCGGGCGGCAAGAACTTTATTTAAAGGGTTCCTCAAGCCATGTGATAGAACCATCCTCAGAGGTTTTCTAGAAGGAATAGCATTACGCTAGCGTCTCCCCGTTCCCTACTAAATCCCCGAGAGGCTCGGATCGGATTGGGTCTCTGAGAGGTTCAGATCGGATCGGGGGTCAGGGTCAGTGCATGTTCGTATGGATTTTAGTACCTACTCGTATACCATCAAACTCCAAAATTCATTTTTTTCAAATGAGTCAGTTTTATTTGATTTTTCTACGAGTTTAAACACAAAAAAAATCTATTGAATATATGGAATTTGAAACTTTTCACATTGTACTTTAAATCGAATAACTCCAGTTGAATAAATGTTTAATTAAAGTGTTTCTTACAAAATTGTATATTTTCTTTAAACATAAAAAGAGTCTCATTAAAATTGACATATTGGTTTAGAATTTTTTACTTTGAAATTTACATTTTTTTGCATTTGTAAAGAAGTGCATACTTTATGATTCGGTGTTTTCAACAATTTCGCATTTTTGACCACGGAACCAAATTAGCGTCTGCATCCCAAAATTCTGCTATAAAAAATCTGTTTACATTTATTGAAAAAAGGTGATAACATTTATTTATCTAAAGACAAAGGAAATATAATTCTCTATAAGTATTCTGTTAAACTTGTAAAATGTAAACCTAATTTGTTATTATAATAAAATCGATTTCACGTAACCATCCAACACTTACCTCGCAAACTTCCGCGAGTACAAGCCTAAAAATCTCGCCACGTTCCCATAATGGAGCAATGATGTGAACTCATTTTGGCACGCCATCGAACATGTGCAACATTATTATTTACGTATGTACATACAACTACTTGGTACTTATGTACGGCTAACACTGTAATCACAGCGAAAGTTTCGATATCGATGTAACATACCCTAATTATGGAAGAAATCACTTTTTGAGCTTAAACAAGTAGGTGTTTGAGTTGGTTTTGGCACATCGTGGGCTCGCACGGCGTGCTGCCATCTCCCGACTCCCGATATTATACTTGTAATTGGTGATTTTGTGCAATTTATGAGGATCCGCGCAATTTACGAGCAGCGGACAAGTGGGCGACTTCGCCCTACGCTATGGCGAAATTGACTCGGAGTTTCAATTAAAATTTTTATATTCCGCAAATTACCTGCCAATTATATTCCATTAAGCCGCTTATGGGGACCACGGGATTATTTTCAAGTCAATTTCTACCCACGGACGTTATTTTTTTAACAGCTCTAACACGAATTTGTTAATCTTCCAATTGCAATGGTAATTGTAACTCTTGTTTTAATAGTTTTTTTTTTATTGTCATCTTTATTGCTTTAGGACAAATAGGACATGAAAGTTGACACTTTTTGTGTGTTAAACATATTTTTGATTACCAAGCTGTAAGACCTACAGCAGCTCACGGGTTTGAGAGTTAGGATAAAAAACAAGTCAAGAATCAAACCGCAAGAACTATCTAAGAATATAGCATATTTGTTTAAATAATGAAACAAAATTAATCGAAAAAAGAACATAATAAAACTATGAAATATCTTGTTAAAACTTAAAATCGCTTATAGACGTTAACGATGTCGCGCTTATGTTGAAATTATCGACTATGAAATAATCAGCCTGCGAAAACATAATTATACACATCCCGTAGTTGTGCCTTAATGTCTTTATCTATACCAATATCGATACGATGTAGATAAAGCAAGTGAAATGAGGTAGATCTCCGCAATCGATTAAACATTACGTGACACACTTATCAGAAGGTGGTCACAGAAATTGAAAATTGTGACAGCACTTACAATTTTGATGAAATAATTGTTTGCAAATGATTATATGTTAATTTAATGTGGCCCCTGGGCAATAAATTGCACATAATTTAAGGTGAGTGAGTGGAAGGTTCGAATCTTGCGCATCGCGCTATGAAGATAAACATTGCATACAAGATAGCCTTGCCCGAACAAGTATTGCATTGTGATGCGTGAACCACCTGCTGAAATTAAATAATTGTATACGTCGCTGAGTTAAAATCAATATTATTAAGATACATTAAAAAGCCATTATGGTTTTGGTAAGACGTTGTTAAAGATTGTGGTTTAAAGAGATGTGACTTACTTGCCGCCAATCCTCAAGGTTTCGACGATGTTGAAAATAAAGCTGTTTACTTATTAATTTTAGGTGTTATTGAAATAAATTGTGAATATCTTGAAACCAGTTATTTAATACATTCTCCTGGTCACCGTTTCAACGATGTGTCTCAGTCTTTCAATTAGGTGCCTTTTCGAAAGCAGCACACCTTTAATTTTCATATTACTTTGACTTTGACTTTGGATCCTTGGTCGCAGGGAGACTAGTTTTTGATTAATACAAAAATCTTACTTATCAACTAAGTACCTGTTTAACGACGTCTCTTGTTGTGAGAGTATGCATAATTAGATACTTTTTTACTTTTGTTTTTCACTGTAGGAGTACATAAAGTGGATTTTCAACGATAGACACGTTTTTAACGATTGCAATAGAATAAAATATTACTTTACCTTTAGGAACAGGCAGGGTAAAGTTTCAGCGTTTCATATTAAGTGGCCGTATAGTATACGGCGTATACCGCTACTCTAACTTCTGTAAGCTTTCTTAGTAGAGCTAGAGTCATATGTGTTAAAATCGCTATCAGACAATATAGATATAAACCACCACGCGGGCCCAGTGCGGCTTGGCAGTTGTTAACGACTGGTAATGCAGCCGGGACCAACGGATTTACGTGCCTTCTAAAGCACGGAGGAGCTCGAGATGATACGTTTTTGGTCACCCATCCGATGACCAGCCTTTGCAAAAGTTGCTTAATCTCAGCACTCGCAGACCGGGCGCGTTGACCACTGCGCATATTTAAATATATCCCCTAAGTTTGAACTAACTTCTAAGCTATTTTAATTGATGGTTTTACTCCGGCAACCACAAAAGGGGCAAAATAAGATTTAATCGACGCCAAATTGTTAATATTAATTTTACTGTTTATTTTTTAGTTCTATTAAATACACTTTTAAGTAACTATACTTTTTGGTTTATTTTTACACCTTGAGAATAGAGCTAAGTGTGCGTATTTCCTACTTAGGAATAAGATTACTAAGATTAATTAATATTATTTTTTACTATTATTATTAAGATTACGCTTTGCAGAGTAGTACAGAATAATTTACTTGTCACGTCTGCTACTACTGCGGAGCGTGCGCGCCTGCTGGCTGTGGGCAAGTGGGAGTCGGGTCTTTTGCTTCATGCACTACCGTCGTCGAACTTAGGTAGGTACTTTGTTCGACGACACTACTTTCCGCCTCGCTGCTTCCCTGCGTCTAGGAGCTCATTGTTGTTCTCCCCATCGCTGTCACTGTGGCGAAGTTGTCAACGGCCTCGGACATCACGGCCTATCTTGCAGCCGTAGTGCGGGCCGCTTAGCACGGCACGCGAACATTAATGACATCATCCGATGAGCTCTTGTCACCGTCGGCGTTCCAGCTGTATTAGAACCCAATGGCTTGGCACGCGACGATGGCAAGAGACCGGACGGCATGTCTTTATTTCCTTGGAAGTTGGGTAGGCCTTTAGTGTGGGATGCAACTTGTGTCGATACTCTTGCGCAATCCCATCTTCCTAGCACTGCGTGCTGTGCCGGTGCTGCTGCTGCGGCTGCAGAAAACCTCAAGCGGCGAAAGTATAATAACCTTATCGGTGATTATATTTTCGAGCCGTTTGGGGTTGAAACCCTCGGGCCGTGGGGTCCGAATGCTCATGTTTTGTTTAATGACATCTCCAAACGGCTGGTTGACACTTCCCATGACCCAAAGGCTGGCTTTTTCCTTGGCCAGAGACTAAGCATTGCCATTCAACGTGGAAATGCCGCAAGTCTCTTGGGTACTTTACCAGTCGACTGCGATGCGGAGAAATTTTTTGACGCCGTATTTTAGTTTTGTATTAGTTTTAGTTACTTTAGGTTATTATAATCTCAGATTTTAATTTTGTAATTTTCAATAATAAATAAATGTTATTAGATTACTTAATCTTATCGCTCGACACAGTTGGACACCAACTCGCAAAACACCTATAAAGTTAGCAGTCCGCGACAAAACAAGCGAAGGCGACGACAATCCCCAACAAAACAGAGTCCGGACAAATACCTAGCTAAAGTTTATAAGAGCAACGTCTCGCGAAAGACGACATCCCAGCCGTGTCCGAAATAGCCGGCCGGAGCGCTCTTATGACAGCCGACCGATATTTATGCCGCGGCGCCCCGCCCACCGCCGCGGCTCATTCAGCCTGTTTGTATTTATTCTCTGCCTATTTATTTGTATTTGCCTTCGCTTTGAATAATGCATGAGCGAGTTTCCGTCGTGTGTAGGCAGCGTGACGCCGAAGCGCGCGGTCCTGCCGCTTTTTTTGTCCGAATTCGGCATTGTCACGCTCCGTCAATGCTGTCAGCGTTTTTCGGTTTGGTTTGGTTTGGTGGTTTTTTAAACGCCTAATTTGGACAAAAAAGTTTTGTCTCTTTAATAGTATTAAACCGCGAAGACGAAGGTGTTGTTCACATTGCCATTTGTTCACTTTGTATCGTTGTACACAACTAGAAAAGCATTCGCAAATTAGTGTTACCAATGTTAGTTACTCAAAAAATATTTAGAACACAATTAACCTAATTTTACCAAAACCAAAAACATGGTAAGAATTCCTAAGAATATCATTTATAAATTATTTGAATGTAAGTTTAAAAATGTTTAAAACGGATTCCGATATTTTTGTTTAATATTAGAACACTAAGATAGATTAAAAGCGAAACCATTGTTTCTAATAGATTACGAAATCTTTGTCCAAAACAAATTCCTGTTAGGTATGTACATAAATACTTATCCGCCCAACCTAAATCAGCTTGATAAGATCACAATAATTCGTTAATAAATTAAATTATAGCGACCACAGAGTCTCAGAGCGAAGCGTGACATCACCCCGGGCAGTTGACGCAAGTCCCCATGAACCGCGCTATCTGGCTATGGGCGGGGAGTATCGATACCACTGGCACCGTACAAGAAAGCATACCACATATCGATTTTAAAAAGAAAGAAAAAACAAACACATTGAATATAAAACGTTAATAACCTTCTTGTGGGTAGACTGTCTCTTGTTTTGATAGTTAGGTTTCTATCGATACTAGTGGTATCAATACAACTGGCACCGTACAAGAAAGAATAACACATATCGTTAAAAACACAACTACTCCAAGATAAAACGCTTCATATTACCAACCTTCTTCGAGGTAGGTAGATTGTCTATTGTTTTGATAGTTAAGTTTCTTTTGATTTTAGTGAAAAATCACTCACTAAAAAGCTTCAGACTTAGTCAACTTCATAAAGAAACTTGTGCAGTCATATCACATTCTTTGATCGGTCTTCCCTACAATGTTGATCACTCAGAACAATAACTTATATTATTCTGAGGTTGATTAGAGCAACAATGGATTCCAAAACATTGAAGAACTTCAAGTAACAGTTTTTATAAGCATTTTTGATTAGTGACGTCATAGACCGCTTTTTCCACACATTTTTTGTGAAATAATATCGTTTTGCCGGTTGCTAAAAAGTTTCTACATTAACTGACCAGTAAACTGCCCTATAAGAACTAAGACTCAATCATTTCAACCAGGTAATCACTTTAGTTAGAACTCGTTGCTTGCCATTCGTGATTCCGAGACATCCCCGTGGCAGAGAAGGGATGGTACTAGATTTCTTAGTGGGTAGCCCTCCTCTCCCCTCGTCGAGCTTGTAGTAGCTGGACGAAGAAGAGGAGGAGAGTCCCACATAACCCCGGGGTCGCTCTTAGCCCCGGTGTATGCGTAAAGCATTTTAACTAGTTTAAAATAAAATAAAAAAGGCCATCACTTTAGTTGTCTTCGTGTCACCAATTAAGATCAATATCTTTAAAAAGTGTGTATGTAAATAAATTAATGAAATAAAATCAACCAATGTCTATGTGTTAAAGTCAGCCATAAGTAATGCAATGTGGACGTTTGGGCGGAGCCAATCGATACCGCACCACGGAACACGAATCGAAATGAATCGAACGTAACTTGCTATAATAATCATTAATTTTTATGATACGACCCACCAGCCGGCTCAATTAAGTCCGTGAGAATATTGAAATTAAAAAATTTGAACATGGTTTTGTGGTGCTTCAGTCTAATGTAAAACAATATAAATATAATAAGCATTTAAATAATTAATTAAAGTAAACGTATAACATATTGGACGGTAAAGGTGGTCATATTTGTTTATGAAACCTTTGAGCCGTGTGAGTTTTGGGACCATAAGAAGCTTATTATATATTTTTTTTAAATTTTAATACATATAGGTTGTGTCGGCTGCCAGGAAGGCAATGCCGACACAGCAGAGTGGGCAGATTGGGGAGGAATAGGGAGCTGAGGATGAATGGATGATGAATAATGTTTCGGACTTATTTGGCGAGCTGGCGTTGTCGGCGTAGTCACGACACGACTCTCGTGGAGATGGAGCTGATGCTGGTAGAAGTGGCTTATTTCGCGCACACACACACGCGCGCACACGCACTTTATGAAGGGGTGTATTGGCCGGTAGGCAATTCACGAGTAGTTCTAGAAGGTTCTGGAGCGGAGAGCTGTTGGTATAACGCGACGTCACGGGCGGGCCGATCGGTGAGAACTTAATGACTGAATACACACTGCACGTCTATGCAGCTGAGTGAAGGTTGCGCGGTCCGTCAGCACACTAGCTCCGCGGTCGGCTTGTGCGGCGTATCTTTTATTTAAATGAGAGCACCGTCGCGTTTCTGGCGCGAACATAGGTATTTATTTACGCATTTTCATCATCACACAACACATTTTCTGATATGATATAACTCTAACGAGAATCCATATATTTTTGTTGTTTTCTAGTATCCGTCATTATTAGGGTGCCTAGTGCGAGTTTTATTCGTCATTTGATCACGTTAACGAAAACGAAAATATGTATGGCAAAAATAATAATAACAGTACTTCCATGATCATAGCGCATAAAACAGTGATTAAATATTGGATACTAAAAAATACCATAAATATATACATTAGTAAGAATACCTTGATGCCATCAAGAACAAACTTGTAAAAAAACCAAGTATAGCAACTCAGTTCTTCTACCGTAAAAAGTTGTGTGATCCATGTAATACCAAGTCGGTTAATTTATTCGGTCGCAAAAGAATTTACTGATAGTTAACACAGTGCCGTCCAGTCGAGAGAACATTGCTCTAGTTAAAACAATTTGATGGTATCACGATCGTTAAAGGCTCACAACTATTACTGTAAATACAGGGTGATTACTCCATGTGGGCCAAATATGAAACTTAAAGAAATAGCGAAATATAGGCTTAGGAGTCGGAGTTAGTAGCGCCGAAGTTGAATTAGGAATTTTTGGAAGTTTTGGAAGATACTGACATACGCCAAACTAAAGTAAGATATGATTTTTTTACTCTTCATCATCATATGTGCCTTTTGTACAAGACACAGGTATGGTCTTGCGTGGAGTATTGCTCGCACATCTGGGACGGTTCCACAAAGTACTTTCTCGATGCCTTGGACAGATTGCAGCGTCGCGCTGAACGCATTATCGGCAATGCAGAAGTCGCAAATACTCTCAAATCTCTGCAATTGCGTAGAGATGTTGCGTCACTCAGCGTGTTTTACTGAGTGGCGAGTGCTCTAAAGAGCTCTTTGACCTCATCCCACCTTCTCCCTTCCTTTATAGGAGTACACGTGCTGCTCTTCGGTGTCACCGCTTAACTGTCTTAAATATCCCATAGCGCACAAAGAAATTTGGTGACTCGTTTATTTGTCGCACCTCCAAAAGTTGGAATATTCTACCAGCACACGTTTTCCCTCCTTCCTATGATATGGAGTTCTTCAAAAAAAGCGTAAAGAAGCACCTGTGGGCCGGCAGAGTGAGGGTAATTGATGCTACGTTTGTTTTCACACTGCACCTGTTATCTTCACGTCTGGACTCCATTTGCACCTAACATCAGATAGGATGGAGTCATTGAACAAGCTAACTAAAAAAAAAATCATTACCTCACAGAATGACATCCACTGCTGCACAAAGACCTCCCCAAGAATCACACGACAACGACCGGTTTTCGTTTTCGCGACCCTAACCAGATCGTTGGTCCACGTTAGGAGGCCTGCCTACTCATCGTCTTCCGGTGCGAGGTCGCCACTCAAGAACTGTCATACCTTTACTTTCAAACACGTCAAAACTCAAATTGAAAAATCGTAGTCAATCCACTACCTACATTTTCAATTTACCCTGTACAGTAACAAATCACAAGCTGCGCACGCGACACCAATCCGCGCCTCGCCTTAATGAACTTATGCAACGATGATACCTTCAATTACCAGTGACAACGTGCAATTTTGCTGGTGTAATCGTGACTGCGTAAAGAGAGAAGACGTGAAACCGACTAGCGGTAATAACCAATGAACAAAACACAATAGCCGATGTAGTTTACATAGAAGGTTCTAAGCTACTACTTTATTTTTTATGTAAACAAAATATACCAAAATGTCTATGCATGCAAATTTTGACAACAATACGTATCGTAGGGAAAAGCGAACACATATAAGAACTTTTAGGTACCTAACAAAATTTTCCTTTTGTTCGCTTGGAAAACAGGTCCTTTGGAAAACATATGTAAGACTAATGCCAAATTTTTTGTTGATAATTGCACGAAGTGCACAGACTTTTGGTACACACGCCTGCACATCAACCTGCCACAAACTGTTTAAATTCCTTAATAGACTTTAAACTTTACACCTAAAAAATATGGTTGAAAATGTATTGAAGAAATTTTACAGTTTTGGATAGGTTTTTTTATCAACACTTTCCGAATTTACGAATTACTTCCTTAAAACCTATTCTTTCACAAGTGTTTTATGAATGAGGTCCCACAGCTAATTCGGTGACAAACAAAACAGTCTTGTCACGACACGAAGTTGGATCTCGAGCCTTGCAAGGCAAACAGGTACAGTTCAATCTCACCTACAATTACTGTTAGACAATAGACGCACAAGCACTCTTACTGTTTTTTACACTGACAACATAATGGGCATAATAAAGGCAACACGTGCGCCCGACATTGCATGATGCCACTCGTCAGATCTCGGGCCCGGCCCGCTTACCCTATTGATTGTTCCAAGAATTTGGAGCAGGCAAAAACGTTTGCATGACTCCGCCGCTTAGGCTGCCATTACTGAACCATATTAGCCCGTTTACAGAATTAAAACCGTTATGTGACATTTGAATTTGGAATCCAAGTGTTGTGATGTAATTTGTATTAAATAAAATATTAAGCAAAAAGAAGCTGTACCTAGGTATTCTCATTCGATAGTCTTAAAAGGGCCCTTGACTTTTAAGACTATTGAATTCGAATACAGCCTTTTTTAGGGGAAAACGCTTGGTCTACTACATCTCTTCATGGTAATAGTAAGGACAAGAAAGCACTATACGCAGAAATCTCAGCTACCGAAGAATTGGCTGACGAGTCTTATCTCTAGCTGTCGGAACATAACAATGCTACTAATAAGTCTTTGATTATTAACTTAATAATCAAAGTAATAAGTATAGATGTTATGGCGACAGGCTTAGGTTAGGCGGTCATTGGTAATAGCTAGCCAGGATAAAATAAGCCCTACCAACAACCAGATCGAGCACAATATGTACCCAAAGTGGAAATCGTACCAAAAACGGCGAATCTATAAAATTTGTTGGAAATATTATGAACTAAATAAAATCAATAAAATTATTTTCTCTTAATTTCGTAATTATCATTTTCCCTCGTCAACGAGTACTTTCACAGACGCTCCTTGAAGTTCGTCCAAATAGGTTTAATTCAAAGAGTTTCCACAACAAGGCTAAATCCTGCCAGTTGTCATGGCAACGACGCCGTCTCGGGTCGCTACCTTCTCAGTTTATGTGTTCATTAAGTGCTCCCACCTTATTTATATCCCCGGGCCATTGTTACTCCGGGGGAATTAGGTAGCGCTTTGTCTACGGCTGACTCCGCAATGTAAGGGAAAACTCGAGTGAGTCTCTAGTATTTTCTCGAGAGGGACAGTGAAGCGATATTGTTGGACAGATGCTCTTGATAGCTGCACTTTATCACTGTTAAACCAATTTGTTTGTTTAATTTAAGTTAAGTTGAGAAACGCTATAATAAAGCTACGATTTTATTGTGAAAAATAAAAGTACAATTTTATTTTGAGAGTGTTGTATGGGTATTTATAGGTAAAGAATGAAAAATCCAAAAAACGAAAGCCCAAGCTATATCCGAAAACCGGAAACGTATCCCGCACATGGAACATGACAAGACAAACAGTCCAATGACCGTTTTTCAAAATCTCACCGTCGACGTCGAGTGTAAATGTCACAAATGTATGATTAACGCTTTATGCCGCTCACATTCTTCGGTCGCGGCCGCCCGTTACAAGTTCATTCCATTTAAATTTAGCGCGGCGCGTGCCGGCGCGGGTCGCGGGACGTGCGGGGACGTGCGGGGACGCGGGCCGGGGGGCAGTGGGCGGGACGTTTCACCATCACTCAAGTGACGAAAATTGACGGAAAATGGGCGGACACCGTTTGCCCGCGACGTCATCAATTACCGCGTCCCGACGGTCACCGTGCACTCGCAACGACACCGCAGGAGATGCGCATACCTAATATCATCTCTAAACTTAGCCCGCCGATGTTACTCTTCTTATACTCTTATTTCTTTATATTTTTTTATAAAGATGAATAGGCAAATGTCTCTACTCCACTGCTCCACCTGACGCAAAGCAGAAGCGAAGTCCAGATACAAAGACAAAGAAGAAAGGAGCAGGATTGTACCTCACTAGCCGTCTTCACCTTTTTTATGCCGCGTGCTCTCATAAACAACATTTCATTAAATCAATCCCGGAAGGCGTAAAGAGTAGCTAGCCTCGCATCGCATCGCAATCTTGGACGATACCTTGAACAGGCATTATTGAGATGCAATCTAGGAGCCATCGATCGGTCGATAATTCGATCTAACTGCGTCCGCCATTGCGCAACCAATCATCAGATCGGAGTCTGATACAGCGATGATACCTTTATTAAATGGTAGCTGAAGAAACTTTAGATCACCACTTCTTGTTTGCGAGTTAGGTATGAAGTTCACTTTCGTTTTAAAATTGTTGGTCTTATCGATTAAACAGATCTTGTTTTTTATGACTTATATTGTTACAAATTCTGCAATAAAAAGTGTTTACTTTCCTTAACTCCGTATCAAACCGCAAATGAGTTACCAAAACAGTGAGTGTTTAGCGCTGCATGTTTACTAACATTATCTCGAGAACGAGCGAACGCAAGAAGCCACAGCCAGCGCAAAAGCTCGGCGATCGATTTTGAAAATTGCCCATAATTAGCGTGTATCTCACTCGTCCGGACGACTGTGCGTTTAAAAGTGGGATCACAACCACAGGCTACATATTCCAGTAGCGTTTACGGAGTAACGGCGGGCGAACGCGACGGACACAAATTGCTCGAGTAGCTGCCACTAAGCAAATTGTACTCGCAACTCAACCGGCTGTGCGGCTGTGCTTCTCTCGAACATTCCGCTTGGAGTACAACGAAACGATTTTATCCGAACGATTTATTCCATTCAGTCAATCACTCAATCCAATTGGCAGCACCTTCAAATGTCAAGTCCCCGGGAAACCTTTCAGCAATTGCAACACTAGCTTAGGAGCTGTAAGAGCATTGTCCGTTGGCGCAGTGGCTAGTGCGTTCGGGTTACGACTTGCAAGTAACTTTCGCAATGCCCGGTCACCGAGTTAAAACATCGCTAGCTCTCCAGTTTTTCAAAAAGCACGTTAAACCGGTGGTCCCGATAGTGTCGTTAGATGGTAGTGCGACCTAACGACACACAGTACCGTCATGTTACACGTTAACAGCCATCAACCAGCATTGGACCGTTTGGTGGGTTATAGTTTGATCAACCCTTGTGTTTATGCGAGAAGACTCAAGTCCACCAGGGGAACCTTGGTTCTTGGTAAAAGTTTTTATGCTATATACTTACCAGCGTTTTAATGCTATTTAAATAAACCACCAAAGACTTTTACAAGTTCAAGACAAAGATACTCTTTTGTCAGGCAACGGTCGCGTGACTTAGTTCATTGACTTGAAGGCAGGACAATTTCACTGTCTTCGTCCATTAAAGTGTCACAGGCAACAAGCTCTGTCAAAGTGTTTTGCTGTCAGAATGGTTCCTAAAACCCGCCTACGCTTTTACTCTTAGTCACTGTTCGTAACTATGTATAAACGAACAATTTATTTTAATTACCGACATCTTTACAGTACTTTTTAAAATATTGGAAACATTATCAGTGTGTTGCCGATGACATACGGTACTGAGACGTGATCGCTCACTATGGGCCTCATAACAAGGCTCAAGGTAACCCAAAGAGCAATACTTGGGGTTTCTATGCGGGATCGAATTCGAAATGAGGAGATCGGTAGAAAAATATATATATATATATATATTCTTCTATATAGCTTAATGGCAGTGGGCAGGGCACATTGCACGCAGAAATGATGGCCGCTGGGGCGTAACAGTTCTGAAGGACTGGGCACCGGAAGATGCAGTGTAGGTAGACCTCCAACAAGGTGGACCGACGATCTGGTTAAGGTCGCAGGTAGCCGCTGGATTCAAGCAGCACAAAACCGGTCGTTGTGGACATCCTTGGGCACTTATTCAGCAGTGGACGTCTGTTGGCTGAGATGATGATGATGAATATGGATACACTATCATAATCAGTCTTTAAACGTCCCTCTGACATACTCAGGTCTTCTACATGAACAATATACACGAAAAAATCGGGCCATAGCAACCATCCATGCTGGCTCAATGTTAATGCAGGTTGGACAAGCTTGGTCATTCCACCAAGGGTTCAAAACCTACTCATTGCTTTTTAACACTTTTTGGTATCAATATGGTCAATGTACACTACATTTAAACAACGTCTGAAATCACATAAGTATCTAAGTGCCATATTGATACCAAAAAGTGTTAAAAAAAGCAATGAGTAGGTTTTGAACCCTTGGTGGGATGACCAAGCTTGTTAGTACAGTTTTAAAGAACTATTTACTTGCGAAATGCGAAATTTTTCTGTACTAAAATATATTTGCAAAAGAATTTCCAATATACTTATTGATAGCTTGTTAAAAACCAGATGTTCTAGATACAAATGCTAATTGTACATAATTGGTGTGGTTGACTAATTCCCCGAGAGACGCATAGCAAATCTATTTATTGCACCGACCTTGGGGCTTGAGGTTAGCCGTAGGCAATACAGGCGTTGGTCGCGCTTGAGAATAATTCACATCGAATCTTGATAATGCTTCGTATTGGCAGTCACGTCTGAGACATTTGATCGTGTAACAAGAAGTGCTAGCAGCCTGGCCGGTAATGGTAGCGTAATTACGCAAGTATTATCAGGTGACCCCATATTGTGGTTGAAACTCGAATGCTTCGCCCGAGGCACCTGTTTCAATAAATACTTTTCGTATAATTTAGATAAACTACATGCGCATTGACAGTTGCTACTCAAAGCTGTTTGAATGGAGTGGCTTTGATATTTTGACGGTAATAGTTCTTATAACCATTACGCCAAGCAATCATATTTAAAAAAATTAAATAATCCTTGAACAAAGACGACTTGGCTCAAGTGTCACTCATATCTGTTTAATCTCAACCGATTGATAAATATTTGTATAATATTTATATGTTGATTGCTCTCTTATGTTGTAAAAAAAAACAAAAAATAAAAAATAAAATAAAAAAATAAACATTAATTAAACGACAATGGCTAAAAGCCTTTTATACCAGTACTTGAAGAATTCGGAAACCAATGTCTCGGTAAATCAGTTGAAAAAACTATCATTTTTTTTTTAAATATTTACGGTTAAGCGCAGTGCCTTAATCTCACCTGATGTTAAGTGATGATAAGGCCATTTGGTGGAAGCGCACTTCACCCGGGACCCTCAACTAGTGAGGTACTGGCTATCTTATCTCTAGCTGCCGGAACACAACAATAATGCTACAAACATTGATGTTATGGCGACATATTTAGATAAGATGGTGGTAGCTAGGCCAGGCGGACAAACAAGCCCTACCACCAACTAAACCGAGTACACAAAGATGTACCCCCCGCTAGGAATCGAACCCGGGACCTCTGGGTCTAAACCGGTGGTCTTAACCACTAGACCACAGAGGCGGTTAATCCTGATTGCGAAAGGCTGTCGGTTCAAGTTCTAATAAGTCTTCATTTTCAATGCTATTTTCAGTTTCCATACAAAATATAGCATTGCGAAACACAAAACAACACTTTAAAAATTATTCTATTTTCAACACGATCGATCAAAGAGTCTGTGTTATCTAAAACCTTTTTACTTTGATAAGTGTGCTACGAATAAAATCAACATCACTTTTGTTATTTCCATTTGAACTCAGTAAACACAATACAACGTAATAAAGCAACGCTAGGAGACGAACGGCGACGCCTTTGATGTCTCAATTAGTAACGGGAGCGGGTAATTGTGGCGAAAATTAATTTAAGTACGCGACATGGCTGGGTAGGGCGCCGCTCGCCCGAATACCCGACGCTCAGCCAACGTCGATTGAAACGCGACTCAGCCATTATTGTTAATCAGGCTGATTGAGTGCGAACGCATTGACATCGCATTTTTTAATATTTATGCAGGAGCAGGTAATTTGTTGGTGCTTGTAATTAATTACGTTGTGACTAAATACGTTTTTAGTAAAAATATAATTTAATGGACTTCTTGAACAGAAAGTTCAGAGTTCGTTTGTGGTTTGGTTTTAATATTTATTCTCTGTGTTTTTTTTTAATGTGAAAATTGACGTTGACAAATGAAATAAAACAGGGCAATGTCACATTTCAAATTAACTCAAGATGTCAACGTGTGGTCACAGTAGAGTAGTTAATGGAGGTTTACGAGTACATAATTCATCATACAACATTTAAAGTGACTTACGTCCCTATCCAACAGCTAGGCTTTACTAACTTAACAATCAACGATCAAGCGGCTTGAGATATCAGCTTAAACGTTTTATACCCAAGAAAATTCGGACAACTAACACTAATACCGGTTCATTAACTAATACGGCGGAAGGAGGGCATTACTCGCTCATCATTGCCGCAACCGCAGCTCCCCTTTGCGTAAAATACTGCATTTCACATGTTTATCAGAAAAAAATGACTAAAACAAATGCACGGTGCTAAAGCCTTTATCGCGTATGGTGTAAGGGTGTTTTTCAACGGTGCGAAAATGAATGCTATTTGCGGTAGTATGATGAATGGTAGCGGTCATTTGTTGCCCGTTGGCCCCCATTCGCTTGTCACAGCATATGGCTGATTTGACTTGTATACGCATGGATGGGGGATAACGTATTGTTTGTTTTGTGGTATTAAGTAACTGTTTCTGCATGAACCTCGCAGACCTGTGGGAATCACACTTTGTTACAGGTACTTACATATAGTAAGTATATGTACTTATATAAATAAGGATAGATCTTTATCTTACCTATACTATACATTGGTATATGTGCACTTTGTAATCATGTCTCGTTGTACGAAGTAAGAAAGTATGTTAGCATAATCTCATATAAATCCTCCTATCATCATCTTCAGCAGCATATAAAGATGGTACTGATAACCTTTATATTACAAATCAGAATCTGCGCTAAGAGTTTTCATCTCTTCATCTCAACTGATAGTAAGTGAAGATTAAAGCGCACTTGACCCAGAATCCTCAACCGATGAGAAAATATTTGTTCTTACTTCTTACTGCCGGAACACCACAATGTTTCTAACCTTGCCGTTAGGTATGTGTCCGCTAGTCAGACCAGTTTAACCATAAAACTAACCGAACACAACAATGATGACTTATGTAAGACAAACCCATTTATTACATCAGCCAGAGACTGGATGCCAATTACGAGGTTCATTCACCATTCTATCATCATCATCAACAGCTCATTTTATGTCCCCACTGTTGGGGCACGAGCTTTCTCTATAGATGGGTAGAGATTGGTGGTTGTTAACGTTAGATGAAAAAAATTTGGTCACCTATCCGTTGACCGGCCTTTGCGAAAGTTGCTTAACGAAAGCAATCGTAGACCGGGCGCATTAACCACTGCGCTATCAAGGTCCAACAGCCATTTGTTAACAAAATAACGAAAATGAGAATTTGTATGATTTTAAAGTAGTGCCCTTAAATACGAGGTCAGTTGCAAATTTGTCATACTAATTTTCGTTTTCGTTAAAACTTAAATAAAACTTTTGCTCAGCCCTCGGATCCGTTAAATTCCTTTCCGAAAACTGTAGTAACAACATCGGCGAACAGATCAAAGTGTCATAAAGTTGTCACGGCTGTTTGAGAAGGCTCGTAAGCGAAGGCTCCGTTTGTAGGTGGTGTAAGGAGGGGAGGCACAATGAAACTGGAAGTAGGACGCAATAAAAGTCGCATTAAGTCAAGAGCAAACCTCCTTGCGACACAGGACGGGTGAATTGAATCTGTCTGGCGAAGACGTAGCAGGTACCCGGGTGCGATTAATGTTTGACACCTACACGTTTGAACAATAAATTGGTACGAGATTTTACTTAAAACGTAAACTTATTAATTTATGTTTAAAAACAAAGTTAAGAATAATATTTGTCTTAGCATAGTTTGGGTTTATTATCTTTATGTTAGTTACTAACTGTGCCCCGCGGTTTCACCCACGTAAATTAAGTGCCCGTGATGAATAACTTATTTATTTGGATAAGGATTAATATCATGTTTATTTAAACACCTTCCCAAATAATGTATTATTTTAGAACTAATTTGATTACCATAAAAAAGTTTATAGTGAGTCAACCTTAAAAGCTAGACATATGCTGTCGCGGATTTTTTTTAGAACTTTTAAAGGGGAACACTTTCGTAATACATGATTTTTGCGTAACTTTCACCGTTTACGCAGCGCACGCAAGGAAAGCTCTCAAAAAATATTTTCTCGTTTTTGCACCATTTTTCATTGCTGCACCACTCCTATTAGTCATAGGGTGATGTAATATAGCCTATAGCCTTTCTCAATAAATGGACTATACAACACAAAAATATTTTTTCAATTCGAACTGAGATTAGCGCGTTCAACCAAACAAACAAACTCTTCAGCTTTATAATATTAGTATTGATAAAGATTAATTTTATAAACGTTATGAAATAAGTATATAGAATAGTTTTTAAATTGTTTAATTTCCATTCACGATGCTATATTTAAAGCAACTAAAAGCGACAGTTCTTCCAACTGGTCTACTAAAACATTGGTTTCCGAGCAGACTTTTGGCTTCCTCATAAACTGTAAGCCAAGGTTGTTTCATCAAAGCTTAGGTAACTCAGATAGAACTGCTGTCTCCCTGATTACAAAAAGTCGTGGGTTCGAGTCCTACCGAAGACAAGTTATGGGTTTTTAGCTTAAAGACTAAAGGAAAGACATTAGAAGAAAATATCACACTTATTACAAAGACCCCACTCATACAATATAAGCAATACGCTGTATAATTTCCAATTTACTAAAAATCAAAGTAAAACAATCCCCTTAACTGTTACTTTAATTATTACTTTAATTGCCGGTCTATTATACGAGTACACCACTCGGGCCGCGCTGAAGCCTATAGCAGGTGTTATTTAATAAAAAATTTAAATGTACACAATTAAGTTTCCGCTTTTCCTTTGGCCGAACTATTTTGTCATTCGCCGCGGACGCTTTAAAGACACCGCCAGTCTATAATCAAACGGAATAATTTCTGAAGAACAAATGGAGCAAAGGACATAATTACTGCTTCGATAGATTTTAATTAAACCTAGTTATGAGGAAGGTGTCCGCTTAAACGCGTGCGACGCGAGGAATTCTCAACTCGAACAGCAATTGCGATTCGATACTTTGTAATTATTTTAATTGTCAAATTGTGTTTAATAGTTGGTATGGTGCAAACGAGCTTGGATTGTTTAAAATTGTAGGCGGTGCAAGTGGCGGTGTTAACGCCTGTAGGTAAGGTCCTAACATTAGAGGATTTAGGGATTGATGCGTTGCTATGGCAACGATGCGTAATCACACCAATAGAGTAGTTGAATGGTTACTCAATAGATAAACCTATTATTATGTGTCAATGTGATGTTCTTTCATAAGAAATGTATGGAAAAAGCGAACTACGACGTCACTGTTATGTTCCATCATTAGTAGCTTATTAATATTTTTTTAGGTTACAGAAATTGTTGTCGTATTTAATAAGTCAAAATCAAAACCAAGTTTTAAGAATTATTGTGGTCTCATCTCTTTTAGAGTTCTGGAATTAACTGTTGTTGGTGTCGTAGTCGACTAGTTCGAAATATTGCAGATTCAGCAACATTATTAGCCGCACTTAATGAGACTTATTCCCAACCTTAAATTTTGATGTGTATTTTCATTTTCGATGGCACACAAAAAAGATTTTTATTCAAAGTTTTGAAAAAGTTTTGAAGCCGCTTTTGAAACCAGTTGTTAGTTTACCTTTGTTACTAAATCTAGAATATTTGTATCAGTTTACATCTAATAGGCAATGTAAGCACATTAGATATTTACTACGATAGAAACGTATTGATCCGATTGTTTTAAGTTGGTGTTCATTCAGAGTTCTGTATCGCTGTTTCTCTTTAGTTTTGTTTTCATCATCATCATCATCAGCCTATACTAGTCCACTGCTGGACATAGGCCTCTCCAAGTGCACGCCACCGAGCACGATCCGCGGCTACTCTCATCCAGCTCTTGCCAGCTACCTTGCGAAGATCGTCGCTCCACCTAGTCTGAGGGCGTTCTACACTACGTTTGCCGATGCGCAGTCTCCACTCAAAAACTCGTTTACCCCAACGGTTGTCGGTTCTGCGGCTGACCGGCCCACTGCCACTTCAGCTTGCTGATTCGATGAGCTATGTCAATTACTTTCGTTCTCTGTCGGATCACCTCATTCCGAAGTCGATCCTTTAGAGAAACTCCGAGCATAGCCCTTTCCATAGCTCGCTGAGCGACTTTAAATTTGTGAACCAGCCCTACCGTGAGTGTCCACGTTTCGGCTCCGTATGTCATGACGGGTAGGACGCACTGATTAAAGACTTCGAGTTTTGAGAAGCGAGAAGAGTTTTGTTTTAATTCACTATTATACTACTCTTTAATATGTAAATATAATCACCTTTTGAATATGATTAATCTATGTAAGGCAAACATATATCATAATTTCTGTGATCAGTGCAAATACAGTAATTATGTTGGAGAGCAAGTAATTTGCTCTCAACCATACATCAAATACATAAATACTATATTATCAATGTTTAAGCATCCAGAAAAACTGTGATACAACAGAAAAATTAAGATTAATCAACACTTGTAATTATAGAAAAATTAATAATGTTTTTTTCTAACTTTTTTAGAGATTTAATAAATCATCACCACGTGTATGTTATAAATCATCTTGTGCGGCTTGTAATTAAATGTATGGTTTCAGGTAAGATTTCGAACGCGAGATATATAATTAATTTTTGTTTCGTTAGACGAATCACCGTTGATTAGAGCTCGAGGTTTCCTAAGCTTGGATGCAGATGTTTTGGTCGTAATTACTCTTCGGCTAATGATGTTTTCACTACAGCTCTTAAATACATTTGTCTAGCTGCATAACTCGTTGACGTAGTTGTTATACATACGAGTAGTGTTATGTTGAGTGTGTAGGTAAGACAGTATTACATACATTACACTGGCTTGTTGCAAGATAAGTAACCTCACGAATTTATTATGGCGGTTTGATCAAACGTTAGAGTTGTCTTAATTCCAAAGACGAAGCCAAAACGGTGGAAACTCGGTACAAGGAATTGAGGAATTATATTTTCGCGTTATAAGTTAAGAAATTGTTAGAGTACGTTACATTTCAATTTGTTATGTTATACAGGAGCTCGATGGCGCAGTGGTTAACGCGCCCGGTCTGCGAGTGCTGAGGTTAAGCAATTTTCACAAAAGGCCGGTCACCGGATGGGTGACCAAAAATTATCATCTCGAGCTCCTCCGTGCTTCGGAAGGCACGTAAAGCCGTTGGTCCCGGCTGCATTAGCAGTCGTTAACAACCACCAATTCGCACTGGGCCCGCGTGGTGGTTTATGGCCCGTTCTCCCTATCCATCCATAGGGAAGGCTCGTGCCCCAGCAGTGGGAACATAAAATGAGCTGATGATGATGATGATGATGATGATGATGATGATGATGATGATGATGATGATGATGATGATGATGATGATGATGATGATGTTATACATCAATTTATCTATCTTGTTTCTACATCAATATTTATATGCATGATAGCTTATATCAAAAATGCTTATGTATGTTTGTTTGTTAGTTCCTTTGCAACAAAATCGAACATTGGATTGACGTGATTTTAATTATAGTCCGTCTAGGCCTCCGTCAGGAATTCGGTTTGTCACAATTATCTTTTCATCCCCCCATCTCGGAAAGAGTATTTTTGCTCTTCGATATCTGAGTGCAAAAGCCGTTTTTATCCCCTAGAGGATAAAGTAAATTGAATTTAGAACATCGTGTGCACTAAGTTTGTGAATTCAAAACATCATTAAACCTATTTGCTTCTACCTCCATGGTGCCCAATTTATCAGTACTGTAGCAACCGAGACTCCTTGCTCGGGCATATTTACTGGCAGCCACCGTGGCCTGCATTAAAATATAGTAGAAGAGAAAAAAGAAGAACATCGCGGACTCGGTGACGGGTCGCGACGACGAATTGATTGTTATTATTTCATGTTGAAAGTAATATAAATATTTAAAGCTATAAAGCATTATTATTCGATACAACCCCCCGTTCCTTAAGTAACGACCCAGCGGGGTGTTACAGTACACAAGTTACTAACACCAACATTACAGTACCTAACAAAAATATTACACTTATTTTTCTTAATTATACCTAATAATAATAATTATTATTCTTAATAAGTACTTACCTTTCATAATGTAATACCTAAACTGAAATAAAAGTATCTTGTGATTGTAAATGTTTTTTTTGCATTTAGTCATTTCCTCGCTGAGGTGGGATGAAAAGTTAGGTGTTGCACTCGAGTGCAAAGATTTTTCACCTGGTGCTCTTTTGATTCCCTCGCTAACGCTCAGGATTCTAATTTTTGAATCACTCGCTGCGCTCGTGATTCAATTTTAGAATCCTTCGCTTGCTCGGTCATCAAAATTGAGCACGCGGTTAAAAAACAACTTTGCACTCTTGTATAACAAATAACTATTATCGCCTCTCCCGGAAACCTTGTAAAAAGACATAGTTTAAGTAACCTATATCACTCTCAGGCTGTCCAATGGTCTACCACGTCGATCCGTTTCTCCGTGTTTACATAAAAGGTGAGCAAACACACTTTCATACTTCAAATATCAGTTAGAACTATTTTAGCTTGCCACACTGTGTGTTTTGTTGTTTATGCAAAATTTCTTGCAGAATTGAATTAATAATGTTATATTGGTACTTGTTTAAACTAGGCGGACATAATTATAATACATAAATGTTATAATAAATTACATTGGAACTTTAATTATATTGTATCTAGAGCCAGGACAAAGTGATAGCATAATTGAATTTGTGTTCGGTATGTCGAATGAACAGTGTAGAATTTTAAATGAAGTAATTCTAAATGAAACAACTTTTACGGATCTACTCGCGTTTTTTTTACTTTACAAATTATTTAATGTTTATCCTGACGTTTCTTGACGTTTCTGCGTAAAACGGAACGCACCTAAGTAAATTTAAATGAGGGTATACAAGCTACTAACTAATTATGAGATGACCAACACCTCAGTCTCCCTGCGACCACGGACCCTGCAAAGGATTCGAAACGTCAGGATAAACTTTAAATAATGTGTAAAGTAAAATAAACGCGAGTAGATCCGTAAAAGTTGTTTCATTTAAATGTGTAGTGTTCGCGTAAACTTCAGAAAACAATATGAAGTAATTCTTCTGTTTGCTTGCTATCGTATTTTAAAATGAGTTACATTATCTTAATGGAAGAGTAGAATTAACAAACATACCTTATAAAGGAAAGGTGCATTTACAATTTAAGTGAGAATTTACTAACACGTTTTTTAATGGAAAAAAATACAAAATAGAAGAAGTGGATCAACTTTGCAGTCACAATACGCGAAATTTATTGCAAAACCCCCGTAGGTATTACAAACAGAGTCATAAATTCGTTCAACCGATCCACCAGTGTATCAGATTCTGGCATTTATCACAAAAATCGGTAATAAATCAATGTGAATGAACATTTTAAAAATTGTTTTTTCGCACATCCTTATGGGTGCGATTATAAGAAAATTATAATAATTGTGCGCGGCGTAATTACGTGATGTAACGTGGGGCCGGCGATATATAGCGGGCCAATTTGAATTTATGTAAAATATCGCGCAATAAATTTAAATTTTATAACTTTGCCCTCGTGGCCGGCGCGGGCGCGATATCTCTGTTTAGGATCAGGAGCGCGTATCTGCAAATTGCCCGCATCGATCTGGGGGTGACCTGCTCAATCTATTACCGGCAAAAAATTGCGCGCTGTGATTGCTTCTATAACTAACTTATTCGAGGAGTAATTACTAAACCATTTGCAGCTTATGATTTTGAATATAGGTTGACTTTTTTATCACCGTCCAAACCTTCTGAGATGACTCCCGTGATACAAACGAACAACTCTTACTATTGGACCAACTCCCAAACTCGAAAATAAAATTGAATCGAATGAATATTGATGTTTTGTATGGAACAGCTGAATATTATTTTCGAGTTAGGGAGTTGGTCCAATAGTAAGAGTTGCACGTTTGTATCACGGGAATCATCTCAGAAGGTTTGGACGGTGATAAAAAATTGACCCTGTATGTGCGATTTTGGTTAACACATTGGTAAAAAAACAAATGCCATAATAATAACTCAGTAAGTAACAGTCACATCGACTGGTTTTTTAAGCCATCACAAGTAGGGTTGCCAACCGTACTCTAAAATAGAGTATTGTACTCTATATCATGTAGGCGTACTCTATAATCTATAACACTAATAGAGTATGCTAAAATACTCTTTTTTACACAATGTTTACTATATTAGTGCCAGTCATGTAATATTATGCAAACCCATTATCGGAACCAAAAAGTTCAAAAGAGCTCTTGATCTATATAAATTTAGAGTTAGAATGTTTGGACTCATGCAATTCTTTTAAAACCCATGAAAAATTGTTGTGCTGCAAAATGTAGGTACAAAAAATACCTTTTTAAAAATATAAAACAAATGATACTCTTTTTTGTAAGTCCGTACTCTTTATTTACCTCCTTTGAAATCTGATATACTCTATTTCTTCTGATAAAAGTTGGCAACCCTAATCACAAGTATGATTATCTTAAACTTACATGTTATCGAAAATAATTTCCTTCGAAACAATTATCGATTATTATTGGATCAATTTATGTATATATCCAGGTGTGCTTTTCCCACTCCCCTCGTCATATTTAAAGTTCTCCACCATCGTTGGTACAAGTCACGATTTATTCAAATTAGCTCCTCGCAATCTTGACATAGTTCACGGGCTATTAAGGTAACATTATTTTTGTCTGCGCAAAACATTCTTAGTATGATAATGGTTAATTCTTGACATGTTTTATATAATGCAAGCCTGGGGCGACCGGGCCGACACTATGTCTAATAAATTTATGGACCTTCATTTTCATGTTGATCGGCGCTCGAAATTATAATCGTCGCGCTTGGGGCGCGCGCGTGAGCCGCGTGACGCGCATGCGCACCCAACATGTCTGCCCGCACGGCTTTTTGGAGCTATTTAAGCGGACTCCAGTAAAATTACGCTTTGCCTTGGAAATATTTAGGTATCAGTAAACAGTTACATTTTGAATGATTTGATAATATCAATTATTATTGTAAATGTCAAATCAAATAATGATGATATGGTAATACCATGCCAAGATAAGTAAAACAACTTAACTTGAGATACCACTTTATTTTCAATGATTTGATAAGTACATAAAAATGTCTTAATTATTTGTCAAGCAATCAGGCTTAATGAAATGGAACAAATCCTAATTTTTTTTTGCAATTTCCAATAAGTTCCATTTATAAAAGATTTTAAATATTCGTTTAAGTTTTGAAGCAAAAAAACTTCGCGGATGTATCAGAAACTGCGATGAACTGTAGACTACAAAGTATTTGACGCAACTTTTCTATCATTATGTAACCGACATTGAAAAAGTCTTGTGATGTTCCAAGTTTCAAGTTTAATAATAGCTATAAGAAAAAGTTTAATAACCGCCACATGTTCTCACGCAATCATGTCCCATGTTTTAAGCGTAATAAAGCATAAGAGTGTCGATAAAAACGTGCAAAGATAAATAAATGTCACAGCAAAGTGCGTGTGCGGAAACTGCACTGGGGGTTAATGACGCAGAAACGCGTCCATAGGGTCGAGGGCAAAAAAACATGTTTCAGTTAATCAACTCCGACGCATAATTTAATACACTTAATTTCAATATTTTTTATGTACGGAAAAATATATCGTCCAGTAACTTGACTATGCTTTTCAAGAGGTTAGTAGCTGAGAAGCCATGCATTCGATAAACTTATTTTGAATATGAAGAAAGAGATTTTAACTTTCGCCTTACATTCATAAAACTAAACAAAAATAAAGGTAAACGTTAAACAGCACTTATATACGTAGTTAGTATATACTAATGTTATGTTATATGGTGTTGTTATGTACATTTCTTTAATTTCCTTATCATATTTTCATATTTCTTATCAATTTTCTCATTTGTCTTGACAAAAAAAAAATATCAGATAATGCCAAGATTCTTATAAATAAGTATATTTAATAAGTTAGTTTAACGACTGCCGTCTTACGACAGCAAGCGGTACCAACGTCAAGATCTATGACCATCCAAAGACTACCAATTTATATTTAGAAAAAAAAATTTAAGATCAACATTTTTCATTACGGTGTCAGACTATATTCTAGTGAGTGAAGGCGATGCACTCATTACTGTCGGCTGACGTAATTACGTGCGTAATAGTGTCACCAGAACAATGTAGCGTTTACTTCGATGCTCAGCAGGTGTCATGCGACAAGCGGATCGGCGATAGTGACGCGGCGATGGTTATCCTACAGGGAGCACTATTAGGCTGTATTTCAGCGATAACGGAGTCTCGAGAGACCTACCTGCGAGTTGTGTTTGTCGGTAAAACAAATGAATAATGTAATAAATGTTCAATGACTGAAAAAAGAAACGATAGTGTTTTTTTTAAAGTAAAGGGCAAGCATTGGCAAGGCAGGGCAAAAGAAACAAAGGTGTTTTTTATGTGAAAGGAGGGTACTAGTAAAGTTGTTCTCGTATGAGACGCAATAAAGGACGTCGTCTGGCTAGATGGATCGACATATGCGCAGAGTGGCTAGCAATAGTTTGACGGGACGGGAATGACCGAAGATCGGGCTCAGTATCATGTATTGATCCAGCAGTAAAATACACGGATTGATGAAAATGATTTCATTGTTATATCGTTGCGTATCAAGAAACAACTATAATGATAATACAGTATTAAGTCGATACATAAATATTTCCGAAGTCCTGATGACAGCGACTTCGATAGAGAGATTTGTGCGTATATTGTAGAACCTTTTAGTTATAAATAATACGTATACCTACATATTTTTTAATAGTTAAGTTCATGCACGATGACAGTAAAACATTATTTAACGTTAAGAAGCATCTTTCCAAGCAATATCTGAAGAAAATGATTATTTTTTGAGAGAGTGAAGTTTTTCTCAGACGGCATTGTCGGCGTCACCGGGCTTTTATGGTAGCCGTCAGCGAGAAACTTTAAGGGTTGTAAAGGGAATGGCATCACGTACTAGTGCGTGAGATCCCTACTAGATTCTCCGAGGGGTTCGGATCGGGTAAGAAAGAGAGCATACTTATGTGAAAATCGCAATCCAAACTTTAATAAGTCGTAGTTAGGGAGATGACGATATTTTTGTTTATTATTGAAAAAGACAAACACCATCGACTTTATTTTTTTTATAAAAACTGTATAAATCGGCTCAGGAGAAGGGCGGTGTTATTACTGAAGAACAATGCAGGTCAGGTGCTCGAGAAAACCGTTCCACGTTTATGTAAACCATTTTATAATGGCCCATTGATGTAAAATTGTAGCAAAAACCTGACTACCGTACTACTTTGTAAGCGAAATTTGTTGTTTCTAATTTTTCCAACATTGAACTTAGTATTGCAATAAAGCTTAAGTAAGATGTATGCCATTATAGCTAAGAAGTCTATTTTATATGCTATACTTTCAAGTTAAGATATAAATCTAGCATTGGAACATATAACATGTTTATTAATGCAGTAAATTACGATTTCTATTTAAGCCACTTTCGTTGAGTCTTAGGATGGGTGACCAAATTAGCTTACCTATCTCATTCCACTCAATAGTTTGCAAAGTACTGTAAGCCGTTGGTTCAATTGTTTGACGTAAAATGGCAGTCAGTAAAACTGCCCCCGCATTGGGCTAGCCCTACCGTGGCCCGTTTATGAGCTGATGATGAACGTATACCTACCTACCTATAGGTTTGACGTAAAATGGCAGTCAGTAAAACTGCCCCCGCATTGGGCTAGCCCAACTGTGGCCCGTTTATGAGCTGATGATGAAGGTATACCTACCTATAATGATTACTTCAAAGTTTCTTTTATACAATACACACTAGCAATTTTTTTTTTCTCTTTTCTTGCCAACTCTTACTGAGTGATAGTAGGTATCTTATCATTTTTTTAAGTATTTTTTTCAACTTCTGGCTTTTTAAATGTACAGACACCTGCACATAAACCCATCCATTATCATCATCATCATCATCAGCTCATTTTATTTCCCCACTGCTGGGGCACGAGCCTTCCCTATGGATGGAAGGGGCCGTAAACCACCACGCGGGCCCAGTCCGGATTTGTCGTTGTTAACGACTGCTGATGCAGCCGGGACCAACGGCTTAACGTGCCTTCCGAAGCACGGATGAGCTCGAGATGATACATTTTTGGTCACCCATCCGATGACCGGCCTTTGCGAAAGTTGCTTAACTTCAGCACTCGCAAACCGGGCGCGTTAATCACTGCGCCATCGAGCTCCTTCTACTCATCCACCCATCCAAAACTGTCAAATTTCTTCAATAAATGTGTGGAACATTATACATAAAGCATAAAGTTTAAAGTCTATACAATATGTTCCGTTTCCAACCTCGGACACTTTAAGGGTTGATTCTTGGCATCATTTTGTTTATTTAAAAGAATAAAGGTAGGTAAATGGGCTAAATTTTTTAAATATTTTTTTAAATATTTTGTCTTTTAATTTAACATTATTTATACTTTAAAAAAAGGTTTGCATGAAAAAGTCTTAAGTAACAATATGTCATTTTTAGACAGTTTAAAGAGCTATGAAAAGAACTATTCTTATTAGCATAGGACATCCACATCCGACGCTATAGCTATTTTATGGTACATGTTCTTGTGGACTGTGAATTAAATATTGAAATGGCTGCCATTGCTAAGGGGTTGGAGTTGCACCCCTACTTTTATTATTTAAATAAATAAAATGATGCCAAGAGTCAACCCTTAAAGTCTCCGAGGTCGGAAACAGGACATATAGTATAAAGGAAAGGCAGATTGTGATAAGTTGATATGCAGGCGTGTGTACCACTTATGGTATATTTTATGTTTTAATTTTTAGGCAGTATTTGAGGAGGCATTTTAGGAGGCTTTCAGATTTTATTTTGATTATAACAAAATGACTATTTTGGTTTGTTTTTATATCACATTTTACAGTGAGGCGCTCAAGATTTATTCAACGCACAACTTGCAGGAATAACTAGATTGGCTGCATTTTCCTCGTTTCATCATCGATCAAGTCCGATTTAATTACCGCTATCATGTTGCTAGTAAACGATTTGCTTATAAGTAGTATAAGTTAGAGTTGCCACTAGGAAATATAAAATCGGTAAGCACGTGCTCGGTAAAAAAAAGTAATGGCGATTCTATGGTAATAAAGTTATTTCGCAGGGAAAATACGGCCGACAAAGCGACTTGTCCCGGATGCGATACACATTGTAGGGCATGTAGATTTATCTCCCTCATGTTGAAATGAAATGCTACGGAATAAAAATGTGGTGACGTCAAGGGCCATTGAAAGTTTTTTTTTACACCCTCCTCAGATCTGAGCTTTTCGCTTTGCTATTAAAAAAAATATCAAAATGTCAAACTATCGTGGCTCAATCCAACTTGCCGAAATTAATCAACACTATCTACGTTTACTTTATAAGCCAAAGGAGCCCTATTCAATGTCGACAACTAAGTACGTCATCAACATCCGATCTTAATATTTTTACAAATATTAAAAGATCAGTTAAGAATTAGGCAAGCTATATTTATGATTATTAACATAATAATTTTAGGCAAATATTGTTGCGAACCAATTACAATTAAAAAAAATTAGTTCTCTAAGCCTTGGGCACATATTTGCGCCGTTTGGGGTTGAAACTTTGGGACCATGGGGACCGGCAGCTCGAAAGCTATTTAAAGAAATTTCCGCTCGCCTTATAGAGACCACTGGTGACCCTCGAGCTGGCGCGTATTTTGGCCAACGTTTAAGTTTGGTCATTCAAAGAGGCAACGCCGCCAGCGTCCTGGGCACTCTCCCGCTTGGCAGCGATTTGGAGTCCCTTTTTTATTTGTAAAAATTATGTGTATATTTTTATTTCTATTTCCTTTTTTTTTAATTATGTTGTAAATAAATACAATTAGAAAAAAGACAAAGAGTTTTCTACACCAAAAAATAACATAGATTTTCATTAAAACACTACGGAATGACAGCAAGGAAGCGGGTGGTAGGCATTCAAATGTTGCTCAGAGTAAAATCAGTTGCTGATCCGTTTTTTTTTATTATTATAAGAAAAAATGTCGATCACTGGTTCCTGTCCAACACTGGTGCCACTACCCTAGTAGGTTGAGATCTAACTTGAAAAATAAAATAGGTACGTGTCCCAGGTTTTCTCGCTCCATCATATCAAATAATGTTAACTACACTCATGGACAAATAATACGTGTCAGCGACCCGTATTATATGTTGATCGATCCCGATCTTGTAAATTAATAATGTTACATACATGAAACTACCTTTACATTAAAGAGAATTTTATTACCATATGACAATAAACCTTAAATGCTATAGGTACAACGTATTTTGAAAAAAAAAATAACAAAAGTTCGAGTTTGGTAATACATTAAAATCACGCGTTTTTTACTTTTGCTTGTTTTCTCACTTTTGTTTTCAATCTGTCAAATCAAAATGATAAAAGGCAGTCATCATCGTCTTTAACGGTCATTATTGAATTACTATCATGTCGTTAACGCCAGAACAATGTACACGTATCTTCACTATGCTAAAGTAAGGCAGAAGTCAGAAAAGTACAGCGAGAGTAACAGGCGTATCACTTTCTACGGTGCAAAGAGTCGTGCAACGTTTCCGAGAAACTGGGCTCAACATTAGAAGACCAGGAACCGGCAGACCGAGATGTACTACGGCTCGAGAGGATCGATTTATTGTTATTATGCCATGCTCCGAAATCACCACCTCACGGCAGTTGAAGTAACAAATCAATTTCGAGAGACCCGAAGAGACGATGTAAGCGAGCTGACTGTTAGGCGGCGGCTCCGAGAAATTAATTTGACCCCACATAGACCCGCAAATGGCTCAAAACTTGCAAGAGAACATCGAGTAGCAAGATTACATTATGCCCGCGAACATGCACAATGGGGAGACGAAGAATGGGCAAGAGTAATGTTTTCTGGTGAATTATTTATTTATGCTCTATGCACAGGATGGGCGGCGAAGAGTTTACTGACGGCCAGGGGAACGTTTTATTCACTATACACGTATCTTATTTTTCAAGTCGCATGGAGCTGATAGAAAATGGTACGCTAACTAGTGCAAGATATGTAGAAGAGATCCTTAATGAGTATGTAGACCCATACTTGATTAATATGGGTGAAAATTCCAAATTTATGCACGACAATGCTAAGTCACATACAGTTCAAATTGTAAATGAGTATATTCAGGACATTGGCATCAATTGCATGGACTGGCCCTCAAGAAGCCCGGATCTAAATCCGATTGAGCACGCTTGGGACAAGCTCGGAAGGAGTGTGAGAAATCGAAACCCCGCCCCAGCTACACTTAGAGATCTGAAACATGTATTAGTGGAAGAATGGAACAATATCCCGCAACATCACATAACAAACTTAATAAACAGCATGTCCAATCGTCTGGCAGCTATAAGAAAAGCCCGTGGTGGCAATACGAAGTTTTGATATGGCTTTAAAGTTCGTTATTATGTGGTGTGTGTGTGTGTGTGTGTGAGGTAATGTCTTTTAATTTTGCAACGCAAAAAATGTTGATATTTTGTTTCATAATGTTATTTTAATAAATAAACAAATAACGTTTCCACCATCTAGTGTCATTATTATTAAACTATGAAATTATCTACAACATACAGTTTCATTCATGCTGTTAGCTCTATTATTTTAAGAGATATTCTAATTTTTCGTACTGACCTGTATTATTTGTCCACGAGTATACTAACAAATTAGTGGATAAAACAATGCCAACTTATTTACATACTTATTTCGTATGTGTGAAAGTGTGTTTAGGAGTGTATAGATAATATAAAAATATAAAAATAGCTGGAACTAATTTTCTTTGCTAACGAACCAGTCCCGAGTATTAGGTACCTAGGAAACAATCATAAAAAAAGTTGAATAAATAATTATGCATATTCCATCGTTGCCTTTGAAACAAATCCTTTTTACATAATTCCTAGCATGGAAAAGTGTTATTATTACACTCGGCTTTCATTTCCTTTAATTATCTATTTGCATGCGATTTTACATATGGATTTTTTTTTTATTCTGCCATTCAATAATAATGTTAAATCTAAAGAAAAATGTTAATTATTTAATATTGAATAATATTCCCGCTAAAAATTCCATCAAACTTTACGACTCGGATTTAACGCAAAGGAAATCATATCCTTCAGCCTGTCTTCGAGTGTGCGGCAGAACAAACGTACAAATAACATGCAGCCTCCATTCAGAGGGTTTCGAAACCTGTTGTGGGAAGTTGCATGTACTCTGTATAATTATGGGATGCCTTTATCGGGACCAGTTTGGTTGACAACTCGCCAATGGTGGAGCGCAGCGCGCGATTGGTCGTCATGAGACAGTTTTGTTACTTTTTAATTCTCTAGTTCCTTTTTTAAAACATTGTAGCTTTGGTTTATTTGAACTTGAATGCAAATAATTGTGCATGAATTAATATTAAGTAAGGAAATGTAGTAAATACTTTTTAATTTAATTAGTTTACTTTTTAATTTAGTAGAATGAGCCAGTATAAATATAACAATGTTACATGTTTGTAGTAAAACTTATTTCAGTGAACTATCGATATCGTTGAGTAAATGTTGGAATTCGCGGTAGTCATTATTATAATGTTACCATAATGCTAGACTGTTGTAGGTACGTATATGATCAGCCAATTAACGTTGACACTAAAACGCTAGTGAATCCTTACCTTTACAGGGTCAATTGACTCTTTTTGGATTATCGAAATGGTTATTAAGCATTAAGTAAGACTTTCTCCGCCTGCAAATAACACTTTAAAAACTAGATCGTACAATCTAATGAGTTTACACATAGAGGAAAGTCTTTGGAGCTTTGTTTTAATATATTTATAGTCATTCTTTGCTATTCATTTTAATTTCACACGATATTGTACAGAATATAATAGGCATTAAAGTTGTGAAGAAGATTACATAAGTGTATGCTAAAATATATAAAAAAAATCGTATCTGGTATTGCGATCTCGGATTTAATGAGTAAATTAATTGGATTGCGAACGGCGCGTCCGAATGGATGAAACTGGTTGTAAAATGCAGCTTCTATTCTCTGTTAGGGTTTCTGTTAATTGTGGTCTTTTATACTGCAGTAAGTCGGTATTATAATTATTGTTTTTTCTTGATTATAAGGATTTTTTTTTTTTTTGAGAGATTTTGCTGATTGCCTCAGACGGCATTTTCAGCTTCACCGGGCTTTTTTGGGGGCGGCGAGGAACGTAAAGGGTCCCTCAAGCCGTGTGAAACGAATCACCTTTGGAGGTTTTCTAGAGGGAACGGCATCGCGCACTAGTGCGCGTCCCCGTGCCCTACTAGATTCTCCGAAGGGTTCGGATCGGATCGGGACTTGATTATAAGGAAAAACAAAAAGATTAGTAATATACAGGTTGACTTTTATATCACCGTCCAAACCTTCTGAGATGACTCCCGTGATGCAAACGAACAACTCTTACTATTGGACCAACTTCCTAAATCGAAAATAAAATTCAGCTGTTCCATACATTTTGGTCGAATGAATACTTATTGATGTTTTGTATGGAACAGCTGAATATAATTTTCGAGTTAGGGAGTTGGTCCAATAGAAAGAGTTGTTCGTTTGTATCACAGGAGTCATCTCAGAAGGTTTGGATGGTGATAAAAAAGTAACCCTGTATATAAATTTGGAAGGAGTAGTTAAAGTTTAAAGTCTTCACAAAACTTTTCTCAAAAGATACTCACACGGCGATTCTTGTTATAGTTGTGTTCATCATCATCACCAGCTCATTTTTTGTCCCCACTGCTGGACGCCTTCCAAATGGATGGAAACACAACAGGAGAACGGGAACGGGCCATAAACCACCACGCGGCGGGCCCAGCACGGAATGGCGACTGCTAATGCAGCCGGGACCAACGGCTTTACGTGCCCTCCGAAGCACAGAGGCTGAGTTTGTAAATATAAATGAATAGATAATTAAAAAAAGAAACTATTACACGCGTTTAGATATAGTGATAAACATTAATCATTTTACTCAGACGTGTAGCGATGTTATCCACTTGACGTTACAAATTCACTCCCATTACTTACACCTAGCTAATCAATTAACATGTACGTACCGTTTTAGCATTTTTTATTTCTTATCAGTCATGTAACGAGGCAACCTTTCGCGTCTCAAACCCTGTCTAAGTGCGGGTTACTATTGGAAAAATACAACGAGTTTGTAGGTAATTCGAAAATTTCATTTAATCAATATTGAATACACGTTGATAATCATTATGTCTTCATAATTGCATGAGGTCCACCTTTCTAGTTTATGACGCGTACGAAGGAGGTGTGTTCGTACGTGCAAAGAATAGGTACTGTTTGTACAAGATGGTTATGAAAAATTAAAATAAATGCACCCCTTTCTTGGGTAGTGCTCAACGATCCGTACTTCCAGTCTTTTGCAAAATGTACGTATTTGAAACGATTTGTATGTGTTGTATGTGTAGGTACGCTCTCATTCAAATAAATTTTATTGCATCGAAACTTAAATACCTACCTATTTTCCTATCGTGAATTAGAATAGCGACTCACATTTTTATACTCCTTGTGAGCTCAGTCCGTGCGTTTTTTTACAAAAACAGCGATGATAAGCTTGATGGTTCTTCAGACCAATACGGTTGAGACTAACCCCCTATATATGCTGCTACCCCTGCTGACGCGATTCATTTGTATCGCATTTTAGTTAATGTTAAGTGCGATAATTTAAAGTACCTACCTAACCTATGTTTACTTTTATTGTCTTTGCATTTTATTGATGTTATGTGTAGATGATCAGCTCAACCTGTTTTGTAGCATACCGGACAAATCTCCGTGATTTATGGCTTGCTTTATAGTTTAAACTCTTTGTAATATTAGTAAATAAATTTAAAAAAAAAATATCACCCCTGGAGGTTTTCCAGAAGGCTCATGATATGAACTGTGTTCATCATACTCGATTCTCCGGAGTTTTCGCCTCAGGCTAAAACCTCTCTTGCGTGCTTCTAGGTAATACCAAGTTGGTATCCACTGTTTCATTATCATTAACAGCTACAACATCACTAAAGCTCAAAACTTACACAGGGGTTACACTTAATAAAAAATTAGTAAAATTGTATTCAGAAATATGTCAACAAATTATGGAAATTTACATGTCGAGAATAATAAATAATAATATATGAGCACTGGTAGTACCTTATCACATTAAGCGCCATATGATACTGGACGGAAGATGAATACCGATATTTCAATGACAACTACGAGTAACATACAGTGACAAGACAGTTAAAAGTTACATGAAGTCAATATCATTAATTAACACTATCGAGTATCTACACAACTGTCAAAACAAGTTTCCAAGCAAACAAGTTTTTTACTTAGATTTCCAATAGGAAACAGTAGTTAGCGGAGCGGCGGACACACAAATTGTCGGCTAGCACACCGCAAATGTCAATGGTAGGGGCCGCATGCGCACGCACTGGATGTGTTCGCTATTAATGCGAAATAACTATAATTTGGTAGACGCCGGCGTTTGGCGTCCAACGCAGCCTCTGAAGGCGACGGAAGCCTGTCACAGGCGCAATTACAGTACCGAGAATCGGCATTAGTTGGTCGACTTGAACTATTTATGTAAAAAAGGAGTAGCCTCTTGTACGGGGAAACGGCAATTGCACGCATCGCTCATTAAGCACTTTAGAGCAATTTGAGGAGCGGGGAAAAAGTTGGCCGAGACGCTGCAACATGGCAACATCGCGTGGCTAATTAAAATGCTGCGACGGCACTCGGCACCCCTGCCGGCCAACGGGATATTTGCCGCGAAATAACATAGGCCACTTGTTTCTCCAATTGCTCTCATCCTCTGTTTAAATGGTCTGCTAATCTGGACTGGGCATGTGGTACTTTGCAAATATCTATATCATCATCATCATCATCATCATCGGCCTATCTTAGTCCACTGCTGGACATAGGCCTCCCCTAATGAGCGCCATAGCGCTATATATACTATATATATATATATATATATATATATATATACTTATATAAAATAACCGATATACTTATCGGTTATTTTTAATTAGGTATCGTTACACGAGTCAAGAAGCAGAAACAACAGCCAGTTTAACTGTCAGGACACAGTTTTTTTAGTCCTTTTTTTAAATTTTATTTTAGAGTGTTATGCTACACTTAAGCTGAATTAAATGTTTATATAAAATACAGCGAAAAAATTAAACGCCCACCCGACCCAGCCAGGAACCGAACCTGGGTCTTCCGCAATCCGGGCGGCTGCACTGACCATTATGCTACCGGGAAGGCTTTTAGTCCTCTTTTAGCCGACTTCTACATCCTATTAGGAATCTTCCAGCCAAAATTATAAATACGAAACCCAACAGTTACGATACCATAAGAGTCTTGCAATATTAAATCAAACAGCCAGCTTAAACGTTTTAAACAAAATATAAAACATACAATTAATACTACGTATTTATTTATCTGTCTATTTTTACATTAATTTTTTATTAATGTTATATATAAAGCAAAGATAGTTTTATTGAAGCTACGCTGAACGGGTTAGATACCTCTCCTTTACTTCGCAATGGGAGAAGAAAATTAAATTAACATTAAAAGTGTAGGATCCTCTCCTTTACTTCGTAATGAGCGACGAAAATAATAAACATAAAAAGTGTAGGTATATACGAGTAATAGAGAATATAAGCACGGCATGTGTATATAATATTTCAATTTTCGTAAATAAACAAGGTCAGAGTACGCCCCGGTGACCGTTGTGCGCGGCGAGTGCGCAGGCGCACCCACGCCCGCTCTCCGTTCCGGTCGAACACGTTTCGAAACACCTCGAAATGCACAGGGCATAATCTCGGGCCGGGCTATGCTTACAGCTATACAAAAAGAAACACAAATTTACATATAATGTTCTGAATTAAACCTCTCAAAACTTCTTTACTGAAACTATAGTCTATACTAATAATATAAAGAGGAAACCTTTGTATTTTTGTATGTATGCATGTATGTATGTATGTATGTATGTATGTATGTATGTATGTATGTGTGTGTGTATGTATGTATGTATGTTGGCAACGAATAAACTCAAAAACTGCTGGACCGATTTAAAAAACTCTTTCACCATTAGAATGCTTCATTAGCGCTGAGTAACATAGGATATATAAAAAATAAATAAATATATATAAAATACTAAAAACGACAATTTAATTTTCCAATACTAAATGATTTGTTTGTTTTGTTGTCATGGAAACCATTGATATATATTTAACTCAATGGTGGAAACTGTCAAAGCGGTACGAAGTCCACCGGGTCAGCTATTACTTAATAAAATACTACTTTTTAAATTAGAGCTTTTCCCAGTGATGCTATTGAGGGCAAATCGTCTTTTTCACGAGCTTTTTTCAGTTCCGGTTCTTCAACATAATTTTTTCAATATATAATTGACTTCTACTTTTATAAGTCTTCACAGACCAGATATATGTATTTATACTATAGCCATTAGAATATAAAATCATATTCTTAGTTTTCTTAAGAATTTAAAGGACATCTTTATATTTAAAATACCTACTTACTTTCAGATAAAAATACAACCAATAAGACTGATTGTATATTATTGAGCATAATGAACATTTGATAATGAGACCGAATGTATATTTAAATGTATACAATTATTGAATATAAGTCTTACGCCAACATTATGTATCAATACGAGCCCTTTTCACCGCCATTTCTAATTTTAAATCACCAATGATGATATTAGCAAGGACGCACAGATTGATTAGCATTATTACAAACAAAGCATCTAAACAAAAACTACAAGCCGTCAGCACCGATGAGAAAACATGTCAAGAGTTCCCACGATAACACGCACGCCATAATAACCGTGTTTAGTGTTAACAATAAAGAAAAACTTTATACAGCGACAATAGTAGGGAAAACTAGAGCGGCTCCGCTGACATAGAGGTAAATAGAAATCTATTTATTTAATAAAAATTTTAACGAGTTTATTGATATGGCAATACTCAAAAGACAACCAAAAATCATATGGAAGCTATCTTGTTACTATTATCTGTTATAATATTACTGATAGTTCAGAACAAGTTATCTGGAAAACATCGCTTAAAAGTGATAAGATCGCCTAATTGTAACAATTTTAATTATTTTATGTTCATTTTGATGTTATAGCGTTGCAATATACAAAATATATATAAAATATTATGTATGTATAGGTAGGTATATTAAATATTATGTATTATGTATGTATCTATCACTGTTTTTCTTTTTTAAGTTTTTATTTAACTTTCAATAATGTTCCTACGTCAATAAAAGCGCGTCCATCAATGCGGTGTGAGGAGGCAATAAAAAAATGATACTTAAGTTAAACTTAGTCTCAGCTTATGCTGTCTAATATATTCGTGTATTTATATTAAATTAGACAGCACTGTATCATTTAAATTAAATACACGAATGAACATAATTGGGAAAATGCAGCTAAACAATTACTTCACTTCCCAGCAGTATGCATAATTAAAGACATTGCGAGCCGTTTGAAGCCAATACGGTCTGAATCAAAACGTTCAACAAAAAGAAGGTTGGATTTGTATGTACTATCCTATTGCTAGACATAAGCTCCATCATTGAAATGAAGTCATCGCTACAATTGATGAGCTTAATCAGCACGCTTGTGAAATGCGGGTTGGTGAGCACAAACCCGGGCTATGCTTCAAAAGATCTGAAACTCTTTGCCTGACCTGTGAATTGAACCCAGGACCTTCGATTATCAACCGAGCGGTTTGCCACTTGGCCACCGAGGCGTATGATATAAATTAAACAATTTAAAAAACCACACCAAAAATTTCACTTGAAAAAAACGAACGCCTCAGGTGGGTCTTAAAGTCACGACCTTTCACACTTTCGGTCGTGGTATAAAGTTCCATCTGAGGCAAATATTTTTCTGATTTAAGTTTTGTAATAAATACCTACGATCGTAGCATTGCTTGTGAATACAAATATCAATTTAAAAGTAAAATATATACTTACCCGTTAACGGGGGCGTAAACGAAATAGAAGTACCTAAACGAAAGCATAGTAAACATAGGTACTATAAAAAAGCAAGAATAAAAATAAAAATATACCAATTCAAGCAACTCAAGAACCCAAGAACGACAACCAAAAGCGAATTAAAAGAAAACAAAAGAGAGTTGACAGTTATAGAAAAATATAAAAAGTATAAATTCACTAAAAAGGTCACCTTTGCTCACCATTGTTTGTAAACTGTTTTCTGTATGTGTGTGTTTGTGCAATAAAGAAATATATAAAGATATAAAATAAAAAGTATTTACCTACCCCGTAACGTAAACTTTAAGGGCTTTACAAATAAACAAAGAATAAGGTCCGAATAGTTATTCCGTGTTTTGTCTCTTTTACTCTAATTTGAAATGACGTTTACGTGACACGAAGGCTGTGACTTATTTGTAAGGCACTAAGTAGGTACTACCTACAGTAATACGTATACTCATAGTCTTAACACTCGTAACAACAGGTAATATAATGTGGAGCGCACAGAGTCGGTCCATCGCTAATTGCATCCGTCGACCACATCAATCACACGAGCGAGACGCTCCAACGAAAACACTGTTAGTTTTGCCGCCGAATTATTAATTACATGCCAACAAAAAACTCACACAACGCCGAAAAGCATAAATTTCTTCCTTTTTCTTGAGCGGACAAAGAGGCCGGCACAGACAATATAACTAAACAGATTAACCCTCCTCGACACGGGCGGCGCGGCATAATTTTTGGCGCCGGTAGTCCTGCTTTTAGATTAAACTAATATGAATAGGAAATTGGGTAGAAAATGGACGAAGACTCTGTGTCATTAAGCATTGGTCACGGCACTTCAAAGGCCGCCTTATTCTTCACTTAATTGAATTAACATTTCAAAATAGTTTTTATTGACTGCCAGTAACGTTCGGAACTAAATGTAATGGGCTGTTTTAGTAATAGCAATAATTGAGAATTATCTTTATGTGACAGATATTGCTTGATAAATACATCGGTACGTTTCTAAACCGTTTTAAATGTGTTTTTTATTAACGTTGTAGTTTGGGCGGGTGGTCCTTAGATTCTCTTACTGTATTTGAGAAGATATTCTATCCAAATTGATAATAAACTACTCGTAAAAGCTACAAATATGACATTCATTATGACTTAGTTGGTAATTATTAAAAATATATAGGTACTACTGTTTTACAGATTATTTTTTACACATTAACGAAACAATAAGGATTTGTTATGCTTGCACGTTGGGTTAGGGTAGGTGGAAAAAATCATTACATTGTTAATATAAATAATGCATGAGGATGGCTTTACTAGCACAGTTTATTACTTTCCCACTCAAGTATTCATTCGTCATTTCCGACTGTAGGTAAGGTATTATATTATTCAATAGCCAGCGGACGATTACTACACCATTACTATTCAAAAGTGGTGAACGTATAAAATTTCCGTATTCCGTCATATATGGAGTTTTAGTTCGGGTCCTCTCGACCCCGCGGCCACCATGAATAGTAATCGGGTCCGGGCCCAAGAGACCGGCCTCAATCCGGGTAATGCGCCGCTTATGGTGCGTGCCAAATCGACAATACCCGGGGGCTCGGCTAATAGACCGTTTCGAGGACTCACCTATTTGGTGCGTTTGTTCTTGATATCACGCTTCATAAGCCGTGAAATGAGCTTTGTAAGCGTGATGTTTGATTTGGCTACAACCAACATTCGGTAGATGTTTGAACAGAGTTTAGTTATGTTAGTAAGAAGGTTATTAGTTAACAGTGTGACTACTACTATCCATAATTTGACTACGGCACCGTACTTATAATTAGTTTGCTCCAAATTACTCTGAAAGAAAACTCTTATCGTATAACATAGTTAATATGCACATTTGAAACATAATTGTACAAGCAAAATAAAGTTGAACCAAGTATAGAGTGATGTTCGTGTCGTGAGCAAAGCGTGTACGCTGGACTCACATTCATGAGCAGGTCCGGTGAAGAGGGCTTGCCGCTCATGGCGGCGGCGTTGGCGCATGTCACAACACAACACTCGCGAGGCGGCGCAAGCGGCGCGGGCGGTCTGCGTGCGCCGAGCGGCCGCGACTGCCGGCGAGCCCCCACCGCATAACCCCCACCGCTACCGGCTGCCTCATTTCTCACTATAATTTGCGTGCTGCTCGTTTTTTACCATTATTACTCCCTCGTTTTGTTTTACGTATTATCGAGTGCATCCCGCTCGCACCGCCGCCATGCGCGCCGAGCGCCGCCCAGATAATAGCCGCGCAATTACCTTGCCGCGACCGCGAAGCCGCGAGCTTTCACTGCTAACGCCATCTAGCGTCGGGAAGCGGCATCTAAACATTACTTGCAAACCTTGCAATATCAAACTTACGAAATGTTTACACGAACATATGCCTTATATGGATATTAAAACTATTTTACTTAACAGTAATAAGTCATGCACCCTACTGACATTTAACTTTAAAAAGAATTCAATCCTATATTTGAGAGTCATTTTACATTTCGGTATCCCCATATAAACTTCAAAGTAATAATTATTTTAAACCTATTAGCCATTTTTACTTAAACTTTCTATTCTTAAGAGAAATACAGAAATCATTTAATAAAAACTAACATAAACTTAATATTTGTTAATAAAAATCTATACCTGATACTATTTAAAGTCCACTATAATGGAAAGTTTGAAATCGCATAAAAACAGTTAAACGTTTATTTATATTTTCTATTAACTGTCAAGATCTATTTCCATATATTTCCTAGAAAGTTTCATTACAATGGCTTTTTGGTTTGACAAAATGAGAACATTAAAAAAATATTCTTCTTCTTCAACTTTGAACTTTTGTCGTAGGTACAATTATTTTCTATCCCAAGCTAATTATTTTACCTACTTCATTAAAAGACACAACGTTTGACTTCTCTTTAATTTGTCCCAAATAAGCTCTTCTTAGAATAGAATACCTAAATGTGAAATAGCTCTACAGTAGTTTGCATTTCTCGTAAGTTTATTTATCAAAACTGTTGCCTTGTTTTTTTTAAAGAGTTTGCTGATGGGCCTAGGCGGCATTTTCAGTGTCACCTAACTTTTTTGGGGGGCGGCAAAAAATTTAAAGGGTTCCAGCCGTGTGAAACGAAACACCGTCAGAGGATTTCTAGAGGGAATGTCATCACGCAATAGTGCGTGTCCCCGTTCCCTATACTAGATTCTCCGAGGGGTCCGGATAGGATCGGATTGCCTTGTGCAATCAAGAACCTATGTCTAATATTTTACAAGGTATATAGATTTCTAACTTAGGTACACCTATTTAAAAATAATATGATATTATTGATAACATAATGAAAAAAAAATATGAAAAATGAAAAATGCTTTAATACTTCCCGAATAACTTAGACTTAGGTAGGTACTTACAATATTCAGTAATACTCAATCCTAACAATAATTTTTATTACGTCTAAAACTTATTTAGAAAGAAACAGGGGATCCCAAACTATTGCCTGTTTCTTGGGCAGCCAAAAAAAGTTATTAAGTAACAGAATTGCAGTATTAAAGTCATGAAAATGAAATAAAATTCAGTAAAAAAGCCAACTCAACAATTAAACAAAAAATATTAATAGTGGTATGCAAACAGTGGAAAACGTAGTTATGAGTCTGTGATGTGAGCCAGAAACAATGTCGTCATCAAGTTTTACATGAAATTTTCAAAACGGTAAGATTATTTAATCGGTATATCCGAGTATTCAAGGTATTCATTCACTTGCAGCTACTGCTCGTGATGGTTTTACTCAGTAACCTTTGCAGACGTGCGCACAACAAATAGGCTTATTGGTATAAGGATGCATGCGGGAGAAACCAAGAAACTTTCGTCTATATGTTCACATATACAACGTGTAACAAAAAGGAGATCCAAAGTGTATCCCATCTAGAACTTGTATGTGTTGTTATTAAGACATAATTATTAACTTTAATTTGTCATGCAATGGTTAATGAAATATTTATATTTGTGAAGTGATGCGCGTCAGGCGCGCATAAGCAAACAGCTGTGATCATTAATGTAAGTACACAAATGTTACTAAGCCCCTAGGGCTGGGACTTGTTTATTTTGATGTGACGTCACAATAGAAATATTAAATTAAAAATTGCACAGCACATTAGAGTTAATAATCATGACTTAGTAACTCTGCATATAAGATCTAGATTGGATACACTTTGGATTTTTTCGTTTTGACCACACCTTTCTTATTATAAAAATACATATTTGTTTTTATGTGAAAAATGTTTGTATTTATTGTTCGCCAAAAAATCTAGCGTAATGATTATTGTGATTTATCGAATTGCTTTGATCCCTGATTTCAATGTTCATGGTCATGATGATGATCATGGATATCAATTATATAAAAAACAAAAACTCATCTAAAAAGAAACACGGAAGTATACAGGTACATTCGAGTTTATTTAATTTTTGCCTGACATTTGGGACCCTTAGCAACAGGGGTCCATTATTACAGTCTTCTCGTAAACTTAGTTACTCTTAAACTTTAGAAAACAACAAATTAAGAAGGTCGTTCAATAGTTTATTAATTTCTAATGGTAACTAAAATTTAAAAAAATATTTCATATTTATAGTAAAATAGTTATTAATAAAATGGGGCTGGCTTATTCATTGGATAAAGACTTTAAGCTGAAAGAAAAGAAATGTATTTAACCAGCTCCACATATTATTATAGTAAAAATTGTATGAACTTGTTAAATATAGGCAGTAACTTAACTTAACTAAATCGAAAACTGTATACTTTTTTTTAAATTAGTTTACATAAAACAGAACAGAACTGAAAACAATATGAGCGTGATAAAATTAGGTCGATGCGATAAACTTGTGGACAGAAAGATAATAATTCTCTGCCGGCGCTACGAGAACGTAACTCGTAGCTCGTAGCAAAGCGTTACACGTAGCGCTACATACGCTAAATTTTTCAATAAAAATATTTTATTTCAAGGAGTTGTTATGTACTTTGGCTTAAAGAAAAAAGGCTGTATTATATAAAAAAATAGTTTATATGGCACCGTTTAAAAGCCGTTTATCTACACATATATTTATTAATAGCTGTAGCAGCTATAATAGGTAGTTTAACTATTAGTCGAACTTGCTCGAAGCACTGCGAGGATATTTAATGAATACAAAAGACTAGTTTAAGAGAATAGTATTTTATTTATATTTAAAGTTTAAAGTTATGTCGTCAACAATCAAGGCACAATGTCGTAATACTTCTAACATTAAGGCAGATCACAATAAATTTGTGGTAGGTAACTAACAATTTATTAATAAACAAAAAATATGGCCCAAACCTTTTTATCTTACTTTATGTAAGCTACATTAACAATCACTTATATACATGGCATGCCACAAACGATCACAATAAAGTCCTCATATTCTTAACTAGTTCCACACTTATTGTCCAAGAGCTACAGGAGGTTGCAAATTGTAATGTCCTTGGAACATTGCGTAGTTTTCTTTACTGGCACATTGGTACGTAGATATAGGTGTAGGGTACTGCTGGTACGTACCAGCGTACCGAGGGTCTCTCGCAGGCGCTCTTCCATACAAGGTATCTTGCCGCACGTCTGGGTACCAGCCACTCATCATCGACCCACTAGGGTACGGTCCATTGTAACTGTTAGCACTGGGCACAACGTTAGGCGCTACTGATGCGTAATTCAAAGACATTGGCTTTGGAACGCTGGGGACTGGGACGGTACCGTAATTCGTGCTGCCGACATTGGACACAGGTACTGTTGTGGCACTAGTCGGTACAATAGAGCTGGCCTGTTGCTCCGGCTTCTCATTCGGCAGTTCTTCCTTGTCGTCATCTTTCACTTTTTTATTTTTTCTCGTAACGTTGGCGTGCGTCTTCACATGTTTTGCAAGGTGATCGGACCGCATGAACCTCTTTGTACACAGTTGGCAAGCGAACCTCTTTTCCCCGGTGTGCGTCCTCAAATGTCGCTGCAGCTCGTCGGAGCGCGTGAAGCGTTTGCCGCAGAACAGCCAGTTGCAGACGAAGGGTCTCTCTCCCGTGTGCCATCGCAAATGGGCTTTTAAGTGTGATGTTTTTCCGTACACTTTCCCGCAACCTGGAACATGGCAGACGTGTTCTCGTTTAGCGCCGTCTTTGCCGTAATTGGGGCCGAAACCGGCGGCTTCGGTGAGGCAGTTGGGGCAGCGGCACTTTGCGCAGCGTCGCTGGAGTTCTCTGGCTTCTTCGGCGGCGGCGGGCGGCCAGTAGGGGGAGTACTGGGGGTAGGGCAGCTCCCGCCAGGCGCCGCCGCACCACGCGCCAGAGGACGCACTGCTGCAGGAGGACAGGTCGGAGGCGGGGGACAGCGTGTCCCCACGCCCGAACCCGCAGCTGTATGCCGGCATCATGTTCATCATCTGCAAATAAACATTACCATAAAACATTTGAAACAAACACATACACTTTTAGTCTTTAATCTAGACTCATTCTACAAACTAAAATAATTAAAAAAAAAACAAATATCAAAACATGTTTAAAAGTTACAACTTTTGCTTTTATTATTAACTTTAAACTCTTCGGTATCTGAAGACACATAGTCATAAAGCCCTACAATGTAAGCGTCATAAAAATGTGTGTCACATTGAAGTAGACTACAACGAGTCAAAGGTAAAATTAAATCGCAACTGCTAATCATGACATCATATCTAATAAACCACAATTATAGGTAAACAAAGTGTTTGGGCGTGCACGAAACGTAGGCGGGCGGACAGACCTGTTGCGCGGGAGGATCCACGTACTGCATTTCCGGCGGGTGACAACGACGCAGCGCGACGGATCAACTGGATAATTACAGGGTGGCGCACCGCTCGCGCCGAGACGTTTTTAATAACTGGCTTGGGATAGACGTAACGAGCGGTTGTCACCTCGCCCCGGACCCCGCCTGCCCCGTGGGCCTTAGCGGCGCGCGCGCACCCCCCTCCCCCCGCCCGCGTGCCCCGGCGCAGCCTCCTGTCCCACCCCACCCGTGAGTTATGAGCTTTAGCTTCGGCTCTTATGGGAAAGCGATCTGAGCATTGCGTCCGCTTTTATTAGCCGCTATTAAGAGGTGGTAACGTTTATTTGTATTCAGTGACTAATCTATTCTGATGGCGTTAGTGTTGGAACTAATTATATGTGGCAACATTCAATATGTTTTAATGTTTATTGTTATTGGATGACGGAACTAAGTATAAATGTAAACTTGTAAATATGTGTTATGTAATTTTACTAACTAATATAAAAGATGCAATACTTTAACAAGTTTCATCTAAGATACTGATTACTAATCGAATACTACGAGCTTAATACAGTTTTAGATTTGATTGAAAAAGGGCTTAATGCTTAAACAGATCTTGCAAGATAAAGTAAGTATACTATGTTATATACAGATAATGTAACTAGGGTTGCCAACTTTTATTAGAAGAAATAGAGTATATCTGATTTCAAAGGAGGTAAATAAAGAGTACGGACTTTAAAAAAAGAGTATCATTTATTTTATATGTATTTTTTTTTTTTTTTTTGTAAATTTTGCAGCACATTACAATTTTTTATGGTTTTTTCTCTACATTTTAGTGATCAAGAGCTCTTTTGGACTTGTTTGGTTCTGATAATGAGTTTGCATAATATTACATGAAAACATTGTGTAAAAAAGAGTATTTTAGCATACTCTATTAGTGTTATACCTATAGATTATAGTGCACGCCCACATGATGTAGAGTACAATACTCTATTTTAGAGTACGGTTGGCAACTCTAATTGTAACTAACAGAATAATATCATACTGAAGTCGAATAGTTCCGTTTAAGTAATGGAATTGTATGAGTACGAGTACACTTTTTCTCTGTCTTTGCCCTACTTTTATGCTTACGGTAGTTGCCATAGGATGGCAGTCGTTAAAGCCCACCAGCAAGTTCAGTAGGAAAGACTTCAGTCTAGCATTAGTTGGACGTTTATAGCTACGAACTATCGTAACGTCAACAGCTAATAGTCTAATTTCCCAAAAGTCTAATTATGAAAGTCTAAACTATTGAACTCCTCTAAATATTTAGGCAAATAAACAAAGTAACATTGGATATAAAGAAATAGCACTTGAAAAATACATTCATACTGTGATTTTTCAGTAGAACCGTATGACCTAAGGTCGTGGGTCGAGTCCCGCCTGAGGCAAGTCGATTTGTTCAAGTGCTATTTTTAGTTTCGATAATTGTGAAAATATATTTATAAATTTCATCGAAAGTAGGTTATTTATTTATTTATATAAACACTACTTCATACTCAACATTGCCGGCCGCTGCCGCTGGTCGCGTGTATTTCCCTAGTAGGTAAATATATCAATTTGTCTCGATACGGTTGTCAATATAATGTTACAATTTCAAGAAATTTAGTTTTTTCATAAAGCAATAACCTACACGACGATGGATATGGAGCCGAGTGGCCAATCTACCTATCAGCAGCGTTCTTAGGCCGCAAGCGCCAGTTAATATTTACGGAATTAGCAAACATTTGTACTTAATTGAAATGAAACAACTTTTACGGATCTACTCGCGTTTATTTTACACATTACTTGTTGTTGGTTGGAATCTACCACCAGCCTGGGATCCTATCATACAAAATATTAAATCCCAGCATAAGCTCTTTCTTCGTAAAACGAGACGCAGATTAAATGTAAATGAGGGTATACAAGCTACTAACTAATTATGAGACGACCAACACCTCAGTCTCCCTGTGACCACGGACCCTGCAAAGGGTTCGAAACGTCAGGATAAACATTAAAAAGTAATGTGTAAAATAAACGCGACTAGATCCGTAAAAGTTGTTTCATTTCAATGTATGTAGGTATTTGTACTTAATCTTTTATTAACATGTCACCTGTTGATGCTGTAAATAATGTTCTGGCAAATAAATGATTTGATTTGAATTAAAGCTAGTAAGTAATAAATCAGATTTAAGTGTTTTTTATCTTTTTATCTTTTTGTGATGTGAGTTATCTATTATACTAACTAAACACACTTTACTAAGCACACTTTGGCCGTCCTGGTAATTAAACCCAGGTCCTTCGGATGCCGGGTTGAGCGCTTTACCACTCCACGGCCACTGAGGTGTTATAGTTATATATTAAAAGCTAGTAAAGTAGAGTTAGTTATTGAGAAGATTTTGTTCAAAATGTAATAACATAAATGAAGGCAGAGATAGCGCCGAGTACGCGTGGCCAATCCACCCCAACTTTTTCACGCGCCAATATTATGTTCATTTATTTAAGCTTTCTATTGGCAAGCTCGAACTTACATAGAAGTTACATACCTCCTTGGTTGTAAATTAACCTGACAGTTTTAAGTTTTTAAAGTAATTTTTGCGGCCTGTTAAACTAAATGCACTGACTGAGGTAATGCAATCCCCAAAATAAGTCTCTGTTAAGGTATTCTCAAAAATACGACAGATTTTCATATTAACTTTGCCAGCCGCTGCTTGTGTGTAAAAAAAAGATTGTCAGCGATTTCCCAACGTGTATGAGAAAATTTAGTTGTCCAAAAAGCAATAACCCACACGATGTTGGAGATAGCGCCGCGTGGCTGATCCACCTATCAGCGTTCCCAGGCCGCCGCGCCCGCGCCAGTTAATGTTTTTAATTTTTTCTCTATTTCGGTGGGGAGTTCGCGGCAGACGCATGATTTATGCATATTCGACCGGCCGAACCTTTAATTACACGTTGTTAAAATATGGCAGTTTGTTAAATCGTTCCCCATTGCTTTTGTTTTAAACGCCGCTCTCTAGAGGACTAACGTTTGGTTTTGCCGCTTAATATATTTTTTATTTGTCTAATTGTCTGCTCTGTCCGTCAGGGAACTTCGAGATTTAAGCCTGTTTCGGTTTAAAAGAGTTCAGTCAGTTGCCTGTTAATGGAAATTGCGAGAAATAGCTTTTATGAAATTTATATCAAATTATATGAATTCCCTTTAATTATTGCCATAACATACCTACCTAGCTATAAATCTTTGTCGTTAAAACGTTTTAGATATTTTGTTGAATATGTAAATGACTTTATAAATTTATTTATTATGTAACAGTCTATGGAGACAAAGTTTTGAAGGTTTCCGAGTCTGACAAGTGGTAACTCATTGTTTCTTTTTGTTTTCTCTTTGTTTCCCCGTAAGCGTCGATCGACCACCAGGTGGCCGATAACCTCTTATGGTATTTTCCATTGACCATATTTATAAAATAAAAAGAAAAATGAAGAAATATGCTAAAACTCTGACTTTCGTATAACAACTGCCTAGTTTCTTAAACTAGGCATGAAATAATAATAACAAAATTTACTGTTTTTTTTTTTAATTTACGCAAACGACTTCTTTTCTATAATATCAAACTAAACTAAACGACAATGCGGATGTCAACGACATCGAAAGGCACTTCAAACAAAAAGTAGTTAAACAAAAATCTTCCACGAACAGCCACCGCTCACTACCGTTGACAATTTCCCATCAAAAAGGTTCATTATTAGAAATACTTTTTACAATTGCTCCAACCTGTCGACATGTTTACGACGACGACAAAGAACAATGATTCGCAGTAGGACGGACTATCAGTGAACAGAGGACACTACGCTACCGTTCGTAAAGGACAAGCTCTAACAAAAGCCACATGCGGGGTACAATGTAGAATACTAATGCGGTATGATCGTTCCCTTAACGCCATAAATCTTTGGGGCTGCCGCTTTTTGCTACCCAAAAAAGGTGGCCATCTTCAATCATTTTGCGAATGATAACATGTGATGAAACAGCCGACAATAAGCTGTTGCTTCAGATATATGGGACGCTTGTTTGTGTCCAGTTTCGGGACGATGAAAGTGGTTTTTTTTGTTTACTGACACATCCGTGCCGACAGTTAAAGTGTCCAGGATGCATAGTGCAAGTTTCATTCGCCATGTTAACGAAAATTAAATTTGTATGGCATTAAGTGACCCCTGGGTGGTGCTAAATGAGTGATACTGTCTGAGGGGTAGAGCCACGCTGTGTTGCAGCACGAAATGGGCCGGCTCGCCCGGCGTAATACCACCCTCTCACAGAATATCGGCGTGAAACAATGGCACTAGTTGCTATTGTGTTTCATCTGGTGAGTGAAAGTACCGGAGGCCCATCTCTCACCCCTCCCCCTCCCAATTCCTACTCCCTCCTTAAGATCTATATAACTCCTTCCTCAAGGCCGGCAACGCATCTGCGATTACTTTGGTTTTGCGGGTGTCCAAGGGCGGCGGTGATTACTTTCCATCAGGTGACCCGCCTGCTCGTTTGCCTCCTTTTAACATACAAAAAAAAATCAGAGCTTCCTAGTGGAATACGAGGAGAGTTAAAATTTGGTTTTATAAAATCTCGTTTTAGTTGTATGTAACGATATAATCTAGGCACACAGTGCGTGTTCTATTCTTCATTTGGTCACGTTAACGAAGACGACATTGACTTACTTCGGCTAGGCATATTTACGTAACAATGCAGGCGACATTAAAGACGAGACTTTTAGTGCTCCACGAGTCGTAACACTTGCGATTTGCAGGTATACGCTTAATGTTTTTTTTATATTTAAAGAAGAATTCACATTGCTATCTATTTTTCTTCTTCGGCCATAAAAATAAAGTTAAACAAAATTATAACTGCTTCGTTAAACCAACGGGTAGAAGGTCTGCCGATACAACGCTTTCTCCTTGTAGTTCTTCATCGTTGAACGCAGTTCCATCTTCCATCATCACGGTTCTGACCTCCTCCAGCTCAAATCCAATTGAGCCAGTGCATTATTTTTACGGTTCATGATATCGGATCTATTTAAATAATACTAACGCACATTCAGCAAATCGCTCTGAAAATAAAACAATAAAAATAAATAAATATTCCACATACACTTAAGACTTTTGGGACTGAGAAAGTAAGAATAACGAGACTGTTCAAAACAATTTCAGTTTTTCCAAATTAATTAAATAACATATACAACCTTAAAGACATTTTCACTTCAGTAGCTCAAACATGTAGGTTTTGCTGCCTAAAATCAGTGAGCAAAATGCGATTTTGCTCACTGAGTGAGACAAAGTAACTTTTTAATTTTTTTATTTATTTTGAAAGCCGCGAATATTTTATTCAGCCTTGGGTTAATCATACAATTTGAAACATTCACACTCTATCTCTTTCCCGCCATTAGAAAGAGAGAGACAAAGACCAGCCCTTTCGAAGTTCCAATTTTGAATTCGACCTCAAAAACAAACACGTTCGGAATCTCGTACTAACTAAAGAAATTTTGCAAAATAGTTATTTGTGCAACAAGAGAGCAAAGTCGTTTTTTGCTGCGAGTGCTGATTTTGAATCCTGAGCAAGCGAAGGATTCAAAGATTGAATCACGAGCGTAGCGAGTGATTCTAAAGTTGAATCCTGAGTGTGGCGAGGGATTTAAAGGCACGAGATGAAAAAAACTTTGCTCTCGTGTAACACACATAACTTTTCACTTCAGCAGCGAGAACACTTTAGTAGATAAAATATATTACGTAACATTATTGAAACTAGAAATTAATATTTACAGGTTAAATATCAGTTTTATTTGCAGTATATACTTATTTTCATTTAAATACAACAATAAGTTAAACATTCAATAAGTTACATTAAAAGACATAATTATCGTTTCGCTAAATTTTTTTTTTCTTTTTGTTGATGGCTTTGTGCGATTAGCACATTTAGCCAGTGTCAAAGTAATTTTTCTAACAAGTAATACATAAATAAACAATATTTTTTTCTGTATGATGATTATGAATGATAATAAAAATGAGAAGTGAGAAATGATATACCCCCCAACCCCTCGAGTATCTCAGTAAAGATATGGGGCTTTACTAAGTCCTCGGGCGGACTTCTTGAGAGAGTTTGAAAAGTGACGTTGCACTGTTTTGTTTCATTTGTCAACACTCATGCACACTCACGAACACTTAACGGTTAATAATCCACCATTATTTCACATTAATATTCGATATAACACAAATTTTCGAAAATAAAACAAAACCGTAGACATGACTCTTCACTTTCCCGCCAAGAAGTCTTTGCAAAATTTCTTTAGTTAGTACGAGATTCCGAACGTGTTTGTCTTTGAGGTCGAATTCAAAATTGGAACTTCGAAAGGGCTGGTCTTTGTCTCTCTCTCTTTCTAATAGCGGGAAAGAGATAGAGTGTGAATGTTTCGAATTGTATGATTAACCTAAGGCTGAATAAGATATTCGCGGCTTTCTGAAAAAAAGAAATTAAAAAGTTACTTTGTCTCACTTAGTGAGCAAAATCGCATTTTGCTCACTGATCTCAGGCAGCAAAACCTACATGTTTGAGCTACTGAAGTGAAAAAATAATTGTCTTTTAATGTAATTTATTGAATGTTTAACTTATTGCTGTATTTAAACGAAAATAAGTATTTACTGCAAATAAAACTGATATTTAACCTGTAAATATTTATTTCTAGTTTCAATAATGTTACGTAATATATTTTTCACTTCAGTAGCTCAAACATGTAGGTTTTGCTGCCTGAAATCAGTGAGCAAAATGCGATTTTGCTCACTGAGTGAGACAAAGTAACTTTTTAATTTTTTGACGTGACAACGTCTTATAATTCGATAGAACCGGCTGCACGCACGAAAAAGTTCCGCGTTACATCGCTCGCTAATGCCGCGTTATATCGCTCGCTAATGCCGCGTTATATCGCTCGGGTATCATTTCCATGGTTTTGGGGGGTGCCGATTTCGAATACAACATTTATTTCGAGATCCAAGATGGCGGACGCAACTTTTTTATGTAAAATCAATATGGGTATCATTTCCATGGTTTTGGGGGGTGCCGATTTCGAATACAACATTTATTTCGAGATCCAAGATGGCGGACGCAACTTTTTTATGTAAAATCAATATGGGTATCATTTCCATGGTTTTCGGGGGTGCCGATTTCGAATACAACATTTATTTCGAGATCCAAGATGGCGGACGCAACTTTTTTATGTAAAATCAATATGGGTATCATTTCCATGGTTTTCGGGGGTGCCGATTTCGAATACAACATTTATTTCAAGATCCAAGATGGCGGACGCAAATTTTTTATGTAAAATCAATATGGGTATCATTTCCATGGTTTTCGGGGGTGCCGATTTCGAATACAATATTTATTTCGAGATCCAAGATGGCGGACGCAACTTTTTTATGTAAAATCAATATGGGTATCATTTCCATGGTTTTCGGGGGTGCCGATTTCGAATACAACATCTATTTCGGGATCCAAGATGGCGGACGTGACTTTTTTGACGTCAACACTTCCCGACACCTTCTTAAGACGTTGTCACGTTCAACTATCGTCAGTAAACCGACTTTACAGAAAACCAATTTTTTTAATTTTTTTTGAAAGCCGCGAATATTTTATTCAGCCTTGTGTTAATCATACAATTTGAAACATTCACACTCTATCTTTTTCCCACCATTAGAAAGAGAGAGACAAAGACAAGCCCTTTCGAAGTTCCAATTTTGAATTCCACCTCAAAAACAAACACGTTCGGAATCTCGTACCTACCTAGTAGGTACGAGGTTCCGAACGTGTCCGAACTAAAGAAATTTTGCAAAAAAATAATTGTCTTTTAATGTAATTTATTGAATGTTTAACTTATTGCTGTATTTAAACGAAAATAAGTATTTACTGCAAATAAAACTGATATTTAACCTGTAAATATTTATTTCTAGTTTCAATAATGTTACGTAATATATTTTATCTCCTAAAGTGTTCTCGCTGCTGAAGTGAAAAATTATGTGTGTTACACGAGAGCAAAGTTTTTTGCATCTCGTGCCTTTAAATCCCTCGCCACACTCAGGATTCAACTTTAGAATCACTCGCTACGCTCGTGATTCAATCTTTGAATCCTTCGCTTGCTCAGGATTCAAAATCAGCACTCGCAGCAAAAAACGACTTTGCTCTCTTGTTGCACAAATAACTATTGATAACACAAGTTATATAACTACTTACTTAGGTACTAGTCTAACTTTAATCGCATTTTATTCTTCGAACAGTATATTCTTCGCCTTGACCTGTTCAGAAATAATAATAAGGCATGACAATTTAATACGTTAATATCTAATGAAGATCGAAGTCACTTATGATAAAAAAGATAATTTATTATTAAAAGTAGGATTCTTGTTGTATAAAAATTTATTAGATACAGGTACTACTCTTTGCGATAAAACTTTAAAATTTAATAGCTTTGATAGAGCGTAATTAGTCACATATCATAGGCATTTCTTTGTTTTAAAGATGACTTCTTTCAATGAATACAATAAAATGTTAATGAGGCGTTAGCAACCGGCAGCGGACAATTACGCAAAACATTAGAAAAGGTTAAATAAAAAAAAACGTAATTATAATTGCAAAAGCCACTTAACTAAGCGTAAAGTATCCGCTCGAAATTATAATTATACAATAAACCTTGTTTTAGGTACTCACATCGTTTTTTAAATCTAAGCAGACATTAAAATGAAACATTTTACTCGCGTTAGTTTTACATGATATTTTATTATCAGATGTTTCGTTATCAATTATACCTGTAACTACCGACTCTGCATATTTTTGCCTCAGACGGCATTTTCAGCGTCACCGGACTTGTTTTGGGGGTGGTGAAAAACGTAAAGGGTTCCGCATAAAGAACCGTCGGAGGTTTTCTAGTGCGTGTCCCCGTTCCCTACTAGATTCTCCTAGGGGTTCGGATCGGATTGTTTAGATCCTGCATATGTACCATATTAAAAATGTTATAAAATAAACACGAGTATATTCGTATAAAGTGTTTCATTACAAAGTTCATTATTTATCAGCATTCAGCACAAGAGAATTTAATTTCCAATCGTCGGCTACCGATGAGGCTAATACCGCGCTCTATATAAATTACTAAACTTCAATAGCGGGTACCTCGTGCCGTTTCCGCTCAGTGGCCGTGTGCCTTACACTAATTGCAGGTTTCCAATAGCGTAGGCGGGCAAGTACAATCGGCTTGTACGTAGCTTCCTGTCTTTGCACCCATGTGACTCATGGCATGCCGCCGTGGTGTCGGGTGACGGCGCTTTGTAGCCAGCCTGGCACCCGGATTGCAATCGTGGGTAAATCGTCTGTGTATGGTCAGCAACGAAGCCGCTGAACTCTTTAGTGCCATTTTCTTATACTTTTATATAACACTACAGTTGATAAGCGCTTAATTGTAACGTTATTTTGTTGATTCGACTACTTTATTTTAAGTACTTTAATTTAATTTAAGTTCAACATTCTAATTGAGTTTACGCAACTCGATTAGAAATCGTTTACCGCCAGTAACCCACCGCCAGCATTAATTTGCCTTAGATAAATAAATCTATTATTTTCTATATTTACCTCTACTTAATTGGAATTCGTCTGTACCGTCAGCAACCAGTCGTTTAACACATTTGTGTAAGGTTTTATTAATTCAGATAAAACTAAATCAATATTTTAATTATTATTTTCTTGCAGCGATCATGTTGGCGGTTAAATACAAAAAAAAGAAATAGTTGTCTCTAGTTTGATTTTTACACTGGCAACACTGGTGGCGTGAGCGGTGGGGTGACTCGGCGGAGCGTGGCACTTTGGTTCGAGAGTTGAACAGTCTTGCTGCTAAAATAAGTTTTGAGGAATAAGTTTTAATTAATATAATAAGTTTTGGTTGTTACAATAAGTTTGGAATATTCGAATAAGTTTTGGTTAAATGAATAAGTTTTGAAAGTGAACCTGGTTATTTCTGAGATATCTTACATTTGTTAGTGCCATGGTGAATATTGCGAATTTATTTTCATACTTGATCACATTACCGTGATCGAATGTCAAATTAAACTTGCACTAGGAACCCTAGTTTTAAAACATTATCTGGGAGTGATTGAGCACTTGTTAAGGGTGCGCCGACCAAAAAATGCAGTCACGGTTAAGTTGATATAATTGAAAATACTATCGTATTAAATAAACAAAATATATATTTAGTATCAAAGGGAACGTCTTTACAATAATTAGTCCGATCCATAAATTCATAACACACTATAGTTTTTTCTATAATATCATTTAAAGTTGGGCAAAAAACATGAAAACGAGTGGCGGCGTTTAGTTGATATCTTATAGTTTATCTAAATTATTGTACTACCTCTGATTTGTCTAAACAATCACTAATGGTCTAAACTACAAGTCGTCCGTCTCACATTTTCGATTTATCGAGCGGTTTTTTTAATTATTATTTTTCAAATTAACATGTTAACTTCTCCATACAAAATTAGTATGGCCGCGCGGCATCAAAATAAATATGGACCAAGATATTTTAAATAAAATATATGACACTTGTCACTTACGGACGGCGCACCCTTACTTCGACAAAGTATTATCTGGCATTCGTTGCTGAATATACCAACTCTTGTTTGGTTACTATTCGTAGCGGCGACTGTCATATCACAGCTACAACATTAATATAACATTTAAGAAGATAATTCAATGATACCCATCGTATGTACCACACTAGCTGATACAAATGAATTCCTTCAACTTAAAAAGCTATGAAAAAAGTGAGTTCTATCGAAAAAAAACCACTATTCTCATGAAACTTGATCTTTGACCGTCACAAAGAGTATAAAAAGCTTCAATGTAGCGAGCATAATCGCGGATTTGCCTCTATGGAAACGGACGCTGGGTTATCTGATCGGAACTTCGCTTAAATTCATACTGTTCTGTAAAGGAGTGAATATTCGAGCCGTATCCCATTGTGTTGGTGTAACGAGATCTCCGAAGTACCTGTCTTCGCACAAAGCGGGCGCACAGGTTCGCAAACGATGCTCTCTTGTCAAACAGACTAACAAAAACTCCATACAATTGTGTAACAGTAGCGAGGTGATATTTTTTTAGTTACCTACTACAATTTTAACTTTTAAGATTTAGAAGGTATGTTCACACGTAATTTTTTAAGCGTTTCAAGTCAAGGAGCTATTATGAAATGAAATGTTATAGACAGGTAGGATAGTAAGTATCACCAGTGTTCAACAGGAACCAGTCATCGACGTTCTTATCCTTTAATCATTATAAATAAGGATCAGCAACTTATTTTAGTCTTGCCGATTGAATACAGGGTGCCTAGTGCGAATTCGACATTCGATCACGTTAACGAAATCGAGAATTTGTATGGAACATTTTTAACTCTTCTCGTATGTCGCCAGGAGGCGCTGCTTCAATGCCATACTAATTTTCGTTTTCGTAAACGTAATTGAATGAATACGGATAGTTAACAAAACTCACACTATACTATAGCCACATTCTATAAAGAATATTTACCAACAAAGCGTTGCCAAGCAACCAGTGACAGGAATGTATCGACAACCTTTTCCAGTTGGTCAACAGGAAAGATTTATTTATATTAAATATTGCATGAAAAATTTAAAAACCAAAAACCATAATCTAATCATAGCTTAATTTTAACCTATGTGAATGAATAAATTAGCTTCCTTGAAATAATTAAAAAAACTGCACTTAAAGATTCAATGATTTATTTATTACATAAATTAATCAACTGCTGTAACAATCCAATTTTCTTTAACGTCAATTCAATTTGTTCATAAATGTTTGTTTTGCATTGCAAATGCACTGTTTACGCTGCAGATTTCAGAGGTAGTTAACATAATCGACCCCATGTGGATACTAGTGTCATCTTTATTTGGAATGCTAGTTTATAATAACGGAATGGTTTAGAATACCTCAATTTTGATATTTGTTTGATTTTGTTTTAGGGTTAACAAGTGAAAATAGTTAACATTTTTTACGTTCTTCGTATTATCACGTTTTTACCGACGTTAAGTGACTGATTTAAGTGAGATGTATAGTGAGAATAATAAGTCTTACAATAACTTTTATGTAAAATGCACTAATCAAGTAATATTACGAAAAACACAAAAACATTTTTGCCCAGATTTGTGATGACCCTAATTTGGTTTGTTTACATTTATTCTTTATCGAGTTTGACTAGAGTATACATACAGGTTAATTTTTTTATCACCGTTAAAATCTTCTGAGACGACTCCGGTGATACAAACGAACAACTCTTACAATAGTATGTATGTATATATATAAATAAAATTCAGCTGTTCCATACAAAACACCAATATTCATTCGACCAAAATGTATGGACCAGCTGAATTTTATTTTCGAGTTAGGGAGTTGGTCCAATAATTGTTGGTTTGTATCCTTAGACCATATGGTCTAAGTTTGTATCACGGGAGTCATCTTAGAAGGTTTGGACGGTGATAAAAAAGTCAACCGGTATAGGTTAGGCACCCAGACGGGTAGTTCCCATTTGTTCTATAGAACTGACGTCACCGGGACAAAAAACGAAAAAACATTCTCAATTAGGTATTCCATAGAACATTTAGTATCTATTTTTCTCAAATGTTCTATAGAACATGATAACAAGACTCCTTGATGATTATCAAACTGGCCACTTGAATTAATTACCTACTTCAACGTGTTTATGCACAGAACTGTCTTTATGACTAGACTAGCTGTGCCCTGCGGTTTCACCCGCGTTAATTAGCGACTGTTCCACACCTATTAGTCATAGCGTGATGTAATATAACCTATAGCCTTCCTCAATAAATGGACTATTCAACACAAAAATAATTTTTCAATTCGAACCAGTAGTTCCTGAGATTAGCGCGTTCAAACAAACAAACAAACAAACAAACAAACAAACAAACTCTTCAGCTTTATAATATTAGTATAGATTGTATTTGGCACACAAATAACCATTGTTATGTACGTTACGTGGGTTCGTAACAATGCCTCTGTATGAGGAAACCTTAAAAACGAAAATGGTTAAACTCAAATAAGAGTCTCAGCCCGGGTAAGGGTTAATTATTTCTTATAACATGACGTTCACAAATTGACAAAAATAAGTGACAAACATTGTATGGAACTGTTTTGGAAAAATTTATTCCCAATTTATATTAATGAGTAAACCTGGATGGAAAGGCAAGTATGTAGTTCTATGGAGAAAAATAAGAGAAAATTGCCTTTGTTTGTCCCATTGACGTCAGTTCTATAGAACAAATGGGAACTACCGACCCAGACCACCTACTTTCTAGTAGTTCATCCCGTAAAATTTCTATGAAAATCTATGTTATTTATTGGCGATAAAAATTGTGTAGAACACTCGGCATATAATGTCGAACACTGATGCCACAACCCCTCCCTTTATTCTTTCGAGGGGATAATATGTAGTTGCTATATTTACCTACATTTAGAAGAAGAAAAATACACAACATTTACTTATAGGTACACACATACACCAAGGTGGACTGACGATCTAGTGAAGGTCGTGGGAAGCCGCTAGATGCGAGCAGCACAAAACCGGTCGTTGTGGAGATCCTTGGGGAAGGCCTTTGTCCAGCAGTGGACGTCTTTTGGCTGAGATGATAATGATGATGATGATACACACATTTACCTATTTATAGGCGCAATGTAAGTGGACCCGTGGACCGTGTATCTACTGGGGCTGCACGATGAGTGCGAGTTTTACTAACCATAAGATCAAGTTAACGAAAACGATGCTTCGATAACTAGTTGACTCTTGGTGAGGTGCGCTTCCAGCTTCGGCTTTATCATCACTTAACATCAGAAAGACAAGTGCTGACCCTATGAACTGAGCAATGTCTTAGTTTGTCTGTCTGTTTGATTACCTCAATAAATAAAATAAATATTATAGTTACAGTTGAAGCTAATAGATTATTCTCGCTCTTGAAACGTATTATTTATCTCTTAGTAAAAAACTGGTTACAAAATAAACTAACACTGAACAAATACAAGTTACTACCTACGGTTTAACACAATCAAAAACGTTTTATTCATCCTCGAACAGATAGTGCAACATTGAAAATTTAACGACATCACACGAAAGCGCATTCACATTGGTCCTTCGACCAGCAATAAAAACGGGAGGTAGGTAGGTACCTAAGCGTTTCTGCGGACGGCCGGCACCCCGCGGCGCCGCGGCGGCCCACAAACGCTTCGCTCTTGCTTGTGCCTTTGCGCAGTGACAGCCGAAATTGCTCCTCGTCAGTCGAAACGCCGAATGAAGTCGCCGACGCAGTTTGTTTTACTCGACAAGCGGCCGAACATGCTTAATGAATGACACCGTCTTCATGTAAGGACATTGCAATTTTTTGCGCTCGTCTTTTGTTAGAATTAGCTTTATACTCTTAGCTTAAGATAAACCTATTCCTTATTTAATTAGGTACGATTATTTTTTTCAGAGTAGGTCATATTTTTTTGTGGCCAGTGTTTTTTGTCCACAAAGTGTTCGTTAGTATTAAGAATATTGATATATTGGTAGCGCGTGGTGTACTAAAAGAGCATTACCTCTTTTATACTAAGCGGTAGAATTTTATATTTACAAGTTTTAAATAAATAATAATAGGTATATGTAATAATACATAGGACATGTTCTTAACATATCCCGCTCTAAGGACCATGTATAATCTGTTTTGGGACAAGCACGATCTTCTATCGAAATTTATATACATACCTACCGGTGTTTCAAAATACCCCGTAAAAGATATAATAAATTATCAAAACCAAAAATATTGGCAACCCTAGTAAGCTGTTATGTCAGGGAACCGGAGTTAGCATAGATTATTTAACAGAGAGGCCTACCCTCAGAATAATAACTATAGCTTTAGTTATTGTTCTGAGGGCCTACCTACCAATTTTAATAATTGTCAACTGGTTTTTCTGTTTTCATCCACAAAGGTTATGCTTAAGTACTGGCTTCAAAAACGTCAAGACGGAAAAAAGGTTATGTTGTCAATTTCAAATCTTCTTATCGAATTTCTACAATTATTTCGTGTTTTTTTTCCATTTTTTTTTCAAAATGACGATGTTTTCTAACTCAGAATATTACGATATGATGTTATGCGTAGGCCATAAAGATAGCAATTTAAATCGTGCTCGCGAACTGTACCTATCAGCAATGATTTATCAATGGAGGACCACCCGCTGAACAGCGACGGCTACCTTCGTACCAGTGTTTTCTCAACATGTCAAGACGCCTACATTCCATAGCCCCTTTCATCGGTCTACTGGAAGTGGACGTTCAAGCACATTCGATGCCAGGCAGGCTGAATTAGTGTTAGAGCATTTTTAAGAAGAGCCAACCACGAGTACGAGACGAGCCGGAACATGATTCGGTTTGAACCATGTTGCAGTTTGGCGATTCTTCGTGACGACAACCTTCACCTCTATCACTATCGCCGTACACAGGAGCTGATACCCTCCGATCATGCACCCAGGAGGAACTTCTGCGAGTGGTACCTCAGACAGTTAGAGAACCCTAATTTCGTAAACTATGTTATTTGGACGGATGAGGCAACATTCACGAGGTCAGGACTTTAAAATGTGCATAACGATCACGTTTGGGCTCACGAGAATCCACACGCTTCACGGCAGGGCAGATTTCAACACCAGTGGCGGCTGGATGTGTGGGCTGGCATTTATGACGGGCATGTCATTGGTACCGTCATTTTGCCATCACGTCTGAACGGTGGCAACTACCTAACGTTTTTACAAACGGAATTCGAAGAGACGATTGACGACTTTCCTGTAACCATGGAGCTCCGATTCATTTTGCTCGCGACGTGCGAGAGTATCTCAACGTTCGCTTTCCGCGAAGATGCATTGGCCGCGGGGGACCGGTGCTTTGGCCCGCTCGTACTCCGGACCTCACACCCTAGGACTTCTTCTTATGGGGTTATGTTAAGAACAGTCTATTTCTCCGATTGCCCAACGATTTTCGTGATGAAGCAGCGTGTAAGATCGGTGTTCGCGTCAATAACATCGACGATGGTGCGAAATGCCACACGCCAGATCCCGACGAGCGAGGTTGTGCATTGAGCAAGGCGGAGCCGTTCCTGTAAATTTGACGTTCATTACGAAAAAGTAAGTGTTGTTAGGTTAGGTCTTTTAAAATCTTCCAAAACTCGACTTGCAATATCTATCTAATCGAATTCTGTTCATTTTGTTAGTATGTGTCTGTATCGTTTCACATTTTTAGGTAAAAATGTACATTCTGCGTAGTTTACTCTTTAATTTTACTGAAATAGGGTTTGCACATCAATGAAAAAAATAATGGTTTTATTTTTTGGCGGTAAGTCATACAGTGATAGTGCGGTTCTCAAATATTGTAAATGGACTTGTTTGTCACCATTTAACGGCTTTACGGGTATTTTTGTAACATCCTGTATGCAACTAAGGTGTAGTGCATTTTGCATTAATGATGACATAAAACAAATTTATAGGAAGCATAAGATTTTGTTTTTTATAGATAGCTCGGCAAATGACTCCATCCCACCTGATGTTAAGTGGAAATGGAGTCCAGACGCGATATCTTATTTATATACTCTTACATAGCTTTCATCTCAGTCTCTCTCTATCTCTGGGAATGAGTCCGGTGGTTTTAACCACTAGACCACAGAGGCGGATATCTGTAGAATAAGCGTCAACACCTTAACGGGCACAGCGTGTTCAAATGATCCGTTCCTATTTAATCTTATTCCAAGTTCACAGGGTTCAATATTTGGAGGCATTATATGTGCCATTGTCTTACTCTTTTATAGGATTTATGCAAATAATACAAAAGCTCTAAGGCTCGAAAAATTTTATTACAACACACGTCACAATACATACATTTTGTACAACCATTTCACATCATACTCGTTAATAGATAAGTAATGGTTCAAGTTGAGGAATGTTTTATCTCGTTATAAGTAGATAGCGAAGAACAGATTTCAGTTACTTATGACCAACTAAGTAGTGACAATATGTAGGTACCTACATCATTTATAAGATAATAAAATATAGCCTGAAAAAAATCAGTTAACAGTTTCAATAAGCATTGCTATAGTATTTGATAACAAGCCTTCTTTTTATTGAAACAAATAATTTAAAAAAATGAAATGATAAAATAAATTGAATAATGCAGAGGTAACTAATATTACTTATAAAAAAGGCAATCAGCTTGGCACTATTTGCATAAACATCATCAACATTGACATTTAGGGCCATACTAATAAACAGACTACTTATAAACTGATAATACATATCGTCGCTTAAGTTCTAACACCGCGGAAGTCAAAAATGACAACTTTTCAGGAGAGCAAAAATATCGTGCGTTTTTATATATCGCCATCATAATAATTATGTTTTTGTTTTCAAAATAAAACGCTTCCATTGGTTAAAATCCCTGTTTCTGATTGGTCTAGAGGTGCGTCTTTCTATTCTCTATCGAATGACATGCAAAAGTCAAAATGACAAATTTTGGACTTCCGCGGTGTAAGAACTTAGGCGACGATATCCCGTGTCTGGTTCCTGTCATTTTAATTAACAGTAAAAGAAACAAAACATGGAATAACTATTCAAAGCGTATACCCTGTTTATTTGTAGCTTAGTAACTTTAGATATCATCAATAAGTTCAACGGTGTTCAATGAAATCTGTTTAATAAAAAGCATCTATCAGTAGTAAGGGTGGGTATCATAACTTGATTTGAGTGTTCACTCAACATCTGGTTCTTAAAATAAATTTATACACTAGATTGAAACCCAACTTACACTTATGACAAAATTATTTTGAAGCAAAGTTGGAAGAGTAGGATGTTTATTGGAATCTTTGAATTAATAAGAAATCAGAAGAGAAAATTAAAATTTTGGATGTTTATTATACAACCACGATATACGCCTAACAGTAAATACGATAGTATGTACTATATAATTATATTAAATTTGTATAAAATGTAATCGGTATTAAGTATAAGTAAATAATATATTTTATGTAATGTGTTTACGCGTAAACTAGCGACATTGTAAGGAATCTTTTGTACACATAATTTAACAGTCAAAGGCATCCCTCGTACCGAGTCGTACCTGATATCGAGACCTTGTAGTTTCAGTAAACTACTGTTTGGTTATTTACCAAAAATATGGTCAGATAACAATAAAGTAGTAAAAACAAAATATTATATCAGGGAGTAGTTAAAAGGAGAAAGCCCTATTACCTATGCACCACATAAACGTCTTTTTTATTTTTTTAATACTTTTACTTTTTTCTTAATTTCTCAATTGTCTGCTTAAGCTGTTTTGTAATTTACCCCATTTGAAGAGCAACTGCCTGCTGACATACAGGCTTTTAGCCTAGTTTTAGAGGCAGGACAAAGTTTACCTGTAATCATGCTTTTGTGGATAATAAAGATTAAAAGAAAAAAAACTACCATTTACAATAAATCTTCGCGTACTTCTTTAAATATAATTTTTTTATGGTCAATTCGTATGATGGAGGTCATATTAGAATTTCTAATCTCCTTTTTATAATTAATTACAGTAAATATACCTAAGTATTTTTCTTTTTTTGTTTAATGTACGTTGTAGGTACAAGTTATTTTTGTACTAAGTGCATACTTTACTGTAATTAATAAAAAAAGCGTTCCGTTGCCAGTGGTGAATGATACATAATAATATAGGTGACTAAAAAATAATTATGCTTGATTTAGTTCATAGCTGTGGTGGTGATTGCTTGTTTTAAGTCCGCCTAGAATCCATTTAATTGGATAAACTTATGTTGTAATGTTTGCCATAATAATTATGCTATACTATGCATGAGTTTACATCAAGAAATGTAACATTATCAACCTACGTTGCCGTGATAAGATCAGCTAGCAAAAGAAAATCAAAGATCATGGGTACCATCATACTATACCCCGCAAAACAAATAAAGAAAAATAATAAACCATACAAGGTTACTTTTGATCACAAAATTAGGTGTAAAATAGGGACGTAAACATCGCTAGTTCATGCCGGAACACACTGCATGTTATAATTTTAGGATGGATTCGACCAAACTTGAATTTATACGAGATTAACCATACCAAGAATATATCTATTCCATGATTTTATTCTCGAGTAAAGGAATGGTCATTTATCCACGCAATCCACATATTAGTTACTCTTGGAATTGTTATTCTTCATTATTAAATGAAATGGAAAAACAAATTTTCTGTACAGCTGGACATACTATAAATCAGTTAGTCGAACTATTTGAAATCTAAAAAGCGCGCGAGATAATCATAACCTCACAAAGTATGAAAGTAATTTGTTTGTATTCAATAACTGTCAAATTTCAGTCAATTAAACGTCAGGGCGACCGGTGCGTCGTCGAGCGATGTTTTCGAACGACCACAGATCATCGTCGTGCGAACGCACCGACACTTTTAGAACGGGTGTTGCATCGTCGAGCGTCATCGGACGACCTTTATTAACGCAGCCCTGACAACTCTATTTTGTCGTCTAGACTAGAGCATAACTGTAACTGTCAAAGTCGAATGTCAATGTCATGTGGTACGCGGGCGCCATGCGGACGCCATTAAAATACTCTCGGATTATCTCTGTTATTCCACGCTGGACGGTGGTATAGTGACTATTCCCGAATAGGCAAGCTACTCCGAGAATAATGCGTGGTAAAACGAAATTTCGATTTACTCTGGAATAACTGACCATTTAATCTAAGAATAAAAGTTACTTTCGCTTGGTCGAATCCACCCTTAATCACATAATAAATAATGTGCAACTCATGCATAATTTTCACTAAACGTGCAAACAAAAAAAAACAGGAAATTTATTTTTAATTCCTTTTATAGTCGTAATACTAACAGTAAAACTACGTACATTTTCATAAGTGAATAACTATCATAATAAAATCAATGTGTTGATTATTATTAGCAAAATTAAACTAACGAACTTCATAAGTATTTATGCATAAAATACTCTTGAGAATTATCAACATCAGGGCAAAACAGCCACGCAATAAACAAGTCAGTTAGCCTTATTGCTATATTATATTGCTTCTATTCATATTATATTGCAGTTCATACAAAATGTATGACAATGATTCAGGATTCATGCAATGCAATGATTCAGGATTCATGCAATGCAATGTGTCGCACGACTTGTTGCCCCGCCCACCCATATGTATGTGCGCGAGTCTTAAAATAACAATAAAATAAATAGCGGCAATATTATCATTACATTTGACCAAAGAATAGTAAAACTTAAATCAATTATATTATAAATGCACATAATTTAATATTAAGGTGTGTGGCTACGAACTCCTGTTTACGATCGTAAAAGTTAAGCTTAAGCATCAAGGGACCGGCCTGGATGGGTAAACCAATACAGATGGTTTAAAAAGGATAATTATAACATTCCGAAAAACGAACGATGGAAACGACTCATTTACATAAAAAAAACTTTTAATAAATTTAAATTGAAATTGATTTTTTTTTTTAATAATTGAGTTGATTGACTATAGGACCAAGACGATAGAAAACGCAAAGTTTTGCGTAGATGGAGCCACTAGCGCACGCCGTAAACAGAAAAAGAGACGCAATTAATAATAAACTTACCGTATCTTAACAAATTATGCTGATAAATCTTTAAAATTGTGTTACTAATCTAATAGAAAATCACATGAAAACTTTGACAAGGTTTTAAGTGTTTCGATATTGAGAAATATTCAAGTGTTTTATATTAATTTATACTATTGTATCGTTTAGAATAATTGTCAAAGTACAACACAAAAAGATTTATTTTTCAAAATATTCTTAATGTTACATACATAGGTACATACATTATCGTGAATTACAAATATATTTGTATTTAACTCAAAATCCATTTAAATAGGTAATAATTTCCTTAGTTAGCAAACTATATACGGAATATTCATAAATATAATGGATTATGGGCAATCTACTAAACACGAAGACACTTAATATTTGACAATAAAACTTTTTAAACATTAACTAAGGTCTAGTAACAAAACTCACAACTCATAAGCATTTTATATGATACTCTTCGAGAATGTTGAAATAAATTGTTTAAAAAATAGGGTTGGCACAGTGTTGGCACCAGTACCAAATTCGTACAATAAGTATTGTAAGTAACGTTTTTCTATAAAGTTTTAACGCTACCGGTTAACGTAATCCAGTCCGCGTAGGTAACCATGCCAACCTAACAGAGCGCTTCCGCGCGAACACCGCGCCGGCCGGGCCGGTCAATTTGACCGCGAACGATAGCGTAGTAATCCTACCAAATCAAAATCCTACCAATCCTACCAAAGCACACCGCGGGCAAAAAACCGCGCCGCCAGTGCCCGCCGCCGTCTACGTTACTGCATACAAACTGGTTTGTGATCCATGGCGGGCGCGGGCATCGACGGGCAGATGCGGTCTTTATTGCTTCGCGGTCAAAAAGACTACCCCGCCCCGCCGTCTGCAAAGCGCCTACGTTTACTGGTAAAAGGCCTCCTAGGTAACGTTACCAAGCACAACGTTACCTATGCTATTAACGTTATCTTCGTATGATGGAGGTGACGTAACATCATTTTTAACGTTATTCAAAGCCCCGGTTAGCACATCGACAGTTTATTGTAAGAGTTACTACAATGGCGACCAAATTATTTTATTTCTTACAATAGGAAAGCACTTTGCTTTCATCTCGACTGATGTAAGTGACGATAAGGGCGAAGGTAGAAGGGCACTTTACCCGGAGTTCTCATCTCTAAGCAGCTGGCTATATCATTCTCTGTCGGAACACAACAAGCCTAAGTAACAATGTTGGTCAGAAATTTAAATGAAACAACTTTTACGAATCTAGTCGCGTTTATTTTACACATTACTTTTTAATGTTTATCCTGACGTTTCGAACCCTTTGCAGGGTCCGTGGTCACAGGGAGACTGAGGTGTTGGTCGTCTCATAATTAATTAGTAGCTTGTATACCCTCATTTAAATTTAATCAGGTGCGTTCCGTTTTACGCAGAAAGAGCTTACAGTATCTTTAGGTCTGGCAGTATGGTGTTGGTGCTGGGATTTAATATTTTGTATGATGGGATCCCAGGCTGGTAGTAGATTCCAACCATCTTCTCTATTAAAATTAGGATGCTTTTTAATTTCCTAAATCATAAATTACCAAAATCTGCAAAGGGTTCGAAACGTCAGGACATAAAAAAACATAAAAAAGTAATGTGTAAAATAAACGCGAGTAGATCCGTAAAAGTTTTTCATTTAAATGTGTAGTGTTCGCGTAAACTTTAAAAAACAATATTGGTCAGAAATGTTTTTGTTGTTTATATTTTAATGCAAATTTTGTTGCGAACTAATTTCTACATTATTATTTTTTAACATTTGTTTTTGTAATGTTGATCAGGTTTATATAAAATAATGGGAACTAGCCAGGCGGACTTAGAACAAACCGTAGCACCTACCAGACCTCAACATACATCAACATGTACACCCGTTGGGAATCACACCCGAGACCAGTGGCTCCGAGACCGGTTTTCAAACCACTAGACCAGCTGTTAAAATGTAATAAGACGCATGGAAGAATAAAGAAAAAATGATTGAAACAAAAAAAATAACGATATCTACCTTTTATTATAATAATACTAGCTTTTGCAAGCGGCTTTACTCGTGTGAAGTGCGGTATGTCGCAAACGTTATAAAATATCGAATTATCCCGAGAACATCGCATAAGACGGGATCATACGTACACTCTAGGGCTCTCCAAGCGTATCTGTGCAAAGAAACATTACGATATAATGCTCCGCTTTTATGCAAAATAATGAAAAACATTTTTTAACATTATAATAATATTTATCAAACCCTAATTTCAATCAGAACATTTAGAACTAGTTTTGTATAGACAATGAAAAACTGGCCATCCGTCTATCTGTGACGACACAACAATGCTGTAACATTGTAGCTATGGCGACAGACTATGCGATAGTAATAGCTACCCAGGCGGACTTAAAACAACATTTACCATCAATCAAACGGAACACAATCTTTACCCCTTATAGGATCCTGACCGGCTCCTAATGGGATCCTAGCCAGAAAGGTTATTGAAATCTATACAGTACTGTCACGAACATAAATAAATTACTATGAACAAATGGACAACAATATCTGCACCAGACAAGTGTACTACAATTTCTATCTGCACGCTTGCACCTGAATTATATGATATTACAAATTAAATAAAAAAATATGTTATGTAAAAATAAATTCCGCCTTTACATGCCGCCTATGCCATAGAATTACTTGTAGCGTCAAAATATGCGACGACTTGAAGTGAAAACATTTATGAGAACTTGCCTATATGGTAATACATCGATGGTGGAAAGGAAAAACAACTGAAACGCCATTTTGTTCGAAAACGAGTTTTATACACAGTGCAATAGGATTGTTTTTTCTCTATCGATATAGGAAACAATCAATACTATATTCATTGCGAAACATTAAAACAAAACATAAATAAATAAAAATGTTATATCTTTAACTTGGAGCAGTGGCCAAGACTCAGTTTGGATCGCTGAGCCGTCGGATTAAGTATGTAAGTAAGTATAACTTATACTTAATTTTTCAAACTTAGAACAGCTCTGCTGAATAGTTGGTAAAATGGCGTATTAATTGTATTTCCTTTCCACTATCGATACTTATGCTCGTGACTGTACTTTTACATACTAAACAAACACTTGTGGAGCCACTAGTGGTTTAGATATTTTCTTATTGTTTAACTCAAAATTTTTAATAATATCGCTTTATTGACACTTTTGTTGTTAATAATACATTATTTGCATTCTTATTTACAGAGTTGAAAATTCCAAAAAAATATGAATCACCAGGTAGAGGGGGCGTTAACTAATTAAGGACCAACGGTACCGTGATATCAACTATGTGGATTGATTGTTCGAACATTCCTTTAGCACATAATACATTGGTTATTTTAAATAATTCACACAGTAAAGCTATAAGAAATTAGAGGTATCAGAAATGAGGAAATTAAAATTAAAAAAAAGAATTTAGAAAATCGGTCCACAATTGACAGAGAAATCGATGAACATACATAAAAAAATACACATACAGTGGAACATAGAACCTCCTCCTTTTTTGACGTCGGTTAAAGATAAAGTATTGAAGGCACTCCCTTAAAAATAAGAAATAATATAATTCGGGCAAAAAAGTAGCTTAAGTAAAAATAGCTAAAGTAGACTTTCCATGCTGAAACTTCTTTCATCTCTTTCCATCGATCCGTTACTTAGTTTTGACGTGAATGGAAGAATAAACGAACATACAAACAAACAAACACACACTCGCATTTTAAATATTAGTTAAGATCCATACGATTTCGTCTGTCACAGACATACAAGAAAAAAAAAATATTGAAACTTTTGGAAATGTAGTAATAAGGTTGGCTTTCCACCAGAGATGTGCGAGGTTGCAAACTTGCCTAGAGCGTTGTAAAATTAGCTACCCCGCAGATTTTTTTTTAAAGTCTGCCGATGACCTCATTCGGCCTTTTCAGCGTCACCGGATTTTTTTTGGGACTGCAAGAAACTTAAAGGGTTCCTCAAGCAGTGTGAGTCACCATCAGTGTTTCTAGAGAGAATGGCATCACGCTAGCGTGACTTCTTTCCCTACTAGATTCTCCGAGGGGTTCGAAACGGATCGAGTACCTCGCACAGCCCTAGTAGAAACGCAGCCTAAGAACACGAGATAAAACCATTTAACAAAGAACCACTTGAGGTGCGACTTTTTAACACTAAATTGCATGGCCTAGACGCTACAACCTTATAACTCGTCCCGCAGCAGCGTGTATCTGTTCTTGGAGGGCGCTAGTTTCTTGAACGTAGACTCTGGGGGAGTGGTGACCTTCACATCGTTGAGTGCTTGAGATGCCGGGTCAGGGCCGTAGTGAAATTCCCTGAAATAATAATTACAACCGTTAACCACCTTCACTTATTATGAGGTCAGCTATGTCAATTTTCTATTAAAGATCGTATGCCGCAGCGGTTTATATTAGAAAACTATACTTTGCATAAAGTTTTAACTGCAATGAAAAATAGTTATCACCTATCTTTCTTATCTTAGAGCGTTTCAGTTTTCTTAATTGTTCAGGTTCGCGCTCATTACGGTCATCAGAAAACTTAAGCCTTAAAACCTCACAACTGCAGATTCCTCATGTCGATATAACTTTTTTGAGGTGGACTTTTCAGATTTGCTGTCATACAATAAAATGATAAGATATCTATGGCCCTTCGATTAATATAAATTTTAGTGCTACAAAGGGTGGGGACATTTTGAGTATTGTTCTTTTGAACGGTAGACTTTGAACTCTGTCTGAGGCATATGGTTGAGCATTTATTGAAGAAATTTACCAGTATTGGATAGTCTGATATGCAGGCGTCTGTACAAGTATATAGCCCTTAATAAATAACAGATTAAAACTAATTAATTCATCGTACGTAAAATATTGTAAGAATTCATTCCTGCCTGCAACTTTCTTTTATTAAAAGGTTGCAAAACTTTAAAAAATAAAAAACTTACGAAAATGACTGTTTATGATCACACTACTAACTTAATGATGAATATCAAACTTATTTAAATTTGTATCATGTAACGTTCATCCTTCGCAATAATCAAACTAGTTGATGAGTTTTCTGGCAGATTGTAAGCACGTTGGTAGCTCGTTGTTACGTGTTTAATCAACATTTCAAAACTAGATAACGACCGTGCTTAACTTTTTTTAATTGTTGGAAAACTTCTTGACGGGAAAGTGAAGAGTCATGTCCAGCGATCGGAATAGGTAGGGCTAATTCACCTAAAGTTTGAAGAACGGACAAAAATAATAGAGACTTCCTTATGACAATTTTTTTTTTTCGAAACAACTGTCAGGGTTACCGGACATCGCATAAGAACATTAAAAAATTATATTATTAATACAGTAATTGATTTTATTATTTATTTTGTATCCTGGAATGACCGAAAATTAATTAGTAGACGCGTTTTTTATTGTTTTCAAAAATGAACGACAATCTCGCTTTTATAGATTACTGATAAACGAACGGCATTGTTCCACTTCCGAGAAATTCGAGACTGCCCAAGGCTTGCGAGACATGAGCGAGACAAGAATAGATTTAGACACGCGCCGCGACTAGTTGTGTAAGTGTGACAGAGATGAATGCACGTTTGTCTGGTATCTCTGTAGCACAACCCACGCAGGAGCAGCGGAGCGAACCTAGATGAAAAAGTTCCTGATAGTGAATATTGTGTCGATTCAGATTAGGGGACAACTTTCAACATCAACGGAAAAAAATATTCTTACTTTATGTATAGGTACTTAGAGTGGTGAGTTTCTAAGTAATTGAGTTTGATTTCTGTTTACGTTTTGTTTATCGCATTTACAATAATTGTATAAAATGAACAAATGGTGTGAAATCTATAAAAATTATAAACTTGTTTTCTTTACCTTTTCCTCGTTAATTATTTTATATTTATTAAAGCTGGCCGCTTCTCGTAGGAGGGAAGCTCTTATAAGTATATATTGTAATAAGCTATTGGTATCTATGAATAAATAAATTAAATAAATAAACTCACCTATGCAATTTGCCGGAGTACAAATCCTGCAGGAACTCGTGGAGCCGGCCCGGCTTCTCGATCTCCTTGTAGTCAGGGAACAAGTACATGTGCCGGAACGAGTCGATCGCGATCAGCGGCAGGTCCGACACCGATTTGCCGAGGTGGTGTAGCGGGTGCTCGAAGCGCATGCCGTCCGCAGTCAGGAAGTTTATATTCTCTGTATGTGAAAAGGAACGAAATTAATTAGGCTGAACTGTTAGCCTGGTGCCGGAAAATATCACTCTATACCCTAGGTGCCTTACAAGTAAACAAAGAATAAGCTTCCAATAGTTATTCCGTGTTTTGTCTCTTTTACTCCAATTTGAAATGACGTTTACATGACAGGAACAAAACACGGAATAATTTCAGAGCTTATTCTTTGTTTATTTCTAAGGCACTTATTAAGGGCAACGCAGATTGGGACGGCATGGCAAAGGATTTAAATTTTTACCAATGGACATTCAAACATATCGAAATTTAAATAAGATATAAATTCCCATGCAGAGCGCGGGCTCCCGATGCGGGATGCCGCGGCATGCCGTGGCGTACTGCGGTAGGCAAAAGCATGCTGAAGAATGCCGGCGCATGCCGTGACGTGTCGAAGGTAGTGTTGAAAAGAACTCGAGTCTTTTAATCTTAATTCGATAAACTCGGCTCAATTTTACAAGACTCAGTGAACTAACTAAACTCCGAATCTTGAGTCGAACAGGTTTTAACTCAGCAGAGAAGCAGGCTGCAAGCCAAGTGAGTAAATAAAATTTTGTTTTTGCAAGGTCTGGACAAAAAGTACTGGATTTATAAATAAAGTTAGAAAAAATACTGAGATTTATAAATAAATAAATTTGATTTGTTTCTCCAGCCTAGCTGTTTTAATCCATATTAACCTGATCCCTATCTAATATTTATTATTAAGGATAGACTAGTCACATTAGTAATTTGTTTGTTACTTACGATATATCGAAAATATTGATATATTTTTTACATAAACATCCCTAAAGTTGCCGAGGCATACGATACGACGCCGAGAGATGCCGTGGCATGCCGGGGCATGCCACGGCATCTTTCGGCGGCAAAATACTTTGCCATGCCGTCCCGGTCTGCGTAGGCTTTAGCTTCACAGGCCTCTTTTACGGCGTCATTAATAATCAGCTTGGAATAGATATTGCGTGTTTTATCCAAATTCAATTTCAAATTACAGCGAAAGAGAGGGTATGTCTCCGTATGTAATATTTTTCTGTTTTTTTATTTATTTGCAAGAATACAAGTTACAAAAATGCAGTGCATTCTACCAGTTTGTTATTGTACAAAAGTTTTAAATTTTCAATAAATCTAATTTCTGACTAAAATTATCAGCTTATAAAATTTAAATCCTACTTTCAAATTGCTAGGCACATTGTTAGTTATTATTGGATTTTATCTTCATATTATATGGATATTTATAGATTTTATCCTACATTTCAGGGTCTGTGATTACATGAGAGAAAATACTAAAAACATTTTATCCTAATCCAAATGAAAGTATTAAAGGAATAAAATGTTTCACACATGTCAAACTACAAGAAAGTAGATAATACCAAAGGCTATGTTTACTATAAAAACGATAGCAGTCCTGAAACATATGTCTTGTTCAAATGAATTCTTCAAGATGTTATTGACCTTCATTGTCGTAAATGAGGTACTCTAATATTCTCATAATGAATAATTTAACTAAATGAATGGCTTGTTTAAATAAACTTGAAATGAATAGCTCTAGCAGTACAGTCACAAGCACCAATATGTATACATTTTGACTCTTATTCCATTGTATTAAGGGGGTGCAGCGCGGACGCAAAACTGCGAGTTTCAAGTTTCTTTATGATAGCGAGCGAGTGGCGCGTGGCAGTGGTGTGACAACGGCGCACGACTACGAAAACGCACGCACACTAATATCTGCATGTAGGCTGGTGATTTAATTAGAGCAATGTTTACTTTCGTAAAACTATAGGCGTTTGGGTAAAAAAAAAAATATAAGTCTTAATATTTTCATATTCATATTTTTTAATTTAAAAATAAGACAGTGGCCTGCAGAATATCAATACAAACATTTTGATGTCGGATCATTGTTTATTTTTGTGCTATATTTACAAAGTTTCTGAAGAAATAAGTTTTTAGATATCATTAATTTTATGATTGTTTATGCAGTTTCTGGGTATTTGTTCCATATTCCAAGACTATTATGGCCTTGTGAAAGGATCAAGCTAACCTACACTAGTACTTTTAATGTATATGACCTATCCAGCGCCTAGCACCAGTAACTTAAAAACACGTAAATTTTCGAATTTCCGCGCGGCATCCCTTAAGAGTTACAACTGTTTACATATTTTTGCTTGTGACTGTACTACAATAAACTCGTCTAAACTATTTCGGAGTTAGGGATGAACTACACATTATAGATAATAGATGTGTGAACTTTGCTTTCGTACTCGTAAATAGGTTCTTTGACCTGGATCTACACTTCTCTATACTCTCTCTCTCACTCTCTCATGTCTAGACTATCTGTGTATAATAATGACGACAGTAATACAGGCCACCTATTTAGCTACAAATATAAGAATGGTAGCCACCCTTTTCTTTTTTTGACAGTGGAAAACTCATGGCCCGAGTACCACTGCGCCCAGGGAAGATGATGGTTTTGTGGGGTTATCCCCTCCAGCTCCCGCCTCCCTGCCCAAGCCCGAGGGTGTCGATAGGGATTCGGGTGGAGGAGTTCTATCTACCCCTTTCACGTGCCACCAGGGTGACTGGGTTCACAGGTTTGGCAATCACCAGTGTTCATTTTATCGGAAGAGTTTATGTACAAATCCTCACAAGTTTTGTACAGAAACTCTTCCCATAAAATAGTAATAAATGTTTCTTAACACATTGACACTTACGTTTTTCACCTTGCAATTCCTGACTAACTAGTTCTTTATATTTCTTTACACTTTCATTATCGGTGGGATGGTGGAATAGAATCAGGAACGGCAAACCTTCTTCGGTTAGCTCTTCAGCATTTTCAAAAGTGATCTCTCGCACAAGCGGAATGCACTTCTCCTGTACCCAACTATACACTTCATCGAAATTCGTCAATGAACCTTTGAATGTTTCGTCAGGTTCTGTTGATGTTTTCCTATCGGTCCTAAACACTACAATAGGTTGGCCTGAAAAAAGGAGAAGTTTAAATTAATAATGTTTGAATATATTCAATCCAAAATATTTGGTATATTGTATCTAAAACTATAAATTTCTGCCAATTTATTATCTTTACTTAGTAATCTTTAACATATACTGCAAAAGTTATTAATACTACTAGTACTCTGAAAATACTTTTTTTATATACTCATGAAAAATTACAATTCAAAGTATGTACTTTTTATTTATTTATTGCACATGTAGCAAATCTTCATTCAACAATGATTAGAAGAAACAATCACTTTTTTAATTACTCTACACAACTGCATGCCTGTGTTGAGTACCTTCAGAAGGTGTGCACCTGCACGTGTAGCTTATTCTGATAAAAATAACTCAGAATTCATAACAAAGAAATGATTAACCCTTTATGAGGCATATTTTGAACTTTATACAATTGAGATAAGGTCGAAAACCAATGAAAAATTTGAACATGCTGTGCCCATTAAAGTAACCCTTTTTTAGGTGATTCATAAAATTGTGTCAAGAAAACCTTAGGTAAATTTTATTTTAGATAAGAAGTAATGGTTCCTCTTTGACACAGTAATATGACTTATATTATTATTGGATTCCCAAATTTTGTGGATCTAATCTACTTTAATCAATATCAAAAAAATAAGCTATAGTAGACATATAAAATTGTAAAATGATAGGTAAATAGATAGATAATACTTTTATTGCAACACTATAAAATAAAAACATGAATAAGAAAAACTTTATAAAGTTACAATTTTGCAGTCTCATCGCTTTAAAGCGATTTCGTCCAGACAAACAGTTGGATGAAGCTACTAAAATGATTTTCATAAGAAGACAATTCCAAAAATTTATGAAAAATTATATTTATATTTATCTCGAATTAGTTTTTTATATTTTATAATTTATAACTATTTACCTGGGGGGTGCATTTGCTGTGAAGCATCACCGAAACCAGCATGAAATAGACATTCATCTTTAAGGCTAGCAGCCACTTTTCTCAAGACTTCATACTCAGGTTGATCTCGCCTATCCATGTAGCCTATGATGTGCCTCTTTTCTTCACTGAGATTATGCAATTCTTTCAATGATCCGAAAGTGACAACTGGATCAGCCAGTTGTTTCTTGATAAATTCAGCAAAAGCCTCTGCAGATCTTTGTCCTGTAAATTGATTCATTTCATAGTAACAAAATAAAATAAAATTTTATCAGCTAAAAAGTATTAACACAATTCTGTGTAATTGGCAGTTATGCCATATAATTATGCTAATACAATTCATCATCATCATCAGCTCATTTTATGCTCGTGTCCCAGCAGTGGGAACACCCACTGCTGGGACACGAGCCTTCCAATTACATTCTGCTATTTGTTTTTATTTGATGGAGAGCTTGGAGCTCTTAAAGCTCCTTGGCAAAAGACACAGTTCGGGCTATTGAATTATTGGCATAAGTGTGTGTAAAATTTACTAAATTATTAGTATGGTCATCTACACAGACTTATACAAATTGACATTACTTCAATTGCATCTTTTTAAATCTATTATGATCTTAAAGCAGTGACGGTCAAAAATACAGAGTTACAGTTTCATATAACCAGTACCCGCTTTACTTACAGGCATAAAGGCAGTGGACTAAGATGGGCCGATGATGACGATGATGATGATAAAGGCACATGCCTATGGGCTCCGTGTCATTTCCTTGGTCAGAGAAAAACTTTTTTATGCTTAGCCTAGAAGTTAGGGGCCCCACAACTCGCAGTGCACAAACATTCCAGCTTTGATAAGTTTTAGAGAATTTATTTTTTGTGTTTGTTGGAACTTAAATTGATTTTGCCATGTTTAAAAGAAACCAAGTCGGCATTTAATGAGTAAAAAATACTTATTCTTACCTCTATATTCCTTTTTAGCAGGTAAACCATTTCTAAAGAGTTTCAAAGTAGGATATTTAGTTATATGAAACCTTGTTGCTACAGCACCTTCTTTGTCACAGTCGACTTTGCCCATTACAACTTTGCCAGGATCATACCCCGCCTTGGCAACTTCATCTGATGCCTCATCAAATATTGGCATCAACATGTTACTGAACCTACACCATTCTGCATAGAAGTTTATGAACACAACCTCATTGGAAGCTGGAAAAGAAAACAGAATTTCGAAATAATTTTAAATAATTAAAACTACTTTTAAAATTAATTTTGTGATAGCAGTAAAGGGGTTTCATTATGAAGCTCTTAATTCCAGAGGTCTGCAAATGACATTCAAATTATATGATAGGTCTACTGTCATAAAAGTAACTTTATGTATGCAGAATTTTCATGGGTTTAGAAAAAAGTTAATATTTGCCTGGCATGTTGGGAAGACATAACTGTGGTTTATCAACCTAACTAAAATAGTTAGAGATTTGCTTTAAAGTTTACCATAAGACGTTTCAAGTTGGATGGTGTTACAGAAAACAAAAATTAAACATAAATACACTCTGACCAATTTTTTGGATTATATATGATTGTCTCAAAACCGCAGTGTTTCATTTTGTACTAAACAATGTTATGTCAGGTTTCTCTTGTTTTGTTAATGGCCTTAAAATGGTCGTATACTTTCAGCAAGTGATGATACAAAGTCACTGTAGTTTTCAACCAACATCATCATTTACCGGAATCATGGAATGCGCACGCAATTACTTACCTAACACCATATCTAAATTACTTTGCGTAATTTGAACAGCACCGCTATCGGTAGGGTTGTAAAAACTGTGGCAAAACTGAAACCAAACATTTTCAGAAGAATTATACACCAATTATTTGGCCGTAATACACCATAAAATCAACAACTGTTCACACGTCACAGTTATGATTTTAAAGAGGTTGTTCAATATTGATATTACTTACCAAAATAATAAGAGATCCTAATAATTTGTAATTAAATATATTTATAGTATACCGATGCATTTTTAAATAATCTTAGCTTACTTTTGGAATTATACAAAGAAAAATGGTGCTGTTCTGGCAAAGCCGATGACAGCTGAGCTGACAGACAGACGGACGAAAAAAACGACTGCTTGGCTTGTCACTTGCTTGTCAAATCCTGATTGGTTAGAGAGAGCCTGTTCCAGTTTTTGTTAGTAATTTAGTAGGTACGCCAAACTCGTAAATTTTTAATAACATAGTTCAATCATATTCTTCCCGTAATAAAGGCACCAGTACACAATGGCCTGTGATGGGCAATGCTTTGCAATGCACAACTGTAGGCCACTTAGGTAGACCACGACACGATCACTTGGTGTTCACACACAGTGGCGCATGGCTTATTGCTGCCTGGCGAAACACTTGCGATGAACGTGGAAGTAATTACGGCCGCGGCAATTTTTTTTATACTGCTTACAAGTACTACAGAAGTGTGTACCGCCACAAAGTTATTAAAAAAATGGCGCAAAAGGCGATGGTGGATGCTGACCACTCACCGTAACAGGACAAGGTACGTAGATTTTTTAATGTTACTTAGGTGTATTTCTAAGTGGTTTAGGGCTTATTTTAAATACGTATAGAATGATAACGTACATGACTAAGTAATTTTTTATCGTTTTCAGGCAAACCTGACCCTTGACTTTGTTGCAGAACCATCAGGAGAATTTGATAACTGTTCGTATGTCATTAGTGATTTCGAATATATTTTGCAAAAAATATTGCCAATTATTGCAAAAAAGAATACAGACGAGAAGCAATACCACAGATTTTTTTTTTATTTTGTTGATGGCTTCGTTCGATTAGCACATTTAGCCAGTGTCAAAGTAATTTTTCTAACAAGTAATACATAAATAAACGATATTTCTTTTCTGTATGATGATGATGAATGATAATAGAAATGAGAAATGATATACCACCCAACCCCTCGAGTATCTCAGTAAAGATGTGGGGCTTTACTAAGTCCTCGGGCGGACTTCTTGAGAGAATTTAAAAAGTGACGTTGTACTGTTTTGTTTCATTTGCCAACACTCATGCACACTAACGAACACTAACGGTTAATAATCCACCATTGTTTCACATTAATATTCGACATAACACAAATTTTAGAAAATAAAACAAAACCGCAGACATGACTCTTCACTTTCCCGCCAAGAAGTCACCACAGATTAGTTAATAGTTACTACGTAACAGATAAATCACTCCCTACAATAATTCGTAACCGCAGACATGACTCTTCACTTTCCCGCCAAGAAGTCACCACAGATTAGTTAATAGTTACTACGTAACAGATAAATCACTCCCTACAAAAATTCGTATACCTACCGCGTTAATAGCCTACTTCATTTCGTCACGACGCGTCGACGACCGCTGCGTGCTAAATTGTGCCTAATAAATTCGACTACAGAGTTGTTATCGATTCGCAGCCGCGTGCCATCGTAGTAAGGCAGGGCTGCTGCTACGATAAAAATATTGTACACACACAATAAGTTGTAAAGTTAAGTAATCTGTGCCTAAATGATTTGTAAAGTAAATTAAAATAATTGATAAATTGAAAAGCTCAATTGTTTATGATCAGTACGATCACATGGAACCCGGATTATAATTTACTTAAGGTTATAAATCTTTATCATCATCCATCAGTTCATAATATCCCACTGCTGAAATATAGATTAACTTCACAAAAATTGCCAGGCGCTGGCGGCATTGTTTTTATATTATTAAAACGAGATTTAAAATCACACAATTACTATTTATACAATAATCTAAACCACACAAATGTCAATCAACATACTAATATTTAACTTATTCCAGTTATTATTACAGTATTTAATAATAATCACAGCAGATTATAACGTAATATTTATAGTCTTAATTGAACTGATTTACAATTTACAGTATTTAATAATAACCACAGAATACAAATAATCGATGTTTTACGATTCAACGTGCACAGCGAACGAGCGTGCGATAACGAGCGCTTGCTACACAGCCCACTGACTTTTAGATCGCCGGCGATCAACCGCTCGGTAGGTATCTGACGCGCGCAAGTACATGGAGTGACGGAGGCCTGGCAATACCTCCAAATTATAAGAATGGCATTAACATTGCGATTTCATGCGACTGGAGACAGTTATAAAAGCCTGCACTAGGTACCTATTTATTATGTTTGGCTCTGAACCAAGTGCTAAAGAACATGATTAAGGTAAGTTAATAAAACATTTGTTTACACTTTGAAATTTTTATTCAGTAATTATTTTCCCACTACAATTTTTTTAAATCGGTTATTCATTTAATTATTTCCTTCTCCTTCTCTTCTTCCTCAACCATAATTCACCCATTGTTGGGTGTATGTCTCTTCGTGATCCCTCCACTTGGCCCGATCTTGTGCCACTCGACGCATCCACTTCCTTCCTGCCGCGCCGTCCTCACAAGGTCATCAGCCCATCTGGCAGGTTGACATCCGACATTTCTCTCCACCACCTGCCATCCCCTCTACACGTGAGACACGTGTCCAGCCCATCGCCACTTATGCTGTGTAACAGATTGTGCTATGTCAGTCACACCGGTTCTTTTGCGGATCTCTTTGTTTGGCACACGATCTCGCAATGTAATGCCTAACATAACATGCTCCATTCTCCGTTGTGCCACTTGAAGATGGTGAATAAGTTGGCGGGTGCATGAGAGTCCATGTCAATGTTAACTATATTAATTATTTTTTTAATCGTAATTCCCAGCTCTTAATGTCTGACGCCCCGCAGGTTCACATAACAATTGGTTTTCAATTGTGTCTGGTTTTACGGTGCCTGACAGATAAGCATTACCCAAAATATTTTGAGACTGACGTCTGTGTTGCACAAATTTCTCAGATATATGGATCGTAGGGTCAAAAGTACGGATTGTATTGGAGGACAGATAAACTGCTTCTCGTGTGCATGAGGAAATAGGGATTTCAGTGGGTGAAAGAAGAGGTAGAGTTTGCGTAGGTGGAATAGGTGATGGGCTTTGGATAGGAGAAGTAATTAAATAAGTATGCGAAGAAGGGATTTGGCTTTTATGTTGAGAATTATGTGAAGACTTTGACGATGAGGGGCGATTGATCCACTAAGGTGGCGACGGTGATGGACAAGAATAATTGGTTGCTGAAGAAGACGGACGTTTACTTAAATTGATTTGAGAAGGTGAAGACACGTACTGAGGACTACAGTTGCAACGCCGCCGCCGTCTTAATAGAAATCCATCAATATCGTACATGATTTCTTGCCTCTCATTATCTGAATATTTTCTGAGTTTGTTAGCAAGAAGCCTCCCATACAACTCGCAGTCGGTCTCTATTTTATTTTGTTGGTCTCTTTTCAGCATAGCCTGGTTTAACGTATTAAAAGCCTTCGATATGTCCTTATCTGCTTTTTCTAACTCGGGTGGCTTAACTGAACGTCTCTTCTGTACAGGGATCTTAATATTCAAGTCCTTTGTTTCTGTGTTGATTCTAGTATCACTTGGCGTTTCCGTTTCTTGTTCTGTCTGTTCTCCAATGCCTGCCTTTTGTGCAAGCGATAATGAGCTCTGAAAAAAAAACTTTTTTTCAGAATGGCAGACCAAGAAAGACGAAAGAGACGAAAGCTCATACCGAATCTGAATACTTTAATTACAAAAGAAATCATCGTTTATCGTCGTAGTAGATAGTGATTAAGTACTGTTTTGTGTTTGCTGACATAGGAAGCCAAGAGAGAATTAGTGATGGTGGTGTTTTACACCAAAGCAATTTGCAGCAAAAAAAGTTTTGACGATATGCCTTATGTTTTTCTGGGTGATGGCGCTTATGCTCTAGTACTCATATCATGAAGCCGTCTTCTGCAAATTATTTAGGCACCCCAGAAAGAATGTTCAATCAACAACTTTCACGTTCTTGTGCAGTATTAGAAAATATTTTCGGGATATTATCGTCAGTATTTAGAGTATTTAAAAAACTTTTATTATAACCCGTTGTTTATTACTAGGTACACAATGCAAATCATCTCGCAATATTTATACTCCACCACGTAGTACTGACAGCTATGATAAAATGGTGAATTAATCCGTGTTGGTATAAGAACATCTCGAAGAAAATGTATTACCGTTACAATCTGTGCCTCGTCGGCCTCCTGTTAATGCTACGCAAATAAGATCAAATTTTATGAATTACATCCACCAAAATCGAATCTGCAGTAGTAGGGCCAGTGATGTATAATTTAATTAGTTTATAATTAGTGGACATAAAAACGAGCACTTATTTCTTACTAACTTTAAAAAAAACTATTGAAATTTACTTATTTGTTTTACTTACACTTTGTTTATCTGTCGATATTATGCTTTTGCATGTATATTTTCCTTTTAAAAATGCCTCCATAACATCATAAAATACCCAAATTGGCTTGTAAATTTTTTCTTCTCCCTTAACAGACCGGATCGAATCTTGTTTTTTTTTAAATGCATCTGAAATGCTGACATCAATGTCTCTTTCTTTTTTTTTAGTTCCGAAACAGGAATTTGCAGGGAGTCTGCAATGCGATTCCATGCATCATTGACCTGAAAACATCGTACCTACATTACTACATATTATTATGTCCAGACGAGGCTCTTCTATCGCCTATGTTCATCAGGGATAATGTAGGATTCTAATGCTAAAAGAATTTTTCAAATCGGTCTATTAGTTTCGGAGCCTATTCAATGCAAACAAACAAACAAACAACCAAATCTTTGCTCTTTATAATATTAGTACTTATAGAAGTATAGTATAAATAATTCTGTCAACACTAAAATACATAGTATAAACATACCTTGTTCTTATCCCTGTGCAGTGCGTTATTTGAGTCCCAAATTGCGGGCTCAAATTGATATCAATAAACTGGAAAGTATCTTCATTGCTCCACGATACTGACATTTTGGGCGATCAAAAATTAAAGTACTAGCACGTAACAAAAAAGTGCACTATCCCGGTCAACGGTCGGTGACGAACTAAACAATGGGCCATTGTGTGAACACCACAGGCCACGCTACGCCACGATTCCTTTGAAGTGTGCCCAAAAACCGACAACATCCATTGACAATGTCCGCCACTATGTACCATTACCCTCTGTACACAATGGCGATCGCCTGAAGTGGGCCAACATACGCCTTTGTGTACTGGGGCCTTAAGGTTATGAGACTCCATTTTCATTTCTATCTAACCCTTACTTACTAATAATAAAAAATACTTGAAATTGGCTAAATGCTAAACGCGAAGCCAATAATTAATTAATTAACATGCACTTTACGTTAAGTACCTACATGAATGTAGGTATGTGTACCTGTGTACATCTTCATCCTTAAATAACAGTAAAAATAATTTGTAATACTACGAAATAATAAGAACGAGAGACGTGTTCACCATTCTGCAGAGTTTTAAAGTTAAAAAACGCCAGACCGCCTCGTCAGTCAGTAGACTAGTGGAGTATATATTGGCACAACATGAGATGATGATGACAGCCTCCTCAACGGCAAACATTAATTTTTCTATGTTAGTTATTGTTCTGTTTTGAGAGATCGGCATTCCCACAGTATGCAGCATGTTAGCCAAGAGGAGCTAGCCTATCTTGGGTATTTTTATTGTGTTCCGTGGTTCGTCGCCGCCGCGCGCCCCTGTATGGTATGAAATTTATTGTAATTAGCTCAAATAAATGATTAATAATAATATAAGCCGTCGAATAGACTAAAAAGGATTTATCTTTCAAATAATTTGAATGAAGGCTTAATTATTTGTTATAACACGTAGTATAATAAAAAATAAACCACATACACATTTGTTAGGTACTCTTCATCATCATCATCATCATCATCATCATCAGCCTACACTAGTCCACTGCTGGACATTGTTACTCTTACACGAAGCAAATTCATAAGGCCTTATGTCTGATAACTCAATGTAATCTCAATATCGTGTCAGTAGCACGAAGATGTATATGATTTCGACATTTGTTCTAAGGGGGAAATAACAGAACTAGGCCACTGAGACACGATTGTGAGTTTAAAATTAGCAGAATTGAAGCTCAGGTGGCAAATGACTACTTTTGTCTGAGGTCTTTTATAAAAAGGAAATTATTCTTACTTCTACAATTATTGTTTATTATTAGAAAAGGTATTTTTCTTTTAAGACAGCATCAGCGGGACAAAAGAATACCCAACGGTGTTCGATTCGCACAATGCCGCTACCACAGACCTTAAAGCCCTAGACGCCCCGCATTCAACGAGTTTTACGAAATCGTGCAATCGCACTACACTACACATGCGTTTCGTATTCGTTCACAGCGCAGGGGCACATGATTTTTTTTATTAGTTTATTTGTTTTTCTATATTTTTTTTAGTTTGTTTTTTTCACACACTTCCGTGCCTCGAGCCGAAGCTCTGTGGTGGTGCTGGCCGCCTGTCTCTCGCCCTGCGAAGCCTTCGGCGCCGTCAACCCCCCGGGTGAGACGGCTGGGCCGAGGCCCGGTAAACGCCAGCGAGCGGGCCGCGACTTACGGGATTGGTAGAGCAGCAGGCAGCAGAGTAGATAGCGTCGGTTTTATGGGGCCGTCAAAATGCGCGTTCGCACGCGCGGAGCAGGTCGCGGCGGCGCTGGCAGCTGACATGGCAGCATGTGTGGCGCCGCAATGGACGATGCGCCGTCGCAGTCGTCGTCGGTCCTCTTCTGCGTTGTCGTGGCGCCGCTGCGTCTGTTGACAATATTGACAAGTTGCCGTCGTCGGCCGCGGTTAGGATAGACCGTGGCAGGGGTCTGTCAGGCCCGTCTGGTGGGCGCGTGTAACGGGGCTATGTCGTGGTGTTCGTGTGGTCCTACCGAAACCGGCCGATAACAAACTTCTCCTCCCCCAAGACACGGTCAACCCAAGGAGAGGTCCTTCTTAGCTTAGCTTGAGATCCGGGTTTTCCCCTCTCTTTACCATACTTACTTGCAAATTATTATTATTAATAATTTACTTTAGATAATTACAATCCATATCATATCAATACAATGTGTTAGAAGTTACTAAGACTGTTAGTTTTAAAATAAAATATAAATAGGACACTGGCCCGTGTAGTGACTGCTACTGCCCTAAGAAGGCCCCATCTGTGCGCTCTGCGACCACGGCCAAGAGGCTGTTTCGGCTGGCCCGGTCCGCTGCAAGACGGCTCGTTTGCGCATGATGGCATGAAAGCCATCAACACCGGCCTCTGCAAACATCCCGAAGGCGCTGCAGAAGCGGGGCAGCCGCAACTTATTTTAGGTTATTATGTTAGGATTATTTCATTGTATTGGAAGAAAAAATCTGATCAGCAGAAGTTAGTCAAATTTAATGAAATGTTTTCTCATACAATTTGTTTAGTGATTGATTAGTCCATGAAAAGGACTACCTACTTAGATTGGGCCACAATGTAGATTCTTTGGCGCCCCCATTCGTTATTTTTGGCGGTCCCTGGTTGAACCACACGTGTAAATTTTCGTGATCTCAAACAATCTTGCACTATGCTCACACGTTGGCGTCTTTTTCAGTTCGAATTAAGTGTCAGTCAGTTCTGTTATACCAAACCAATATCTCGCGACACGTGACGCCATCATTAGTTGATTCTAACACTTCACGAACGAAAAGGATGAGCCAAGAGGTCACGCGAGGTCAGTCTGGCGACATTAATTGTCGCGGGACATTTGTCCCCTAGTAAATAATAGGCTTTATTTTTGGCTCCTGTTGGTCCAACTAGCCAGCCCAATACATGTTGGTGGATAGTAACTTCTTCCATTTTACAGCAACAACAATCGGGACCATTTGTAAGTAAGTAAGATTATATTAAGTCTTCTCTCCAGCTAGCTGGCCTGGCGAAACTTAAAAACTAACAATAATAAGGAAGATAACATTTTCACTAGAAAAAAGCAACTAGCCTCGGGAAGCTCGATTGGAAATCGAACCCACAACCTAAAATGTTATCTTAAATATAACATTCTGAACGCAAAATTCAAAATACTTAATAGAAATATTAAGGAACTTTAGGAAGCTCTGTTCAAAAAATAAACTACAATTAAAAATATAAAAATGTAATATCAGGTTCAATAAACTACATAATAATATATTACTTATTTCAGATTTGATAAAAACGTAAAGACTTTGTATTACATTCATACACAACTTATTGCTTAAAGTAATGGTTATGATTAAGTAAATCAGGCATTGAATAGAAGGTACAATTTATTTTAAGTAGTCTGTCTATTAAAAATACTTAAAATAAAACGAGAGAAATTTATGTTATGAGAACCACATTTACTTAAAAAAAACTACGAAACAGAATTAAGTATATGAAATACTTCTACATAGTCAAAAACCAGTCAACATTTGAATTAAATACCTAGTTCTATTTGGACGCAATTAAAATCACTTTAATAGTGCTTGGCTTTGACATACAAATAGGTACACACATGTACTACAAGCATAGTTTATCAAAAAGGGTAAGTTTTTTCTTTTTACTAACAGTCAACCTTCTTGTATAGCTTTTGTGAAATAGCAACAGATGAAAAGAGATTCCTGTTATGAGAATTACATTTACTTAAAAAAAGAAACAATAAAGTATATGAAATACTACTACATAGTCAGACAAATGTATATCAACCTATATTTTAATTAAATACCTAATTTTCTATTTTGGACGGAATTAACATCACTTCATAGGTGCTTAGCTTTGACATACAAATATACTACAAGCATAGTTTGTCAATAAGGCTCAGATTTCTCTTTTTACTAACAGTCAATATTTTACATAGCTTTTGTAAAATAACATAACTACAGCCAGATTTCCCTAAGACTGATTAAACCCACTGTAGTTGTAAATCAAAAGGATTATAAGAGCCATATAACTTAATTAAAATCACCATTCTGAAGCCCTTTACTCCAGACATAGTCACAATATGCACTATACAGAAAATGTTGTGCTTACATTTTAAACTTAGCTTAGAAATCAAAAGCATTAAAAAATTTGACAAAATTGAAAATATTAATAAAACTAGTGGTATAGTTCTTTCAAACGCCACTTTACATCTCATTTAAGGCAATTTTATACTTAAAGTATCTTCATAATAATTCCAATAAACTATAATATTTCTATTCATTATCAATGCAAATTTGTGAAAGTAAATATTGTGAATTTAAAATTTCAGAAGTAATCCTCATCTGTTTTTAAATGAAGATTACATCTGAAATCTTCTGGAAAGCAAATAAGTATAATTTAAAAAAAATCAAAACAATTTCAATTCAGAACTACGACATTCAGTTTTCTCCATTTACAGAATACAGAATTAATACACACTTCTACATTTTATTACAACTACTTATAGATTGTACTTCAACAAGAAATGCAGTAAAACGACACTTCCTAGAATGCTAAGGACGGGCTTCACACTAATACTGCTGCTCTGAAATGAGAAAATAACAAATAATTAATTTTCATAATTTATTAAAATATCACATATTTAGTAGAATAATAATGTACCGATTTTGGTAATCTGAACATAAATGTGATGCTAAACCCAAAGAAGGGAGTAATGGTGAAAATAATGATGGCTGATTATGAATGGAAGAAAAAAACCACATTACCACCTCGGGTGAAGGTAAATAAGGTTGGTTAACAGGGCAGGCAAATGATGAATGATGATTAATAGTGTAAGGCGACACTCTAACCGTGTCTTTTTCTAGGAAGACAGAGTATTTGAATATAATCTAGGGCTTACTATAACATAGTAGTTGCATCTGTCTCCCTGACAGCAGTCAGAGCAGACCCAATCTTGGTACCAAATGTGTGTGCAAAGCGGCATAAAGTGTTGTCTTGTTAGGGCACATTCAGTTTTGTTCGAGCACCGCTTAGAAACATAATATTGTTTCTTAGCGCCTTGAGACCAGTACGGTGTGCTGCCCCAACGAATTTCAGTCAAACACACATCTTGATTGTATTCGCACGTTTTAATTGTCTTCACACATTTTTCTGCGTTATCCTCCTGATTTTCACACACATAGCATTCTAGACCGAAAACTGTAACGAATAATATTTATTAATAAGCATAAAGGAGGGAATATGATATGGAACTACAACGCTAAGTTTAATTTATTGAGACACGTTACCTTGAATATAACAAAAAACTATAGTAAATATTATACTTAAAAAACATTTCAACTTAAGCATTTTTGCTTCAGTAAATTTTCATTTAAAAACTTTATTTCGTTGTTGCATCTAATATTTTGATTTCATTCATTCAACAACATCAGCAATCCGTCCGTTGACCACACCCGTCAGCAGCATTTTTTTTTTTTTTTTTTAATTTATTCATGACCATGGATACTAGTCCTTCAGTCGAAAACTTAAATTAAACATTTCTCAAATTTAAGTTACATACATTAGAACACTAAATTTACGTTACAATCACATTAAACTTTTTGTACTGTACTTAATATAAACTTATAAATAGACATGAAATAAACTGCATTAGATAAAAGGTCTTGTACACGGCGGGGAACACTCAGACATTTTTCTTCCGAAATGGCAACAATTTCACTCACAAGAAGAAGTCGTTGAATATTAAAAGCTGTACAATCAAATAAAATGTGGTGAATATCCGAATTTTCTTTCGAACAATGTGTACATTTGCTATCGGTGATGATTTTAAGTCTATAAAGATGGGCAGGAACTAGGCAATGTCCATAACGCAAGCGATTCATCACTGTGATGAACTTCCTGTCGCTGTACTTGAAGTTGTTGTACCATGGTGCAGTCGGTAGGTCCTTTTGTAATTCAGCGTACCACTTCCCTTTGGTCTGCAGGGTGATGCTCCAGAGTTCTTTCCACATATTTCTTGAATACCTCTTAAACTGTTCATAGTAATCAGTAAATGGGACTTTCATAGTGGTTGTGTGGTCCTCATCATAGTCTTGGTGAGTCACCAAATCCACAACCTCGTTACCTGTTATGCCACTGTGTGAGGGAACCCATACAAATTCCACTTGTTTGTTTACTTTTAAAATTTGCAACATTTCTTTAATCTTAAAAACTATATAGCTAACTTTAAATGATAGATTACAATTACAAAGAGTGGTCAATACACTCTTTGAATCAGAAACTACTAAAATATTTACATTATTCACATAAGCTTTAACAAATCTTAGAGCAGATAAAATGGCATAACTTTCTGCTGTAAAAATACTACAATTATTTGGTAATTTTATACATTTGGTCAAATTTGTCTGACAGTCATAAAATGCAGCTTTTACATTATTTGTACTTTTTGATCCATCAGTATAGATAATATAGTAATCAGGTTTACTACTACTAATAAATTCTAAAAATTCATATTTGCTGTTTATAGAATCTAAATCACATTTGATGTCAAGAAAGTTTAACAAGGCATTATATGGATATTCATATAGTGGCCACTTGACACTTATATGCATATCTTTGGAAGTATACGTACATGAGACATAATGGTTACAATTTCAGGTATAACTCCCGACACAAGGATATTTGCTGAGATGATGGGAGTTAGAATTGACTGAGAAATTTCTTCAGGATACAAGACATTATTCAAAACTATACTGTTCCTACAAGACAATTCCTTCAAACAAAATCTCTCTGCCAGTTGCAAACGTCGCAATGATAATGGAGGTATGCAATTTTCAATTTCCATTGAATTAATAGGAGTGGAGCGCATGGCCCCACTAATTACTCTCAGACCTATATTTTGTATCACATCAAGTTTTTTTAATAAAGTGCTACTAGCATTCATGTAAGCCAAACTGCTATAATCAAAATGGCTTCGGACTATACTTTTATATAACATGCTGAGTGTTTTTGGGTCAGACCCCCAGAACACTCCAGCTAAACATCTTAAAACATTTATACTCTTCATAGCACTTTGACAAATATGATTAATATGTTTATCAAATTTTAATTTGTCATCTACTACTACACCTAAAAATTTATGATGATTAACAATAGGAATGACATACCCATTGTATTTAATTTCCACATTAGATTCAGTTAAGATATCTTTACTAAAGACTAATACAGAACTTTTCTCAGAACTCACTTCTAATTGTAAAAAATTACTGTAATAATGATGTAATTGATCTAGCGCAGTGTTCATATTATCAACAGCCACATTCAGGTTTTGGTTTTGACTGTACAGAAGCAAGTCATCTGCAAACTGCAATATTTTAATTTGAGAAACATTTACATAGTTAAGGATCTGTGATGTATACAAATTATACAAGAGAGGAGATAAAGTCGCTCCTTGCATTGTTCCTTTGTTAACTAGTTGGGGTCCATGAAGTTTATTGTTATATTTAACAAAAAGAGTCCTGTTGTACAAAAATTTATAAATCCAATTTAATATTTTACTTGGTAGACCTATGTCATGTAACACTTTGATAAGACTTTCAATATTAACATTATCAAAAGCACCTTTTACATCCAAAAAGACACAAACAGCATTAGAATGACTAAGTTTTGCTTTTTTCATATCTGAAATAAAAGATACAAAGCTCTCAGAGCAACTCTTACCCTTTCTGAACCCAAATTGTATATCTGGCAACTTAGCCTGTGTTTCCACAAAGTAATCTAAGCGCAACTTCAACATATTTTCAAAAAGTTTACCTAAACATGAAGATAAAGAAATAGGCCTATATGAGGAAGCATTATTTGCAGGTTTATTTGATTTTAAGATGGGAATAACACATTGTGTTTTCCATGATTCTGGTATTACTGAATCATTCCAAAGTTTATTATATATATACAATAATGTTTTTTGTGCATTTGGATGTAATTTTTTAATCAACATGTAAGGTATATTGTCCAATCCTGGTGTTGTATCCTTTCTACTTTTAAGTGAAGTGTGAAATTCGTTTAATGTAAAAGGCTCATTCAAAAAAGAATTACTATCAGTTACTACAGATTGATCTAAAATGGCATTCAAATTATCCTCATCTATTTGGGATGAGTCCGCCAACTTCTCTAAGAAATTTGGTACCCATTCGTCATTTAAAAATCTGGTTTGACAACTGCCTATCCTTTTAAATCTCCTAATGTAACCCCATATTCTAGAAACTGGTGTCATTCTGTTAAATCCAGCACACAATGAGTGCCAGGAGTTAGTGCTTTCTTCCTTTAAAACTCTTTTTTTTAAAGCATCAATTTTTTTGTAATTTATGAAATTTGGAATTGTTGGTGAATCTTTATACTGTTTAAGAGCTTCTTTTGATTTTTTAACAGCATCATGGCATGTTTGATTCCACCATGGTGCCGGTTTTCTTAATACTTGCAATGTTTTTTTTTGGGTTTGTTTTGGAACTGACTTGTTTCTAACATCAATTAAAATAGTTTCAAATTCTTTGTATAATTTAAGAGATTGTGTATTACTACTATCCAAGTGCAAAAAACTGTTTTCAGACAATGAATAAAATTTAGACCAATCTGCCTTGCTATATATGTATTTTTCTTCCACAGGACGAACTTCATACATGGAAGGTCTCACTGTTACTTCTACCAGGATTGGGTAGTGATAACTGCCCATAGGATCATTATGTACACGCCATTTACAAATAGGAGCTATTGTTGGACTAACTAAGGCTAAGTCTATTGCCGACGCATTTCTATTAGGATACTGGACAGTTGTCGGACAACCATCATTTAAAACACATAAGTCAAATTCATCTATTAGATTGTATAAATTGTTACCTCTACTATTATTACTATGACAGCCAAACAGTATATGATGAGCATTAAAATCTCCCATTATGAGACATGGCTTTGGAGTTTCAAGTAACACTTTTTTCATTTTATTTAAGTCAAACCTATTACTAGGAGGACAATATACACACAGAATATATAACTTTCCTAAATCTGTTTCTACTGCTAAACATATGTTCTGAATTGATTCATAAAATGTAGTTTTAACAATTTCATATTTAAAATTTTGTTTCATCAAAATAGCTACACCATTGTGTGCATTTTTAGAGTTTTTGTAAATAAAGTTGTATGTTGGAAATCGTGGAATGTTACTAGAACTCTTAAGCCAAGTTTCGTTTAATAAACAAATGTCAATGTTTTCATCCATAAAAAACTTGTTTAATAAGGCTCTTTTACTGAGTAGACTTTGTATGTTAAATTGTGCTACTTTTAAATATGTATCCATTGAATAATATTAAATTAAATGAGATAATAATATTTCTTTTATTTTCTTATTTGTTATTGGAATGTTATCATTGCTATTGCCAAGAGCAATTAACGATTTAACAATGGCATTGATAATAATGTCATTGCTTATTATTTGTTGGGGATCAAGTGACATTGCATTTTCCTTTGCATGTGTTTTACTTACATTGTTTGGTCTCAAAGCAGGGTACGCTTTCGGGTCTGATATGGGTGCTGGTTTACTCACCACAGTGGCATAAGACTGGCTCATAAATTTATTCTTTTTCTCTTCCATTTTCTTTTTCTTGATAGGACAGTCTCTAGAGATTGCCAAATGGTTACCGCTACAGTTGATGCACATGAGGCCATCAACATCGCACTCCCTGTACGAATGCTGGCCTGCGCACGACGAGCACATCTGCACGCCCCTGCAGACCTTCGCTGAGTGGTTAAACTTTAAACACTTGTAACATTGCAGCAGTGGAGGCACATAAATGTGTACTGGGTATCTGAAAAGCTTGATATAGGCAAATTGCGGCAATGTGGTAGCCGCAAACGTGACCGCTACAGTGCCCAATGGGACCAGTTTTCCTTCTACCTTTCGCATGAATCTTTTAATAGATATGACTTCGAGGTCACATGTCACATTCTTGTAAATGTCTTCATTAGACATGTCTTTGGGTACATATCGTATGACTCCGGTTCTCTCTGTCATGTAAGATGGTATAAATGCTTTCAACTTGTACTTCGACAAGAAGCTGTCCATCTTTATTAAATTATTGGCCAGTGCTGGTTTTCTGAAGGTAACGCCTACCTTGTAGGCATTAACACGGTGTACACCAATGATTCCTTTTACATTTTCTGTGAAAATATTAGTCAAGGAAATCGGATTCTTATTTCCAACTTTCTCATTTTCTGTAGATTCGATGTAGACAACACAATCACCGCTATGGTTTTCGGAAAAGAGTCTTTTATATTGTGGTTTAATAAATGTGTTGTAGTTTATAGTTTCTTGGTCAGAACTTGGTCGTGTTAATTTCCGTTTCTTCTTTTTTGTAGAATCGACGGGGCTCTCCCCGTCGCTACTGCCACTCATGGTTTATGAGTTTAATAACTACCTATCTACAATTATATTTACTCTTGACAATACTTATTTACAGTAATAATTTTAATTGAAATCAGAAGTTGTTTTAAAACACCCGCTCAAATCGACTTCCCGCCAAAAGTCACAAACAATAAAATCCGTCAGCAGCAGTCAGTTTTGTGTTGCCCGTTTTGTTGTTCTGTGGTGTTGCCATTGCCACCTTGATTTTTGAGAAGGGCTAGCGGCTTAGAGCATTTAATGCTCTAAGGCTAGCGGGCATCCAAAAAAGGATTAGATTTTACAAATTTAGTCCAGAAAGGGCTAAGAAATACTTTTAGTTTTAAATAAAATTTAATCAAAAGTATAAGTGATTGAACAATTTAATAATAATAGGTAGGCCTAATTGTAACGCAATATCAAACAACCAGCAAGACATAAGGACCTATTTTTGCTTATAAAACTTAAAATACTTGCCTAGTTACATAATCGAATCATTACTCAGGGTTTAATTAATTAATCATCAATTAATAGTTATTATCAGTCAATAATCAAAACAAAAACAAATATTAATTAGCAACTAATTATTTAAAAATCAGAATCTTCATCAGAATCTACCAAGGTTATATCTGCCGAAGTAGAAGTTGATGGCTGATTTAAATCTGCTTTACTGGTGTACTTAATATTATTACCCTGACGTTTGAGTGGCTAAGTTGGTCTGTTTATATCTTAGAACAATAATAGCTTTAGTTATTGCTCTGAGGTTTATACGGATTATTACTGACATAGCAAAGTACTAACTACGTACTAACGTGTACGCGTTTGGGTTATTTCCCGTAGTAGTAAAGTAGAGGGTTGCCACAGTAGAAACTTATACAAATTTTGTATTTTGTATGAACAAATGTTGCAAATTTTGTAGCTACCACCAGAGTTGGGCGTAATCAACTACTTTTTTAATCAGATTAATAATCTGATTGAAAGTAATCATGATTACTTTTAATCAGATTAAAGTAGTCGTGATTACTTTTAATCAAGATTAAACATATAATCTTTAATCTTGATTACAGTAATCAGTAATCTAAATTACATGATTATTCTTAACTAAGTTTATATGAATTATGGTTTAGAAATTTGTCATTAATTATCACAAGTTGTAGGTATGCATTTAGAAATTGAGTGGTTGGCTTTATTGTACTATAAATTATACCTACTACGTAAGACGCGCGGTAAGGGTGCGGAGGACAGGGTATTGTACGATCACCGGCTAGCCAATCGCCGCGTCCGCATTGTCTATAGTCGACAAGTGCACACGCGCCATTTTGTTCAGTGCGCATCAGTCAAACGAATCGAGCTCAAGGAGACGATACGAGACGACGTAATTCTTTTATCGTACGTGATCGAGTATTTTTTTTAAGTTTAAAAGTATCGAGTACCAGAAAAATTACCATTCAGCAGTTTTTTTGCGTAAAATAATTATCCTAAAAGCACAGTGTATGAGACTGATAAAAAAATAAAGTTCTTTTATTTTTTTACGTTCCGACTGTTGGTTTTATTAATCAATCAAATCAATCATAAAAGTAATCAAGATTACGATTACAGATTTATAATCATTAATCACCGATATGATTACATTTTTGATTAATTTCTGTAATCTGTAATCGTGATTGAAGATTACAAATTGTAGTCGTAATCCTTAATCATTAATCTGATTACTTTTTGCCCATCACTGGCTACCACTAATCATGGTTAGATATATCTTGTTAGGTACAAAAAGGGCTAAATTGCCTTTTAGGGCTTAGTCGTGGAATCTGGAATTATCCAATCTAAAAAGGGGTTGGTCTAGCTAGCCCCAAAAGGGCTAAGGTGGCAACACTGGGCAGTCAAGTCAAGCCAGTCAATGAGTCAACTTATTTTTAAATTAATAGCTTTTGACTCAAATCAAAAAGGCTTTGGTAAAGCTTGCACAATGCACATCGATCCATCCAATTGTGTCCGTTATGGTAGCGTACACATGGGCTAAAAAACATTTGTTGTTATGCCCTCTTTATGAAATAAAGACTTTTTTTAGTGTGTAAGCTGGCGTACACGTGATCGTTCTCGAAAACTAATATTTAGTGCCTTATTAGTGCCTGCGCTATGCAAAATTTCATAAAGATTGCTCTTAAAGGAACGAAGACAATGAACAAGACTTGTGAATGACATTTCGAGCTCGCGTTTATACAGCGTACCCATATTAGTGCTTACCTACAGAAAGCGTACTTTTCTTTTTATATTTTTTATAAATGTATGTATAGTGCGTGAAATACTGACTCTGTCAGTATAAATAGTTTAGGTGAATTCGCAGTGGAACTATATATAAAAAAAATATAAAGTTCTAGGAACAAATGTGTTGTCATACAGTCGCACACATAACTAATATTATTAGTGACATATGATATTACACATAGAGATATCGTAATTTTTTTTAAGTAAGTTTATTTGTGTAGTCGATAAGCCATTCTCATACTTTTAAAAAAAAATTCTCAAGTTTGCCGGATAAATTGTGATGTCCCTCTAGCGGTAAAATATATAAAGTTTTAAATTCTAAACATTACTAAGCTAGTTATTCCTTTGAGCAATAAAGATGCCACCGACGAAGATAGAAAGCGAGAGGAAATGAGCACCAGCAAAACTTGGGGGAATTCTTGGTGGGATAGTGAAAAGTCATGTTGGCATTTTCTTTTTGTCAAAAATTAGTGTTTTATTGAATATGAATGAATGTGTAATAATGACGGATTATTAACTGTTGTGTTCGTGAGTGAATAAAAAAAACAGTTCAATGTCACTTTTCAAGTTCTCTCATGAAGCCCGCGTGAGATCCCAGTAAAGAAAGACCCACATCTTTACTGATACTAAGAGGGTTTGGAAAGAATATCATTTATTATTTTTATTATCACTCATTATTATCAATTAACAAACAAACAAAATATTGTAACAAAATATACACCGTTGGCCTGAATAACCCGAAAGATTTAACTTAACGATTCTACAGCCTAATTAGAGTATATAAAGTTATGTAACACATAGTCCTAAACCCCATAATAAAGGAGATATTTATTATTTAAAACAAATAATAATAAAAAAAATATCAAGTATAACACACCCTAAGGTATGACGTAGACACCTAGTACTTTCACGCAGACGCACTTACCTAGGTGCATCGGTGTCAACCAGTTTTACCTAAGTAAGTTTGGTACCTGTCGACAAAAAGGTTTTACTACCGAAAATAATTATTTTTCATTGTGGATAAAAAGATGTAACATGCAACTGATATACAGAGTAGGTAATAATTATAACTTTATCTTTCTTATTACACTTTAATAACAAGTAGTTATTCTCTTATCAGTAAGACTGATAGGACTAGATTAATTCCGCTCTCAATCAGCAAAGTGCAACCTATTTGCCTTCACTGACAACTAGCTGATTCATAGTTTGAAAGTTGAACATGATTGATACATGTGACATATTTCAAACAAACTGATTTCAAATTATTACTGATTGTCACGTAAGAATTACACTGTTATAATTTAATAAATAATATTCGTTATGCCGTCTTATCCGCCGGAACATTTAGCGGAAATACATTATGTGTACGGATTCGTGAAGTGTCATGCTCGCTCCCTGTTTCTCAACTTGAGATTAATATGATTCGCTTACTCTCTGAAGTAAAGGCTTGACCATAAAGAAACACGCTATTACTATGATTTAATTTGTATTGAAAAAGTGGGTCAATTAAAACACACATTTCGACCCATGTTAATATGACGTTATTTACTCGTACTGTCGTTAAGAATACGTGGTTTAAATCTTTCGGGTTATTCAGGCCAACGGTGTATATTTAACTTGTAAAAAAATGCTTTAACACTGGCTAAATGTGCTAACAACACGAAGCTACTAATTTATTAAAAAAACTTTAGTGAAACCGGTGGACGTGCCGAATGCTTAAAATTAAATAATGTTTTTTACTTACTTAGAAGCTCGCTAGTTGCTGCTAGATTTATTGCTCGTTATGTGATTTGTGAGCCAGCCAATTTATCAGGTAAGTTTCCAACATATATAGTCTATAATTCTTTATGTCATCATTTCATTATTACCCTCATGCACGCTCACAAACACTTGACGGTTAATAGTCCACCACTATTACAAATTTATATTTTATTAATTAGCGACTGTTCCACACCTATTAGTCATAGGGTCATTTCGCGAAACATGGAAAAAAACTATTTCTAGTTGATTAGAAATTCTATCTCATTTTTCAGTTACTTTTTTTGTTTAAGCGAGGTTTTAAACATAATTTAACGTAAGGTGACACAGTTACAAACTTTGTGTTCTAAAAACTCATTTTCTAATTTAATTAAAACTGAGTAAAACATCATTACCATCTAAAGAAAATATATGTGCACAAAACTTTCAAAATATTTATTTCAATAATTATGATCGCCAAACCCGATTTTTTCAAACGTTTAGTAATCTGTATTTTACCGTTAACAACATAATAAATAGCGTTTATAATTCAGAACAGCATAATAGTCAAAACGAAATTTCAAAAGTTTGTAACAGAAATTCGTCATTACCATCGTGCTAACGTCAAATTTACTTTCTTGAAAGATCTACGTGATGTATCTTACTGTCCCCGTGCACACTACTCTCCTCAGTCGCTTGCACGAAATGTACCACAGCGCACGTCACGGTGAGTGCTCTTTAAATACTTTTTTTGTTACAAATCATATGTCTAGGAAATGGTTGTCACGTATTTCCATCATTACCGGTAAATACGTTTTCTAGGTAATTATAAATTAAGTATAATTGTTAGCATTAGAACTTATTGTGACTCCCAGGACAAATTCTCAAAAAGGCGGTCACAAAATGGTAGCGCTAAGAATTCACGATTTGTTCAAAAAAAACACTACGTTTGTCATTACCATCATCATCATTACCGTTTGATTTGTGTTGATGGTAATGACGTTATGTTAATGGGAATGATGAATTCAAAGTTTCAAAATTTCTTATTAGTAGCAATTTGTTCTATTTTACTTAAAACGTTGTTTGCTTTCATGCTTTAAAATAACCGAAATACCAGCTGGAAGTTGAATGGGTTTTTTTGTGCGTTATCTTTATTTTAATTTGCTAAAAATATTAAATTATCCGTGCTTGTCTGGATTATAGTATTATAATAGCCAGCTTTTCTTGTCAGCATTCGTAAGTGGTGAATCGAGATTATGCGCCAGTGCATCAAAAAAGGCGATTGGCCAGCATCCTGACACTTCCTTTGCATAATTAACAACAAGGTCGCTCTATTTGCTAAAAGTGGACATTGATCCAAACCATGGCTTGGATAGGATATGATGGATTGGATATGATCTCTAACCACCTTTTGGGGAATAATGGTCGTGGGTTTATGCATACATACTCTAAACATATTTTAACTTTAAAAATACATCATACAAAATAATATTTTATTTCAGGTAGTTGCCGTTTTCAAAAATGAAACTTCAATATTACATAGTACTACATATTGAAACTATTCATCATCAGCTCATTTACGTCCCCACTGCTGGGGCACGAGCCTTCCCTATGGATGGATAGGGAGAACGGGCCATAAACCACCACGCGGGCCCAGTGCGGATTGGTGGTTGTTAACGACTGCTAATGCAGCCGGGACCAACGGCTTAACGTGCCTTACGAAGCACGGAGGAGCTCGAGATAATAATTTTTGGTCACCCATCCGATGACCGGCCTTTGCGAATGTTGCTTAACCTCAGCACTCGCAGACCGGGCACGTTAACCACTGCGCCATCGAGCTTCACCTACTTACTATTGAAACTATTAGATATGTGAAAAAAGACAGTGCTGAAAAAATTTCAATACCGGCAATAGTTTTCGCAGTCTATCTCATTTTTGTAGAGTTTCTAAATCGAGTAAATATGTTTAATACAATAATCAATAATTTAATACGAACAATAAAATTGAACCCGAGCGCGTCGCTCACTACACTTCTGCATTTAACTAATATTGTGCCAGTCCAAACGTGTCAAGTGACAAGCCCCGCCCACCAACTTAACCGAAAAATAGACAAAATTCTAAATATCTTGTTTAGTTGTTAGTTAAAATTTATAACTTGCTACTAAATTCTGTGTTTACATGCAATTAATCACTTAAAGTTAAGTTAAAATTTAGTTACCTACTTAACAACTTAATACGTGCCATAAGAGTAGATTAATTTCGGCGAGTTGGATTGAGCCATGATAGCATAGTTAAATTAAAGACCGAGATTGTGTTTGTTACGAGATTTGTTGAATTTTAATTTTTGTGTTATTAAACTTTACAAATTTATAAGTAAGTGTTTTATTTACAAGTTAGCAACTACTTATATATGAAAAAAATACATAGGTATGTCTTCTAAAATAGGTATCAGGTACTTAATTATTATTTTTGCCGTAAAAGCTCGTCATTACCAAGCATTCCTAATCATTACCATCCTCAAAAAATCATTGCCATTAGCCTAACGTCATTACCATTTCTCTTATTATTTTTTGAGATCAAATATTATCTAAATTCTTGATTAAAAAAGAGTGCCTTTGTTAAGCAGATCTTACTTAATAGTACTTCTTTCGATTTTTGAAACTTTGCACGCATTTCAGATTAATTTACAAAAAGGCTTCAAAATAAATCAGAAAAAATCCAAAACGCGAATCCACCCCATAGCGTGATGTAATATAGCCTATAGCCTTCCTCAATAAATGGACTATTCAACACAAAAAGAATTTTTCAATTCGAACCAGTAGTTCCTGAGATTAGCGCGTTCAAACAAACAAACAAACAAACAAACTCTTCAGCTTTATAATATTAGTATAGATAAAACATTTCCATCATTGAGTTAAATATATATCAATGGTTTCCATGACAACAAAACAAACAAATCATTTTGTATTGGAAAATTAAATTGTCGGTTTTAGTATTTTATTTAATATATTTTCAATATAGCCCATGTTACTCAGCGCTAATAAACAATAATGGTGAAATTTTTTTTTAAATCGGTTCAGTGGTTATTGAGTTTATTCGTTGCAAACATACATACAAACATACAAAAATATAAAGGTTTCCTCTTTATTATATTAGTATAGACTAGATAATAAAACTTAACTGCAAATATGACCCTTCACTTTCCTGCCAAGAATCTGGTTAACGATTTTATTTTCCTGCTAGATTAGTTTGTGATTTCAATTCAGTTTTCATTCATTATTTCAAAAATAACTTTAAAGAGGTAGAAAAAACACTTTTGTACTTGTCTGTACTTCTACTATGAATACAAGTTTACATATTTTTCTTACATAGTTCCACTACGAATTGATCGTGATGTAAAGAGGCACTAATTATTTTATGATTGCAGTAATTACGCACTAAAAGAGGGCATAAGAACAAACGAGAATTAAACCATGTGTACGCCACCATAACGGACAAAATAAGTTAGGTCGTTAAATAAACTATTTATTTTTAATTTGCACTCATGCAGGGTAGTGTGTTGATATCACATTAAATATTACAGAAACCAGGTTTGTTACATACATAAGGCATATGAAATAGGGAATATAGTAATAAAACAGCGAACTAGAAAAAATAACTAAAAATTAGGCTGTATAGGCTGTTTCACTTTGTTATTTCCAAATGAGAAAAAACTAAAAAAAATGTTTTGACAATTATTATCCAACAAGACAAAACAATTTATTAAAATTTTTGTTACATCGTATAATTAAAATACAAAGAAGTATTTTTAAGTTCTGTAGATCATATGGAAGGAGTTTTGTGGAAATGGACAAATTACTGGAATGGTTTGTATTCTAGCATATTTGTAGACTATACATTATTTGTTTTTAAATAGATTTAAATTATTTACGTTTATTTGTTTGTAGGTTGGCAAACGCGATGGTTTATTCTAGAAAATGGTGTACTCTCTTATTATAAATCACAAGAAGAAGTGAATCAAGGATGTAAAGGTTCAGTGAAAGTATCAGTTTGTCAAATAAATGGTAAGTGTCATGCACGAAACAGACCGTTTCTGTAATTAACATAAATATTATTTCTATACGATAAAGTCTTAAAAAGTTTGTATTGTTTTATCTCTTGCCATGGTCATAAACGATTTACATTAAATCATTAATTTTATAGTCAATAACATAGACAACACTCGCTTGGATCTTGTAATACCTGGACAGCAGCACATGTATTTGAGAGCTCCATCACCTCAAGACAGGCAGAAGTGGCTCGTAGCATTAGGCAGTGCCAAAGCATGTGTTGATTCAAAAGGAGAGCCTACAGGTAAGTGACAGACTTTTAAAGACAGAAATGGATAGAGTTTCAGACAGTTGGTTAAATCCAAACAATTAAGGAAAACACTGGGAATTTGCTTTTTTACCATGGCTATGGTAATCAAAAAACTCAAACATAATTGACATCTACTAATGTACTTGTACAGGGGGCTAGTGAAAGTTTCCATCAATAATCCCTAAACTTTAGGTAACTTTAGGCTATGCTAGGTGTTTTGTTTTTTCAAATAACAATTACCTAAAATTGCTTGGTGTTGAAGTAAAACTTAAAAGGTTGCCAGTGAAAAGGGATATGAAGATACAATAACTGTTGACCTTTCACCAAATCCTTTACAGTGTCTTAAACTATATCTCATTAGTCAACTAAAAACAGACATGTCTTAATGCACCTAGATGAATATTACTTAATTTAGAGTTAAAAATATAAAAGATTGGTTGATTTTAATTAATTTTGTTAAATAATTCAGTTACAGTATTTGATGACACCAATTCCTTGAGTCATAAGAAGTCAGAGTTGAGGCTATATTGTGATCTCATGATGCAACAAGTGCATGCAGTTAAAAGTGCTGTCACAGCTGAAAATGGTCCAGAGATACAGGTGAATAAAACTTTTTTTAATCCCACTTTTTACCTTTGATAGAGTTGTTTTGTTTTAATGGATTCTTAGATGTATTTATGCACAGTTAATGTGCAATATGTTTGTATTTGTTACACCCATAACCCAATTTTAGTTTGAAGTTTTGACAAAACTTTCAATTCAGGAACTATAAGAGTCTGTTAACATTATTTTGTTTTGCTTTAATTTTAAAATATTTTGGTTGGCATGTTGTAAGTTGTAATATATTGATTCTCAATCTTATTTTAAGCATACAGTATTTCAATTTCTATGGATCTACTCACATTTATTTAGTATTTACTATTTAAACTTAACATAGCTAACATTTGACACTATTATTAAAAAGTGTTAATAATGGTGTTGTTTTTTTCTTCAGGACATAAATGATGCATCAAGTCTTCTAACCGCCACATGTGATACCTTCATAAGAACTCTTGAAGACATCATGAGGATAACAAGTGGAAATATATCTTATGATACTCCAATACCTATTGTTGCAGCACCCAAAAATAATAACTCTTATAAATCACAAGCTAATAATAAGACTCCTCGGCAGATTCTCAGTAGATCCTTGTCACAAGAAAATAGGTGAAATGCAAAATTAAAAGTATAAATAGTAGGTAATATAAAAAACGTATGTAAAATAAAGAAGCTGGTTATATAATTTTTTTATTAGTACCTACTTTAGATTTGCAGCTAAAATATTTAGATGTGATAAAAAATGTTATTGTTGTACTATTTGACTGAAATCATAATAATAATTAAACCAATTTTAATTATCTTATTTACCATCCATACTTGAACATCAAATTAAAGTACATTATATATGATTATAATATAACTAATATGAAACTCTATGTTCTATGGATTTATATGAAATGTTTAATTTCAATGTAGTGTTTAATAAATTTTGAAAGCAAATATGTATGAATTTCAAATGTATTTAAATTTGTATTGGAAAGTTAGTAATCTCAGTGTACAATTATTTGTAAGAAAAAAATATTGTGTTACACAAAGATTGTTTCTTTAAAGAAGTAAATTCTGATAAAGTTTGTCTCGGACAAGATATGAATCTGGAACTCCAAAACTGATGCATTTCCAAGAAAGTACTTAGCCAACAATTAGTCTTTAATTCGTATCCTGTCCTGTCCAGCAAATTATGTCATGTACATTTTTGCTAGTTTTGTCATGTTTGTACTGTTAAATAAAAAAGGAAGCACAAGGGCTAACTTTTCAAGTTTTAATGATGTGATGTTAAATAATGATCCATTGACATAACACAATTATTATTATTATATCCCGTTAATTAGCTGTTGGTGATTGATTTCTCCAATTAATTATTAACCTGTGGTATTGTTTGTTTCTTTACTGATTTTCATTTGTTTTTAGTTTATAAAACAGATAATGATGTACTGTTTGAAATCTGGGCTCCACCAATAAAAATCAAATATTACCCTATTTGAAAAGTTTATAAAAGAAGTAGGATCAAAGTAACTAGTAGAGATTTATTTTGCTGTACATAGGTACCTTTGTTTTCTTTAGTATACCAGTTTGTACGAGGACAGTCCCTGACATCTTTGTTCCTAAAAAAATATCACTATTACACCTCAAAATAAGGACAGAGAAGGTATGCTTATTACATACCGCGCTCAAACAACGCACCATCTCACGGACACGGAATCTTGGAGCTTCTAGAACCAGTCAGTATCCTTGAGAGGTTGTCTATGTGTGCGTTGCTCGACCGCGTTTGTGTGAAGCTTACCTTCTTCAGTCTCCTTATTTTGTACTTAAACTAATGAAAACAAAATATATTTGCAATGTTCATGTTACTCATTCTGTAAACACATTCCAACAAGAAGTTAATAGTAAAAAATAAATTTAAGCAACCTATTCTGTTATATTTGTTTAATAAAACACAATTTAAAATCATAAAAGACCTTTTATTTGCCAAATCTGCTCAATAATTTTACATAACTTACTCCGGACATTTTGAACCCTTTGCAGGGTCTTGGACCCTTTTGGTCAAATGGAGATGTAGATACTAAATGTGAATAGATTAGTATGATGTATTTCATTTGATATGGACTTGAGAAAACAATACACTTTTATTGTTAACAGATAAGTAAAATGCTGAAATAACTCAACATGTATAATTGTCTTGTTTTAAAAATAGGTATTACCAGGTAGGTTCCCCAAACCTTAATACATTTTTCTCTTGAGTGTCTAACTCCATCCCCATTTTCTTTCTCATGTAAAAAATAGTACAATCTCTATTAGTACAAAGGACTTCCTCATGGAGACTTCCTTGACATCTTTGACATTCAGTCCATAGTCTTGAAAACTTTTCTTGAAGTTGTCTCAATTTAAATATTTCTGTGATGTATAGTTGCCCTTCCTTGTCCAAACAATGGGTACATAAAGCTTTCTTTGTATCATTTTGCATAACAGCTTTACATCCAAGACACTTTTCCTTTTTCTTTGTAAATGCTGCTAGAGCACCTACTTTAGATGTAACCATGGACTTTGTTCTGGTATGCTCTCCTTTTAATAAAAGGGATTCTGCCTTTTCTCCCAAGATGGGTTCAAAAATTCTGAGAAGTGGCTTTGACAGCTGATTTTCCATGTAATAATTAAAATCAATAGGAACACTGTTTTCTAAAACATAAATAGGATCTTCTGCTTTCATATAAGCAGGTGTATTTTTAGCTGCACAAGTTAAAACATAAGGTACTCTGTCTCCAAGTTTGGGCGCAGTACCGGGATCACGTTTTTTCATTTTATTTGCCAATTCAACATGAGCTTGCTTGGCAGCATAATCATTCTTGGTCAACTCTTTCGTAATTACCAATTGGGATATATCAATGCGGTTACAAAGTAAATCTGATATAATTTGTTTAGCATAGTTAACTGCGCCATCGGGATCTCTGTCAATTAACAACTTCTGAAGACAAGTACTCATCATATTTGAAACAAGAGGGCAGTTATCTCTTCTAACAGTTTCTATTCCCTTACAATCCATTTTGTCATATTTGTCAGGTCTAGTGAAGTACAAACCTGCATATCTCTTTTTATTAATAAGCAAGTATGGATAATAGACTTTCTCGAATTCTAGTTTTATTGGTTTAACAAATTGAGTTGTCACAAATTCGGCAGCTTCTCTTCCTAGTTCCATACTCTCTTCCAGAGTTTTCACACCAAATTTTACCATTACAGAATCAGTATCTCCATAAATTACCACAGCATCTTCTTTGTAACCATTTGCTTTTGTATATTTTTTCTCAACTTCTGATCTAGTAAATTCTATCATAGTGCGCCCATAAGCTGTAACACTTCCAGATATTTCTAGACATGGTAATTTACCTACTTGTGCTCCTGTAAATCCATACACTGAATTAGCACTGATTTTCAAAGCAAGTTGCCTGCCATCAAGTACAGACCTTTTAAATGGATCTTTCTCTTCTTTTAGGTCAGCTTTAGCTTTTTTTCTTGCTCCAAGCAATGATTCTAAAATTTCTGGAAGTAAACCTTTTCTGACATTAGCTTTCACAAAACTATTTTTGGAAGGAGTTATAGTAACATCTTCAGGACTTATACTTTTTTGGTTGTTAGGAGGTAAGAGGGTGGTATAACACAAGTTATGAGCCATCATAATACTTGGGTACAGAGAAGCAAAATCCAAGGTTGAAATAGGATCTGCATAATAGCCCTTTTTGGGTTCAATTACTGTAGCACCTTCAAATTGATCATCTGAACCTTGACCGTGATAAGCAGGCATTAAATATCCTGCATCTTTAGCTTTTCGTAGCAACTGACTGACTACTTTGATTTGTTGGCCTCTGGTTAATAAGCACATTAATGGAACTCCAGTGACTCTAGCCATTTCCATATAATTGACAATACACATTAATTTGTTAAGAAGTTTGAGTGGTAAATAAGCATCCTTCAAACAATACATAGCTAGTCTTCTTCGAGTTTGTTCATTTTCATTTTGTAAGTCTGTTATTATACTGTGATGCACATCTTCTTTTTGCTCCTGCAAGAAATGGTAGCTAACCGCATTGAGCGTATAAGACCTGAGTTTGTAATCTCGAACAAGAACAAGCAACAGATCGAAAGGAACTCTGCCTTCAAAGTTAATGCTTTTGTTTTCTCTGCGGCCCATTTGTTTAGATTGTAATATAGAATCTTTAATTACTGATCTTATGTTTTTAATTCTGCCTAAAAAGTCAAAATTACTGACTTTAAGGTGTTTTGCACGGTTTATAAGGTATGGCCAGTCAAAATTGCTGATATTGTAACCAGTGACAACATCAGGGTCTAGTTCACGGAAGAAATCAGACCATTTTGCCAACATTTCAGATTCTGATTGGAAGCTAAATACTTGAGAGCCAACAATAGGTGCACATGTATTTAATGTAAATACATTTCTTAAATAAGGTTCTTTTTCTCCCTGTCTAATGACCATAGATGCAATTTGTATGACAGGGTCATGATTAGGTTCAGGAAATACACCCTTTCTACCAGCACATTCTATGTCAAAGCTCAGAATACGAAAAGGAGCAACTTTGGACCATTCTCCTTCAGGTTGATAAGCAATAAAAGCATTCCAAGCAACATCTACTTCAATTTGGCATCTAGATTCAGGTTTTATGGGGGAATACATTGATCTTAATGACCATTTTCCAACGGGTAGTTCAATCCAACTGCAACCTACTACTGAAGTGTCAACCATAAAGCGAATATCAAAATCAATATTGGTTTCATAAAAAGATGGGTCCATTAGTCCAAATGATGGTGGTGTTCTTTCAATCAATCTTTTTGCTGCAGCAATCAATTTAGGTAATGCAACAGACACTTTTGCAAATACTATATCGTTATCACCTTTATAATACATAATGGATTTAGCATTGACAAGCCTTACTTCAAGAACTGTTTCTTGTAAACCATCTTTATTGGAACGCAAATCTTCCAAAATGGCTTTGTTTAAATTGTTTTTTAACTCATTGCAAGAAAACTCATTGAAATTGATAGGAACAGTCACATAAAAATATGGTGAAAATCCATGAACATGACAACAAACGGAATTTCCATCCATAGTTATTCCATACATTCTCATAATAGGTATAGGACCCAATTGCGATCCTGGCATGCCAGGTATAGGTTGCCCATTGTAGTGATCAATATCTAGTTGTTGAAATACTAACTTATCTTTTTTAAAATCCATTGGAGGCGGGGCCGGTCTACACCACTTATTATTTGTTGTTTGAATCTCGGGACCTTCCCCAATAACTACTTGTGAGTCAAACTCACATTCCATTACTGCCAGATGATCTTCAAAACTACATGGCGTTTCGTTTTCTTCATCTTCTTGAGATTTGAACCTTTTTTGTGGAGGCCCTTTGAATTGTTTTCTTTTGTCCATTTTCCGCTTTTTTTAAAAGTTTTTCCTTTCTCTTTGATTGATAACAACTCAGATAAGAGCTAGGTACTTTGAGAAAGTATTATTATTTCCCGCCAAAAATCTGCAATGATACGACATAGAAAGTACAAACTAGATCTCTATAAGGAAATTACCGTTTACATATTGCTTAGATATAATTGATTTCTTACTTTTTGTAGCGTTTAATTTAGCGTTTATTCTATGATTTATTTAAAATAGAATTTCAATTCAAAGATTGAGAATGGACTGCAAGCGGCTTAATTTGACAGCTGACACTGACAGCGGAGCTGACTCTTCTTTGATTCGCTCTCTGAGGAACCGGCTAAGGTCATAGACCATGCTGCCATGTCATTAGTTTCTTAATTTCATTAGTATTATAATCCTAAAGATGATGATGAATGATAATGGAAATGAGAAATATATACCCCCCAACCCCTCGAGTATCTCAGTAAAGATGTGGGGCTTTACTAAGTCCTCAAGCGGACTTCTTGAGAGAATTTGAATAGTGACGTTGCACTGTATTGTTTCATTTGCCAACACTCATGCACACTCACGAACACTTAACGGTTAATAATCCACCATTATTTCACATTAATATTCGACTTAACACAAATTTTAGAAAATAAAACAAAATCACAGACATGACTCTTCACTTTCCCGCCAAGAACCCCAGCGGAGCTGAGATCTTCTTCTTCTTCTTCTTTTGTTCGTTCTCTGAGGAACCGGCTAAGGTCATAGACAATGCTGCCATGTCATTAGTTTCTTAATTTCATTAGTATTATAATCCTAAAGATGATGATGAATAATAACGGAAACGAGAAATGAGAAATGATATACACCCTAACCGCTCGAGTATCTCAGTAAAGATGTGGGGCTTTACTAAGTCCTCAAGCGGACTTCTTGAGAGAATTTGAATAGTGACGTTGCACTGTTTTGTTTCATTTGCCAACACTCATGCACACTCACGAACACTTAATTTAATGGTTAATAATCCACCATTATTTTACATTAATGTTCGACTTAACACAAATTTTAGAAAATAAAACAAAACCGCAGACATGACTCTTCACTTTCCCGCCAAGAAGTCCGGAGCTGAGATCTTTTTTTTTTTTTTTTAGTAGTTCGTTCTCTGAGGAACCGGCTAAGATCATAGACCATGCTGCCATGTCATTAGTTTCTTAATTTCATTAGTATTATAATCCTAAAGATGATGATGAATGATAATGGAAATGAGAAATGATATACCCCCCAACCCCTCGAGTATCTCAGTAAAGATGTGGGGCTTTACTAAGTCCTCAAGCGGACTTCTTGAGAGAATTTGAATAGTGACGTTGCACAGTTTTATTTCATTTGCCAACACTCATGCACACTCACGAACACTTAACGGTTAATAATCCACCATTATTTCACATTAATATTCAACTTAACACAAATTTTAGAAAATAAAACAAAATCACAGACATGACTCTTCACTTTCCCGCCAAGAAGTCCGGAGCTGAGATCTTTCTTTTAATTTCTATTATTATCTTTTTCCGTTGGAGGCAAAAGGATCTAGCCCATACAGCCATGCTTCAATATTTTAGTGATTTATGGTAGTGCCTTATGAAGAGCATGCTGAAGCAGGACTTGATACCGTTACTCTAAATTCCCACTACAAGTATCGGTAAGTAACGATATTTTTAAAAAAGAAGTTAAATTATAAAGTTGAATTGGTAGCGATAATGCATGTAACGTTGACTTGGTATCGTTTCTTTTTCCGTTACTTATAACGCTTTAACCAATTCGCGTAATCCGGTAAATTAATTTAGTCGGGTAACGATACCAAGCATAACGTTACCTTTTTTTACGGCATCTCCCTTTGACAGTAGTAGCTATACCAAAAATTATAACGATATTCAAAGTCTTTAAACATTTCAAGTTTATTCCAAAAATGGTATTATAAGAAGATCCCTCTGTAAAACTGGTTTATTTTTATACGAATGACAAGGTGTAGACCCAGGACTATACGACAATATTCACTTAAAAAGTGCAAGAGGGTTTGGGGAATCCTTTATCTATAATTTCGTGGAGGGAATACTATGCTATCATCGTCAAAAATCATCTTTAATGATCAAAAACATCATCAAAACATAAAATGATTTTCCTAGCTTCATTTTTAACATTTAATAATGTAGGGATTAGGCACGGAAGTGCCTAATCGTTTATGTTTGTAGTACATACTCTAAGAGCTCAAGCGTCGAACGGAATACCCAGACACAATAGAATCAAGGGGCTAATTATTACACGAGTAAAGTTAACCAAACATCATTTATCTTTACTTTTTCTTCTAAAAAATAATTAATTTGGTAGTTACTTGATTCTGATAACTTCTAATTACTTTATTCACTACATCCATCTCAATTTATACATATAGGCAACGTTGCTTTTGTCGGATTAGATGTGGTTTCAAGCAGGGTTTCCTTATATAATGTTTAATATAAATTACTTAGTTCTATTCTAGTTACCTACCCACCCTAGGTATGGGAATTTCGCTAGTAATTTAAAACTGCGTAGTACCTATCGTAGGTAGGTACCTACCTACCTACCCACCTTACTATTATCCCTATCAATATTTGCTTTATGTATTCTCCATAATTGCGGTTTCTAAGTAGCTAATTAGAATCAAGCTTGTTCAAAAGCAGCTGGCGCCACCCGCCAACCGTGATTCATCAACTTCTATGAAAATTACAGGCGCCGGTTTACCTAAGTAGGTACCTAACCTACCTACATTGATACTATAGCTAGTAGCTACTATTATTAGCACGCTATTTACTTACATTAATTATAGTGTTGTCATAATAAGGTGAAAAGCAGAGAATGTTAATACGTAGATACTCGGAGAACCATTCATCATCATCATCAGCTCATTTTTATGTCCCTATTGCTGGGGCACGAGCCTTCCCTATAGATGGATAGGGAGAAAGGGCCATAAACCAGCATGCAGGCCCAGTGCGGATTTGGTAGTTGTTAACAACTGCTAATGCAGCCGGGACCAATGGCTTTACGTGCCTTCCGATGCACGGAGGAGCTCGAGATGACAAATTGCTGGTCATCCATCCGATGACCGGCCTTTGTGAAAGTTGTTTAACCTCAGCACTCGCAGACCGGGCGCGTTATCCACTGCGCCAGTGAGCTCCTATGCGCCATCGAGCTCCTCCTTCTCCTCGGAGAACCATTGCAATTTTATTATTGGAACGAGTGGATCGTTCCATGTTTTAATAGAATCTGTCTCAGTGCGAAAGTAGTGTCATCCAATTTTGTTTCTTCGAAAACCTTTCAACGATTACACAATCGACAATCGACGTTGTTACTGCGATGTTTCGTAACAATCATCGAAAAACTACTTATACGTCGATTTCTTTTTTAAAACAATACCTAATACCTAATAACGTTAGTTTTTAGAATTTTAAACACATTTCTAAAAAGCAGAAAGCGCCTTATTAGGGTCTTGTCTGTTTGTTTTTAAAGGAAGTTTCTTTTTCTTTTTATGAGCATTTAAGCATAAAGCTGTTTAGACATGAGGTGGCTAAAGGGAGAGAAAGAGTTGTGGATGTAAAAATGAAACTGCTTCCCAAGCCCACCCCCAAAATGCGGCGAGGGTTTCCCGCGGTTTATTTATTTATTATACAGTGTACATATGCTAACTTACAGACTAACTTGGCAAACTCTCATAACAACAGGGTCCCTGTTTCCCAATCCGAATTAATCTACGCGAAAAAAGAATTTCACCGGGCAAAAATGAAAAGAACTTTGGCTATCAGTGGGATAGCAAAGAAACTATAAATGCATACCTATCTTTAGTTTACTAACTACAGGGTGCCTAGTGCGAATTTCATGCGCCATTTTGTTAAAAACAAAATTTTAACTCTTCTCGTATGTCGCCAGGAGGCGCTGCTTCAATGCCATACTAATTTGTAAATGTAACGTTTTCGTAAACGTAATCGAATTAATACGGATAGCAAACAAAACTCACACTAGGCACCCTGAAATAAATAAAACTATGGTGTAGATAACTAAATCCAATCAAAGCGTGTGTTGAGAATTGTCTTCTCAAAACACACATCTCCAAAGCCCAGCTGCCGCCACGTCAGCATTGTTCCTAGAAGAAAGATACGACCAGCCGTTCTCAATGAGTTAATGCCACTACCATTACCGCGATGAGTCTCCACTCTAATTATAGGGACTAGGTGACGAACGGTCGCTACCGATTCATTCACGCTTACTAACTAACCGCAACATTCGAGTTTCGTGTTGTTAAAGATAATGATACCTATTTTCATTCACAGAAAAAAGAGGCGCCGAGTTTCATATATTTCATTAAGAAGTCAAATCGTTTAACTATATACTTACATAATTAGCTTTTGCTAGCAACTTTGCCCAAATGGGCTACAATGCGACTTCTGATAGTTTGTTATAAAAGCCAAACTTATTACAGGCAAGCATCATCTTCACACACGTGTTGGAATCAATAAGCGCTTGACTTTTACGTATGCTGCACTGCAGCAATACCATCCTTCATTATCTTATCTTATAGAACATAGCACTCCCCTAGCGACGTAAAAAAGTAGAAATTAGAAACCTAAAGGAGTAGTTAAATGGAAGTAAGTGACCGAAGTCTAGTGGTTATGCGACTGGTTTCAGATCCAGAGAATTTGGATTCCAATAGGGTATACATTTTATTATAATCGGTTTAGAAGATGGTAAGGGCAGTTTTTAATCCGCCTGTAGTTTTGTAAGGCTTTCGCTATAACAATATTTTAACAGCCTCAATGGTGTAGTGCTTGGTCTTTTTTTACCGGTCTTAGACCATAAAGTCCCGGGTCCGATTCCCAGCATATTTGTAGTCGGTGTGGTTGGTGGTGGGGCTTGTTGCCCGCCTGGCTAGCTACCACCATCTTATCTAAATGTGTCCGTTGTGTTCCGATAAAAGGGATAAGATAGCCAGCGCCTCAGTTGTTGAGGATCCGGGTGAAGTGCGTATCGATGTTTACCATCAGGTGAGGTGAAGGCTAAGCGTATGTATGAAGTGCATGTGTATCCTAATCTAACTCCTCTCTGTAAACAACATTTGTGTGTGTTGGTGCTTCGTCTATTCTGCTTTAGAGAGATGACTTTCCAGGAGCATTTCAATGATTCGTCTTATTTAAAATTTCTAATATAACGTATATTTCAAAAACTGAATACAATAATTAATTTGTAGAAGGTTAACGCTTAGGACGATTAGGATTTGAGTCACAGAAATGAATGCCGCTTCGCCGCCACTCCTCGCTTCACGCTGCTGGTCGCAATGGATGCAAGCTTCACACCAGTAGTCGTTTTCGCCGCACGCCAACAGATGGCGCTAGCAGTATATTTTAGAAAACCAGACTACTGGTGTAGCTTACCCTGGAGTTATGCTGACAAAACAAATAAAAACTGACAGTGAGAGTAGCAGCCCTCTCTCAAGTCAATGCCGGCCATTTTTATTACAGCTTTTATCAAACTCCACATGTTTGTTTGTATGTAGGTATGTATGTGGCATACAAATCTTGCAAGCCTAATTTGACCCACTTCCCGATGTTCAATTGAGCTGAAATTTGGTACATCTATGTAACTTAGATGACAATGCATTATTATGGTACCTTGGATCTGGTCTGATGATGAATTCGGATGGTGGCCATATGAACTCGGTAGTTAAACGAGACAACCCCATCGAGTTTGGGCTCGTATGATTCGTCTTGACGAGTACCTAGTTTGGTGCTAGATGGCAACCAGGGTCTGATGATGGAGCTGGGAGATGGCCATAGGAACTCTGTAATTAAACGACACAACTCCATCGTGTTTGGGCTCGTATGATTCGTCTTGACGAGTACTTTGGTGCTAGATGGTAACCAGGGTCTGATGATGGAACCGGAAGGTGGCCATAGGAACTCGGTAGTTAAACGACACAACCCTATCGAGTTTGAACTCGTTTTATCCGCCTTGACGAGTACTTTGGTGCTAGATGGGAACCAGGGTCTGATGATGGAGCTGGAAGATGGCCATAGGAACTCGGTAATTAAACGACACAACTCCATCGAGTTTGGGCTCGTATGATTGGTCTTGACGGGTACTTTGGTGCTAGATGGTAACCAGGGTCTGATGATGGAGCTGAAAAATGGCCATAAGAACTCGGGAATATAAGTTCGTTCGTTCGATCGTTCCGTTTGATATGAATGTGGATTCTGTCTTTGATTAGATGGATTAGTTAGATGGATGACCCAATGCCAAGGTGAGCACGTGCCGAGGGCTGAATGGTATTGTGTCGGCTGCCGGGAAGGCAATGCTGACATAACGACGGGAGCTGAAGGATTAAGGAGCTGAGGAGGGATGGATGATGATTTTTGCGACTTACTTGGCGAGTTACTATTCAACACAAAAATATTTTTTCAATTCGAACCAGTAGTTCCTGAGATTAGCCCGTTCAACCAAACAAACAAACTCTTCAGATTTATAATATTAGTATAGATTTATATGTATAGATATAGCATTGCTGTGAATGCTAAAATTCAAAATAATATAATTATTTAAAGAAATTACGCCTTTATCGATTGCTAAATATTTGCAAAAGTGTTCTTTCTTTCGACTGGAGTGTCTTTTCGGTGGTAGGCAGTCATGAGACTGGTAGATAGCATAGAGTTATCTAGGTAAAACTTTCCACTGTTACGAAGATTTATTTTTTTCTGGATATACTTAATTTAATAGAAAAAACCAACCAGCCTCAGTTATTCAAAGGTCGTGGGTTCCATTCCCACTCGAGCTTCTTGATGCTGGTTGATTTTTTCTAATAAATATTATCCTGTAACTATACAACGTGTAACAAAAAGGTGTGGTCAAAATAAAAAGATCCAAAGTGTTTCCCATCTAGAACTTGTATGTGTTGTTATTAAGACATAATTATTAACTTTAATTTGTCATGCAATGGTTAATGAAATATTAAGGTATGTTTGTGAAGTGATGCGCGTCAGGCGCACTTACGCAAGCAGCAGTGGTCATAAATGTTAGTACACAGAGGTTACTAAACCACTAGGGCTGCCTGTGACTTGTTTATTTTGATGTGACATCACAAATTTATTTAAAAATGGCATAACAAATTAAAGTTAATAGTTATGTCTTAGTAACTCTGCATACAAGATCTAGATCCGATACACTTTGGATCTTTTCATTTTGACCACACCTTTCTGTGACACGTTGTATATGTATAGCATTGCAAATGCTAATTTCACAATAATATAAATATTGTTTTCTGCTTTTTATATGAATCAGTATTTTTATATTGAGTTATATTTCCACATTACTGTAGCGGATAATCGCAACGCGATATTTATTGTCATTTTATTGTCCCCCTGTTGACGGAAGTAGCAGTTCAGGAAGTAATCTGCCGATTGATAAGGATAATATCATAAATTGTATGTCGCGTAGATATATTTCATTCGATTTATGTAGAATATATCAAGTGGAAGGTTTGCAGAGTGCTGAGTGCGAGTTTTATTCGCCATTCGATTAATTTCACTCAGTGGCAATCCGTGTTTCGGACGGCACGTAAAGCCGTTGGTCCCGACTGCATTAGCAGTCGTTATCAATAGTGATACGTAATTTAGGCGCGAGTAAATGCGAAATTTGCCGATAAACGCGATAAATGCGATTTTTTATGTTTTAGTAGTTAACCGAGATATTTCGATTATTTACATTATTAAAGCGAAAAGTTCAAGAAAGTTTACGCGCCTACTTTAAATAAGTTCATCATCATCATCATCATCAGCCTATAAACGTCCCACTGCTGGGCACAGGCCTCCCACATGATCAGTAGCACGTGGGGATATTGGGCCATAACCCACCACGCTGGCCCAATGCGGGTTGGTGGGTTTTAACGACTGCCATCTTACGACAACAACCGGGACCAACGGCTTAACGTGCCTTCCGAAGCACGGAGGAGCTCGAGATGTTTTTAATTGGTCACCCATCAGGCGACCCGGCATTGCGAAAGTTACTTAGCGGGCAAGATCGCAAGCCGAACGCGCTAGCCGCTGCGCCATCGAGCTCCTCTATAAGTTATTCTACATTATTTAACAAAAATACCATTTTTCAAAGACATACACCACAGGATGAAATTATGGATGGATATAATCATTTTCACAGACAAATTGCGGGCTTGATCGACCGAGAGCAAGGGTCCCGAGATCGAATCCTATGACGTGCGAACTTTTTGTGGTATTCATGTCATTAATCAAGAAACATCTGTTGATGTCGTACAAATTTTAGTAGTTACAAAGTGCTGCTACTCTGGCTTTGCAAAAGCAGCTATTCAAAGCCTCTTTACTCCAGTAAATAGTGTAGATGCAGAGAGATTATAAAACATATAATGAAGAATATTGATTTTGATTTTTTATAATATTAATTTTTGCGAATAAATGCGTAATATTGGATTTGTGTTTTTTTGAAAACAGAGCGCATCAACCATTTTTAAGAATCCTTAAAAAACATTGTTAAGCCATCTGGAGTGCTAAAGATTTAAAAAATACCACACTTTATATTGATTTCGATTTTGTAAAAGAAACTCATTCTTTCAACAATTTAGTTTGATACTTTTAACTTTTTTATTTGTAACATTGCCATTGTAAGCACAGTACGGTACGCACCTAAAATTTTGAGTGTGAAATATTCAATGTTTTACCCATGAATTTCCTCCAGCTTAGATTTCGAAGGATCCTAGCATAAAACAAACACGTTTACGACAAACGATAAAACAGTCGTAAGGAATAATTATTGTATTTTGCAAGTAATTTCATCTTTCCGTTAGTACGTAATAAATTGTTCTAGGCATCAAGACCAATCGTTTTCTGTTATGGCCGTGGGAAAGAAAGCCGTTAAAACTGTGAGATCAGACAATAAAATAGAATCAAATCAAGAAAAACACATAAATGTTTCATTTTACTTGTGTTTTACTGCTGACGCGTCAAATTTATGTACCTACATTCTATATGTACAGTGGGTCGTAAATTATTGCATTGTAAAAATAGGGTGTTCCTTTGCTTGTATTCGATAGTCTAAACTTTACTAGATAATTTATTTTTACGAATTTTCTTTTGACACTCTACATTTCAGCTCTGGGTACCAAGTTCATAATCTACGGGCAAAAGTATAGTCATAATGTGAATTGGCTGCCATTTTGTTCGAAATGAAAAAAATGCGCTCTGTTTTTACAAAAAGTTTATTTAAAAGTGTAAAATTGATGTAAAATGGGTCAAATGACCACCTCCAGAGTTAATGCACATTCGTGCTCGTTTTACGGTACTTTGCATAGTTGCTCGCAAGACATCTGGCCCCAAATTGGTAATCTCTTCTTCAATGTTGGTTTTCAAAACTTGCAATGTTTGTGGCTTGTTGCGGTAAACGCGAGATTTCAAAAAGCCTCAAAGAAAGAAGTCTGGCACCGTCAGATCTGGCGATCTGGATGACCAGTTCAAATCGCTAAAGCGGGAGATTACATGGCCCGGAAATTGGTCAAATAGGCAGTAACAATAATTCCGCGTTCTTCAGGTGTGTATCGCTCCATTGTTTATTGTCAATTAATTCTCTATCTGTCTACAATATAAATGTCAAAGCATAATGACATTTGACGCCATTTGCAAAAATTTAACATTTACATTATGCCATTACTTTTGACCCACCCGTTATATACATATAATGACTTTTTCTGAAACCGCTGGAGCTAATTAGGTAGATGAAATTTGGACGGTAGGTTAATTGAGTGACGGAACCAGCCACTAAGAAAGCATTTTACGGAAAATGATTTCCGTAAAATGCTTTCTTAGTGGCTGGAATAAACCCTAACGGGGTCAAAAAGGGGGTGAAAGTTTGTATGAAAGTCCGTCAGTTTGAAGTAAAATACATGAAAATTGATATTTGGCTTTTTGAAAAGAAATAAAGAATGACTATATTACATATAATGACTAGTCCTGACGGACTGATTCATCATCGCCGAGCCGAAACCGCTGGAGCTAATTAGATGAAATTTGGACGGTAGGTTAATTGAGTGACGTAACCAGCCACAAAGAAAGGATTTTACGGAAATCATACCCTAACGGGGTCAAATAGGGGGTGAAGGTTTGTATGAAAGTCCGTCAGTTTTGAAGTAATTGAAAAATTGGTATTTGGCTTTTTGAAAAGAAATAAAGAATGCGTGTCTCTGGAATTTTGTTTAGTTTTATACTCCTTTAAAAATGGAAGAAGGTTTTTTGTGGAAATTGTTATTTTTAAAGTATTACTACCTATCTATAAAAATTAATAATTTAATCGATCTATAGGTTTTTAAATAAAAATAAAGAATGACGAGTTTTTGTATTTTTCGAAAATCTCACCTAGAGTGGTGAAATAAGGGTGGGAAAGTTTGTATGGAAATCTATAATTTTATAAATTTCGGTATTTGGCCTGGTTAGAAATAATGAAGTGTTTCAGGATTTTTGGAAAATGATCCATTAAGTAGGGGATGACAATTTGTACAGGAGGTTTCAAAACGGACCAAAATTACTTATACAGATGATCTATATTACCTTGTTTTGTGTTAGACACTTATTACTAATTCTGGCATGGATGGGTTTTTTAATGATAAAACCCTTATTACTTATACCCTTACGATATTTAAATTTAATAAGTTTGACTTTTCTTACGAATGAACACAAGTCGTATAGCCCACGCCACGTGAGCAAAGCCGCAAACAAAAACTAGTAAAGACTAAAAGACTAACAGAACAAGAGTGACGATCACAGATTCTGTAAAAAAACATTATAGCAATTTAAAAAGTGTCTTGTTTTATTTATCTCCTACCTGCTATCTAAGAATTTAACCTTCATCTAGAAATTTATCTGCAATATGTCTACTCCTATGACCTAGAAGACTTTATTTCATTATGACCTACTGGTTTTTTAATCCTTTTTCCTTTTAATGCATTTTCCTTTAAGGTCACTGCTTTAAAATGTTCAACATAACGTATATTGTTACTTGAATAAAGAATTGAATTGAATTGAATATAAAAGAGTTTATATATGGACTGTTATTGTTTCTGTAGTTATATATGTATACTAGCGACCCGCCCCCGGCTTCGCACGGTTGCAATGCTGATATTATCAGTGTTGCTCTACTATATGCATGTATTATACATATAAACCTTCCTCTTGAATCACTCTATCTATTAAAAAAAACCGCATCAAAATCCGTTGCGTAGTTTTAAGGATCTAAGCACACAAAGGGACATAGGGACAGAGAAAGCGACTTTGTTTTATACTATGTAGTGATGAGTTTACATATATTATAATACATAAAATTTTGTTAACTTCCTAGGTTTAGTTTATTAATTTTATTTAATTAGTTTATATATGTTATGTTATATATGTCCCCTGTGTGGTGCCGGGGATAAGGAATTGCACCACCCCATCTCTTCCCGTGGGTGTCGTAAAAGCCGACTAAGGGACCATTCCAGAGGATGGGCAGCAGCATCTCTCTGAGGTTAATCTTAACCAACTGCGATCGCCAACCCGCCTGCGAAGCGTGGCGATTACGGCAAATACCTCTCATGGAGATCCGTGGGGGAGGCTTTTGTCCAGCAGTGGACGTCTTTTGGCTGTGATGATGATGATGATTTATGTTAACTTTCAAAATTTTTTTCCTTTTGAATAAACAAAAATGTAAAAATGTACAGATAGCATTACGTTGTAACAATGTTTTTAATCTAGCTTACTGTCCCCACTATATAAGGGTAGTATCTAGTTCTAAACTGTTTTATTCATATTGTAATATAATGTTCTGATATCTACCTGTTTGTGTTGCAAATAAATAAATAAATAAATAATAATAAAGTACAAATCTTTTTACCAAAGTAATAACGAGTTTTTCTATTTGACAAAACAACAGTATTTTCGCTCTTAATTAATTTGGTGGACAGTTTCAGAAAGGAATGTTAATGAAAACATGGTCTTAGTAGATTAACACGCGAGGTAGAGTTTCAGTAAAGCACGACTCACGATATACTTACGTTACAAGTTTCGCACGCTCATTTTGTACTGTCTGGCTGGACGCGACGCGACGACTGGCTTAAACATACGGGAGGTTAAATTATACAACATTTTATTTATTTTTTCTTTACAACTCAATTGTCCACTGTCCCAAATTGCCACTGGCACAGGCAGATCTTTTCTTTCTTTAATTAACAGGATACATTTGTAAAATATCTTAAATCATAAATCATAAATATTCATTGCACTTTCATGTAGGTAGTAACATAGATGTTTTAAATAAAATTTAGTTCCTTACACGAACCGGGTTAGGTCATAGCAACATAAACCTTTTAAGTCTTATAATAAATAATAAATAAAATAAAATAAAACATAAAACATATCATTGTTATTAGGTAAAAATAAATTAAATTAAAGATTAATAATATTTAAAAAATCCTGCAAAGTGTAATAACATTTAGAAATAAGGATTGCTTTCAATAGGTTTTTGAATTTGGCTAGACACTTTTCTTCTTTCATTAACAAGCTTAGCTTAGCTCCCTCTTAGCCATTTGCGTCTGCCTGGGCGCAGTGGTATGCCTAATGCATTTTTTCCTATATAAAAAAACGGTAGGGAGAACTCTAGTGCAGAACTTGACCTAATGGATACCGCCCTCATAATTATTACTGCTGTGTCATGAATTGCTCGCGCCCAGTTGGCCGGTGCCCGATGCCTGATGTAGAGGTTAAGGATGCCACCCTGATGATCCTGGATTTTGTTGTGATGAAGACGCTTTAAACCCCACTCAGCCTGAAGAAAAGTATTAGACGCAACGTAAATACTTTCAGAGTTTCATTTTTTTTATATTAACGGGTAAGCACAGTGCCTTGATCTCACCTGATGTTCAGTGATGATAAGGCCAATGATGGAAGCGTACTTCACCCGGGATCCTCAACTTTAGAGGCACTGGCTAAAATAAACAAACATTGATGTTATGGCGACATATTTAGATAAGATGGTGGTAGCTAGCCAGGCGGACAAACAAGCTCTACCACCAACCAATATGAGTACACAAACATGTACCCCGTGCTGGGAATCGAACCCGGGACCTCTGGGTCTAAACCAGTGGTCTTAGCCACTAGACCACAGAGACGGTTAGAACAACACACAAACGCCTGGTCGGGCTAAATGGGATAATAACGTACCGCTTGCCATCCAGCAGAGTCAAGCAGTAAGTAGCTTGTTTATTGACTGTGTCAAAAAAAATGTTCAGGATATATTTACAAGAATATAAATAACGATTACGAAACAGTGACTTAAACAACAACTACTTAAGTGGTACAAAGTTATTGTAAGTATAACATCTGGTATAAACCTGTGACTTTCGCTTTATAAGTTATCTCCCGGAGAACCATTACGTCTTGAAGAAGCTCTTTTATTACCATACGGTTAGTTTCGACGGAGCTGTCACATATGGATGGCATGGCATTTAAAGAGCAAGCACCGACAATTGCTGTAAAAATAACTTGTTAATTAGTATGAAACGGTATACGACAATGATGTCAGCCTTAAAAACCTCGTCATGATCCATATCGTCCCATCCACTAATGCTGTAAAAGGTATCGGTGGTCAATGTGTAAATTAAAATTTCTGTGAAAAAGGTAATTAAGTCATCTTTATTAAAACGCTAATTACTTTAAATAGGAAAGTCGCAGGAGGCTATATTATTTACTTTAGTAAAATGCGACAAGATTTTCGAAATGACAACTTCGAATCTCAAAAGTGGGTACTGTAGCGAAAGAAAAACAAAACCATGCCTCAAAAATAAAACAGCAAGTCAGATAGTGTACACTGCTCCAAAAAATTAAGAAATATCATCAATATCATCGTCATCAGCTCATTTATGTCCCCACTGCTGGCGCACGAGCCTTCCCTATGGATGGATAGGGAGAACGGGCCATAAACCACCATGCGGGCCCAGTGCGGATTGGTGGTTGTTAACGACTACCAATGCAGCCGGGACCAACAGCTTAACGTGCCTTCCGAAGCACGGAGGAGCTCGAGATGATAAATTTTTGGTCACCCATCCGATGACCGGCCTTTGCGAAAGTTGCTTAACCTCAGCACTCGCATACCGGGCGCGTTAACCACTGCGCCATCGAGCTCCTCAAGATATATAGGTACATTTTATTCACAATTTCATGACTGTGTTGATCTGCCATAGTACTTATTTATGATGATTAAATTGATAAAAAAGTCTATATTTTTTTATATTGGTACCTCAATATAAACCTAGGTACTCAATGTGAGCCAAGATATCTCGCAACTAGGTTTATCCTAATAAGTACATTTTCATTTCTTAGGTGCCGTTAATCTTATGTACGTACTTATTGATAAATAAAGCGCGAATTAACTGAGCCATATTAGAGTACATTTTATTACTATTATAAGTTTTAACGATGCATAAAATTATCGTTATATGAATATTTAAATTAGAACATTTACTTGTAGGTGTTAGAAATGCCGTATATGTTCACGTCTAAGATTATAATCGCACTACTTATGTAAATTATGGAAAGTACTTGATACCTAACTCATTGCCAACCCGGGGGCCTACTCTATAAATCGAATGTTCGATCATAGATGTCTTTTTTGTCTATTGCAGAGTACGGTGCGACTTAGTCATACTTTAATGATAGAGTAGTTTGTCGTTGTGTATGTTGATGACAGATTGACGGCTATCGATGATAGAAAGTATTCTGCATAAAATCCGAATGGATAGCGATCTTCATAATATCTATTCTGAGAACTAAAACCTTTTGGAAAACAAGAAATTATTAACTAACTAGCTTAAAAATCGGTCTGACACAGTGAATGAACCAAGGAGATAACATTTTTTCTCCCCTGGATGAAAAGTATCGAAAGTATCCTAAATGTCATATACGCTCTACCTGTATATCAAACTGCATCTTAATGCATTCACTTCGGCTATCATTCGATTAACTTCGTTATTGAAGATCAAATTAGCTTCCATAGGTATTTTCGCATCTACAATGTCAGTATGATAATAACTTTAATATTAGCCGCAGATGTCTATTTCACCGATGAAATGCTGGCATAATTTAAATTTTTTATCTTCAAAATTGTTTCATTATCATCATCATCAGCTCATTTTATGTCCCCACTGCTGGGGCACGAGCCTTCCCTATGGATAAATAGAGAGAACGGGCCATAAACCACCACGCGGGCCCAGTGCGGATTGGTGGTTGTTAACGACTGCTGATGCAGCCGGGACCAACGGCTTTACGTGCCTTCCGAAGCACGGAAAAGTTCGAGACGATAGATTTTTGGTCACCCATCCGATGACCGGCCTTTGCGAAAGTTGCTTAACTTCAGCACTCGCAGAGCGGGAGTTAAGTTACAGATTAAGAGTTAAAGATTTAGCTAATACAATGTTCCATATATCTTACAAACAATCGATTTATATACTACAATTAATGATAATGTTGCATTTTGGCCATTGACGTATGACCTGAATATTATGCCTGACGTTGTTTGCTCGAAGTGCTGATGAAGCTGAGTTGGATGGGTGTACCGTCCTTAACTCGGGCGCGTTAACCACTGCGACATCGAGCTCCTCAAAATTGTTTGACTGTAAATAATTTGACTCGCAATTAGCATCCGTATGTCCCCAGAGATAAATAAGAATAAGCGAGACAGGGACAATTGAGTGGCGACGAAACCTCCCCAATTAGTTAATTTGATCCACAGTTGCTATCCCGTTGCCAATGCCGTCATAATTCAGCACTGTCGATTATTTATTGGTTACATTTTTTGACTAGTTACTAGCAGATCTAAGGAGGCCACTTTATCATCATCATCGGCCTATAAAAGTTTTTGGGCTAGATCCCAGCAGACACATGAATAAAAGAACTGGGAGATTATGCCCTATGCTGGTTCATCATCATCATCATCATTGACCTATCTTAGTCCACTGCTGGACATAGGCCTCCCCTAATGAGCGCCATAGCGCCCTGTCCTCAGCTTGACGCATCCAGCATCTGCCTGCAGTCTTTCGCAGGTCATCATCCCACCTGGCCTGAGGTCGTCCTACACTACGTTTGGTTGGTTTTAATTACTGCTATCTTACGATAACAACTTACAACAGCAAACTCCTTTAGATATTTGGCTTTTAAGATTGAGGGTTTAATAGAGTTTATAAAAAACGTCAACATCATTACCAGCTAATTTTATGTCCTCAATGCAGGGTACGAGCCCTCCCTATCTATGGATGGATAGAGAGAACGGGCCATAAAGCACCACACGGGCCCAGTGCGGATTGATGGTTGTTAACGACTGCTAATGCAGCCGGGACGGGACCAACGCCAGTTTCGAGATCGAGATGATACATTTTTGAGGTCACCCATCCGATGACCGACCTTTGCGAAAGTTGCTTAAACTTAGCAATAGCAGAACGGGCGCAAATCGGAAAATCTTGTTTGAAAAGTAGAGCGATCGATCGGTAATAAATAGTAAGGAGGTTTTGTTACCATACCAAATATCTAAACGTTGCTATTTTTTCAGGCTCATTTCGAAAAAAAAATTGATGAAACATTGAATTTAAAGACAAACTGCGCCTGCGTTGCAGCAACGTGACGATTTGTGGCCGACAGAACGGTCGCACGTTCAGAACCCTTTGTACCCCGGGGTCAATGCAAGTCCAATAAAGATAGTAGAGCTATGCAGCTGGCTGTACTCGTAAATCCACACAATCGCCACGCTTGTGCGGCCGACTTTTATGAGTTCGTAATAATGAACGAGTTTATTCAATTATCGATACTAAGAAGCAACGACCAATGTCGCGCGGATGACTGATTTACGTTCTCGGCGATCTACTGATTGTGAGATCATCTCAATGATGTCTGTTGCTAAACGATAGATCGACCGATCATCGACAGAAATGTATGAAAGAGCTGTTTAATGAAGCTATGGCAAGACACTGGGTGATATAAGAAGAAACTAGAGCTGAAGAACCGAATACTGCTGACGTCATTAAGGCAGGCAAGGTGGATATTACTTTCAACTGTTTGATCTATTTTAGATATAAGTCCACTTTTGCTCAAAATTGTTTGTACATTGTTTTCTGTTTGTGTATATAAATCTGAAGTATAAGACAAGGTGTTCATTAATAAACCCAGGACAATCAAGCAGCTGAAGGTCAACATCCGAGCTAAAATTTAATCTCTTCTTTCATAATCTTATTTTTTTTTAAATTAGAACGTAATAGGCTGTGTATACCTACAATATCTAGGTATATAATTTAAATAGGTAAATGTAAATTTTGTATGTCTAATTTTCAAATTTTCCTTATTTTTACGAATTTAGTACGAAAACATTGAATTATAATATAAATACCATATTATGGTATCAACCACGTATCAACGGTACAAGTCCATGTACAATTTATGCATTATTTATCGAGAACTTATTATTGTTTAAAGTCCAAACAGTAATAAGTTTCGTAGTAAGTACTACGAAAGTAATGAATTTAATGAGTAACATAATCATATAAACAGTTGTCTTGATATTTACAAAGTTGAACGGGTGGGTGCTTTTCAATAAATGTTATTCCAAAAGTAACGACGACGAATATGACGTGAATTTGACGTTTCTGAATAAGAGAGAGTGCTCGATCAAATTGAAATACTCAATACCGCAATCACACTAATGTTATAAATGCGAAAGTTTATGTGTGTGTGTATATATTTGTTGCTTTTTCACGCTGCAACGGATGGATGGATTTGGATGAAATTCGGCATACAGATAGCTTTTAACTTGGATTAACACATAGGATACTTTTTTATCCCAATATTCCCACGGGAATGAAACTCATACCTTTTCTCTTTATTTGGTTCCATAATTTACTACTTAGGTCTTGGATTTGATGTTGGGAATAGAACCTATTTGGTAGTTTTTCATACTTTTTTATTGAAACTTTGACAGGCTTTTGAAACTGTCAAAGCGGTACGAAGTCCGCTGGGTACTCTAGTTAATCATAAATTAACGTTAAAGATTACCTACTTCGTGCCTACCCTTAATGTTATTGCAAAATAGTGATTAAGACGTCACTGTTAGTCTTTAAAACAATACATAATCATAGGTGCTTAATAATATTGCATGTTACATTGACGTCTCAGTTAGTGACAGCAATACCTATTTGCTAATCTCGTTATAAGTTTTCGATCAACCTTTATTAAGTTTGGTGACATCAAACTCAATGGTAGCCAATAGCAATATCTCAAACACTTATATCCCTATTATTAAGTGAACGATGGACAATTACCACCCGCCGGTCAGGCAATAAAAAAACTAAAAGAGAAACGCCGTCCAATAAACACTTAGCAAAAATGACCTTTCTTAGGATTTCGAGAAACAAACAGGGTGATGTTGGGTGAGTGATCGGATTGCAATGCGGGCCCTGGCTATCTTATCTCGGGAATGCGCCAGGCTTCGTGGAGCTCTGTGGGTCGCCACTTAGCGCTTCGCCGCAAAGGGAACAGAACTTTTGTTAATACAAAAATCACTATCTCTTATCTGGGTGGCATTGTGTGCATAACGGTCGCATAGAACGCTCACAAAAATGACTTATTTCCGAGTCATTAATCTTGGACGTCGTCGGTTCTGGAAAATTAATATGTATGACGTTTTATCGCTCCGACGATTATGTGGGAATGAAAGTGAGATTTATCACTTGTGCCGAAGCTCGATGCAAACGCACCACTAATTAGGTGCTTTTTATTCTGGCGCTCATCTCTGACGGCCTTTTCGCTCGAAAATGCGATTTACGTAAAAGCATTTGCCTAATTATCTTGTCTGAGGCATGCGCGTGACAATACTTTGAAAACTTTTGCAGTTATGACGTGTTAGGTACTTACTTGTTATGTTACGACATGGTGGTGATCATGTTTGTTGCTGGTGATAGATGGACATTGGCGACCCCTGGCCATGTTAGACCACATATTTTTGATGCTTCATATTTGTTAGTTTATTTTAATGTCAAACAGGAAGCAGGTGATCGGTATTTATTTCTTGCTAAATACTAAAATCAGTTTCAATTATTCAATTTAAATTATTTAAGGAAAAAATGTCGATCACTGAGTCCTGGTCGGTGGTACTACTACTACTATCTATTCATTGGATTACGCAGACACTCGCCAAACCATTGATTTGTCAAATTTCATCATCATCATCATCTCAGCCAAAAGATGTCCACTGCTGGACAAAGGCCTCCCCCACGGATCTCCATGAGGGGTATTTGCCGTAATCGCCACGCTTGGCAGGCGGATTGGCGATCGCAGTTGATTAAGAGTAACCTCAGAGAGATGCTGCTGCCCATCCTCCGGAATGATCCCTTAGTCGGCTTTTACGACACCCTCGGGAAGATATGGGGTGGTGCAATTCTTTATCCCCGGCACCACACAGTGGTCAAAGGTTATCAAATTTGATACTCGTCAAATCTTTATTTGTCAAGTTAAAGACACGTCAAATTCTTGATTTATCAAACAAAGACTGATCAAAACCTAAATTTGTCAAATACTTGATTCATCTAATTCTTAATTGTACTAACACTTTGTTCGTCAGAAGAGCTTTTAGTCAAGTACGCTTAAAAACAACTGAGCTATAATAATTTTCGATGAAATCTTAATTTACTTATCAAAACAAAGCAAAGCCTTTTCTGTAAGTATATCTCACAACTTAAATGTATATAACTGTTTCGTTTTCCTCTAATGAGGGCAGACTAGCGGCTAGACACATTATTTTGTACTTTAGTTTATTTATGATATTTTTGTGAGTGAGTCACAGCTGTTGCATATGTTTAACCGTCCTAGAAATCCAGAGTCCACGCTAAGAATAGAATAAAGGAGACACGATGACACATTAACTAACTACACTAATTTATAAAATCAGTGAGCTTAAAGAAATCTGTGAAATTAATGAAGATCTAAAAATGGACATGAGTTTTCGGTTTGTTTTACTATGACCCATCTTACCTAAAATCAAATGATTTAATCAGTAATCAGCATAAGCCTTCGCCGGCATTATTGTGGTCAAACAAGGGTCAAACCTAAATGATAAACTAAAACTTAGATTAAACATAACTACTCAATCTATCATCAGAACTGATTGCCTTCGATTGGGAAGAGCTGTTCAGTTTCTTATGCGCTTTTGTGTCAAAAAATGTTAGGGACAGTTGAATATAATGTGAAATAAATAAAATAATTGAAGCGCGCTGGAAAAAACGTAATTTATAAAAAGTAACACCAAGAAAAATACTATAGGTAGGTACTGATACAAAAAACAAAAAGCTAAAAATGCAAGTTAAAAAACAATATCAAACGTCAACAAAAAAGAAGAAATTAAAAATAGTTACGAAAGAGTTTTTGACAACAATAATAACTTTAAAAAAAAACATTCTTATCACAATATCACAATGACACGAAGGACAGTGCACTCCCGCGAGGTGTCCCCGTGTCCCGTGGAAAATGCTTCGTTTGTCTTCGACGTGCTATCGAGACACGCATAATTATCTGTTGGGGTCTACGACATTTATCTAACTACTATTAACTGACTCAGTAAAGATAGTGTTCATTCATATTTTTTTTATCGAATGAGTTTGTATATTCACGTAACTATTTATGATCCGATTACATTTTTCTCTATGGTACCTAAGACGTAAGGCTATATTTAAACTAGGATATAATAAGTCAATAGAAAAACTTTTAAGTTTCTTTATGAAACCTCCATCATAGTTAATTGTATGGGCATAAGGTATTATGCCACTATTTATAAAAAACGGATAGTTTGTGAATCATTGATTAAGTTACAAAAATTCGTCATAACTTAAAATATCGTTAAATAAATAAATAAACTGACGTGAACCTAAATACGAGCGTATTTTAATGGATTAAGTAAGAGCTATGCGGTTATTAGGGTATTTATAATAATCTTAAAAATATATAGGTATAGTTAGGTAAATTTTTTGATATATTATATAAAATGGATTTTTTTGGAAAACTGTTGGATGGTGACATTTGTACTAAAAATATTTAGGAGTGAATTCTTATATTGTTGCCAACATCCCTCTTGTGCCCATGAGCATAAGCAGTCATCATTTGACAGTTCAACAGAATACATTACGCCATACACGTTACTCAACGTTGGTGCTTTTGTCATTTTATTTGGGTCAACAAACAACGTTTCACGAAATTTGTGTATGTATACTTTAACAAAATAAAACTTAACAAATGGCACATTAACAATGTTAACAGCGGGTTTACTAAATTGGTGTAAAACATGATGAATTGCAGCGCATTCAAGCCAAATCGAACAATTAAAACTAAGTATGTTTTCACAATGAGTAGGTACCTAGTTGTGATGAGTAATATCAGAGAGCTCGCGTTTGCCAATTTTAACTGTTTCCGTGGTCTAACTGTTTATACGCGACGAGCACTGAACAGTGCCCTTAACAATTAAAATTCTATTGTGTCTGTATCCACAGCAGACGACGACGTTTCATATTTCATGTTCGATTCCCAGTGAAGGTCATTATTGTGCTCAGTTTTGTTGGTGGTAGGGCTTGTTCTAAGTCCACTTGAATAGCTACCGCCAACAATGTTGCAACATTTCGAGATCGAGATTATGATTTGAGATAAGATCAGTGAGCTTGTTTCTCAGTAGTTGAAGATTCCAGGTAAAGCGTGCTTCCACCTTCAGCCTTATCGTAAGTAGTAACTGAAAGACAGGAGAGATGAAAAATACTTAATACACACAAACTTTCGCATTTATAATATTTGTGTGATTTTTTGGCGTAGCGACAAACGCTATTAGAGGACTTCTTGGCGGGAAAGTGAAGAGTCATGTCTGCGGTTTTGTTTTATTTTCTAAAATTTGTGTTATGTCGAATATTAATGTGAAATAATGGTGGATTATTAACCGTTAAGTGTTCGTGAGTGTGCATGAGTGTTGCAAATGAAACAAAACAGTGCAACGTCACTTTTCAAATTCTCTCAAGAAGTCCACCCGAGGACTTAATAAAGCCCCACATCTTTACTGAGATACTCGAGGGGTTGGGGGGTATATCATTTCTCACTTCTCATTTCTATTCATTCATCATCATCATCATACATGAAAGAAATTATTATTGTTTAAGTATTGTAAGACTTTTTCATTGGCTAAATGCTTGTGCAAAGCCATTATTAATAAAAAAAAAAAAAAAAAAACGCTATTAGATAAACGTGAAATTTTTAACTTTTTAAACTAGAACTCATTCTCATGTTTATAAACAGGATACCTGGATAACACATAGGATAGTTTTAATCCCGATATTCACACAGGAATGAAACTCATAATTTACTACTTAGGTCTTGGATTTGATGTTGGGAATAGAACCTATTTGGTAGTTGTTTTTATACTTTTTTATTGGAATTATGACAGACTTTCGAAACTGTCAAAGCAGTGCGAAGTCCGCCAGGTCCACTAGTCAACCATAAAGGTAGGTAGGTGGGTACATTAAATAATTAAAAGCTCCATAAAATATGGCTGCAGTAAACGCTAATATGATATATTGCCTAGCTAATATAAATATAACAAGACAGATAATTCTAAGGATGTAAAGGTTACGATGTTCGCAGTGGTCTGCGAACCATGTCTGAAAGCAGACATATGACCTATGGTATAGTGAACGGAGTTTCAAGGATGAAAGATGCAGATTTAAGGTATATAAAAAAACGCGACATTTGCATGTTGGAGTTAGTCGTGAACAGTTGAGTTTGAGTAAACACCAAAATAAACTATGACTATTCCTTTTTGCGGTACAAGTACGTCAAATGTAGGACATAATGCGTAACCCATTTTTATGCTAAGTATATACTTATACATATAGTAGGATAGGTATTATGGGATTTATCATTGTGTGGTAAAAGTTCTTGTACAAAAATTTTAGGTCAAGGGTCAACGAATTTCTTTTTAACCCTATACTTGTCAAAGTTCTTTTTGTGGAATTATAAATATTTTTTGTATAAAATGTGTTCTTTTTTCACTACTCGAAATTCTTTGTAAGTGAAGTGCCTCAAATAATCCACTATGCCAAGGTTAAAGGTAAATGATCCTAAAACCCTGGTGGAGCGACAATCAGCGTAGCCACCCGGCTGTAACTGAATGCGGAAAGCCGTAGAGCGGGCTCAATGGCGGGCCTTGGGAGACGCCCATGTTCTCCTATATCCATGTTGACATGGGTCAAGCAAATATGGAATCGTGTAAATTTCAAAACTAAGGAGAACCTAAAACGAGAAAAACAATAAATCAGTATTAAAAAATCTAAGCCAAAACGTTACTTACAAATATTTCTTAAAGGATTCAAATTACCTGTTTATAGATACAGGTTTTTCACAATTAACGTTTTAAACAATAATAACTGAACAATCGATGATAGTATTTTTATAGTATCATCGATTGTGAATGGATGAATCAATGTGAATGAGATGGAATTTTATTTCGGTTTTGATATGATGAGTCTTTCAAAACTCTTCAGTATCACAACATTGAAAACAATGTAGAAGAAATAAAATTCCATGACAATGACCGTTCATATAAAATTTGACAGATAGTTTTTAAAACTACAAAGGAGGCTATAAAATCTTAGAGCATTAAATGGTTTAATAGGTTTAATGCTCTAAGTATAAAATGCATAACATAAAAATATAACGTTGAGTAAATTGCAACGACAACGTTACAAGGCTGATGATGAAACCTACAAAAGAAAAGTCTCTGAGTACTAAATTGATCGTATCTACAAATCTCTGCTCTTGTCTTCCCCGAGCACACATAAGCGCCAATTAATCGCATCCTTTTGTACAACAATTTTGACATATACTATGTTTCTATAATTATTAGGCAAAATTGTTCATTGTTATTAATGTTGCCCAGAAACGTGCCCAGAAAATGTTGCTCAGAACGGATGTACGTTAAAATACGTCAAAAATTTTTGTACATTATAGTACAAAGTACCAACGTTTTGCCGCTGATTACAAAACAACTCTGTATAAAATGTAAGTAGGTAAGTTCTACTACAAAATAACCCAAGCACAAACAAGTTGCTAAATTAAAATTTATAATAGTCCGTTAACAGTACACAAATTTATTATATCTGCAGTTCAACTTGATATATTTGTGCGATATTGTAATAAATAACATATAATATTAGCCCTACTTTCGCCCTGTTTTGAAGTCGTGGCAAAGGTCTTGATAAACTCAGTTATTATGTTCGATAGTCTTCGGCAATTTGCCGGATGTGTAGATAGCGGCTCTAATTTTGCATTTACGAGAATGATGTTGATTTAAAATTCACATAATTGGTAATAGGTATAAATTAGATTGCGTGAAAAAGAGCTTGGAATAAGGTCAAATTTAAATGGCGCGGTGCGCATGCTATTCTACTGAGATGCGATTTTCAAGATGACGAGATGTAGCATACTCTTAAAACAACAGTAGGTACCTACCTACAACGATAGTAACATATTCGGCTAGAGCGTACCAACATAGTACAATCGTAAAAGCTAAGTTACATTGCACGCCGGTTACCCCGGGTGGGTGACAGAAATTCAATGTATCCATCTCCTCCTTTCTTGTTGCTGTTGCAAGATAGCAGTCATAACACCCAGATCTTACATCGTTTTTGAAGCGCTTATTAGGATTTTAGTACTATTACTGATGGAAGTATAAGGCATCAAAAATCAGATCCAATAGTGCTAAACTGCTAAGTGCTCTTAGCGACGGCACTGGCAGAGACCTGAATGGCATTCGATCAAATCATGCGTGAATGACAGAAAAGGACAGAAAAGTTCCACAGATAGATACGTAACAACTGTGACCTCGTTATCGCTATCGTCACGTTACATTTTTGTAGTTCACGCATAACACTTTTTTGTAATGTTGTAGTAATATTGAACTTTATCTCTGTAACTGTGGTTGTTCGTGTTACTTTTATGCGGCAATTAATTTGATGTTTTTTACGCTCATTCTGTTATATTCATCAGTATCATACCGCCGGATGTCGAATCACACACTGCCAATTGCTTGGACCTTCTGCTGACCACAGAGCCAGACAGATACTCAGTAACAGTTTCTGCTCCACTGGGTTCTTCTGATCACTGTCTGGTTATTATAATTATAAATCTGTATCCGTTTATTCCCCACCTGAAAATTGCCCTTGTGGCCCAAGATGGGTGTGGCGATTCAGGTCAGCAGATTGGGATTCAGGAGATCCAACGCGCTGTGCTGAATCCGTTACCGCGGTTATACGGCAGGGCATACCTTACACTCCTTACATAGAGTATATTATACCGTACTCGGACGTAACATCACATGGAAAAGCGCGCCCGTGGTTTAATGCTTACTGTCGCAGTGCTAAGGCGCTGAAATTGTCTGCTTATTCCGCATGGGCTGAGCTCATGGGCAAGCTCGAGCTTGCAAGTCTTCTCACTTGAAACAGGCATTGTTCCGGAGTCATGGAAGCTTGCTAACGTGCAACCCATGCCCAAAATGGGTAGCCGAGCTGACCCTGCTACTTATCGACCCATCTCAGTCACGTCCATACTCTGTAAGATTGTGACGTGCACTGAATAATGAACTCCTGGCTCATTTGGAAGGTAACGATCTCCTAAGCGACCGCCAATATGGATTCTGCCGAGGCTGCTCAACTGGGGACTTTCTAATATATGCCACACACCTATGGAATGAGGCCATTGATATATAGGGAGAGGCTCTTGCAGTGTCCCTCGATATCTCAAAGACCTTTGACAGGGTTTGGTATGCGAGCCTTATAAGCAAGCTCCCATCATTTGATATTCCTGTTAGCCTTTGCGCTTGGATATCTGATTGGAAGATGGATCCTGGATGATCTGGATGGATTCCTGAAGGGAAGATGGATAAGCGTTGTCCTCGACGGCTACTTATCTGACCAAAAGGCTATCGATGCCGGTGTGCCTCAGGGATCGGTTCTAACCGCAACCCTATTCCTGCTTCATATAAACGACCTGTTTGTGCCCAGTACCTTTGGGTACGCAAACGACAGCACCGTTACGGATAGATACATGTCGAGTGCAAAGCTAGCAGACAAGATGTCGACTCTTGTCGAGGCCATGGTTAGGCTTGGGCAGGCTTGTTTGTTCTCCGCTAAGCGGAGCCCATTTCACCTGGCTCCTAGGTGTAGAGATCTCGTCCAACCTCAACTTCGGGCAGTATATCGAGTCCAAAGCAAAGACTTGGGGTTCTCTCTAAGGTCAAGCGGTACTTCACGCCAGAACAACTGCTCCAACTTTATCAAGCACAAGTTCGATCATGTATGGAGTACTGCTGCCACCTTTGGGATGGATCAGCCAAATACCATCTGGCTGCTTTGGATTCGATTGAAAAACGAGCTAAGAGACTCATTGGTGACCCTGCCCTGATAAACGCCAAGCTGCAAAGTCTAGAACATCGGAGTAGGGTGGCTCGTCTGACGGTCTTCTACAGGATTCATTTCGGGGAGTGCCCTAAGGAGTTGCACGTTCTAATCCCACCATCCACTTTCCGCTATCGGAGCGCGAGACGCGAGTTCCATCCCTATGTTGTAGATATGCCACCTTGTCGCACGAGCCGATTCTGTTTATTTATTTATTTATTTTATTTAAACTTTTGCAACACAACTATTACATGGCGGACTTAATGCCTGAGGCATTCTCTACCAGTCAACCATAGGGTGGTGCAGAGAAAACATTGGCAGGTGCAATTTATTTGTATAATAAATGAATAAGTGAAAGTAAGTATATAATACATGCATAAACATTATTTATACATAAACATATAATAAAGTGTATTGTAAATACATAAACTACAATAAATAAACATACATAAAATACATAATTCTATATAGTAGGAAGTTATTGAGATGATTCTGCCATGATTCTATCAAACAAGAGCTCGCGGACTTTCTTTTTAAAAGCGTCACGACTCGTAGCCATCCTGATTTCGAGAGGCAGCCCGTTCCACAGGAGAATGGATTGGATGTAAAAGGAAGAATGAACAAAGCCAGAAGTATGAGCGGGACAGAGAAGGAGAAGATTATTTGAGGACCGGAGATTTTTACTATGAGAGGAGCAGAGGTACTGAAAATGGGGAGCAAGATAAGAAGGAGCGTTAAAAGAATTTAGTCGCTAAAACAGTGTGGTTAGGGCCCGTAAATGTCTTCGCTGGCGAATAGGTAACCATTTCAGCTCCGACCTGAACTGCGAGATGTGGTCGTACTTCTTCAAATTGTAAATGAATCGGATACTGTTGTTGAGTAGTCTGTCAAGCTTATCAAGCAAGTCAGCATTAAGATCATAATAACACACGTCACCATAGTCGATCAACGGAAATATTAAGGTTTGCACATTCTGTTCAACTTTCTTAGTGCGTACAGTTAGGGAATGGAACGCGCTGCCTGCGAGTGTTTTCCCTGAAAGGTATAATCTGGACCTCTTCAAGGCCAGAGCGGCTAATCTATTAATAGGCTATTTCTAGGCAGACATGTTCCATCCTCGACCGCACCGTCACTAAATGCCTGCCAAACAATTAGGAAAAAATCAGCCTAGCGTTCCTCTGGGTTCAGGGCTTTCCACATAAACATGTTCAAATGTGTTGATTTGGGAAAGTCTGAGCCTATAAATGCAAATTAGGAGATCAATCAGATTCTACCATAACCCACCATTCTGGCCTAAAGTGTGTTGGTGGCCTTCGTATAACTTACTTAAGTTGACGTAGCAGTCCAAAGTGCGTCCCGGCTTCCGATAATAAAAGCTTTGGCTTTCGTATTTAATAAAATAAATAAAAAAATCTTTATTTAACCCAGTACAAAACAATATTACAATGTATAATTAATAACTTTAAAAATATACAATATTTCACATAACAAACGCACACCCTGAAAGTAGTTTGATATAGATCTACTTATAAACATGTTATATCTTGCTTAAAAATATATTTGACTATTATTTATATGTTTATTTTAAGGTACATTGACAGATTAAAGTCAATATAATATGTTTAAACTATAATTACTTGACAACTTAGTCTAGACAGTAACCTTTAAGTTTAATAGCATAATGAAACTGTAAACAATGGTTAATAGAAAATAGAAAATAAGTGAATAGGTACAAAACAAAACGAATATAGGTAGATAATTGTAAAAATGTTATGATCGGATATGGATGACGCTGTTGTTGAGAATTAATAAACTTCCTTTGTCTTACAAATTAAGATTAGAAATGTCGGACGGAGCGATGGCCATTATAGTGTAAATTGGTAACTTGACCTGGTATATCATCATCATCATCATCAGCTCATTTTTTTATGTCCCCACTGCTGGGGCACGAGCCTTCCCTATGGATGGATAGAGAGAACGGGCCATAAACCATTGGTGGTTGTTAACGACTGCTAATGCAGCCGGGGCCAACGGCTTTACGTGCCTTCCGAAGCACGGAGGAGCTCGAGATGATAAATTTTTGGTCACCCATCCGATGACCGGCCTTTGCGAAAGTTGCTTAACCTCAACACTCGCAGACCGGGCGCGTTAACCACTGCGCCATCGAGCTCATCTGACCTGGTATATTACCCTGTTCAAATCCCTCGTCGTTGAAATCCTTTCAACACTTAATGTTTTTGGTATATAAGCTCCGAATGTTTTTCTCGTCTAATTGATATTATGTGTGTCTTGGCACGCTATGGTATTCGTAAGTAGTTAATGCTACAACATAATTTTTATCGCGTATAAATCCTGTCTTAAATACACATAACTAAAGTTAAGTAAGTAATTCATTAGTTATATTTATAGATAACATTAGTCTTTGGTCTACTAACAATGTTGGCTAGTTTATGTTCAGGAAAAGTGATGATAAAAACTTTCTGTGATAAATCATTGAGAGAATAAATGAGAATAAATAACTAACTTCAGCGTGAGTAAGCGGTTTCGCTCGAATGAAATTTGTTCTGCCATATACAATGCTGTGCAAAGTTAGACTTATTTCTTGTTCTTTTTTTATTTTTTATACTGAATTCTTTTCATATATTTTAAATTGATAACAACATCATCATCAGCCCCTCTCGACCCACTGCTGGGCATAGCCCTCTCTTTGTTTATGCCATTTGCCTCGTTCCTGCGCTAGGCTGGGCCACGTGTCGGTTATATCATTGACGTATCTTGCCAGTGGGCATTGAAACGAAATTGAATATAATACTATAACTACTATAACCTATAACTTTTATTCCTAGGTAATATAATATGTATAATATTACCTAGGAATTACACGTATTCCTGAAGGAATTAGCATTGTTGAATCTTGTATTTCTGGGGCCAAACAACAGAAATAATATGGCACTCAGGGTCCTACAAAAAATTCTGTATTTTAAATTCACGTCGATCAGTCGCGTCGTTTTGACGTGAAAGACGAACCCACAAACATACTTTCCATTTATACCTATATTTTTAAATTACGAGATCTTTAAAAAAAACGAACGATCTTTACAGTAGTCAATTCAATTCAATTCAATCATTTATTGCTCTCCATAAGTATACATGAGTTGTTACAATATTAGTTAGATATTTATTATATTTTTTTTGTCGCATATGAACTTTTGGAATCAATATCACAATAGAAAATCACACTTAATATTATAAATGCGAAAGTTTGTTTGTATTTGTTGCTTCTTCACGCTGCAACGGATGGATGGATTTGGATGAAATTCGGATGGCTTAAAGTTTCGATCACTGGTGGCTGTTACGGATCACACTGTTACGACTTACTTCCGTCCCTTTTCTACGAAATCAGTCCCACAAATTGTATATAGAAGGCGAGCGGAAAGATGTTATACCTACATCAAAAACTTTAATAACTACAGAACAGTCGTTGTAAAATCTAATCACCCTTAACCGGTTCCGACCGCTGACATCGACATAACACAGCAATTAATCGCACCTGCGTCAGACAGTCAATTGGTAGCACAGCACATTATGGTCTAGAAATAAAGCCTTTGTTGTTTCGAGATTAATGCGATACTGATAGTGAAGTGTATCGAAAGCGTGGGTGCCCTATGCGCGCTGTTTGAGTCACTGTGCGTCAGTTTACTTAACTTAATCTGCGGCTGCCGTCATCAGTCTACCGCTAAGCCGTATCTTCTACTCCTACTAGATATTTATTTTCGAAACGTAGCTTCTAGCTGGTGTTACGTTATTTGCAATAAGCGTATTGGGGTTATATTAAAGCGACCGTCCGCAAAATTTAGGCTATTTTGGCGATAATTTGATAGTTTAAAACAACTTGCAGTTGCAAAACTGAGGGCATATCCCTAGTAAAGTAAAAGTAAATAGCCTATATACACACTGCTGAGCAAAGGCCTCGAAATCAAGTCATCGCTACAATTTATGGGTATTGACTCACTACGCTTGCCAAGTGCGGGTTGGTAATCACAAACCCGGGCTATGCATCGACAAATCTGAAACACACTTTGCCCGACCTGGGAATTGAACCCGGGACCATCGGGTGTCGGGCTGAGCGTTTTGCCACTAGGCCACCGAGGCGTTCCCTAACCAAGTGAAAATATTTTTTGTATCTGTCAGTTCAACGAAAACCTTCCTTTCTTCAAAGACTTATTTTTAGAGCTAGTGGACCTGGCGGACTTCGTACCGCTTTGACAGTTTCAAAAGTCTGTTAAAATTTCAATAAAAAAGTAAAAAAAACTACCAAATAGGTTCTATTGCTAACATCAAATCCAAGACCTAAGTAGTAAATTATGAGTTTCATTCCTATGGGAATAGCGGGATAAAAACTATCCTATGTGTTAATCCAGGTTATAAACTATCTGTATGCTGCATTTCATCTAAATCCATCCATCCGTTGCAGCGTGAAGAAGCAACAAATATACACACACACACACACAATTTCGCATTTATAATATTAGTGTGATATTAAGTGTGATTGTCTTATTGTAGTATATTTTATTTTCGGTTCGAATCATCATCATCATCTCAGCCAAAAGACGTCCACTGCTAAACAATTGCTCGTGGAAATTCTATTAAACACTTTTTGTGAATAATCATTCGCTAAACAACTAGGATAGTTGCACCAGTGTTCGACAGGAACCAGTGATTGTCATTTTTTTCCTTTAAACGGGAAGACGACAGATGGACCCGGTCGGTAACAGAGTTTTTTTTATTTTTTTTTATTGTGAGATGGGCTTGCTCTTGGCCTCATTCTAGTCCCTAGGGCTAAGAAGAGGCCGACGATGGAACAAGCTTGCCGAAAAAGTGGTGGCCAAGAGATGCTCGTCGATCGGTAGGTAGACCTCCAGTTTGGTGGTCGGACGACCTAGTCCGGCTGGCAAACTGGATGGATGAGGACGGCGCCGGACCGTGAAGAGTGGCGTGCGAGGGAATAGACCTATGCCCTGCAGTGGGCGGAAGTGGGCTGATGATGATGATGATGATGATGATGACGATTAAAAGTAAGGGTCAGCAACTGATTTTAGTCTTTAGCAACCATTGAATATACCTTTTTTTTTTTTTTTTGAGAGAGTTTGCTGATTGCCTCAGACGGCATTTTCAGCTTCACCGGGCTTTTTTGGGGGCGGCGAGGAACGTAAAGGGTCCCTCAAGCCGTGTGAAACGAATCACCTTTGGAGGTTTTCTAGAGGGAACGGCATCGCGCACTAGTGCGCGTCCCCGTGCCCTACTAGATTCTCCGAAGGGTTCGGATCGGATCGGGGGGCGGAACCACCCGAGGGCGCCTCTAAAGGCTCGGACCTCGGCTCGGGTAGACCGGGCCGTGGAGGAGGAGAGAAGCGCCCAGGTACATGTCTGTACCTGGTATAGAGCGCGTGTGAACCGGTTCTTCGTACCCTTGTTCTACGAGTACGGTGTCTTGGACCTAAGCTAGTGTGCATGTTTGGTGTATTCTGTAAATGTGTAGTGACATTTAGAGGATCGGGCGGGGGTTTTGAATATACCACCTACTGCATAGCTGTCAGCCCGTGAAATTTCAAAAATCCATATTATTTTTTGGCGATGAAAAATATGTCGAACACTATCACACACACACAACCCTAATATATTAAAATACGAATCAATAATAAAAACTATAAATTAATAATATTTTATAAATACTTTTGACGGGTTTTGTTAAATTGAAAAAAGAAAAAAGATTGAAAAACGACAAAGTGTCGAAAAATTCCAAGTTTTGTTAAAGTCTAAAAATAATCTAATAAGAGATCTACGTGTTCCATTCAGTTAGCTATCGCTTACAATGGAGTGCCGGCTTTCAATGTGACGTCAGACTCAGTCATCACAAAGATAAAAGAAATTGCGTGAGTGTTAAACAAACGACTGTGCCCATATTTATAACTATATCTAACTATGTACAAGCTAACGAGCTTTTCGAGTTACCATATTGAAGGCTATTAACCACTTGATACGACATGATTTATTTATTGACATCATCAATATAGAACATATGTATTTAAGAACATTATGAAATTTCTTCCGGGTGAAGTGCGCTTCCACCATTGGCCTTATCATCACTTAACATCAGGTGTGATGAAGGCACTGTGCCCGTAAGATATGATCCCGAGGCAATTTCGGAAATTGCCGTGTTATCCCATGCTTACGTCATGAGAGGGACATTCCTTCAAAATTTCAGCGGTTTGAGCTTCGCGTTGATGAGTCACTCAGCAATTGAGTCGGGTCTCTTCTTTTTATACTTACTAGTGGTCGCCCAGTGGTCGCAATTCGACCGTAATTTTATTAAGGCTGCACGGATTGTATCCTAAGCAATGAAAAATTAAAAAAGATAGAATGTGAGTTTGGATTGGCATTGACAGATGTCGGCCGCATTAAAGACAAACAATACGTGTGTGTCAAATACATGGTAGTGTGTGTAATGTTGTTTTTGTTGATTTGATGTATTTTTTATGCATAATTAAAAAATATATAAACATTCGAATAACCTTATCTACGAGTATATATACTATAAGTGTGCGAAATTTTATACTCCACCGCCCGCGCAATTTTCGTAAAAACGGATACAAAGTTTTTACTTCACGTATTAATATAAAGATGTACAGACGCATGCACATCAATCTTTCCAAAAACTGAAATTTCTTCAATAAATAATCAACCAAATATTATCCACATAAAGTTTAAAGTCTATTGAGGAAATTTGTCAACACTTTGTCTTTTCTTTTTTAAATTCGTCAGTTTGTGATAGTCTGATCTGCACGCACAGTGTACATAGGCAAGCTGACATCCTTTTATTTACCTCCTTAGAAGAGTATATACTTACGTAAAATCCTTTCATATCTGCTGCTTAAGTAACTAAATAAATCTACCATTCCATATTTAATTAGTTTCAGCGGTTAAATAAAAAATGTCCAACATTACATTAGGCTTATGGAAACGGTTCTAAGAATGCTGACAACAAGCCTCTTTGTATTGCCAAGCTAACACGATTTGCAGAGGTAGCAAAACAACATCATTATGTTGTTGTGTAACATTGTCCAACATATAAAATTCGGAGAAAGTGTTTCATTTTAATGTGGTTGTATTATATAGAGGAACAGATTACACCAGCCAAATCTACGAAATAGCTTCCTTTTCAATAGGTAATCAAAAGTTAGGTAATAACAAGTCAATAATTTGTAAACATATATTAGTATATATGTTTATATACTAATATAAGAAGAAACTATTTTATTCCTGTAAATAATGAATGTAGGCCTTTTTATTAGAACTAGTGGTCGCTCAGTGGTCGAAATCAGACCGTAATTTTATTAAGGCTGCACGGATTGTATCCTAAACAATGAAAAATTAAAAAGATAGAATGTGAGTTTGGATTGGCATTGACAGATGTCGGCCGCATTAAATACAAACAATACGTATGTGTCAAATACAATATGCGTGTGTCAAATACATGGTAGTGTGTGTAATGTTGTTTTTGTTGATTTAATGTATTTTGTATGCATAGTTTAAAAAAAATATTAACATTCGGATAACCTTCTCTATATAAACTATAAGTGTGCAAAATTTCATACTCCTCCGTCCGCGCAATTTTCGTAAAAACGGGTACAAAGTTTTTGCTTCACGTATTAATATATAGATTAGCAAGGACATTAATACCACGTCATCTGTTTTCAATAATGGAATCTTTACTCTAGTGTAGTCATTTATTAAATTATTAATTAAGGCTGCACGGATTGTATCCTAAGCAATGAAAAATTAAAAAAGATAGAATGTGAGTTTGGATTGGCATTGACAGATGTCGGCCGCATTAAAGACAAACAATACGTGTGTGTCAAATACTCGTACTTATGCGTGTGTGTCAAATACATGGTAGTGTGTCTAATGTTGTTTTTGTTGATTTAATGTATTTTTTATGCATAATTAAAAACAATATTAACATTTGGATAACCTTATCTATATAAACTATAAGTGTGCGACATTTTATACTCCACCGTCCGCGCAATTTTCGTAAAAACGGATACAAAGTTTTTGCTTCACGTATTAATATATAGATGTACAGACGCATGCACATCAATCTTTCCAAAAACTGACAAATTTCTTCAATAAATAATCAACCAAATATTATCCACATAAAGTTTAAAGTCTATGAGGAAATTTGTCGTGGAATTTTTTCAACACTTTGTCTTTTTTCTTTTTTTAAATTCGTCAGTTTGTGATAGTCTGATCTGCACGCACAGTGTACATAGATAAGCTGACATCCTTTTATTTACCTCCTTGGAAGAGTATATACGTAAAATCCTTTCATATCTGCTGCTTAAGTAACTAAATAAATCTACCATTCCTCATTTCAAGTTTCAGCGGTTAAATAAAAAATGTCCAACATTAAATTAGGCTTATGGAAACGGTTCTAAGAATGCTGACAACACGCCTCTTTGTATTGCCAGGCTAATACGATTTGCAGAGGTAGCAAAATAACATCATTATGTTGTTGTGTAATATTGTCCAACATATAAAATTCGGAGAAAGTGTTTCATTTTAATGTGGTTGTATTATATAGAGGAACAGATTACACCAGCCAAATCTACGAAATAGCTTCCTTTTCAATAGGTAATCAAAAGTTAGGTAATAACAAGTCAATAATTTGTAAACATATATTAGTATATATGTTTATATACTAATATAAGAAGAAACTATTTTATTCCTGTAAATAATGAATGTAGGCCTTTTTATTAGAACTAGTGGTCGCTCAGTGGTCGAAATCAGACCGTAATTTTATTAAGGCTGCACGGATTGTATCCTAAACAATGAAAAATTAAAAAGATAGAATGTGAGTTTGGATTGGCATTGACAGATGTCGGCCGCATTAAATACAAACAATACGTATGTGTCAAATACAATATGCGTGTGTCAAATACATGGTAGTGTGTGTAATGTTGTTTTTGTTGATTTAATGTATTTTGTATGCATAGTTTAAAAAAAATATTAACATTCGGATAACCTTCTCTATATAAACTATAAGTGTGCGAAATTTCATACTCCTCCGTCCGCGCAATTTTCGTAAAAACGGGTACAAAGTTTTTGCTTCACGTATTAATATATAGATTAGCAAGGACATTAATACCACGTCATCTGTTTTCAATAATGGAATCTTTACTCTAGTGTAGTTATTTATTAAAACTATTAAAATTTCGAGTTCCTTTACGAATATAATTCACCTCGGCAACTCGGCCGAAAAGTTGATTATGTACTCCAAAAGGTATCCCTATGTAGGTTGTGCTAAACAGTTTACATTAAACCCCCGTTCAACATTTTACTTATTTTATTTGTTTCCGAAAGGTGTAACATTTATAAAACGTCGCCTTCAAGTTAATGTTTGGCTTTAAGGAAGTAGGCTTTTTATTCAAGTTCTTATAGCTTATTATTGCTTGCTAAATAGTGTGCATATATCCTTATTCATTCTCATGCAAATCCGCAATAATGAAATGAATGAACAGGGTTGTAAGTTACAGCAAGGAGGTGGAGAGGAGATAGAGATAATCCTTCAAATTGTCAGTAATGAGCCGCGCATCTGAATTGCTGTTGCTGTTGTTTCCCCCTTTCTACCCCAAGACCTGAAAACCCGAGCCGGTGTCCTAAGCCTTAGAGGCGCCCTCGGGTTGTTCCGCTCCCAATCTGATCCGATACCCTCTGAGTATCTAGTCGGGAAAAATTACAAAAAATTTAAAAATAACAATTTGTCTTGTGAAATATTTTTAGTACAAGTCGGAATCCTGCATTACTTTCCCGCTAGATATACCGTCGGGACTCTTAGATAATTGGAAAATTATTATTTAACCATCTTGTTATAAGAGTTACTAAGAAGGCAAACTTTGAAGCAGGTATCCTATTGACAATAATGATATTCGAATCCGTTCTAGGTAAGTCATAAAAAACTATGCACAATAATAATGCTATATAGTGTATATATAGTGCTACATAAAGTACTTGCTACTCGTCAGGTTTCGTCAAATGTTTTTTTTTTTCACTTAATTTGGAACAGCTAACAACTACACATTAACAACATTATAAATTAAAATTACCCTAAAGTAGCAAGAAAAAACATGTAGTCCAATACGCTATCCACATTTTACTGAACTAAAGATGCAGTGAGATGCTAAGCAACAGCATCTAATGTTACACTTACATAATAATTTTTTTTAATAGAAATCTAAATGTATCTACAGAAAGATTTAAAATGCGTTTTTAAACACCAGAGTTTTGTGCATGGCATCGAAGTTTTGAACATACGCACGAGGAGAGTGACGTTTATTTGTCAACTGTTTATCAAGCCAGTAAAATGATGCAGACAATTGAAATGTATCAAGGCTTCGCATCAATTATAGGTTGACAGTCGGGATCTCGAGGTTAACAGAGCCAATCAGCCCTTGAGTTCGGTGCGTTGATTAAATGTGGCGTAGGGCAAAGCCACCGTAGAGCACACACTGTCAAAGAGTACCTACTCTTGAGATAACATTAATATCTGTTAGCATCACTTGCCTGTCAGACGTCTGTGACTTAATGTGTGCTTGGAATTTATGTGTGTCTGCCAATTCGATTTGTACTTAAAGTATGTACTCTTTGGTGGCTTTACCCTTTGTGACTTTGGCTTAATGGTTGGACGGAAACACATTTCAGACAGTTAATATGTCGTTATTGGCCGCGTCTGTATATCACTGAGTGACCTCGATTTGCGAAACCAAAGTTGGTGAACAAAAAGATGGTGTACTTACCTACTTACGTGTATTGTGTTTCTCAAAAGTTTAAAAAATCCGTTAATTGTCTTCACAAGTGCGCAGTGCGTTTCGTTTAATTGTCAATAGTTACCAATACGAGGCTATGATTAATTAGAGGTTAGTGAAAGAATTTAAATAAATTTTGTTAAATTGTGTTAAACATAATAATCAAAAGAAAAAAGGTGTTAATAATTATAATAATGCGGGTGTGCAGTCTCAGGGAATATTTCCTAAAAGCTGAAGTGGGTATGCACAAAGATGTGGTAGCAGTGGACAAGGGATTCACCCCGCTGTACTTGGCTAAAGAGAACTGGCACAAACCCGTAGTACTTAGTGCCAATGACCGCAGGGAGGTATGGCAAGGCAAGGAGCTCCACGGGCGCTTTTATCGGGCCCTCCATGGACCCGATGGAGACTTTTTAGCGTCCGTATGCTGCCTGCGTTTCGGTGACCTCTTCGGGGAAACTGAAGGTTTTGTCTGTGCAATTATGGACGAAGTTATGCTGACGAACAACTACCGGAAATATATTATGAAGGACGGGACGGTTGACATATGTCGGGCAAGCCACCGTCCGGGTGAGTCTATCAGACATATTATTTCTGGCTGTTCTCGTCTGGCTAACGGCGAGTACTTACACAGGCATAACCAAGTGGCCAGGATTATCCACCAGCAACTTGCTTTGAAATACAAACTTGTGGATTCTGAGGTACCGTACTACAAGTATGTGCCCGACCCAGATCTCGAAAATGACCATGTCACGTTGTACTGGGATCGATCTATCATCACTGACAGGACTATTGTAGCCAATAAGCCTGACATTGTGGTGATAGATCGATTAGCGCGCCGCACGATGATTGTCTATATCACCATTCCCCATGACGAGAACCTCGTGAAAACTGAGAAAGAGAAACAAATCAAATATCTCGACTTAGCACACGAGGTTGTCAACATGTGGAGTGTGGATTCGGCTCTCATCGTACCGATTGTTGTTAAGGCCAACGGCCTGATGCCCAAGAGCCTCGATCAACATCTAATGAGGCTCTCGTTAGGCTGCTGGATTAAGGGCCTGATTCAGAAAGCAAGGCAGATACGGCACGCATTATGAGGAGGTTCCTGTCTCTGGAGCCCTAACCACCGGTAGCTTGGACCCTGGTCCCGATGCTGGTGACCCCTATTTTTTATATTTTTAAATGTTTTATTAGTTTGTTTTTTGAAAATATTTAAAAATGTAAATTTATTTGAAAAGAAATAAATAAAGAGTGAATAATAATAAATTTAACTTAATCATATTGTCTGTTCTGTATTGTATGTTAGTTACATTATAAATAAAATATACCTAGACATATTAATACTGTTTTCTAAACTTTCTGCAAGCACTATTTGGTCGCGATAAATTTTTACAAATTCGTAAAAGTTTTTCGACTTCTATCTTGTATTTTTGATATGGAAAGTACGAGTGTTCTTATACGAAAGATACGATAAATGAAAGAGAGGAAACGGAAGCCATTGCTGAGCTTTTTTGTTTACATCAGTACAAGGTCACCGCGGACCCAGCGGTAGACTTACAAACCGCTATACGGAGAGATGAATTTCAAAAGACAATTAAATAAGCCAAATTTTCATTTTCTTATGAGATGAATAATATCGCGAAACCTTTTCAAAATGTCGTAAAAGGCGTTAGTGGTCAACAGTAAACCTACGTGTTCATTAAAAGCAGGTCACCGTTCTTCTTAATGACATAGTTAACATTAACACCTTTAGCGCAATGTACAACGTTTCTTACGAGCATAAGCCTCATTTATATGCTATAATTGTATTGAAACTAATCGATCGTGTTGATTAAAATAATTATTTATTGCAATGGTCTGCGTCTGCAATAGCTAACGCCGGTCTTTAGTCTGTCATTAAAGGTCTCTAACTAATTGCAAATGTAATATTATACCACAAACTAATTACAAATATAATGGTTGTCGTAGGTCGATTGTGCTTTATATCTGTCAATATCAATCTGTCAATCATTGTATCTGGAGCAGCTTGGGTCGGTAGACGCCAGCGGAATAAATATGACGCACGTGGCTTGAGTACCCATGTTCAATCGGAACCATAGAGTTCAAATCTTCAAAGCTTGCATTTTTGCTAAGCATTTGCCCGCGACTTCTCTCACAAATTTTTACGGTAGAAAAACTGAGTTGCGAGACTTGGTTTTTTTCACAAGTTTGTTTTTGATGGCTATGTATTACTTGTAAGAATCATTGTGTTTTCATGCGATGGCCAAGTCAACCTATTTGTTTAAAACATTAAAGATTTTTAATATTGATATTATGTCATTATAAGATGTTGTTAGGTTAGCTAATAACGTAATAACGTAGGGTCTGACTAAATTAACCGACTTGGTATTACATGGATCTCACAACTTTTTACGGAAGAAGAACTGAGTTGCGAGACTTGCTTTTTTTACAGTTTGTTTTTGATGGTTTAATGATTTACCTGCGACTTCATCCGCGTGGATTTAAGATTTTAAAAAGAAACCCTTTTTTATCAAAATAAAATATAGCCCGTGTTACGCACAAGGAATATAGCATTCTATCAGTGAAAAAATTTTTGGAGTTGGACTAGTAGTTCCAGAGCTTAGCCCCGACATACAAACAAACAAACAAGTTCACAAACGTTACCTCTTTATTAATAGTATATAGATATAGAATGTTTTTACATCAAACCAAAGTAAAAGCATATAATTTAAAGAATTATAGTCTCTGTAGGTACTATTTTCAACCGATTTAATAAATAATTGACGTCTCTGAGTACGGCAGTTAGTGATTTAGTTTTCGGAAATTCCCTCTAATTGTCTATCTACGTTGAGTAAGGCATCACTAAGATGCAGTATTTTGCTTCTACTGTGATTGAGAGGAGCGTACGCGGCGACAATTAAATTCACTTTGGTCCGTGAGTTCAAAAGTTGGGAAAGTTGCTTAGCTTTTTGTAACTTGCACACCAATGAAGCTAACAACATCAATTAAATAAAATTCGTCACTTTAAAAAAAAACAACAACAACATTTTTTAACATTTGTGTTTTTGTAATTAGTTCGCAACAAAATTTGCGTTAAAAATTATTTGAACATTTCGTCACTTTTATTGCAAATATTTACTAACGTGTGAAACAAAACGCATGACAGTTAAGTAATGTCTAGTTGTTACCAACAATAAGTACTTGAACAAAACGACTGTGTTACGTCCTTTCTTAATATAACATACAATTTATTGCGGCATTATATGATATGTGAATAAGAACATATATTTCACACACCATAGCGCAGACATGATCATGACTTATATTCTGTAAGATTATGCTTTGTTTCAGTGTTAAGAAAAACGGAACAGCATGGAATGTATTCACAAGTCAGCGTTACAGAAAATGGTTATACTTTTTTTTAATCTTAGCAACATGATGTAATCTTTTGAACTTCTTTATTAACAAAGAAAAAGATGAATTATTGTAATTATTCTTAAAAATAAATAACTATGTCGTCTTGAGACGTGGACAGAATAAAATATTAGCTTATTGTATTTTTTTGATAAATTTATTAAATATTAAAAAAAATATGTGTTTCGTATGAGCATCTTGTAATATTAATTCATTTTTGGATTTGCGTATTGCGAAAATATTTCCTCACATTTAGGGTATTTTTTTTTTATTGACAGCCAATAGTTGTGAGAAAGGTTGTAGCATCTTCATTCATCAAATTTCCATGAGCTACGAATAAGCTACAGCTAGGGGCCGTAGTCGTAGCGTGACAGAACAATTACATTCTCATACCATTTTGTTGTCGCTCAGCAATAGCCAATAGTTAGTGGGTTAGTGCGCTGCAATGTGAACGGGAGGAGACTTGTTGGGCGAAGAAAGAAATCGTGGCTGCTAAACATTCGATAGCGGACCGGCACTCTTGTAAGACAGAAGTAAGACTTACCTTACCTCTGTTCTAGTTGTAGAAACAACTGTTCCATCTCGCGGTGTTTTGATAAATGAAGTGTTACGAAGCTGACGGTCAACTTTCAAGATTTTTTTGTTCTTTTTATACCTAGCACGGCAAATAACTCCACTCGACCGTATATTAAGTTTTTTTAACTGATAAAAACTTCTTGCGCGTACTACTGCGTCCGGGGAGACGCAAATGTTTATGTGGGACCCTTCTCCCTTCCCCTCATCGCCCTCGGTAGGGCAGGGGGGAAGGAAAGCACACTCTTGAAAACTCCAGTATTTCCCTTCTTTTGCCACCAGGGTTATCCGGGACCGTACTAGACAATCACGGCCTTAAACGGTGCCGATTGAACAGTTGAAGAGCACAAGAAGAAGATATTACGTGGCGGCGATGACATTGACTAGGCAGTTTTGTTTGCATACTTTACTCGTTCAACATTAACGCTGAAGCGGCCTCTGGTCGGAGCTAGCCGACTAAGGGTGTGTTACACCACCGCTACGTTCACTGTTTCCGGGCGTTTGGGCAAACAGCCAGTTTCCTACTTTTGAATGTGCGCCGACGCGAATAAATTTGCTGGTGCTCACAGCTAGGCTGCAGTGACAATAAAATTTTCCTTTACAAATAAGAAAGAAAGGAAGATGGATCGCTTTGACCAAAGCTTTTTATGGACACTGAAATGTGAATTTGTAAAGTTTGCTACAAACTATATAGTTTGTTTGCATTTTTTTCTTTGAGTAATTTTGATGAGCTTCGTTTTTTAATAAGTACTCACTAAGCCCAACGACATTCATAATAAAAGAAAACAAAAAATAGACTTATCAATAATAATTGTTATCGAATGATTTTTAACCCGTCTCGCGCCGTAGCGCGTAGGTATAATTAGCGGGCCCCCTTATGCACTACCAATATGGTGCATATGGTCGCGAGGACTTTATTAAAAAATAAACCTTTTCCGAGGCTGTAAGACCGACCAAAAAAACACATAATTCTATAAGTACTTTTCAAAAGTTTTTGTTACAAGATTGACTTGGGTTTAATTATGCGAATGACATGACATTAACTTGGAATCTACAATAACCATATAAAACATAAACACACATCAATAGACATTTAGTTCGTAAGATACCGAGTAAATTTAGAAAGATGCAGATTGAAGTTTCATCGTGTAATCATATCAAAACCACAAAGCCATACAGACGAAGGCTCAGGGCAAAAGCTAGTTAAGAAAACAGCGCATTAACTGAATGAAACAGAGGGGACGCCCACGCGTGACACACAATAAAGAGAGAACTCTTAAAATGGACTTGGTGTATACTTTATACCCCATTGTTCCTATAAAAGGGGCAGCGCAGTGCGAATTCAGCTCGGGTTTCGTTTGAATGGACTCGAGATGAGGATTCTTGAAGTGACGCGCTGTAGTGTGCTCATTTTAGATATATAAAGTTGCTACAGATGAATGAATTCAATGCTTTATTCCTTTTTACAATGTTAGTACAAGAACAGTGATTCTTCAAGCTTAGTTTTTACTTGGGAGTTTTTTGATTGAGCAACAATTGAACTTTTCGTTAAGTTTGTTGCTGTTTTTAAAGTAGAAAAACACATGGGAGATGATAATTTTTGATAGAATATTTTACGTGATATCTCAAGGCAGACGATTGATTACTTATTAATGAATATTTAACCATATTATTTAAAGAAAGTGAAAGAAAAGTAATAAGGTGACGTGTTAAAATTATTCTCTGTCATTAGGTATACCTATCAAGACGACAAAAACAATAAAACTCTTTCATTCTTTCGTGGGTAAATCGTGCAACGTTAGTTAATTAAAAAGTAAATGCGAAACAAAAAGCTACCAGCAGTGACGAGCTTCATTAGGCGTACGTCATAAAATTCTGTAACACGAAGCTTCACAGCTAAAAAAGATATCGGTTATTCTGAAACTGTAGGATTTAATATCACCAAACTACTCTTAATATTGTTTAAATGGTGCAATTAATCGATCGTTATGTCAGGGTTGCTCTTATAGCGGACTATAGGTAGTAAATATATCTATAGCATAAAAACATATTTTTATCTGTAGTCTATTTTGTTTCAAAATTAATGATACGTTATAGCTTTTAGTTTGGAATAACAATTATTAACGGGAGTATTACCATCTTTTTTTTGGGTGTGAGTAGCTTTTAGTTGTTTTGAAACTTAGAAATCAGCTTTTAAAAATTTAGTTTTAAAAGTTATACCTATCTATTTTATAAACCTACGGCCACACTATCGCGCTATCGCGGACAATTGCCGTTTTCACGACAAGCAATAATTACTTCTTTAACCGTGTTCTGAAATGCGACTATTGCTTGGCCCGACTTGTCGTGAAAACGGAAAATGTTCGCGATACCGCGATAGTGTGGCCGTAGCATAAGTAATAATAATAATAAACACCTAGAGAGGCTCTCCTGAAAGGTTGGGTTAAGGGTCAGATGCAAAGGGCAGTACTCCTTGACACGGCACGTATTGTCAGAAGGTTCCTCACTCTGCAGCCCTGACCACCGGTAGCTTGGGCCCTGCCCCGCGCTGGTGGTACTCTAGGATTCGGTTTTTATAATGTTTTATTGTTTTTATATTAAAATATTGTAAAAATCTAGTTCTAAGAAATAAAATAAATAAAGGAAATAATAATAATGTGATGACCTGGTGATGGGTTCATAAGGCTCATAAGGCGTGGTACACATTTAGTCATACGCGAGCCTTTTGCTACTATGGGTATTTCTGTTGTTTGAGACTAGCATAGGAGGCTTGTTTCAAACGATAGCTATACCCATTAGTAGTGTATCAAAAAAAACTTTCTTAATTTTTTATAGTTACTATTTAGTGGATCCGTTTGGCTATGATCTTACCTAAGGTTAGGTAAAAAGAATATAATTTTGTAAATGTCGTTACTTATATTAAAGCTGTGGAGTTTCTTGCGCCCATTCTTCTCCACAGCTAAAAAATAGACGTCCTGAATGGGTAGTAGGTAAAAAAATGTTTGGACGATTCAAAAGCACTTTTCTAAAGTTTATTTGAATAAAACATATTTGACTCGTGCCCCAGCAGTGGGACATAAAATGAGCTGATGATGATGATGATGATGATGATGAATCACTGCGATGTAGCCAGACCAACGGTTTACGTGCCTTCCGAAGCACGGAACGAAAGAAGCACTATCACCAGCCAACGTTTTCACTCGTTACTTTTCGTAACACGTAACAATTGGACAGTGTGTGACAACCCTGAGCGCGGACACCCCGCTAGCTGCGCCTGCGCACGTTGTCGCCGTGCACTGAATAACTTAATGAAAACACACACAAAAACACTAATTTATATAACAACGCAAATCGGTTCACATGAAACGCTTATTTTAAAATTAACGATGAGATAAAATGTCGGCGGACTGTCTGAAGATCGTAGCGAGAATATTAATGGCGCTAGAAAACTGTTGACCTTTGGCGATAAGCGATAATGTGACTATGATATTGAACAAATTAAAACATATATATTATTTAATATAATGCTTGACTTCCTTTAAACTGTAAACAGATATAAAAGTAATAAAATACTATCGCTTTGTAAATAAGTATGTTTTGAATAGATTTGTAGCTAAAAATTGGCAAATCATTATTAGTTATCTTTAGTAGATAGGTAACTAATAAAAAATTAACCGTTTTAGTATCTATGGCCGAGCTGGAAACCTCAATTGTAAGGGCTGGTTGAACCCATAACATCAATAGATAAAAACTAGAATCTAGATTATTATGTTTTCGAGTGTTCGATTTTTCTACAGTTACAGAATCAAAAAGTATTTTTCATATCGATGATTCTATAACATTAACCTCCAATGGGAGATGTCGTAAGAACTATTTTACATGTCAGATTTGTGTGATGAAATTTATTTAATATTTTTTTAAATTACTTTTTCTACTATTACTTGATATCTTGATATCTTCCTGTCAATACGAGTAAAAAATGCCGCAAGTAAACTTTCATAAACTTAAAAAAAATTTAAGCCAGTATGTAGAATATCACCTCAGTTTTAAAAGGACACTGAATGCATTACAGATTGCAGTGACTCATTCGATGTAGGTGCACTCTGCGGTTCGTAATTTCTGTGTAAGCATTGTTATGTCGTGTGCATTAGCAATGACGAGGGCCGTGGGGCGGCGAAATATACGATGTTTTTTAAAATTGTACATGCCTTCATCTAATTTGATAGTAAGTGACGATAAGGACACTTCATACACGCTCGCACGCACTTCGCACTTCACTCGCAATACTCAACAAACGAACGAGGATGTGAATTTGTATGAGAAGACAACAGCTCTAAGAGCCATTATTACATATCTACTGCGATTTTTGCGTAAAATGGCCAATTTTGGCGTTCTTGATCTCAGAAACAAAAATACATTAACAATTTTGACTTATTGAATATTGTAGAATAGCTATTGGCCTCGGTTTTTGTAAATTATGATTATCTTTTTAATTAAACCCAAAGTTGCAGAGAAAGATTTTCATAAAATGCGCGAAGGCACTTTTTTGAGCTTCTAGATTGAACTCTAAACAAATGAAATAAAAAAATAGAATGTGTCTCTTATATAGTCGTATAGTTCGTAGCGGCCTCGGAATTTTTAGATATCATTGATTAATAGAAAAAAAAATCTTATTCTAAACCAAAAAAACTTCGAAAATCGCTTTAAGTTAACTGTGAATTTCTCCTAGCTACGATAATATTATTGAGCAAAACTTATACCAGAATGATTGTTACTTCATGAGGAATAAAGATTTTATCATTTTTATCCTTGTAATTATGTGAGTGGAGATTTGTAATAGGGCTCTTAATATAATTCAGAAAAAATCATACAAAAAGAACACAACAATTTAAGTGACATTGTTGTCATAACAACGCCCAGGCTAGGGTAAAATGATGGTAGCGTGGCAGGCGGGCTTAAAACAAACGCAAATGAACAGAACCGAGTATAATAACAATTTGACGACCTCCGTAGCCAAGTGGCTTGCACGCCGGACTTTGGGCGGCGCTAACTCTGAGGTTCCGAGTTCGATTCCCGGTCGGGTCAATATCGAAAACAAACTTTTCGATAGGTGTCGGGTCTGGGTGGTTGTGGTACCGTCATTGTTCCTGATTTCCATAAAACGAGTGCTTTAGCTACTTGCATTGGGATCAGAACAATGTATGTTATGTTGTCTAATATGTTATTATTAATAATCGAATCAAGGACCTCTAGGTATGACCGATGTGGTTTCCTCAAAAACATTTCCTATATCTATTCACCCGCGTTAAAAAATATTTCCCGTTTTTGCAACATTTTTCATTGCTGCTCCACTCCTATTAGTCATAACATGATGTATTATAGCCTATAGCCTTTCTCAATAAATGGACTATTCAACACAAAAATAACTTTTCAAATCGAACCAGTAGTTCCTGAGATTAGCGCGTTCAACCAAACAAACAAACAAACAAACAAACAAACAAACTCTTCAGCTTCATAATATTAAGTATTAGCGGCCCGCCCCGGCTTCGCACGTGTGTACTTTTATTTTTATTTTTATTAATTTTTTAATATAGCTATAGCCTTCCTCAATAAATGGACTATTCAACACAAAAAAAAGATTCAATTCGAACCAGTAGGTCCTGAGATTAGCGCGTTCAACCAACCAAACAAACAAACAAACAAACTCTTCAGCTTTATAATATTAGTATGATAGATATAACCTAGTGGCCCTTTTTAAGCACTTTACGCGCACGGAGAAGTGTGAGCATATGATATAGTTAAAGTTTATATGGAGAAGAAGTTGCGAATGATACAATTTAAGTATTTATAATATGTGATACATTGTGGAAAAGTAAAATATTTTGTGATTTACGGTCAAATATCAACCACTGTGCGACCACTGGCATTTACAAAACAACAAAGAATATCCGAAACGTTCGTCTTCGGATACTGACTCACAATCCCCATTATTTATTTTGCCTAATAGCACAAATGCGACAACGCCACAATAAAAGTTTTACTGTCGCAATGAAAATGTTATGTTACAGCTTTTTCTATGAATTAGATTATTTTACTGCACAAATTGTGGCCAGACACGTCTCGCTCACATCAAGCTACCGATTTATGTTGTTCAACATGAGTAAGCATGTATTATTGTTAAAAAAGTTTCCTGAAGCTTTATTTAAGACATTATTAAGAATCTCTCTTTATCCTTAGAATTTATAAACCTCATGACCTGTGATGACTTCACTTTTTTATATCATAAGATACTAGATACTAGATTTTAGATCATAAGATTTACATTAATTCACAATACAAATTATTAATAAGCTTAAGTAAATTCTCATACTTATACTTCGCTTTTTTTATAAATACGAAAATACTTTTGCTTCTAGCCTAGACTCGTGAGGTTATCTATATCTGAGATTTTTATTATTATTTATTTGTAATATTGTTGGCCACACGGGATTGTCCATTAGAAATCCCGGGAAGATCCATATTAATATCAACATTTCGATGCAAGTACATAAATACTTTACCCAATTCCGACCTAGGATGATAAGTGATGATAGGACCGAAGAAGGAAGCGCGCCAGCCATCATAGACCAGACAGGGTTCTACGTACACAAAGAGAGCAATGAAAAAGAGAATCACCATCAAAATGTTCATAAATCAGAGGCGTTATTGAATATTATGATAATAAATATATTGTTTTTTCACATTACGTTAGTTTGGTAAGTTATATCAAAAGTGATAAGGTTTTAAGAATTAGATTTGCATAGCTAAGTTAAATTAATGTCTATTAAAGATTTCTATCGGAATATCAGGACTGCAAATATTTAATAGGAAATTTTCAGAAATTATACTTTTCATGCACAAATAAGAAATACTCGTAAATGGTTTTCGTTTTAGAAATAGTTTTCTATTTCTATTTCTCAATCATAAATTATATTTAACTTAAAAATAAATTACTCAAAGTACACAGCTACGAGTTATCGACTTAACCCTCCATTCGATCGTCAGCCACTGATATACTCTTGTAAAAATCTATAAATGGTAAAGCAATTACTATTCCGATCAACTCGACAATATTGTTGCCACCTGGCACTCAATGGCAACTGCTTGCAATAACAATAAACTGTCAAATGACCGTTTGATGCTAACCAAGGCACTGGCCGCCATCAAATCGGTTTTTGTATGTGCGGCTCACGACAAACTGCCGCATCTGCTATTGCGAGAACGACATGGAGTTCTTAAATATATGTAAGTACAGTTTAATAAACAAGTGAGTTTTAACATCACAGGCTTTGTGGTACGGACCTGCATTTGTGTTATGGAAGTCTGGGTTTAGGTTTAAAACTAATTACGACACTTATTTCTTCAAAATAAAAACATTTGCTCACTAGCCGTCCTCTCTTGCCAACCCTCAAGTTGTTTCTGCATACCTCGTTTAAAGAACAATGGGTTAAGCATTAAATATGCGTTGTTCTAAAATAGGTAAAGTAAATTAGCTACAGATATAGATAATTGGTCTGGGAAAATAGCCGAATCTTCAGTCTTTCTCTTTGACGACCAAAGTAAAGTCAGCGGAAATCTAGTCTTTCTTTCTAACTACCAAAGCAAAGTCAATCTCTCAGATAACCTATGCAAAATTTTCGTAAATTATTCTCTGACAAACCATGATTTAGAAATTATTAATGTTACAAAACTAATAAAATTTATTTTGACGTATAACTGTGTGACATTAAATTAATAATTTTTCATTTCAAAATTATATTTTGAAAATAAGCTGTAAAATTAATAATTTCACGCAAAGAAGTAATAAATAAAATAACTAATATTATTATTATTACCTAAACAGGTTGTTTGAAATAGGGTATCATCCTGAAAAACTAAAAAAGTAACTCAGCCATGCAGAGAAATGTAGTAGGTAAACAGCTATTTTTGACGTGACAACGTCTTATAATTCGATAGAGCCGGCTGCACGCACGAAAAAGTTCGGCGTTACCTCGCTCCGAGGCGTTCCATGTAAGGCTTGAAGTGCAAGCGAGAGCGCGGAACGAGCGACAAAGAAGCACAATCGGCTGAGTAGAAATTTAGCCGTGCTGCTGTGCAAGCCCGTGTCCGGCATCGCCACCGCGGTACTTACCCCCAACACCCCCCGACACCCCCAACACCTCCCGACACCACCAACTCCTCCCGCCTACCTGTTCGACGGGCTGCTGCTGCTGTGCAAGCCCGTGGCCGGCATCGCCACCGCGGTACGTACCCCCAACACCCCCCGACACCCCCAACACCTCCCGACACCCCCAACTCCTCCCGCCTACCTGTTCGACGGACTGCTGCAGGCTGCTGTGCAAGCCCGTGGCCGGCATCGCCACCGCGGTACGTACCCCCAACACCCCCCGACACCACCAACACCTCCCGACACCTTCTTAAGACGTTGTCACGTTCAACTATCGTCAGTAAACCGACTTTACAGACAACCAATTTTTTTTTCGAAATTTCAGATTTGGGTCCATAGCAAAAGTTGTCTATGTTGATAGGTTGTTTCACCGTTTTCCGAAATAGCTGTAACTAAGGAAAACGTCTTTAAAAACTAGTCTCTACTTAGATAGATATGATATAGGTACAGACACGGCCACGTAATAGTTCTATTATAATAAAAATGACATGTTTTTGTAGATTGCCTTCTGTTTATTTATACCATAAAATAATAAACAAGACAGACCGTAAGCTTTAAATTAATTAGTCTGCTATACAAATGGTAAAGGACTTGAGAGCGATGACGAATCGTACTAGAGGTTTATTCTAATAAAACAAGTTTTTTACTAGTGATCTTTTGAAAGAAATTGTTCTTAGCTACGCCGCCATTATAGATTCCAGTTTAACAACGCGTTCTTCATCCGTGATGTCCACATTCCTACACGTGTCACGCAAAAACCGACGTACGTATCCACTGATTGATTGATACGATAGCTAGAACAGATTTAATAATTTATAAGCTGTTATATAGACGAGAAATGTCGTCTGCACTCGGTTGTCGCTCATTGATGTACTAGTAATGTGACCATGTATTTATTTATTTGTCAGTTTTTTAGGAAAAGTGCATTTGAAGATGTAAGTTGTTGTTAAACTAGATGACGTAGATTGGCCCCCAACACAATTATTTCAACAAAGAGTAAAACAATATAATAATTTTACTCGTTTTCAAAACCTTCAAAAATGAACATGGAAACGTTGTAATTGTTATTGTTTGAGTACCCATTTCATTCTTATTTTTTGTATAAACCTACAATTTGGATTAACGAAAATTTTATACTTTAAAAAAAAAAAAACCTAGGTGCTTCGTGTAAGGTCTTATTGCATAGGAATCTGTTCAGTTGCCCCAATTTTCAAATTTGTCTCTCGAATCCAGCAACGTGTGATGACTATTTTATTAACATAAATGTCTTTTAAGAAGCCGCCGGCGCTGGCGCCGCTCGCACCGATCACATCAGATAGAACACGGGAAATTACATAGCTCCCCGAGATACTTGCGAATAAACAACTATTTGCTACGTAATTGCACTAGTTTACCTATTCGAAACACATTAGCACAACGCATTCTCATTTAAAGCAATTATGTTTATTTTACATATAGTACGAGTATATAATATGTAATATCTTAAGAGCGTTTACGCCGCACACTAGCATCGCCAATGAAAAAAAAACATATCTAGTAATTAGAGATAGAAAATCAAATTATGCTCAACAAACTATTTGAATGAAGTAATTTAGCATTTTTACGTCACCTAATGAATATCTGACATGTTATGGTTTAGTTAAATACGGCGTTATAGTTAAAAGTGGCTGTTTTTAGCTGTAACGTCTTATTTAACTAAACCATAACTTACTTCATTCAAATAGTATAGTAAATATAGTATTATAAGAGATAAAAAATCAAATTATGCTCAACAAACTATTTGAATGAAGTAAGTTATGGTTTAGTTAAAAAAGACGTTACAGCTAAAAACGGCCACTTTTAACTATAACGCCGTATTTAACTAAACCATAACATGTCAGATAGTCATTAGGTGACGTAAAAATGCTAAATTACTTCATTCAAATAGTTTATTGAGCATAATTTGATTTTCTATCTCTAATTACTAGATATGTTTTTTTTTCATTGGCGGCGCTAGTGTGCGGCGTAAACTCTCTTAATTGGTCTGTGATATGACTGCGACTGACAATGATTATGACAGTTGTTCGACTGTAGGCTGACTTTTCAATCGTCATTCATTGAGTAATTTTGACATAATGACAGATTCTCTTTAAAAATATGTCACAATGACAATGCTATTCGTTGGTTAAAACTTATCTGAGGATTGAAAAATCGGGCATGTGGCGCTTTTCTGAGGAGCTCGCAGCCGCCAGTGGTAAACGCACTCGGTTTGCGTTCGCTGACGTTAAGCAACTTTCGCAAAGCCCGGTCATTGGATGGGTGACCAAAAATTTATAATTTCTAGCTCCTACGTGGTTCGGAAGGCCCTGTCTGTAACAACCACCAATCCGTTCTTGGCCTGTGGTGTTTCCATCCTTAATCCTCCGGAAGGCTTGTTCCCCAACAGTGGGAACGTAAAATTGAGCTGGTGATGATAGCTTTTGGTGATTCACATGACGCGCAGTTAGTAAACACGGAATAGTTAATTGTGGTTGATGAGTTTTTAATTAATTGTGTTGACTTGTAGATCGGTTACAATGGCGCCAACAAAACAGGAACCTATTATTTTAAGTACACAATGAATACATTAACAAAAGTAATTACATCAACAAGTGATTAACGTTATTTATTTAATTGTGCTGCCTTGTTCAATACAACGTAATTTTTCAATGAAAATGTCTGACTAATGACATGAATGTTTTTTTAATTTGAGAGCGGATTTTACCTTTTGTTAAATAACGGTTGCGGTTTTTACTACCACTGCACTGCACTTGAAAAGGAACAAATAATTTTGTAATAATTCAAAAAAGTATTTTACTTTTGAATGTATCCAACTATATTGTTCATGACCTCAGACTATATTTAATTAGGTATTACTATAAGACTGAATTAGTAAAAAATTAGGCATTCTTTAACAAGTTTCTCCTTCTCATTCACATCACAAATCCTACATTAGTTGATTGTAGTCATAATGCTTTCTGTGGTCAGTGGTAGGTACGAGTATATGAGTCAGTAGGTACGGCTTTCAACACTCAGCGCATATTTTCTTCCCCGATTTCATCCGAACCCCTCGGAGAACCTAGTAGAGAACGACGACACACACTAGTGCGTGATGCCATTCCCTCTAGAAAACCTCTGACGGTGTTTCGTTGCACAAAGCTTGAGGAAACCATTAAGTTTCTCGCCGCCCCCATAAAAGACCGGTGACGTTGAAAATACCGCCTGAGGAGGTAATCAACAAACTCTCTAAAAAAATGTTCTCTAGTGTAAAAAGACCATGTTATACAGGGTCACTTTTTATCACCGTCCAAACCTTCTGAGATACACATTCTACATTTTGGTCGAATGAGTATTGATGTTTTGTATGGACCAGCTAAATATTATTTTCGAGTTAAGGAGTTGGTCCAAAAGTAAGAGTTGCTCGTTAGTATCACGGGAGTCATCCCAGAAGTTTTGGACGGTGATAAAAAAGTCAACCTGTATAGCGGTAGGTGTAAAACGGCTACTATCAAATGCCACCAATGAGTACCAACGACTTAACGCGCCATCCGTAGTACGGAGGAGCTCCACAAAATGCGATTTGGTCACGTATCCAATCTAGTATAATATTGAATCGCGGGCGCAAGTATCAGTTATGTGCTATTACGAATTGATTTAACTAACCGAGTAACAGGTAAACGCCAATGATATGAACAAAGGCTGTTTGCGCCGAGTGATTTATACGCGACAGAGCGGTATCTAGGGATAATAATAGATACAAAAAAATATATAAAAGCTTCCTTTTAAATATATTAAGGAAAATTTGAATTTGTGTAGAATTAAAGCATCATACATTGTTCTTATCCCTAGGTAAGTAGCTAAAGCACTCGTTTTGTGGAAATCAGAAACAACGACGGTACCACAACCACCCAGACCCGACACAATATCAACAAAGTTAGAATGATAGATGAAGGTCAAACACCTCCCAGAAATAAGAAATATAAACGAAACATTTCCACTATACTTAAATGTTTGGTCCGTTCAGCTCTAGCAATTATATTTAGTGTCAGCTTCACTACTTCCTAATATGTGTCAGATGGTTTTGTTTCTTTCACAATTTATAGCGTGTAAAGAGAAGAGAAGAGAAGAAGAGAAGAGAAGAAGAGAAGAGAAGAAGAGAAGAGAAGAAGAGAAGAGAAGAAGAGAAGAGAAGAAGAGAAGAGTAAAAATATAATGCTAATAAGTAAAACAAAAGCTACTAAGTCGAATATTTAGTTGATTTTAAATGGCTCCGCACACTGGACGACTTGTCGCTGCGTCTAGTCGCGTAGAGCACGCGCACACACGACTACAGTCGTACGACAGTTGTGAGCGTCATTTTCGCGACTCTCCTAGCTTGTCGCGACTCTGCGACTGACGCCAAGTGTGCGGAGCTTTGAACAAAATATATGAAAATTGTCGGCCGCAGCCTGTCGTCGCGTCTAGTCGCCGAGCTGTCGCAGTCGCGTGTCGCCTAGTGTGCGGAGCCATTAAATGTCTATTACTTTTATGACTCTGTATATATCTATCTCATGTAAACATAATGGGAAAATAAACGAAAGGAAAAGCGAACAGACGGCGACAAAAAGTTAGCTTTTGTCGCCTTCTGTTAGCACATTAGTGGGTATGTGAAAACAAAAGTTTACCATTTCATGCTTTTTTTCAGAAGCCAGGACAAAACTAAAATTGAATATTGTGTTTTATTTATTTTTAATGTGTTGGTAATACAGAATCCTGACTGCGGTCACAAGTGTATTAGTAATTGTAGCCGCCTCCGATCTGGCGCTGCGCTGGCGCATGGCGCGACACAGGCGCTTATTATTGCCTCCATTATCGCTTTAGTATAGTTAATCACGCTGGTCTATAATATCGGATAATGATCTTAGTGTTGGGCATCAGGTGTGAATTGCGAAACAGCCATTTTTCAGACAAAGATTTTTTTTGTAAAAAAGATGAACAAACAGCAAAGCTCCAATTATATTGTACCCTCATTGGCAACGGCGAATATACCTACATACTTAATGAAAAACAGTTGTTTTTTTAACTCTGTGTAGGCAAGTATTTGACCGCGATCTCACCTGCAAGTGATGATGCGGTCAAGGATGTAGCATACTTACCTGGATAAAAAGAATCATATAGGTATAGAAATGTCAATTGTTAAACTAAAAATTAATAAAATGTTAAAAATACAAAATCAAAGTCAAAATAAATAGATCTCTTTAGACTGCGCGTTTGCATATTCCGATAGACGCTTGATTCGTCTTTCTAATGGTTTGTCGTTGTCACCTACAGATTACAAACGATCTGTTATTTGTCTTACCCTTGCACAATAAGGTTTGAAACGAGACCCTACAAGTGACTTGGTGGGTATGCGTTGCGTAAAAACTGTGTTGGCTACTTATAATTTTAGATTAGGCTGTTCTCAATTCGCAATAATATCTCCTTGGAAAGTTTCAGGTACCTACCCCTTATTCCTTGTCGTTAGCGACTAAAGTAAAAAGTAGATGATATATTTTTTTGGTTTTAAATTGGAATAATTTTAACCAATGTCTCTAAAGAGGTTGTAAAGATCTTGTAAGTGACAAACTTTTTGTGGCAATCGTCTATCGGCTGCGATGGCAGTTTTCCATTAGACGAGATATTTGCTCGTTTGCCGAATCATTACATAAAAAATAAGAAACTGTCTATACTTATCTCACGTCAATTGTTTTCTTATGTGCAGCGGGAAAGCACTTGGCCTTTATTCACTTGATGTTAAGTGATGATAAGGCCAAATGGTGGAAGCACACTTCACCTGGGATCCTCAACTACTGAGGCACCGGCTATCTTATCTCTGCTGCCGGATCACAATATTGCTACAAATATTGATGTTATGGCGACATATTTACATAAGATGGTGGACCTAGCCAGGCGGACAAACAAGTCCTACCATCAACAAAACTGAGTACACAAACATACCCCTGGGAATCGAACCCGGGACGTCTAGGACTGAGATCGGTGGTCTTAACCACTAGACCACAGAGGCGGTTTGGCTTCTCGCCACCTCAATACAAATCTGGTGACGTTGTAAAGGCCGTTTGAGGCCAAAATACTCTCTCTAATACAATCTTCAAACTTTAAGGTAAGCCGTCTGATAATTATACATGTAAGAAAAAATATACATCTCTTGCCAACAGCGAGACGGAACAGCTGTGCAACGAAAGTTGTACTCAATAAACTAAAAAAAAATCTTTTAAAATTTTATTTATTAATCAACCTATTGGAGCAAGTAAAATCATCGCATCGCGTAAAACTTTCTTTGTCATCTAATTTTATCGGAGATCTATAGTACAAATTAAAAAAAAATACAAAAAGACCGTTCATAAATTTATATTTGGGTCCTAATTTCCTATCAATCTTTCATAGCTGGTACTCTTCGACCGAGGCTGTACCAATTATATAAAATTACGCTGTAATCATTATTTCATAATATTATGTACTAACTGCGTCGGAAAATTGTACTTCACCACCATTTCGCAGTCTTGAGCGATTACTATTATAGGCAATTGCGCATTTGTCGATGCTTGATAGTTTGTTTATAACAGAAGTGTGATTTACAAATACTCATTTCATAATTTTTTAATGTCGTATTATTTATAACATCTCGGTTGTCGAGTGGCAAAGCCTGATGTCTGGAGGTCCTGAGTTCTATTGCCAGGCTTGGCAAAGTGTTTTTCGGATGCCGATGCTTAGTAGCTTGGCTTTGTGATCTGGGCGGCGGGCGATTTTTGACCCGCTGTCGAATATTAATTACGTATCTATGATAACCTTTTCCTCATATCCAATGTCACTGGTAACTTATTTTTGTCATTTAAAAAAATTCTCGAACGGTATGTATCCTTCGAGGAGATCAATGGCGCAGTGGTTAATGCATCAGGTCTGCGAGTGCTGAGGTTAAGCAACTTTTGCAAAGGCCGGTCATCGGATGGTCATCGGATGCTTCGGAAGGCACGTTGATCCCGACTGGATCAGCAGTTGTTAACAACCACCAATCCGCACTGGGCCCGCATGGTGGTTTATAGAACGTTCTCCAAATTAATCCATTGGGAAGGCTCGTGCCCCAACATGAAATGAGCTGATGATGATGATGTATCCATCATAGGCGATCGAGCTGTAGCTAAATAATGCAAATAATATTTATTTTTTCATAGTATATTTCATGTTATTTTTACTTTAAAAAGCCCCCTGATCTCCAATTCGCATTCAGTAAGCATGGAATTTTAATGCTCTTTTGGATCATTTTGTCCAGCAGTAGAACAATTTATATCCTATTTAGGCACTTTGTTTATAGAATTGTATATAACGCATGCATCTACGTCACTTCCGTATTTCTTAGTGTGTTAGTTCTCATTAAAGATAATTATTATCAATTTCTTTGTGCTCATAATGTGAGTATCAACCGCACATAACCGACCAATGTTTTTTTTAATGGATCTAAATTTAAATAGCTGTATAATGACTTAGTCTAGACCAATTGAAGTCATTAGAGCTAGATGTAGGCTTGCGGCGATGGAAGTGTTGTTTCGTAAATATCTAAATCGATTATTGGAAATAACGTGATATAATTTAGAAGAATTTTAATAAGGATACGAGATAGTATCGCCATTTATAACATACCTGTAATTAAGGTAATACTTCCTATTACAGTTTATAAGGACTGCTTAAGGCTGCTTTTCCATCAAGCTGTGCGAGATAGCTAATTGGGGTAGCAAAAAAAATCTTCAATAGGATTGCTTCCTTGCGGGGTAAAATGGAGCAATCCTATTGGTGGTTTTTTGGAACAGCAGCCTGATCCGTTGTAAACGAACCGCTTTTTCGAATCCATAGAAAATGGCGTTACTCGGCGGCGTTTTTTATTACCATTCTTTGTTTATTACATTATACATTACACATACATTGTGTTCCGAATAAATTGTAATTCAGCTATGTTTTTAATTCCACGGAGATCCAGCATTTCTGTTGCCTACTTTCATCAATCACTTGAGTAGATACATGATCCAACACATGGGTTTTATATGGTTTTTTTTTTTTGTTTTTTTAATGGTTTTTTTTTACCCTTAAGTAATTTTATATTACGTGAGTATCGTTAGCTGAATTAACATAAACATAACATAACTGAATACGAGTAGGTAGAAACTGTTTAATACATTTATGGTGCAAATATTGTTGTCAATTTGTCCATTATAATATACATATTTACCATGAACGATGGACCAAGGTGGTGACGGAGTGATGGCCCAGAGTTGGGAATCGGCCTCGAGGCAGACCTGACAGATGGTCAATTGGTCATACGATATCGTCAGGGTGGTTGGAATGCACAGGTAGATGAGTTTCGCACGGGACCAGCTAAGTGAGGCTTATCTTATCTTATCTTAGTGGGGCCTGCTGAGGTTTCCCTCTCTCAGTAACACTTAGACCCATTGGGATCTTTTGTGCAACCCCATCCTTGCACTCTTCTTCCTCTGTAAAGATAGATGCCATAAGCTTCGCAACGCCCTTGAGAGCGAAGAACCTGAAGTCCACCGATTTTGGATAAGCCCACCCCAGGAGACCAGGAGACGTAGGAGGGCTCCGCAGAATATCAGCGTTGCAGGTGATGTTCATGCTGTAACATGTACTGAGTGGGGGGGGGCTTTTTTCAGTTTCGCTTGTTTATTTTATATATATATATATATATTTTTTTTTATTACATGAATTTGAAACTGAATAAATATTTTGATTTGATTTGATTTGAATTTTGAGTCCCATGCTTTTCCTAGCTAGAGAGTCGCAGTCACACAATAAGTGTTGCATTGACTTAGTTTCCTCTCTACATGCCCTACACAAGCTATTCGTTGATAGATGCATTCTGTGAAGCATTTGTTTTGTGGCATAGTATGCTCTATCAAGGCACCGATAAAGGTACCAGTTGATAGCCGACTCCACGCAGCAGCAGCAGACGACGTGTCATCGCGACGGAGGGAATTTCATAGAAATACATAGAAACCAGTAGTGTCGTCAGGTGTGCCTTCTACTGCCTCCGCATATGAACTTACTCCGTCCAAGGCGTTTTTGTCTGTAGGAAGGATTTGGAGTGTTGAAAGGTGAGCCTTGCCTAGCAGTGGGTGCTCACAGGCTGAAATAATGATGAAGAATATATTAAAATTCGTGAGTGTACAAATTAATTATAATGAAGTGGTACATTTTATTGCCGCTAAGTAGGTAGGTAGTTTTATATAGGGGTCAGCAACGGATTTTTTACTTTAGCAACATTTTAATGTAGACCACCTGCTTCCTAGCGGTTATCCAATAAAATTTCAATATAATTCTATATTAATTTTTGGCGGAGGAAACTGAGGTCTTACCACGAACCACGATCGACGTGTTGCCTCCCTGTCACACTTACGCCGAACGTGGTTCGTGGTAGGCCATCTGGTGTCAAACACTGGGCTTACTGTGTCGAACACTGGCACCAGTACGATAAGTACTTTCTTTGTCCCAACTTCACAAAAGATTGAATTCCTCATTGATTAGATTATTTCATTGTGACGAAAACCTTTCATAATAATAACTGGTGATTGCGATATCGTAGGCTAATCATTTTCTTTTATTCGATGCCGTCTTCAACGGCGACACATACATTTTATTTTCCTTTATATGTTTGATATTGTTTATACTTAGTTCCGTATAAGTTTGGAATATGGAGCATCTTTCAAACTGAATTTGACTAAAATTATACGTCACAGCAACAACTGGGCCACTGAACTTTATAAGCAATCGTATAATAATATACATATCCGCGAACATTGAGAGAAAAAGTTGAAGTATGTATGATACTTTACAGCGGAGATAAGATAAATAAATGAGTTGAGTGACGAAAATGAATGAATGAAAAAGGCGAGATTAGGAATTTATATAATAGTAGCGTCATTGACAGAAAATTGTTAAGAAAATTAAAGTTGAAAATGTTAGTATAGAACTGAATTAAAACAAATTAATCTTATTTCTTCACGATAACATATACCTAGGCAGGCGTCAATCAAATCTCAATAAAGATAACGAGGATTTTGACTGGTTATCACTGAAACTTATCTTACTACATTTGCATCAGAGGTGTGTGACTAAGTCGTATATAGCAACTAGGAAAAAACAAAAGATATATATTCAAAATCCTCTTAGATGAAAAGATACCATCACCAGATAATCGACGTACATTGGCAAATGTCATCATACATAAATGTTGTGTAAAATTACACAATTCGCATGACTATGACTAATGCGCTTGTGTTTGTAATCTGAATGTACGTACTACGTACGTTAGATACGTTACTCATGTCATGATAAAGAACAACTGTTTTCAAGTCGCATCAAGACAGGATACTACAGGTTTCGGAGATAAGCTGGTCTGACCTATTTAACAAAAATAAAGTTCTTTTCTTTAAATATCCAGTGCACATGGAGAATGCGGTAGCTAAATGTTAGTCCGCTGAAGCATTCAACAGTCGGATGTAACAAAATATGACGTACGGGGTCAACTTTTATCGGGCCGTCAAACATATAAATTGTGTGTTAAATGATAATGGTCGGTCGGTGCGTGTGTGGTCTGCCTATTGTTTATGGTCGGCGGTAGTGCAGCGCGCGGCGCAGGTTGCGGCGGTGGTCGATGGTCGGTGGTCGCCGGATAGGCGGGAGGCTGCCGGGACTGGTCCGGCGCACGCGCGGGGTGCGTCGCGCGGCCGACGCGCGGCCCGACCACTGACTCGGCAAGTCGGCACTCAGTGCACGCGCTGCTCAGCCGTCGCGCGCCGCTACCTGCGCCTTCCGTGCGCGTACACCACGATCACGACACGAAACAAACTTTTCGGAAAAGTTTCGCCGTGTATTTTATTTACGAGTCGCGTGTTTCGACCTCCCCGCTCGTAATACTTCGCAGTGCTACCCTAGAACGCGTTACGAGCTTTCGGTAACAGTGAATCGCTAGTGTTTATTGTATTTTAACGGCACGGAGGGACGAAAAATTTATACTTTAAGGTGAGTTGAAATCCATATATTATTTTATGCAACCGGTTTTTTTGTAAGCGCACATGTCAATGTAAAAATATTTTTTTTTTATAATGCCTATGTTATATTAGAAAGTTACTGGCATAGCAACGAAACAAGTTGAAACTACTCATACACGTATAAGTACGCTGTAGATACTCGGTTGATGTAACCTCGTTATGTTGGGGCAAGTTAAATAATGTGCGATTTGACTAATATATTTACATACTTGTCCATAAGGCTATGTTAAATATATGACATTAAATTGGCAACATCCTCCTTGTAATCACGAAGACGTCGATTGTTTTTTTTGTGGAATAATCAAATGTGAACAATAACAAGAATGAGATCAAGAAGTACGGGTACACTCGGATAAATGAATAATAAACTTTGTTCCAAGAACATGGGCTGCGTTTAATTGAAATTGTTAATTAATGCACTTCTTACCAATAAGCGCTATACTAATGACGACGGCTGTATACCTAACAACACGCGACTTAACTGTTAATTAGTTGAACTCAATAAATGTATAGATAACTAACTACATTTGTGGCACTCTCAGCTCAATGTATTTACCGTTTTGTTTTGATAGGCACATGAAATTGTCGTAAGTTAAATGGGAAAACGAAACTGTTTTTTTTTGTTAGTTTACACAGTGAAAATGTAACTGACCTCTCCATTTTTTTATTTAGTACCTTAAAACCTTACTTTGGAAAATACATACACACTTTAATTTGTATAACTCTTGGTAATTTCCAATTATGGTAGCCTTTAAAAATGTACGAACAATAGGTAACTAAATAATATACATACTTATTAAAATGATGTAACACAAATATTACTGGCAGTCTGTATCAAAAAAATAAAACAAGACAACAAGAAAACAGTTCGGTAGTATTAGACTAATAAAAAAAATTATATATAACCAAAAAAAATATTCTAATTTGTAATTAGGTTTGTCGTTTTAATGTAAGTACAAATACGCCTAATATGAACATTTAGTAAACTTAAAACAATTTTAAATTATAGACTGACGGACAACAAAGAACTTTTTATTACTGGCTTGCAAATTATAAAATTAAAATAGTAATGCTTACAAATATTTCTAAAATTTTCCTAAGATTGATTACACCCTTTAGACCATATAACCAAATTACACCCTATAATATAGTTAGAAAGCAAAATATGCATTGTAGTTTTTGAGTTGTGATTGTGCACGATAAGAAACTCTTTTAATACCAAAGCAGAAAATGGATTAACAAATAAAATAAAATACTCCCTAATATGACCTATGTAGTAATTATGAACAAGGTAAAGTTACGGGTAAATCCCTTTTAGTCAAATATATATTCAAAGACAGTTTAAAGGTTATCAATATCAAAGAATGAGATTCATACTTAATAATAAATAAATTTGTCTCAATAACGAAAAACACTTTTCTTTCTATACTAATTCTATCAACAAACGGTCTTCTGTGATTTTTACGCCGCGTTGATCAGCAATAATATATTTAAAAAAAAAACTACGAGTTTTAATAAAACTATAATGGCACTAACATTATAGGTATCTAATTATATTAGCGGGATTATTATCATAATTATGTTTTTGTTATATTTGAGTATCCGATTTAACGGCATAATATGAAGCACATCATGATCACAAATGTATTGAATTTGATTACATTAAGTAATAAGTTAGACTTTTTGTGTAAGTTTCAACCAGATATTTTATTATTGTAGTTATCAATAAGATTACATCCTCTTCTAAACTACGCACCATATTATTTTTAGACTTGAATATACAAATTGTAGTAGTAATAACGATTCATAAAAGCAATATTTCCAGTTTTGTATTAATACTAACTATTGACCAGTATTTGAGCAAAGATGGCAACGGAAGTGTGCGAATTGCTGACAAAAAGTAAAAAATTCCGAAAATGGGGAAAACATCTAGGGTCTTACAAATAAACAAAAAATAAGCTCCGAATAGTTATTCCGGGTTTTGTCTCTTTTACTCTAATTTAAAATGACGTTTACATGACAGGAACAAAACACGAAATAACTATTCGGAGCTTATTCTTTGCCTATTTGTAAGGCACTTACAATATAATACAGAAATTGTGGGCAAAAAGTCTGTAGGGAACAGATCGCATAGACGCAAGCGGCACCGGTGTATACGTTGTGAAGAGTTCAGTTTCTCTTCACAATCATTTACTCTCAGTTATTTAAATTTATAACTAACAAAATATTATTATGTAATATTAAAATAATATTTAATTATATCTAACTAATAGTAATGACGACCACGTTGATTAGTTAGAGACCTCACCGCGAAGCTCACGATATCCATCTTTTTTAACCGACTTCAAAAAAGGAGGAGGTTCTATGTTCGACGCGTATATATATTTTTATGTATGTCCAGCGATTTCTCCGTCATTTGTGAACCGATTTTAAAAATTCTTTGATTTTATTTGAAAGAGCATACTTCCGAGGTGGTCCCATTGCCACCAAGTCAGGATCTGATGATAGAATCCCAGGGAAATCGAGGGAAACCCTCAAATTTTATAGGCACGTACGCGTACCTATGTATTTTTAACTAAGTTATGATTAAGAATGTTATTATTATATGTATCCCTTATCTGGCAGCCATTGCAGCATTGTTTTGCTTGATTTGACACCAAATAATTTGGTCTGATTTACAATAATCAAACACTGATTATTATTCAGTAATTGGCAAACCAGTGAACTATTTTGTATCACCATATACAATATCTTAGTTCAACAGGTTACTAATTCAACATATCCAAACGTTACAATAATAAACTTATTTCCTACGACGGCCTTGACCGGTATTAGGCAACAGAACAACTTTTAAACAAAATCGTGGAAATATTTTGTTAAATAGTGATAAAGAAATTTTTGTGCGTGAGTCCGGCGTAGTAAAACACCGGTTCGGGGTTCGGCCGGTGTGCCATTTTGAAGAGATTATTATTTACATACCTAATATTATATGCTCATACGAGTATGTATTAAAAAGTTTATTTGAAATTCTTATTTTTTTATTTTAGAGGTAACTGGTAAGTAACTGGCAGATTTTTAACTAAAAAGCGTAAAGAAATAATTTATGTATTTTTTTCTATATAAAAATGTATTTGTAATTATACTTTGATTATACATTCTTATTTAGGTTACTCAATTCGAAAAGATAATTCAGGCGTATTCATTAAAAAGGGCTAGTCGATTAATCAGTGAATACGAGTATAAATGGCATTTAAAATGTTTGAATTGAATGAAAACTATTTTGAAAGATGAGTGACAGAAATGTGTTCAAAAAATAAATAGGAGTAATCTTAAAAAGAATTACCTAAAATTATTTAAATGTAAAATTAAAAAAAATAATGCATGTCACCGGTGACTTTCTAAATACGGAAATTCTGAAAAGGGTCTAATTTTTAGGGTTCCGTAGTCAACAAGGAATGTCTATAGTTTCGCCATGTCTATCTGTCTGTCTGTCTGTCCGTCCCCAGCCTAGCTCATAGACTCTTAGTACTAGAAAGCTGTAATTTAGCATGGATATACATATTAATCACGCCGACAAAGTGATGAAGTAAAATATAGAAAATTATTTTTTTTAGGTTACCTGCCCTACCCGTGAAGTGGGGATGTAACTTTTTTTCTTGTCTACCCGATAGTGTGGGATGTCGTTGGTTAGCAATTTCAAATATATTGCGGATTTGTAAAAACAGTTTTCTGATTGTGGCATCCGTTTGTGAACTATTGAGCTTTAAAGTGCAAAATTTTGTTAGAGTCAAGTGCCCCCTGCCAGCCAAATGGTTGTTTTTGGATACGTGAAAAAATTCACGGTAGTTGTATATATGACGAAGTTAAAAGGAAAACTATCACAGCAAAGCAGGCTTTACAAGTTTACGAGTAACAGTCGACCAACTTATAAAATGTACTTGGCGCAGTACAAATTCCTCATTCGGAACTACTTAAATAACGTTGTCAGGTGTGTGAAACCGATAGGTAGTATCTACATTTAAGTATATGAGCCATCGTTAAATAAATGTTCGTAAAAGCCCTATTCTCAGAGTCCGCATTATTAAGATGGGCTACGGAACCCTACACTGCGCGTGGCCCGACACGCACTTGGCCGGTTTTTAATTTCTGTGAAAGTCACTCCGTGAGATTCATAAATTGAGCGACAGTACTGACTTACTATTTTTACCATAGACAATATCGTAGTAATTTTACGAACAAAGAAGCGATGACTGTTCCCGACTCGGGAATTCCTGACTTCCGCAAGTGACGGCTGTTGGGAGTGACACGATTTTAGCGTCTGTGGGACTAATCATGTCCAATCATGTAGAATGGCTCTGACGACACCACGTGTTTCATCGTTTTCAGCGAAAGAGAAATGATTCATTGATCATTCACCCTGGGCTTTGTATACTAATAGTAAGAATTTACAAAGCGGATGTTTTTTTCAATTCTACAAGTGCATTCTATGGATGCTTAGATTATAACGACGTATGTGATGAGATAAATAGTCTCGGACAAGTACTCTGAGTCAATTCAGTCTGAAAATTAAGAAAATAACTGTTTTGTCAGAAAGCCCTTCGTTATAAGTGATTTACTTTCTTATTGACGATTGTCTGATGTCATGGTATGATCCAGGCTATTGAGGAAAAAGTTTTTAATAACGCACATTTGTTCAAAGTCTTGTAAGTTCATATAGTTATTTATTTATGTTTGTTAATCTTTAAACTTATTTTTTGCATTATTATTATTATTTGCAAAATGATATAATTAGTAAAACGGGTTAGGTTGTGTATTTTATAAAAAAGTGACCATACCAAGTCTTAGTGTGCGTAAGATGAGTGATTTAAGCAAGCACCAAAATCTATTTAAGAAATCTCAAAATCCCTAGAACCCTAGTAACCCTAGAAAAGGAAATAACACAGGTTTTGGTTGAGCTATTTTCTACATGCTAGCTTTAACAAATACGTTCAACGTTAGATAATATTAAGTCATTATTAAGCTCAGTCCATGATTGGCCTATGCCTTACAGCATTAAACCAAAGTCTATGCACCTAACTCAATATGGAGTAAAAACTTTTTGTTTATTTAAACTATTTATATTCTTTTTTAAGCTGTCAACGTTCTTTTGTTTCTCACTTGGCTTCTTGTCGACGTCGTAGAGCTGTCTTGGTATGTTTTCTTAATTTTATTTCTTCTTTTGTTTATTACACGTTTTACTTTGCATTTCTCTTTCCTTTTATACAATCACTGTTAATTCTTTTACACTTGCGTAATTGATCATTCTATTAAGGGGCTGATATATTTATTTGGCTGCGACCCCCATGTCAAGCTCTGCTCAGTTTGGGACCAGATAATTGTTGTCATTGTTATAGTTACCTGTTTGTTAGCCTTTTGTTATCAGCTGACGAATTACTCTCACGGTACTTCTAAAACGAGATAAGGCCGTGTAAACTTAAGGACGTATTAACTTTATGCAAGCTTTTGTAACAACTGGTTAGTAGCCGTTTATGAATAAATACTAGCTTTCACAGAGAGTTTGTTTTTACTGCCTCCGGTAACATATGACGGTAATCATCAGAAAAATACTTAGTGTTATGCTCGTTTTCACCAAAACCCTTAAGTTTTAGGAATTCCCTAGGTTAGGTGACAGTTATTGGAGTAAAAGCGTAAGCGTCAAAAGTGGTTTACCAGTATCTGCTACTCACTTAAACATTAAGGCCGTTGGTGAAAACGGGCATTAGGCCCTACAACTGTGAAAGGAGCTAGTTAATTCATTGCTCCTTTAAACGTGAAGAAAAACAAACTTTTGCCTTTATATATTAGCTTTAAATCCTATAAAGTAAAACTGAAAGTGATAGTATGTGTTACTAGTGTACATAACCACCTGATAAACGCGTTAGCTTTTAATTAATGTTAAATAAAACGGAGATAACCTTTATGTTGGGAGATAACGGGCAGCTAAACGATGGTTTGGTTGAAAGTCGAAACCACTCCGCGAGAGTACGAACAGCGCGGCTAATTAAAGTTTAGTTAAAGTTAGCAGGGTGTCAGTGCTAGTTTTATTTACAATTCAAACAAGGTATGTATGGCAAAATGTTAACTCTCCTTTTAATAGGAGGCTTTGCTTCAACGCTTCGTATTACTCGTTTTTGTTAACGTGATCGATTTGAAAGAAAAACTCGATTTGCGTGTTTTAACCGCGATTTTGAAAGTTCAGCAAGTTTTACAATGCAGGGTGACTAGATCTCGAGCTCCTACGTGCTTTAGAAATTTTATTACGTTTAGGCGTTTGTCCTGAAAGTTTGAGTCCACCTGTGGGCCGCAAAGTTTAAGCAACTTTAGGTAAATAGGCCCTTTCGATTCCGATCACCATAAAAGAAATGAATATGTACTCGTGGCTGTGAACATTTACATGGCGTTTCAGAACCTATGGGTTTCAGTTAATATGAAGTAAGTAGGTACCTATTGTTTTCCAATGAATAAATTTTACTTGTTGTTCGGCTTTATACCACAGTGGTTCTCAAACTAAGTGGCCCTGTAAAACAAGCACAGCAATAATATACCTATATATCGTTTATTATCTTTACGCGTGTTTTTTTATTCTTCGATGTATGGGAATTCTTAACACGTGTTAACGCTTTTGTCCTTTTTGTTATGATAATTTGAAGTCATTCCCTCTACTGTCTGTATACACAAGTTTAATATTTATGTGAGCTTTTAACCAAACCCTTGTCGAGTGTGAAACTCTTGCCGATTTTAATATACGTATCCTTTTTAAAGTAGTTTGAAGGACAAAAACAAAGATGACTTTAGGACCGGCCATTTGATAAGTATATTTTAACCCTAGATAGCTAACGTTCCTAAACTACTATGATAAGCTACCCATTCGACTTTTTGACGATAATTTTTTTAAATAAGTATTTTATTAAGAAAAAATATATTGTCATCAGTTTTATTATAATTATAGGAAATATGGGTTATGAATTGAAGATAATTATTACGAAAAATAATATATTTTTAACTTTTAAGTACAAAATCAAAATTCTTAAATGGCACATGTGTATAGGATAATTAAGACAATTAAACTTACAATGATTAAATTAGGAATTCTTATACAAAATAAAAATAAAAATCTTCTTTAATATTATTATATATAAAAAACCGTAACAACCGTAACTTATCAAGTTACTTAAGTTTTATTGGCTCAAGTTCGGCAAAAGACAACTAACTGTACGCTGCAAATGGCAAATTTGCAACTATTGCAGTAATGTTTTGTCTTACCGGCTAAACGCGATTACCATGCAACGCAATCCAGCGGTCACTTAGTTGGCGCAAAATTGCGAGTGTGCAGGTGAAACAATAAAAAGAGAGAGAGCGATTGAGCGTTTTGACGAACGTTAGCTTTCTAGGGTTAAAAAACAATGATTGATTTTGTAGCGACCAAGTATTCGTGAAGCGTCACGAATTCTTCGGAGGTAGAAAATTCCAAAAATATTATTAGTACCCACCTGCTGGCACTAGGCCTCGATTCTGCTAGTTCAAAATATCTACAATCACAGGTGGATATCCCGATTTTGTAAATCTTCCTATAATCCCAATGCCAACAATATCTAGCTCCTATTAAAAATTCGATAAAAATTGTTTTATAGCAAGATTATTATATTATTAACAATCAGTGAATAAATTAAGTGATAAATAATACTACCTATTGTTATCTCCGACAACAGTTGTCTAGTTTTTAAATTATTGACAAAATCAACATCCCAACTGTCAGTCAGCGCCAGCTTGTGAAACAAATTTATTTAAAAGTTGTCAAAATAACAACTTTTGCCGTGGACTGCAGCAACTTAAACCGGGGGAGTATTGTTTTCATTACTATCATAATTACATGTAGCTACTCTCAAGATACTAAAACACTTCAGTCGATTTGCAAGTGTCAATGTAATAGTCTAGTTAGTTCTTTGTTACTACTACAAACTACTATTATTATTAATCAACTTGATTAGAACACGAAACCAAGTTGATCAAGAAGCTGTATACCTAAGTAGCTTTGATCATTGGACTATAGTACACATAGTTAACTCTGTTCAAATAAGTACATACATAGTTAGTTAGTTAGTTGCCCACCTACTTGTTTTTATTTGTGACTGGTATTTCATTCATTTCATCTTATAACTTAATTAATTTAATTTCTTGATTAATACCTAATAACTTGCAATTACAATACAAAACTTTAATTTTATACCACAAACTTTTGTGTGACACATCTACCCCCCACTAGTTACAATTAAAATCTCATTTTTAAATTATCTTAATAGCTGCTCATAGAAATCAAATAGAAGTTAGATAAACCTAACTTGCAACACATAAGCCATATTATATCTTAATATATATTTTCTTTTTTTTAATTTTCAGGTGTTTATAAAACCAACTTCATAATGCTGACCCGTAAGGCTGCTACTCAAAGTACTGAACTAAAGCTCAGACAGGCACTTGAGGAGCTAAAAGTATTCAAGGAATCCTGCAATCAGCTGCTAAAAGAGAGGGATGACAGTGAATTGGAAATAAAATCCATAATAGGCAGAAACTCACAGCTTAAGAATGAGTTAGGCCAACTGCACATGCAACACCAGGATGTGCTTCACCAGCGTGACCAACTGCAAGATGTCATCTCCACTTTTGAGCAGCAGCACAACACCTATGAAAGGGCACTTGACCGCATCACCGAGTTGGAAAGGGATCTCAGTGCGGCCAACTACCAGATTTCCCAATTTGTTGAGTTGCAGCAGCAGCATGAAGTGGAACATACTCAGTCCTTATTTGAAGAGCTTTTGGCATCACCTGGTGGTATGTCGGTACAACAATCACAAAACAACCACAAAATAAATAATACCAGCAAAACTAAAATTAAAAAATATGTAAAAATTAATAAATTTATAAGGAAAACTGAAAAGTTAATTAAAAAAAATAACTGTTTTTACAAAAACATTGCCCTTAGAAAGGAACGTATTAGCCTTATGGATTCTCTAGATATATACAATAGTAAATTAATGGAAAGTAGACAGATGTATGAGCGGGACACAAAGCAATTACAAACTGATATCCAACGGTTACATGAGTCACTTGATACAATGACCAAAAAATATTTAATTTCACAGAAACAGATTGAAGAACATATCCAATCAGCCACAGAGTTAGTTGATCTGTGTAAGTACAATGCTGATCGGTACAACTCATTAATTAATAATGAAATCAACCTAAGCAAAGAGTCTTTATCTGTGAACTCTAATATCCAGATGAACACACATAATTTGTCTGTTTTGGTTCCCAGTCCTACATCTTCACCTCAATCAATACATAAATCTAAGGTTATTAAATTAGTAAGAAACACAGTTATGTACTCTGATAAACTGGGTCAGGGCTTAGGGTTGCTTATGAATGGAAATGTTAACCATTCAATTACCAATATTTGTACCCCAGGTCAGTCTTTGAATGCTATAGTAAATAAAATATCACAGAACTCACTGAATAGTTCCACTAATGTTATTGTATTATGTGGTGACAGTTCACAAATTAAGAAACGTGACATTATAAATAATTTTAATATTTTAACTAAACTTCAATCGGATACAAATTGTAAGTTAATAATTAGCGCTTTTCCCTATTGTACAAATTTGACCTGGGAACAAAACAAGCGCATTTATGAACTAAATTTATTATTATTTAATTTGATTTGTCGTCATAGTGACACTATTTTATATTTTGACATTAATAAATTTATTAATAACTTTAGTTTAACTACAGATACTATGTATCTTTCTAAGAATTGTAGGACCCAAATAGCTAAACTGTTAGCGTATAATATACAGGATACAGTTATAGATGTTATAACTAAGTCTCGTCATAATAACGTAATCATTAGTAGTTCTACTAATGCACCATTTATAACTAGTAATAAGGTAACAACCTCAGGTTGTTTAAACTGAGGTCTAAGACAAAAGCCAAGTCCACATTAATTAATATTATACATCAAAACATTCAGGGTTTGGCTGGCAAGGACTTAGAATTAGAATTATTTGCAAAAAGTCAGGCAATTCATATATTTTGTATAACTGAGCATTGGCTAAGAAGTCATGATACATCATTTCATGTAAACAATTTTCAACTAGCGAGCGCGTACGTACGAAGCACAGCCATACACGGCGGTTCTCTAATACTAGTAAGAAGTAATATTAAATACAAAAATCGCAACGATATTGTAAACCTTTCAGTGGAGCGTAACATTGAGCTATCGTGTGTGGAGTTCAAGAGTTTTGTAATAGTGTGTGTATACCGACCCCCTTCGGGCAATTTCGATGTTTTCGAATCAGTAATGGAGGACGTACTTAGAAAATTAAAATTAAAAAATAAATTTGTTTTAGTATGTGGAGATTTTAATATAAATATTCTAGAAATTAACTCAATGAGTGTTCGTCTTGTTGCGTTATTTAAATGCTTTAATCTAATAAATCTATTTCTCGAACCTACTAGAATAACTTCACATTCGGCCACTTGTCTTGATAATGTTTTTACAGACTATATTCCTGTTTTTAAGTCAGTATTTAATAATCTTACGTCTGACCATTGTGGTTTGAAGTTGACCTATGATTTTGATATCAAGGATGAGCCAAAAATAGTAAAATGTAAACCAGTAACAAAAAAACGAATGGAGTGTTTCAAAAATAGTATAGTATGTAAAATTGATGCGTTACCCTTTGTACATGATGATCCAGATGTACTATATAGTAATCTTTTTGATTTAATAAAAACAGAATACAATCAAGTTTTTACTTCTAAAACAATAAAAATTTCTCATAAACTTAAGTTCTGTGATTGGGCCACGACAGGCATATATAATAGTAGAAAAAAACTGTATGAGTTATATAATTTAAGACAATATAACCATACTTTTAGTTTTACAGAATATGTTAAGAATTATTCTAAAATGTTTAAAAAAGTGTGCATATTAGCAAAATCAAATTTCGTTAAAGACAAAATTAATAACTCTAACAATAAAATTAAAGCCACTTGGGATATTATAAACCGTGAAACAGGCAAATTTAAACCACGGGACAATACTTTCACTTTGAAAGTTCACAACACCCTTGTCAATTCGGATTTACAAATTGCAAATATTTTTGATGATTATTTTGTGAATATACCAGTGGTAACAACTTTAAATTTAGATTCATCACCAGAAGCTGCACAATCTTTACTCAAAAATTATGTACCTAAACCTAATCTATCTTTTCAATTTAAATACATTGATTCTTTGAATATTATAAAAACATTCAAATCACTTAAAATGAAAAACACTAGTGATTTGTGGGACATAAGTATTAAGGTAATTAAGAATATTATATATCCTATTGCACCCTATCTTGCAGACATTTTTAATTACTGTATCAATAAAGGTATCTTTCCAGATCTTATGAAATTTAGTAAGGTTATACCTTTGTTTAAATCAGGGAACAAAGAAGACCCTAGCAACTACAGGCCAATTTCAATATTACCAGCATTAAGTAAAATTTATGAAAAACTTATACTCGAACAATTAATGGCGTACTTTAACTCAAACAATCTTTTACATAAGAAACAATATGGTTTTACTAAGGGTCGTTCCACTACTGACGCTGGTGTTGCTTTAATAAAACATATATTCAATGCCTGGGAGGGGTCTCAGAACGCTCTTGGAGTTTTTTGTGACTTATCCAAGGCTTTCGATTGCGTTGAGCACCGGACTTTGGTGATGAAGTTACACTACTATGGTCTTAATGATTTTGCACTTAAATTAATAGAGTCGTATCTCAGTTCAAGGACACAAACTGTCGATATAAATGGAACTAAATCATCTGGTTCTCATGTAAAAATGGGAGTTCCGCAGGGGTCAATTCTTGGGCCCTTCCTATTTTTAATTTATATTAACGACTTGCCATTCTTTGTGGAGAACTTCTGTGAAATTGTTTTATTTGCAGATGATACTTCACTCATTTTTAATGTTACTAGGTATAAGAATAATTATGATGATGTAAACAATGCTCTCGCAGAAGTACTCAGTTGGTTTACTGTTAATAACCTACAGCTTAATGCAAAAAAAACAAAATGTATAAAATTCACATTACCTAATGTTAAAACTGAGCCAACCGATGTTAGAATAAACGGTGATAAATTAGATTTAGTAGATTCAACAGTTTTCTTGGGTATCACACTTGACTCAAAACTTCAATGGAATCCTCATATATCGAAATTGGCCGGCAAACTCAGTTCTGCTGCTTATGCCATCAGAAAAGTAAGACAACTGACAGACGTTGAAACTGCTAGAACAGTTTATTTTAGCTATTTTCATAGTGTCATGTCGTATGGCCTCTTACTGTGGGCTACAGCGGCTGACGTTAAAACTATATTTATTTTACAGAAACGAGCAATAAGAACCATCTATAGACTAGATTCCCGTACTACTCTAAGAACTATTTTTAAAGAAATTGGTGTTCTTACAGTTGCATCTCAGTTTATTTATAATTGCATAGTCTTTGTGCGTTGCAATGTCAACTCATTTACTAAACACGGTGACACACACAATTTCAATACTAGAAATAAGAAAAAACTTGTAATGCCACTATTCAGACTGCAAAAGGTTCTTGGCTCTTTCTTGGGGCAAGGTATACACTACTATAATAAAATACCTAGTACTGTACAAGATTTACCATTACATAAGTTTAAAAATCATGTAAAATCTTCTTTACTTAAGAAAGGTTATTATACAGTCAAAGAATATTTAGATGATAAAACAGCCTGGTTATAATAAAAAATCAGCATTTTGTTTTATTTGGATCAATTATTATACTTTAATATCTTAGCGCTGATATGATAGCCTTTATCAGCAGTGTCCTACAGTTTACAAACAATATTTATGTTGCGTTAAACAATTTATTAAATTCTTATTTAGAGTAGCTTGAGTGTGGCATGCTCTCTTTATTGTCTCTGCGGTGGTGGCATGTGCGTCGGGTCGTTACATTCCCTAAGATATGGTTGAGTGAAGCGATGGCTGATTCATATGTCATACTCGTGAACGGGTGCCTCCTGTGGAGGCAGGTCTGCTCTTGCTTACTTATCTTATTTTTATTATTATTATACTCGTATACTTTAACTTTGTTTTCTTAGATAATTTTTGACTGCTATTAGTACTGTATGACATTGCGAAAATTGAAATTGGTAGTTACCTGATGTAATTTTTGCAAACTTATTATTATTATTATTATTTTTTGTATTATTTTTGGGTGTTGTGATTGTCCTTTTTTTGTGTGTTTGTTTGTGATGGAAAGTGTCCTTTTATGATAGGGCATTTTCCAATATTTTTGACGCTGTAAGGGAGAAAAGAGCTGGACACTTGCTGAGTTTCTTGCCGGTTCTTCTCAGTACAAGTTCTCCCGCCCAGAGTAGACTTACGAACCGATGGCATAATGACGTTCATAAGAGCTATTTGTAGCCTAAACTGAATAAATGATTTTGAATTTGAATTTGAATTTGAACATTAGCCCCCCCAGACAAGTGATCCCGATCCGATCCGAACCCCTCGGAGAATGGACACGCACTAGCCATTCCCCCTAGAAAACCTCTGACGGTGTTTCGTTTCACATGGCTTGAGAAGCACTTTAAGTTTCTCACCGCCTCCAAAAAAGCCCGGTGTCGCTAAAAATGCCGCCTGAAGCAATCAACAAACACTTCCAACAAAAATAACAAGTGTTATAATGCAAATAGTATTGTAGGATTGACTCAAGCCATAGGTAATCCCACACGTTTATTCCTCTATTCCATTTCTATTCTACTAGCAGCGTTATTCTACTTGTCTAGGGGGGCAGGCTACCGACATGCACTGAGACGTTATAAAATTATCCGACTTTAGACCGGTGATGATGATATTTTAAAAACACTCTTCTTTGTGTAACACGCATCTTTATGGTCGCAACACTTAGTATTAGCGGGACTTTTTAAATAAAATATTGAAATACCTATATAATCATGCAAGTTTATTGCCCAATCATTGCGTAATAAAACTATTGAAGGCAAAGTGTGACGTACTCTATTCGCAATAATTTATCAGGGCAACATGTTTATGAAAGGTAATAAGTACATTTTGATTTTTTAAATTTAAGTGTTTACGCTTATTATTACACTTCATCGTAAGTCAAAAAATGTCCCACTGCTGGGTTAAGGATTTGTTTATTTATTTATTGTTTATTAAGGATCGCCAACAACGATATAAAAAAGTACACCAAAAAAAAGAGCCACTTGTTGACAGCTATCACCGGACAAGTACTGTACAGTGTGAAATTAATTAAACAAAATATTAAAAATATAATAATAAAATGGTTTACACTTATCATTTAGTTGAAGCAAAATTTTAGTTTTAAACATGCTAACAAATCACTAAAAATATCTTCCTTTTTTTTCAACTCAGAGCTCCGTTAGACTACTGACGTGAATTCATGCCTTACGCAAGCATATAAGCACAGCGTAAGGAAGAGGTTAGGTAGACTGTGATATAAGCACAGCATAAGGAAGAGGTCAGATACTGTGATATTAGCACAGCGTAAAGAGGTTAGATAGACTGTGATATAAGCACAGCTTAAGGAAGAGGTTAGAAGGACTGTGATATTAGCACAGCGTAAAGAGGTTAGATAAACTGTGATATAAGCACAGCGTAAGGAAGAGGTTAGAAGGACTGTGATATTAGCACAGCGTAAAAAGGTTAGATAAACTGTGATATAAGCACAGCATAAGGAAGAGGTCAGATACTGTGATATTAGCACAGCGTAAAGAGGTTAGATAGACTGTGATATAAGCACAGCTTAAGGAAGAGGTTAGAAGGACTGTGATATTAGCACAGCGTAAAGAGGTTAGATAAACTGTGATATAAGCACAGCGTAAGGAAGAGGTTAGAAGGACTGTGGTATTAGCACAGCGTAAAGAGGTTAGATAAACTGTGATATAAGCACAGCATAAGGAAGAGGTCAGATACTGTGATATTAGCACAGCGTAAAGAGGTTAGATAAACTGTGATATAAGCACAGCGTAAGAAAGAGGTTAGAAGGACTGTGATATTAGCACAGCGTAAAGAGGTTAGATAAACTGTGATATAAGCACAGCATAAGGAAGAGGTCAGATACTGTGATATTAGCACAGCGTAAAGAGCTTAGATAGACTGTGATATAAGCACAGCTTAAGGAAGAGGTTAGAAGGACTGTGATATTAGCACAGCGTAAAGAGGTTAGATAGACTGTGATATAAGCACAGCGTAAGGAAGAGGTTAGATAGACTGTAGTGGCTTAGCTTTCTATGTGGGTTAACAGGACTGTTATTAATGAGCAAATAGCGTATTAAATTTCTTCAATAAATATTCAACTAAATTACATATACATAAAGTTCAAAGTCTACAGAGGAAATTTGACAGTTTGTAGTAGTCTGATGTGCAGGCGTGTGTACCTTCCGAAGCCAAAGTAACATTACAAAAACGATAGCGAACTTCGAGAAGAACAATATGTATGGGATTGACATAAGCCGCGCTAAATCACGTGGTCAACGTAATGTCAATCCCATACATTTATTCATTTCTAACTTCGCTCACAGAACGTTCTGTGTTCTGTGGTTTCGCTATCATTTATAGTGTTATTGTAGTGTTTATAGTGTTACTTTGTCTAAGCCCCCACCCAGGTACGTAGAAGCTAGAAATATTTTTATTTTGGTCCCCCATTCGACAGGCATTGCGTATCTTGCTGCGCCGATAGTTCCTCATGTTCACTTATAGTTTTGATCAGCCTTGAATTCAGGAATAAGTTGCAAAGTATGACAGGTTACATCCATAGTTTTTCCTTGTAACGACAATAAGATAAGTGTTTGTTTGGCTTATTTTATTATTTTAAATGAAGCAAGTCAATAATTAGTTTTATTATTTAAAAAAATACTTATCAATGGTAGCTGAGCGTCACGTTTATTTGAAGAATTTTCTTTTATCGGGTACTCACACCGCTCAAGGGGCATTGTTTTCATCGATATCTTTTGATTATATGCATACCGATATCCTAACTCATAGACAGTGATGTAAAAATCTTAATGATAAATGTAATGTGACTCACAATGTAATACATATTTACGTTTATTGTTTTAAACATCCGTAATTGAAATTGTTATATTAATCAGGTGTTATTGCATAATATTGTTTAAAAACTTTGTAAAAAAAACATTATTTACGATCAAAACTTCAAGAATTACTTTTCAAAGTAATTCCCCAAAGTTGAGATGAGATGTTACCAATTCTTTTAGCGTTTTGCTTGGTAAAATAAAAATAAAACAGACAGGACATACCCAGATGGAGGCTCATAATATCGGAGGCCAGTACTCACTTTGGGTCGTTGCGCCAACTTAGGGTAGTGGCTCCAGTGCTCGACAGGGACCAGTAATCGACATTTTTGTCTTTTTATCATTAAAATATTAAGATCGGATGTTGATGACGTAGTTGTCGACATTGAATAGGGCTTATAAAGTAAAAATAGATAGTGTTGATTAATTTCGGCGAGTTGGATTGAGCCACGATAGCATAGTTGGCAGTGCACCTGACCCGGCATGTCATAGGGTGCGGTTCGAATCCCGCTCGTGGAATTTTTGCAACACTTTGTCTTTTTTCAAATTAAGAATAGGGTTCAGCAACTCTATCTTTATCTTTAACAACAATTTAATGGCGACCACCCGCTTTCTTGCTGTCGTCCCGTAGTATTTCAATGGAATTCTATGTTATTTTTTGGCGGCATAAACTATGTCGAACACTGACCAGTGTTAAAGTGTCAAAATCTGGTGCCATTATACCTAAGTTAGTTTTTAGTTTTTGTTTTTTTTTCTACTTAGAATCAAAAATACAAGTCTACAAAGTCATATTAGTTCAACAATATCAATTAAAAAATTGACAAAAAACTTTAACCATTTTTTGAATTACGTAATTTGATAATTTAATGTTAAACCTTAATCTTTATTATGACAACTTGTTGGATAAAAATGATTAATCTAAAGATATGTCAGCAATAAATGGACAAATTGTAACTACTATGTCTTCATATACAACTCTGCTACTGCTACTGAGGTAATTGTATCTTTGACTTACGCAAGGAATTCAAGTAATTTTTCCTTTTGACGCAGCTTATCTTTTTTGCCTGTCAACCCATGGTTTTAGTTTAATTGCGAATGCTTTAATCTGCTAATTATTTATTTGGGATAGTCACTTCGTATTATTTTCACGAGATTTTATGTATATGTACGTTTATAAAAATTTAAAAACTACCTACGGACCAATGACAAGTAAGAGCAAATTCTTAACAAAACTTTTCAATACTCATTTGTTATTTTTGCAATAAGTTCTTAATAGATGTGATCGAGTTTTCGTGACAATGTCAGACAAAGATCAAACTGATCATTCTAATTGACAGTCAATAAAGATATTCGGCTGTCGATAGAGCTGGTTAAAAGAAAAGTAAAACTAATTAATTGGTTGATCATATTTTATTTTCAAAACACTCATTCGCCGAATAATTTGTTTCCAAGACCCACCGAAATACTTAACGAAATAAAGTAGGGGTTTTTGTTTCACAGCTTAATTTATGATTATAGTCTCTATTTCTCTCTTTTAACACTCTAGTGTATGTCAAGCTTATACTCTCTAGTTTAGCCTCTAGCAGCAAGAAGAGAAGCAGTTCTCGATATTGTTAATGTTTGATAATTTGTATTCTTTTTTCTAAAACTGTTTTTTATTGTATAATTTTTTTAAAGTTTGTTTAAAGTAGTTTGTGTAACTTAAATAGTAATATTTCATTCGAATGCTGTGCACAATACAGCTTAGGAACTCCGTTTTTCTTACTTGTTGTTGTTAAATTTCGTAACCAACATTGTATTGTAAAACTTATCTTCATTAAGTATGTTGTTAAGTCGGAGTTTATTATTTCAATCAAGACGTGTGTATTGTAAAAGCAATCAATAACATACTGTCGTCTTCAAAGTAAATTGTTTTATATGATTCTCATGTTGGCGTGTCCTTAACAAGGAAAAAACATAAAATTATTCCTTTTACTAATTTAAATAGGAAAAATAAGATGAAGTAGTTTTTCAATCATGCCTTTGTAAGTAGAACGTTGAAGGAATTTCGAAGAAATTTGAAGCAGATTTGGAGCATACGTTTTGTAAATAAAGAAGATGGAGACCAATTTGGTATTGCATAAATGACGTTCCTGTGTTTTGAATTTATATGTGTGATGTACAGACGACGGCACATCAACCTATTCAAAACTGTCGAATTTCTTCAATACACTTTCAACCATATACTTAAGACATAAAGTTCAAAGTTTATTGAAGAAATTTGACAGTTTGTGGTAGGTTGCTGTGCAGGCGTGTTTACTAACTACCAAACAAAGGTTTTTTCTATTTCCATTTCTATTTATGCACATAACGCCAGCAATACATACATACTTGAAATTGAATGATTACGGCCTCCTATAGACATCTGCACAGTTGATGAAGCTGATGCTGTTGAGAACTTGAGATGTATCGCCGGTCCTAAAGATCATTTCTTATACTTTTATGAAGTGCATTAACAAAATTTTAAAATAGTTTACACTACTATTCTTTTGACATCATTTACCGTTAAAGTACTTTTGAAAGCTAATCTGTGCAAGTTAATTCTTTTTCATTCTTTTTACTTTTTTATTTCTTTATGTTCTTGTTTTTTTTTCTATTTGTAGCCTGGCCAAACAGCCAGGCTAAGCATTTCATTTGATTTGAGTTAAACTAATATCTCGAGCATTGCTTAGCAATAATGTAAGCAACCTCCTTTTTCCTTCTTCTCCCTATCCATTCATAGGGAAGGCTCGTGCCCCAGCAGTGGGGATATAAAATGAGCTGATGATGATGAATGTAAGCAAAGTATACGAGTTAGTCATATAAGTTATTTATTGCGGATCACTTCGGACTAGTGGTCGCCCAGTGGTCGAAATTCGACCGTAATTTTATTAAGGCTGCACGGATAGTATCCTAAGCAATGAAAAATTTAAAAAGATAGAATGTGAGTTTGGATTGGCATTGACAGATGTCGGCCGCATTAAAGACAAACAATACGTCTGTGTCAAATATATGGTAGTAGGTATGTGTAATGTTGTTTTTGTTGATTTAATGTACTTTTATGCATAATTTAAAAAAATATTAACATTCGGATAACCTTCTCTACATAAACTATATGTGTGCGAAATTTCATACTCCTCCGTCCGCGCAATTTTCGTAAAAACGGGTACAAAGTTTTTGCTTCACGTATTAATATATAGATAAAGCTGTCGTAAAACAAAGAAACAAAAGAAAGTGAGCTATATAAATAAACATAAGGAAAACTAAGAATTATATTATTGTATTGTACCTTTGTACACATCGAGTGTTATGACGGCACGCTTCGATTCTTTTATTATCGAATCAAATGATGCAAAAGAGTCTTCGCTATCTAAGGATTAGGTATTTACGCGAATAAAGCTAATTCATAACAGATTGCACAACGAAATGGGGCATAACAATTTTTTTTTTCTTAAGTTTGCTATAACCTAACGATGCCCATTCTTGTGACAGCACATAAGAAAGTAACAAATTAGGTAAGTGCGTAGTAATGCAGAAACTTAAGTTTTAAGTACAATTAAAATTCTGGGTGGAGTGCGCTTCTATTCGCCATTATCGTTACTCGTCACAGTCATCATCCATATCAGTTGTTAAATAAAACTATATCTACATAATAATAAGAATAATATATACATACTTACTTACATTATACGCAATATAAAATATAATAAGTTATAAGTTACGGAGTTCAGCTAACACATAGATTCATCTTATTCTTTTTTTTGTAGTGTTTAGGTGATTGGTGTATGAATACAAATTATTAAGATTACCTGAGGAAAAAAATCTATACAGTCAATGTAAGTATAAATGGACAAAGCAGACTGTCCTTTAGGCCTGTCCTAAGTACCTAAGTGGTTATTTTGCCTATTAACTACAAGCAGCTCGGGTCAATAACCTGCACGCGAAGCCAATGTGGTTTAGTGGTATTACGATAACATACAACAAATCAACTATACCTACGGACATGTATACAAAGAGTACAACAATGACAAAGCATTTACCCGGGATGTAATATTTGAAATGAAACGAATGAAATGAAATATATTTATTAGAACGCACAAAACAAAAATAATAATATTTAAAAAATGTATCCTGAAAGAACTCCACTCAGCATTTGTTGCAGTGAACGAATCACTACAACGCTGATCTACCGTGGAGATATGGATACTTAGTTCATATACTTACCATTTAACCTGCTACTGCCCGTGGGTTTGCACGTGTTAAATTCGCTTTTTCAAAAGTGTCGTCATCGTGTTTTACCTGGGACATTATCTTCGACTGGCATAAAAAGTAGGTACCCTATGATAGAAGCGGATTTTCCAACTACTACTGTTTTAAAAAAACAGATCAATCCTTTGCTCCGTTTTAAAGTGAAGGGCTTACAAGTTAACAACTTTTAAAAGAATTAAACAGGACTTGGGACAATAGATTTGTATGAATTCCTTGGCGATTCTTTTATCTTTTTTAGCTTCTGTTGGTCGCGATCCGTGATAATCAGTTGAAAGATAATTCTCGTGTACGTAGATACCTAACCTACATGGAATCTCTCAATGAAGAATAACAAGAAATTTTGTGTTTGGCTCATGTTGCAACAGCGTGTGACGTCATTTTATAACGTGTGTGTATAAAGTGTGTGTGACGTCACTCGCATAATCCGTTGCACGCTCCCTTAACGATTCACGTGAAGTTTACGTATGCAAAGACGAGTGCGGTGTGTTAAAATTGTTTTAGCAAAGCGAGCGTAACGTTTTATAATGACGTCACGCAATGGCTGCGCGCCCCCCGCAAGATTCACGGACGATAAAAACTACTTTAAGGTGAATTGCAATGAAAAAATAAAATGAAAACAGTTGACAGTCGCTATGTTGCGAATAACCAACATCAGTCATCAGTATCTGTGACCGTTCGAAAATGTTGTACAATTACATAACTATTTATGTAACTTTTGTATGCACATTGTACATAATATGTTATTACTAAATAAATAATATGAAAAAGCTTTACATTTCAAAAACAAAAAGTCTACTCCTAATTAATATTCTTTAATATACTGATTGAATTCGTTAACGCTGCAGTTTTCTCAGTTATCTCATATTTGGATTAAATTATTGCAATATATAAGGTGCAAATTTCTACCTATTTGGTAGCTTCGTTCTTGTGTAGATATATCAAGATTGCTTAACATATTATTACAATCATATAAATCCTTCTCCGTGACCGAAATCACGATCAACTAGCGCTATATTTGATGCTAAAATGCTAGAATTGCAATTTGCAGATTATGTTTATTTTATTAAAAGTATTTTTTTAGGTTTGTTTTATATTTATGAATTTAACATAAGGAATTAAAAAAAAACAAATAATAAGATAAAATGAATTATAATTGGTCAATTTACTCTGTTGCCATAGCAACAATGTAAGGAACTTTGTTTTGTTAGAGGCATGGACTAGATGGAAGATAGCTAATAGTTGAGGATTCCGGTTGAAGTGGTAAAAAGAAAAGGCCAAGCGCTATTCTGTTGTAGCATAAAAAATAAATACATTTTGACACTTTTTAAAGAAACACGCTTCTTCGGCTAATAAAAACGGGTTGTATTTAATCGATCACCAAACTAAGGTTAGTTAGTATTTTTGTGGGTTAGGTTAGGTAACCTAACCCACAAAAATACTAAGTTAGCACCTAAAAACACAAAGTTAGCACCTAAACTACTATTTAGATGCTAACTTACCATTTTAGGTGCTAGCCTACTATTTTTTTGTGGATCAATTTATTATTTCTCAATAAAAACCTGTAACAATCCCCATCAATTAACCGTGAAAGTTCTATTTAGAACCAATCCAAAAACTCAAGTTACGCTAAACAAGTTGCCTGCACGTATCTACTTAAATATTTATTCATTTCGTGCCTGTGTGCACGACGCACGTATCTATTGGAGGGTTCTACGGATTCACGCGCGTGCAGAGCGCTACCACGCTCTAGGGTCATCGTTAAACTGTTGATAAAGGATTATGGCCTTTACGGTTCAAAGTTTTGGGGTCATGTCGCCGGTGCTCAGCGTAAAAACAGTTGTCGGTTGGCGACAATCAGGCTGCGTGGGCACTATCGCGAGGTCGCGCCGCTCACCCCACTATCGCGGCCACGCTGTGTCTCATTTGCTCTATTAATAATTCATCTCGTATCGTACCCTATTGTTCGGACGTTTTCCACTCATTAAAGCGTGCACCTTCGAACTGTTGTCGCATGGGCCGCGAATTATTGTTAAATGATTAAACTTGTAGATAAATAGGCGTGGTAACTTGATTATTAACTTAATTAGGCACGAGCGTACAGTAATTATTGAAACGGAGTTGTGTTCATTGTTTCATTGATAAAACTTGTTGAAAAATTGCTTCTTCAATGATGATTTTTACAAGTCAATTACTTCGTTGAACTCCAATTAATTGGTAGTAGTACTGTTTTTTACACTAGGTAGGTTACTACGAGTAGGTACCAGTTTGGAAATTATGGTTTTATTGAAACAGAGGATTCAATAAAAACTGTATCTTGTGATATGTCAGCTAGTTACTGCTAGACATTTTTGTGTATAAAACAGATTTATAGGCAAGATCAGAAATATTAAAAAGATTTAAGCAGTTTCGCTAAGGAGATATTGTCATTTTAACGAGGATAAAATATTTATGAAGTCACTAATTAATGTCATCAGAAACGCAGTTAAAGTAGCCTCGGAGACTGTTATACAGGAAGTGTATAAAGGTCTCCGACGTAGTTAAGGCTGTGTAGGCGTCGACAGGTGAAAAGGCGTGGCACACCCCGCCACACCCACCTGCGCTCGCAAGCAAACCGCCTGTTGAATGACTACCTAAATTCACTTTTACCTTAACACCAAATAGGTGATAAATGCGAGTTTAATTTACCAAATGAGAGGAGAGAGAGAGAGAGAGAATTGTATAGCAAACATTTTAACCTTCCTTCAATTACTTACTTAAAAGACATGACATATTAAAGTTTTGTACGCAATTGTGATCCTACTTATATATATTGACACATCCTTTTTATTCAAAGCTATAAGAAAGGTGAGGAGCTCGATGGCGCAGTGGTTAACGCGCCCGGTCTGCGAGTGCTGAGGTTAAGCAACTTTCGCTAAGGCCGGTCATCGGATGGGTGACCAAAAATTTATCATCTCGAGCTCCTCCGTGCTTCGGAAGGCCCGTAAAGCTGTCGGTCCCGACTACATTAGCAGTCGTTAACAACCACCAATCCGAACTGGGCCCGCGTGGGTTAATGGCCCATTCTCCCTATCCATCCATAGGGAAGGCTCGTGCCCCAACAGTGGCGACATAAAATGAGCTGATGATGATGATAAGAAAGGGTGGACCTTTCTTCCGAAAACGTGAATAAAAATAAAAATGTGAATACAGTCACCAAATTCACATAGGAGGGCTATATTATAGCCTTCCTATGTGAATCATTCCTATGCAAGTTGTTTTACTGTTTACCGAACATATACACGCCTGTATTTTTGATAGATTTCTGATGATGGTTTATGCAAAAAAAATATGTATGTAAGTAAGTATGCTAAAAGCAAACAAGAAGTACTTAACGCTATTTTTCTTTCTTAGAAAATAGCGTTTTGCAGTAATTTATTCAAGTTCTAGGTACACTAATTCTTTTCCTGTGTTTGCTTCGAGACTAATGGACAAGCTGTGTTCATGTGTTAATTCAATTAGCCGACGGACGCGGCCCGTCAATCAACGGTACTCATTGTTTTTGCCACAATGAAATCTTCAGTCAGGCTTTGAGCCAGTCTGACCAAAAACTATAAACGGTTTCGCTCCGTCAAATTGTAATGGGTATTTAGTCTACAGAGTTTGTAGTTGTTATGGGTAAAGTTTGCATTTGGGATTTGAAAGATACAATAGTGTATACTTACTTAAAACAATCAGACTACCTAGTCGGTCGAGATTTTGATAACTGCGCCATAAAATATCAGTTTTGTGGTTATAAACTGCGATTGATGTCTGTACAATTCTCCTTATAGGAAGATATGCAATGTGGTAAAAATAACGGGACTGCGTTAGAACTTTTTAGTAAAAATCTTTTTGAGAAGGCACATAACATCCTACAGTCCATTGTCAATATCATGTGCCTTTCCCTGAAGGGAAACAGGAAGAAGGTGGACCTACAAAACTTTTTGATGTGTCGGCAAAAATGATAATACCTAATATATTTTTGGAATTAGAGCTAAGATTTTCTCTTTAGCGTGGCCTGGCAAAGGTCGGAAAAAAAATCAGGGCAAATCCTTTTCTCAAAGTTTTTATCAATCATCAATAAGTATAGGAAAAGTCTCGCTCTCACATATATAAACGCCCGACTCAAACCCTTGGATCTCTATGACGCTAGCTTTATTACCCATATTTACATGTGATACGCACGTAACATAATATGGGTAAGTCCAAAGTTCTACTTAACTACTAAGAAAATTCTCATTCACGCGCCGAATTTATCTCAGTATAACAAACAATGATACAAATCAAACCACTAATATTTGAACGAGATAGCGCCGCACAGAGGCATAATGTTAATCTCGGCCGGGATACGATGTAGATGTTGTAACTCTTTTAATCAGTTTGTACTAATTATAAGTGTGTTGTTATACGGTTTTTTTTATTTAGATAACTTTCAAGCAGTTATTGGAAATTTTGCAAGTTTTCAAAATAGGAAAAGCTCAAACTAAATAGAAGCTGATTTTCCTTAGAAAATGTTGACGATATTCTCTTCATTGTTACTGCTGGCAATCAACTAGGTTTACGCTTTATATACTGTGAAATTGGTCGGGACTTCTACTTCCGTCGAGCGCAAATTTCAGTTAAGTCACTTGTTAAGAGAACACACTGAGGAGTATCTGCTGCACCCGACAGCTGGCTGTAAAAAAAACCTGATCTTTTTCGATCCGCATGTACAGTTATCCGCGGAGCATTAAGTAATCGGAGCCGAGAGCGGCAAGATAATGTTGCGCACGCGTGAAATATATCCGAGCGTTTTTATTGCGACCGCGTTCCGAACTGGTATGCGCGTGTCGCTGCGCCGAAGAAATTCTGTCGACGAGTGGTTTGCCTCTCGACGACCTTGTCGCACGCGCAGCCCCCCTGTCCCCCGCCCCGCCGGGCCCGCTGCCGCTGCCGCCGTGAAAGTAGGTGAGGCTGCCGCACCGGCACGGCACAGCAGTCTTCACTGGAAGCCCTACGCTCGAGTTTTAAAAGCTGCTTTCTAAATGCACTCGTGTACGCATGGCGTTATGTGGCAGGGCAGGCTTAAAAGCTTATCGGGAGATGTTAATTTTATGACAGCAATTTTCTTTTTTTTTTGCTTTTTTTGCTTGATTCGCGATTGATATACGCATAATTTTTATACGTGGTCACAAGGGGGAACTGAGTCGTCACTGACTGCTTACCATGTTAGAACATCAGAATAAAATAATATGAGGTACTTATTAGTAGCAGGAGCAGTTATGCTAAATAAAATCATGGTCACATGGGTAACACAAATCGTTCAATGAGTTCTAAACACTATTTCCGATTAAATTAAATTATTGCATCTTCTACATGCGGATGTTTGTATTTAAACCCTCATTTAGGATACCCAAAGCCTGAAAACGATTTTCATAATCAACATAAAACCCGTTACTTAGTTTACGAAATATAATACCAATCGTATAATCTGTTAAATTCAGTTGCATTAAATCTTAAACTTTAGTTAGCCAACAATCGGTAGACTATACTCGTTGGACTCGTAGAGAAACGATATAATCTGTCACATTTAGTGTTTTTATGATTATCATCATTATATCACTATTAATAAAGGTTAGGTAAAATTACTAATAGTACTTAACTGAAAAAAACAGAATGCTGTAGCAACAGTAATATTAAAAAGAGGTATAACCAACACATGGTTTTACGCACGTTTTACGTAAGTGTCCTTAGGCCTATGGAGAACATAAAAAACGAGTTACACGTTTCATTAGTGTTTAGCAATTAATTAAAACCTTGCCTCATGAAGTTATGAATTATCCATGTAAATAAAACCAAAGGCTTTAACCACAAATAGCTACAGAGGCTAAATATATAAAGCAGGTGTTTCTCAATTTTTTATTACAAAAAGACATGAAATTCTATTTGAGTCTATTGAGACTATCTAATCATTGGATTAACTGCATCAGGTGTATCTTATCTTATCTTATCTTAGTGGGGCCTGCTGAGAACTCTCGCAGTAACACTTCAACTCATCGGGATTTTGTGCAACCCCATTATTTCACTCTTCTTCCTTTGTAAAGATAGATGCCATAAGTTTGGCAACGTCTTTAAGAGCGAAGAGCCTGAAGTCCTCAGTGAAGAGAATCAGGTGTAACATTCACAGTTCCTGTTCTCTAAAGTCGTCTTCCACATGTAGTTCTACAGTATGATTCTGGAGGCAATCACACTAGAGACGCCTAGAACGCTAGGGATACCCATTTTAGCAGCTACTTTAACGATCTAATAGCTGTCATCAATGCTATATCTGATTTAAAAGTAGTCTCATTCTACATGACGATACAATTGTCAATTGCTAATTAAATGTATTAAAAAAATACATATAGGTAGATTTAACGGAGTGTTCGAAAACAAAAAATTGGAGATAACATAAAGAATGTTATCTGTGGCCCATGAAATTTCTCCGAAGACCGGCCATTGTTAATGTTGGTAATAAATGTAACCAAAGACATTCCAATGAATGCTTACCACGGTATTCCAGGATTACTCAGTGCCCACACAATTCATCAGAGAATATCCAATCTGCGAGTTTCTGCTTCGGTCAGTTGGTTCGATACGAGCCGTGTGACCAGATCAGTGTTGTGACTAGTGCTTAGGTGTTCAATAAAAAAACGAGTAATTTCATCTTGTATCTAATTGACATGGAAAATGTGAGTTACGTCATCAAGTTATTATTTATTTATTTTAAGCCCTCAATGTCTCACTGCTGGGCAATGGCCTCCCTCCATTTCTTCCACTTATTGCGGTCTTGAGTAAATTGAGCCCAATAAGTTATATGTAGATAGAGAAATCCTACTGACTAAACGATCAACATCGCACAGCCGAAACTGCTCAGCCTTTAACCGCTGTGGTTTAGCAGTTAGGCCAGGTAGTCTAACACATAAAGGTCTCGGATTCGATTCCTAGTGGCGGACACAATATTAATGTCTGTTAGGTTGGTGGTAGGTACAGCTTTTTTTAAATCCGCATGGCTAGTTGCTACCATCTTATCTTATCTAATGTTGGTAGCATTGCAGTACTGTGTTCGGATAGTTAGAGATAATAGCCAGTTCCTCAGTATTCGAGAATTACTGGTGAAGTGCGCTTCCTCTTTCGGTCTTATCATCACTTATCATCAGGTGAGGAGAAGGCTAAGCGCTTTTCCAATGTGGTATAACAAAAACAAAAACCCTATATCGCTTAGAATTTTTCTGGCAGGTCCTTTTCATGACGTAGGCAGGAGAAAAACGGGATTTTCCAAAATCCTAGGATTCGGGTGTAATTACGTAGACGTTGTACGAAGTCGAGGTCGGTCGCTAGTTCAAATAATGCCGCGATAAATCTTTGTGCTAATGAGGACAATATATCAACCGATTTTTTCCCCTTCTATTGTCCAATTGGTATTTGTAGATCCAACAATAACCACTTTGACGTGTACTGTAGTAAAAAAATTGAACAATGCTTCGCTAAAGAAACTGCTACTAACTTTGATTTGAGAGGCGTTTTGCGTCGCCGCACCTTTGTTTGTTATTTTTTAACAATGACCAGAACGTTCCGATGCTTTGGGAACAAAGTCAATCAATGGCTTAATATATAAGATATATTTTCCTTGGTAGTAACATGAATAGGTACTTTTTTTTGGACGATTCAAAAGTATTTATTACCTAAATATGTTTATTTACATAAAGATCTCGATGAGGAGCTCGAAGGCGCAGTGGTTAACGCGCCCGGTCTGCGAGTGCTGAGGGTAAGCAACTTTTGCAAAGGCCGGTCATCGGATGGGTGACCAAAAATTTATCATCTCGAGCTCCTCCGTGCTTCGGAAGGCACGTAAAGCCGTTGGTCCCGGCTGCATTAGCAGTCGTTAACAACCGCCAATCCGCACTGGGCCCGCGTGGTGGTTTATGGCCCGTTCTCCCTATCTATCCATCGGGAAGGCTCGTGCCCCAGCAGTGGGGACATAAAATGAGCTGATGATGATGATGATGGTGATGACAAAGATATTTTTAACTTGACTTTGAATTTTATTATAGGTTGTAAGTACTAGCAATTTTAATTGCAAATATACTTTAACATTGAAGGTGTTAAATTGGCTTTGCAAGGGCCGTATTGGAACTAGCGTATTCTGGCATTTTGTAGTCTGTTGTATATACTTTGTGCAAATTTATCTTAACTGATATGTAGTTTTATAAAGTTTTTGACCTAGTCTTGAAATTAGTTCGATTTCTGTTTGAGCTTCATTGAATTCCCTTTGATAAGCTGCTCGTGATTGGTTATACAAATACTTATTCCTGTCTGTTTAATCAACTAGGTCATTGTTTAACGAGCATTTTAAGTATTGTGGTATTCTGTGTGCGATAAAGCTTTGTTTCTCATACAGCCTAGTCTTTAGTAATTTTATTAATCACTAGCGACCCAGCTCGGCTTCGCTCGTGTTGTTTTGTGTACGTTAACCACCCTCGAAAGACGCTCTATCTATTAGAAAAAACGGCATCAAAATCCGTCCAGTCGTTCCTGAGATTAGCTCGTCTTAACAAACAAACAGACGCGTTCCAGGTACTTTCTTTTATACTATGTATAGACAGATAACTATTGACGATCAAAAATTATTTGAAACATTAATATCCGATAAGAAACTATAAAAACTACAAACAGGACAATTCCTTTACTTTAGCTCCAGTAGCCGAAGTGCGATTCAATTATGCTTTTATATAACTTTTTACTGTGAGTGTGGCCAAACGCATTACCTAGGAGGATTTGGAACCGGAACTAGCGTAATTGACAATGTTCGAGAGGCGATGCCCCAGCAGCAGCGCCTGCGCAACGTGTCCTGCAAACGCACTTATTATGAACCACTTTTTGCTTCACGCTGTTATTATTAATGAATAAATGCTATGTCCGAGCACAAGGTCAACGTTCGCGCGGTATGCTGTAAAAATCGGCTAAGGACGTCGGTCCGCTGGTCTATCAAACGCTCAAACGCTCAACCAATCGATTGACACCGTCCTTTTCGCGATAATGATAAAGTTTAAATTCAAATTACATAGAAGGGTGGCAGCCGGTGGCATTGACCGTGCCACTATGTTCGGCACTGATAAGCTTTGAATAATTAATTGCGCCTTGATTCGCGAAACTTGCTTATTAAAAATTATCCCGGCTGATTATAGGACTTGCCGGCGATGTTTCCTTGTTACCTACCAAGTTAGCTACGCAGCCGCTCTGATAGTGTCGCCAGATTGTATTAATTGGTTGTTATTATTCATATTAAATATTAATTAATTTAATGTCTAACATGTGAACCTGTTTAAAGTTTTGAATGTCGCGAAATGTGTTCAGATAAATCGGTTATGCGACCTTTGAGCTTAATAAGTGCCAGTATGATTTGAGTGCAACATTTTGATAACACTGTGATACCATGGTGTTATCTCTATTTTTATTTTAAACTTCTAAAAACAGTTCTCAATACAAAACATTTTATTTATTTAAGCATAAGAAATAATGTTACTTCATCCTTTATAAATTACAATCCGCATTAACAAGTCACTTATAGTTAACAGTTCAAAACTATTTCTCGTATGAATCAGATATTCTGTATCGCAGTCTATACTTCAGTTAGATAAGTATATAATTTCGCCGTAAGCGCAGTGTTGGTACCGTTGCACAGTGAATATTTGCGTCATCTGGGACAAGTGTAGGGTTCATATGCCACATTGAAGATGCTGGACATTATTTTCGATATGAATAGTTCGTACAACGCTTATTGATCGAAGAGTACTTCAGAAGATCGATGATGCAGCGGCAGAATTTTTGAAAATATTATCGCAGAAGTTAAACAAATATCTTGTATTGTCACGTTTGTCCATTTATTAGTACGTTTATTTTAAATTATAACTTTGTGTCGTTAACATATACGAATATGTTATTATATAATAACCTAAAGTAACTAAAACTAATACAAAACTAAAATATGGCGTCAAAAAATTCCTCCGCGTCGCAGATATATAGATATATATATATACATATATATATAGATAGATAGTCGTTTATTTTATAGATATTTTACTTATTTAGGTAGCAAACAGACATATACAAACCATTTCATTAGGTAATGCATACAAACATATCTAGTAGTATGTATAATTTTAAAAGTTAAGGTAAGGCGTACATAAGTAGCACTTATAAAAACTTTATAACAAAAACTATTAAAAAGCATTTTGTCAAACGTTGAACCAACTTTGGTGTGGTTAGATAGTCTGAGTTAAATATAGTCCAGCAGGACTTTTTAACGAAGTTATACAGATAAATAATTAAATCTTAAAAAATAATATATACTTACTTACCTAATATTTAGTCTTGCAAAAGCTGATAGTGCAGGAAATGTAACGTGAATAGTGTGACTATCCACAAGTGGTTTAACGAGACATTTCTGCACAAACAAATGGCGATTAATGAAGAAGATTATCCGTAATGTCCGACACGCATGCAGACTCTAGCCAAACGTGATACCCACATGCGGTCATCCGAGGGTCGGGCGAGACGTGGAAGTCGCAGGCCTGTAAAGCCGCGGTCTCACTGCGGGCGCATTCTGCATTATCAATCAGCACCCGTGCCATATCGTCCGCGAAAATACAGTAAATAACCTCGCTGATAATTCGGCGTCCGATGACTCCGTTACGTCACGCTAAAGGTTTTTGTTATGAGGCGAGTTGGTTTCTTTATTCGGTTTGTGTTCGCACTGTAAGTTGTTTGTACGTTTAGAATTGATAGGTCGGATTCGATAGGCATGCCTAATCAATATGTGACAAAAATAACATGATCGATCTATAGGTTTTGTTAGATGAATTTCGCGAACGCACTATTCAGTAGCAGCTAATTTTAGGGTCGCATTTTTTAGCGAAAGCTTCATTTATGTTCCTATAATTTATTATTAGATGAATTTCGCGATCTCCTTTTTTAGTTGCAGTAAATTTCAGAGTAACGCCATTTTACTTCACTTCAATCGGGCAGCATAAGAAATCCTTACCGTTGGTTAGGTTAAGTTAATTTTTTTTCCCGAGCGAAGCGCACCGTAGCAAAGGGCCAGTCACGGAAGGTAACTAAATAAGTCGTTCGCAAAATATATCCAACATTAAATATTGATTCGCTAAAAAATGCGATACTGAAATCCGCTGCAACTAAATAAGGCGTTCGCAAAATATATCTAACATTAAAAATTGATTTGCTAAAATATGCGATGCTTAAATTCACTGCAACTGAATAATGCGTTCGCGAAATTCATCTAACAAATCAGAGTTATATTGTATACCTACCTATTATTTATTAAAGTTTGCTATGAGAAAGCTACTTTACTAACGATCATTAACAACTCATATTTGCCAAACCCTCTACAAGTTAAGTTATGGTCGCACTTGATCAGTTTTCATATTTTCCTGCTCGAAATCTTAAATGTAATATTGTCCGTTGTTACAGGTGTTGCGCACGAGTGGCGTGGCGCAAGGGTGTGATGCGAGGGAGGCAGGGCGGCGGGCGCCGGCGCCGCGAGTAGTCGCGACCATGCAGGTGCCGCCTCGCACCGCACGCGCCGCCGCCTGCCTGCTCGTGCTCGCCGCTACCCTCGGGGACCTTGCCGCTGCTTCAAACGGCGTCATTAGTGAGTAACTACTCTTAGGGAGAAGTTGTGACCATATTATTATAGATGTTGTTTGAAAGCGTACGCACTGACATCCTGCTCGTGCTTGCTGCTGCGCTCGCGGCTGTCGCCGCCGCATCAACTGGCATCATCAGTGAGTACCTTTCGCACCCCAGAAGTTGTAGTTGTTGTCTGTTTGTGCTCGCCGCTATACTCGGGGACTTTGCCACTGCTTCTAACGGCGTTATTCGTGAGTAACTTTCACACCCGAGAAGTTATGGACACCATGCAGGTGTCGCTACGAATCCCACGTGTACGTTCGTGCACACCGGGGCCCTTGCGGGCCTCGCTACTGCTTCAAACGGCATCAGCAGTGAGTACCTTTCACACCCGAAAAGTTATGACCATGCAGGTGTCGCTACGCATCCCACGCGTGCGTTCGTGCTCGCCGCTGCACTTGCGCACCTCGCCGCTGCTTCAAACGGCGTCATCAGTAAGTACCTTTCACACCTTAGAAGTTGTAACCATGCCGTTGCCGTCTCGCAATGCACGTGCTGCTAGCTTCTTGTTCGTGCTCGCTCCTGCTCTAGTGAACCTCGCCGCATCAACTAGTGTCATCATCAAATACATAACCCAAGATAGAAGATGTAACCATGTAAGTGTTGCTTCGCACTGCACTCACCGTTGCCATATTTGAGTTACCTCTTAACGGTAACCTGTTAACCTGTAACTTAAGAGAGAAGTTATGATTATGCAGTATTAGTATCCAAAAGAGTAAATATTTGTTACAAAAATTGAATCAAGTATTTTTAACTTTGAATGTACGTATAAGCAAAATCATAAAGGCGACGATGAGACGACGTCGAGATAGATATGGCGTTTAATTTGCTTAAGAGGCAAAGTTTGGTCGATAGGCTTAAATTGATTTATGAAGATATTATGGCCCAACAGTCGCCGGGCGTTATGAATAATAGAGACGGTTTTACGACCAATTTGTAATAAGCTCTCAAACTGCATCCATGCACGTTCTTCCTTGGTTTTGCGAGAGCAATAACATATTATTTTAGTATTCCCAATCTATCTATCTGCACAAAATGTTGGGTATAAGCCTCCTCTAAATAATGCCAATCGTTCCGGTCACGTGCTTCCCTCATCCACTGATAAGCCAAGGCACAAGGCCATCTTACCACACCTTTAGGTCTTCATGCATTAACGCTAGTAGAATAGAAATCGAATACAATGGTAAACGTATAGGATTGACATATGCCAATCAAACGTCATTTAGACGTATCGTTGGCTTATGTCAATTAAATACGATAATCATTCTATTCTAATAACGTAATGCCACTTGTCAAGGCCCTGTGACTAGTATTAGACTTTAGTTTCAGTAAGATTTGCTGCTACAGCTTTCCGAATGCAGCCCAACTTAGCTATGTTGGGCGAATCTAGCTAGATTCGCCTAGAAATATCCTTTTTTTTAATTTTATTGTAAGATAGGCTTGCTCTTGGCCTCATTCTAATCCTTAGGGCTAAGAAGAGGCCGACGATGGAGCAAGCTTGCCCAGAAATTCGGGCTTTAAAAACTGGTGCAGAGTGAAAAAAATGTGCATGATTATAGATCATGCATCTTAAGCATTATCTGCACATTTTTTCTATCTTTTGTTCATTCATATCATTTGTTCTATCTTCATTGTACCCGTTTTATCTTCTTATGCCATCGTATCACCATTCTGTACTTTATCGTCTTGTCCATCTTTGCATAAGTTTACCATGAACATCTGATTTGAAAGACCTGTATGTAAAATTTCAAATTCCAAACGACATGATGACAGATATGTTAAATCGGAAGATACCTAACGCATTGCAAAATGTCAGCATGCATCCTGTAGAAATAAGTGATTTACATAATCAAAATGTTTCGGTACTTAATATTAAAATTAAAAATACGCATTAGATGACATTTCGGCCTTACATTTTTTAATATATCGATATGTGCGGTAATAAGCTTCTAAGTTATTGTTTGTGCACTTGCAATTAAATAAATCTCCATTAGTGTCTACCAGGACAATAATTAGGCGTGTAGCAAAAGGGAAACTACTTTCGAAAATTACCTTTATCTTGACGTCATTAGTGAATTGACCGATAAAAACAATATTTTAGGTTTTTTTGAGTAAATTCTCAGTGATAACATTGTATCAATTACCTATTTAAGAGATTATTAGTCAACAGTTCGAATAATCCGGGCAATTGTGTTTTAATTAAGCTGATTTGCATTAGTATTTATATTGGTTTCGTCAATCTCCAAAAAATTTGTCGTTTTTTAAGCCTGCTTACGTGGGATGGTAGATCACCACCCTTTCCGAAGTACGGAGAAGCTTAAATCATGTAACCGCCTCTGTAGTCCTTTTTTAAAATTTTACGGGTAAGCACAGTGCCTTGATCTCACCTGATGTTAAGTGATGATAAGGCCAATTGGTAGAAGCGCACTTTACCCGGAATCCTCAACTAGTGACGCACTGGTTTATATCTAGCTGCCGGAACACAACCATGCTACAATCATTAATGTTATGGTGACATATTTAGATAAGATGGTAGTAGCTAGCCTGGCGGACAAACACGCCCTACCACCAACCAAACCACACAAACATTTAGTTCCCGCCGGGAATTGAACCTTCGACCTCTGGGTCTAAAACGGTGGTCTTAACCACTAGACCACAGAGGCGGTTACTCTGGAAGTCTGGCAATAAGACCACTAGATTCAGACCTTCCGTGTTTAATTCGCAGCTGCAGCTGGGATACGTAATAATGTGCTCAGTTCAGTTGATGATAAAGCTAGTTTTTTAAAAGTCCTGCTAGCTCCTTTCTTACATACTTACTAAGTTGGCTCAGCGACCCAAAGTAAGTCTTGGCCTCCGACAATAAGTCTCCATCTGGGTATGTCCTGTGCCACAGCTAGATTCCACCATTTCATCTAAGTCAGTCGCTATAACAAGAATGTTATAAGAATGTTTACTACGAATGCGCTTGTGATTCTTCTTCTCCAGAAATGTTTTCTGGCAGAAGGCCAAAGGCTTCGCCGTTATATATAAAAAATATTTAAAAAAATATAGGCACCAGGTGCAGTGAAAGTTGCTAAGCTTTCACCGGACTCCTAGTTTACTACGTACAGTAAACTGGGGCTACTTACTATGTACTCAAAACTACTTATTAAGTATTATATAATACTTATTATTTTATACCTATCGCTATATTGCCTTTACTAGTATTTTTATGATTGTGGTTATTTATTATAATTGTACGCAAATTTTGTTGCGAACAAATTACAAATTGAAAAAAGGCAAAGTGTTGCACCACGATAGCATAGTTGCTAGTGCACCTGACCCGGCATGGCATGGGGTGCGGTTTCGAATCCCGCTTGTGGAATTTTGTCAACACTTTGTCTTTTTTCAAATAGTATTTTTATTTTAAGAGAAATCGTTTATAATTTTCTTATAGAGAGGTTTTATCTATGACCCTGGAGTTGTTTAATCCACAATTGCAGATCATCAAACTCAATAACCTAGTGTGAATGGAGCTTAGCATGAAACGCCTCAATTGAACCGCGTGTAAAGTGTTTAAAGTACCGTACATTTTAGTTATTTGCATAATTTCTTGTCACTAGTTGGAATAGTATCATTTAGCGGTTAATGGAATATTACATGGAGGCTCACGGATCGTGATCGAAGTTAATTTTGAGAATTACGAGCCCGCGCCGGCGACGTGTTCCGTTGGCGTTTGCATAACTTGTTAGCTTTGGTTAGCTTTATTTCGAAGTTAATAATCTGTTTGTGAATATGGCAAGATAATATTCTTTATAGTAAAAGTAAATGAATAGTCTATATACTACCCCACTGTTGAGCAAAAACCTCTATCATTGAAATACAATTTCTTTCGTCTATGGATATTCTATGGATTTCTTTTTTTTCTTTTTGCTTTGGGATACTTGGGATTACATTCGTTAAATGTGGTAACAAATTTTAACCCATCGTTGGCCGTAAATAAGAGACACAATAGAATTTTATTGTTTGGCGCTTACATGTAAGCGCTCGACTCACGAAGGGATAACCGACCCAGGAATTGAATCCAGTACCGACGGATATCCATCGAGAACTTTGGTTCTTGGCTACCGAGACATTAATTGGTGAGACAGATGCTTAAGCTTTATAAAATCAATGTAATAAACTCGTTTAAGTTTGATAACAAAGGCAGATCATAATTAAAAATTACTCGTAGCACCACGAGTATCACGAGATCGGATGTGTCGTAACTAATTTACATTAAATGCTTTTAAATGAATGTCGTCGTCAAATAATATTAATAGTAAAGTATACGTATCTTCATGGGATATCGATTGCCTCACAACCTAATAATCCGTGCGGTGACGGAGAAAGAATACAATTCACCGCCCCTCTCCTCCGGTGGGTGTCGTAAGAGGCGACTAACGGAATTTAGAGCTCCCATATGCTCCACTGCGTGGTAGGGCTTGCCCCGTCTGGTTAGTGACCACCGTACGCATGGTGTTAAACCCGTCAAGTGACCGCTTGTCGGTCGCGTTTCGGGATCAGCCAGCGTATAACCAGAGCTCGAGTGAATGGTGCTGCGATGCATTTGGTCTGTGAAGGCTTCCGTCTAACCAGTGCCAGGAAGACCTTGTTAACCCGCCGACCAGGGAGACCCGTAGAAACGGCTGTCCCGCTGGCCGCCCGTGGCACAGTACAGGGGCCCAAGCGAGCCTAACCAGCTCGTGAGGCTGCCTCACCATGCCACGCATAATCTCGGGGTGGCCCGTCGTGCCGGTTGGTGACCGGAAGGTGGGGTCCCGGCGGCCATTCCCGGGGGGGTTCGGGGGCCCTTCCGTTCGGCGGGTTAATGATACTCAACTTTAGGCAGACCCCTGGTGAAACAGGCCGCTGCACTTTGACTATTTGCATCGCGGTAGCATTTCCTCGATTCACGCCTCCCTCTTTCTCTCCACCATGACAGCGCCTAAAACAAAAACTGGTATTACAGCGGTGCACACCCCCACCACAACCATACCGTTTGAGGTCGAGTTCGCTAACATCCGCGGACTCCATGCAAACCTCAATGCCGTCCACCACCATCTTGAGACGGCACGGCCAGCAATGTTGTTTTTGACGGAGACACAAATAATCTGTCCAGCTGACACCACCTACCTGCACTATCCCGGCTTTGTGCTTGAAGAATCCTTTAAAGCCAAAGCCGGAGTTTGCTTGTTTGTTCGGACAGACGTTTGCTGTCGCCGTCTGCGCTGTCTGGAGGACCCTTCCTTTTCCCTCCTTGTGGTACACGTCGACTTGGGCTCTCATAGCCGTGTCTACGTCTGCGTCTACCGATCACATAATGGCGACATGGAGACAACTCGACTTATAGAACACCTTAGTGGCAGATGAAGCGCAGGAGCGGTTTCCTTCGGCGGAATTGGTGTTTTTGGGGGACTTCAATGCTCACCACGAGTTGTGGTTAAGTTCCTCCAAAACTGACCATGCTGGTAGAACTGCCCACGCATTCGCTCTCACGCACGACCTGACTCAACTGGTGAACCAGCCCACCAGGATCCCAGATATAGTCGGTCACGCGCCCTCTTTGCTGGACCTTCTGCTGACGAGTCGCCCAGCTGGTTACCAAGTGGAAGTTCGAGCTCCTTTAGGATCTTCGGACCACTGCTTGGTATCCAGCAAAGCGCCTCTGGCCCCGCTACCGCCTTCAGCGGTATCGAAACGCCAAATTTGGCACTACTCGTCGGCAGATTGGGATGGTATGCGGGACTATTTCGCATCCGTTCCTTGGGGGCAGCGCTGCTTCAGTGGGAAGGATCCGACAGCCAGTGCGACTGCAGTTGCTGATGAGATAGTGTTAGGTATGGAATACTATATTCCGCACTCCTATCTCGTCAGCAAAGGCCGGCGCAACCGATGGTTCAACCGTGAGTGTGCCAACGCTGTCGATAACAGGCAGGCGGCATACCGCGCTTGGATCAGAGGTAAAGCTCTTGGAGATCCCGAAACTCGCTCGCTGAAAGCAGCCTATAATAATGCCACCAAGTCTTGCAAAAGAGCCTACATTAGAGCGGATGCCCAGCGCGTTGCACGGGTCGGCCAAGAACTACTGACGCATCCTACGGGCAGCCGTAGCTACTGGCGTCTGGCCAAAGCCGTGCAATCAAATTTCTGCCAACCCTCGCTGCCACCACTGAGATGTCATGACGGGACTTTAGCTCACAAGCCGCAGGAGAAGGTCGATCTCCTGGCCAAACTCTTTGCAGCTAACTCCCGAATCGATGACTGCAATGCACAGCCACCTTCAATTCCTCACTGTGGCCACACAATGCCTGATTTTAAAATCAGGCAGTGTGATGTCCGTGCGGAGCTGCAGTCAATCGATGTCCGGAAAGCTAATGGCCCTGATGGCATCCCAGCAATAGTCCTGAAAATGTGTGCAGCGGAGTTGTCCCCCGTGTTAACGCGCCTTTACCGTCTCTCGCTCTCTTCTGGTTGTGTGCCGGAATCTTGGAGAGAAGCTAATGTGCAACCGGTCCCCAAAAAAGGAGATCGGTCAGACCCATCTAATTACCGCCCCATAGCCGTTACTTCAGTTTTGTGCAAAATCATGGAACGTATTTTAAATAAACAACTTGTACACTACCTGGAAGAACACTCCATAATTCATGATCGCCAATACGGGTTTCGGCCGAAACGATCAACGGGTGATCTTCTAGCGTACGTTGCACATCTCTGGGGTGAGGCTATTGACAAGCGTGGTGAGTCAATGGCTGTTAGCCTTGACATAGCCAAGGCTTTTGATCGGGTCTGGCACAAAGCTCTTCTCTCCAAGCTCCCGGCATACGGTCTGCCAGCTCAGTTCTGCAACTGGGTCGCTGGCTTCCTACATGAGCGGAGAATCCGAGTCCTGTCTGATGGATGCGCTTCGCGGTTCATGTCAGTGAACGCTGGTGTCCCTCAAGGTTCCGTTCTGTCCCCCACGCTGTTCCTTCTGCATATCAATGATATGCTTCCACTTGGAAATATTCATTGCTATGCAGATGATAGCACAGTGCATGGGGGATATAACGGTCACCCAGCGGCTGGGCGGGTCGAAACCGAAGTTAACCGAGTGAATCTTGTCATTGAGCTCAATCGGGTATTGGACCTCATATCTAAATGGGGCTCCAATAATCTTGTTGAGTTCAATGCCAAGAAAACACAGGTGTGTGCGTTCACGGCAAAAAAGTCACTATTCTTTCCCCTTCCAACTCTTCAGGGTACATCTCTAAGCCTGCAGAGCAGTATCAACATGCTCGGTATGACGATTCGCTGCGATCTGAACCAAAAGGACTACATCGAAGCCGTGATCAAAACAGCCTCGCGAAAACTCGGTATTCTTAACAGGGTGCGGCGATTCTTTACGCCTGACCATTTGTGCCTTTTGTACAAGACACAGGTACGGTCTTGCGTGGAGTATTGCTCGCACATCTGGGACGGTTCCGCAAAGTACCTTCTCGATGCTTTGGACAGATTGCAGCGTCGCGCTGTACGCATTATCGGCAACGCAGACGTCACAAATACTCTTGAAACTCTGCAATTGCGAAGAGATATTGCGTCACTCAGCGTGTTTTACCGCTTATACCATGGCGAGTGCTCTGAAGAACTCTTTGACCTCATCCCACCTTCTCCCTTCTTCCATAGGAGTACACGTGCTGCTCTCCGGAGTCACCGCTTCACTGTCTCTAATATTCCATCGCGCACTAAGAAATTTGGTGACTCGTTTTTTTGTCGCACCTCCAAAACATGGAATAGTTTGCCAGCACACGTTTTCCCTCCTTCCTATGATATGGGGTCCTTCAAACGAGGCGTGAAGAGGCACCTTGTGGGCCGGCAAAGTGAGGATAACTGACGCTGCGCTGTTCTCACGCTGCACCAGTTATCGTCGCATCTGGATTCCATATTTACTTAACATCAGGTGAATTGGAGTCATTTGCCGTGCTACGTATAAAAAAAAAAAAAAAAAAAAAACCTTTTGCAATGTAGGTACATTATGAAGTAAAGAACATGTCTAGTTATAATTTGTCTTTGCTGTTAACTCTAAAATGCTCTTCTGACACTGATATCCTATAACTCATGGATACACATCATAAGGAACCGTTTACAATGTATCTTTAAATATAACGGACATCGTATAGTAAAACTCTTAACAATTAACAATAAAACAAGTATTAAAATGATTGAAATAATAAAGCATATTGATTAATTCGATAGGAATGTTGTGTTCGCGTAGCAATTTTTATTAGCCAAGATAAAATCTCCAACAATATGAATTACCTATCTAATTTGTTCATTAACAATTCAGAGAGCTTATAAATTCGTTTGCCTTGAAACCTCGCCCGTTGCTATGCGATAGCTGTTATGAAATGTAAATACAACTTGTATTCGATAGGAAGAAGATGTTGTACCGTGTTTTATTGCGAAATTGATAGCCATTAAACTTGCCAATTACATAAGCATATTTTATTTTATTTTTATGCTTGTAACTGGGAAACAAAAGATTTATAGACCATTATAAAAAAATATATATATATTATCGCCGTGTTACATTTTTTAAAAGAAATATTGTCATAACTACCATAGACGATGTTAGGAGGAGATTAGTATAAGTAAAAAAAAACATATACTATACGTATAATAGTTTTGTTTAACGATTGGTGTCTGTCTGTCATCTAAGAATAAAATTAAAATGTTGTGTTTGTAAATAAAATTGCCACGACGAAAACAACTGGAAACTGGACATTCCAAATATTAGCGATTTGGTAGGTAAATATGCGAAGAATGTTCTCGTAATTGCCGTAGATGAGCGAGCACACATTACTTACCGAAAATTTGCGCGGGAAAATGCGCGCGCGCACGGCTTCGCGCGGCGATGGCGCCGAATGTATGAAGAATGCGGATCTCAGATCTGAATCAAGGTAAAAATGTGATCAAGTCAGCTAAGACGAATGATCTAATAATTAGAAAATATGATGTTAGCAGTGAAAGGTTTATCGAAAGATAATAATCTGCGTTGGGTAATATTTAAAATAGTTTTAGTCAATCGTGTTGTGGTATTTTGTTTTTGTGTTAGGACTGTTTTAACATCTTTATTAACAACATAGTTCCAGTTTTATTTATTATAGATATTATTTGAGAAATCCGAAATCATAACGTTGTAGAGTCACAGTCTTATATAAAATGGTTCAGTTAAATGAAATTAATATTCCCATTTTCTTTTTTTAGTTAATTGTAATTTTTTCCATTTAGTTAACAAAGTAACAACTTTTTATCGTTCCTTTTTCACATAAAGTTGCCTTTACGAATTGAAAAATTCTTAGTAGAGAGACACCGTAATCAAACAGCTTTCCTCAAGTGTGTCAATAAGGATAACCAAACCTTTGTAAGTCAGTAAGATTACGTAGGTTGGAGTCGTTATATTGTGTTCGCTTATGGTTCTCACAGTGTCAAAGTACATTGCATGTGCAAGTCTGTCATAAAGTGCAGTGCGAGGGTTGCCCTATACTAAAAAATAAAGTATCCTACTATAGTGAGGGCGTTCCTACTGTTGTTTCCATGTACTGTTGTTAAGTTACGATTTGTGACCTACTTCGGGATGAGAGAAATGGACTTCGATTATTTTTTATTTTCAGGTATTTGTAGACTTTCGGAGTGCATCAGCTCAAATTCGCTCATTTTATTTCCCTACTTCTGTTGTTCTATTCCCTTTGGATAAGAATACCACCACGCGGGATATCACCACGCGGGCCCAGTGTAGATGATAATGCAGCCAAGACCTGTTGGTTCCACGACCAATCTTATGGCCCGTTCTCCCTATCCATCCACAGCGAAGTATGAGCCTTCGCTGTGGATGGATAGGGAGAATAGTGTGGAAACAGTGTGTCCCCAGCAGTGGAACATAAAATTAGCTGGCGTTATGTGTCATCATCATCATCATCATCATCAGCTCATTTAATGTCCCGTACGAGCCTTCCCTATTGATGGATAGGGAGAACGGGCCATAAACCACCACGCGGGACCAGTGCGGATTGGTGATTGTTAACGACTGCTAATGCAGCCGGGACCAATGGCTTTACGTGCCTTCCGAAGCACGGAGGAGCTCGAGATGATAAATTTTTGGTCACCCATCCGATGACCGGCCTTTGCGAAAGTTGCTTAACCTCAGCACTCGCAGACCGGGCGCGTTAACCACTGCGCCATTGAGCTCCTCCTGGAACGCCAAATATCATATCAATACACATAACGATGTGTATTGATATGATATTTATGCCCTGAATTAAGGTGACAACCTTAGCCACGAGCTTTGTGAGCGGTCGGCGCGTCGTCGGTATATAGGCCAGTGCTGTTCCCACGCAGGCAAGACCGCAGCCTCCTCCGCACTTCGTGGTCATTCGATGTCACCTGTTGCTTTGGATTGGAGCGGTTGCTTCTTGCCAATCGTACCTATATTATACGTTTTCGGAGTTTCGGTGAAAAATTCAAGCTGTTGTGAATATTAAAAAACACGTTAAATCATGTCTCTGCTCTTTAGTTAAGTATTTGATAGCATGGAATAATAATTATTAGTTCATGACGACCGACAGTTGCCATTTGGATATATCGATTATATAACAAATACTGAATATCTACACTCCTTTTAAGGTAGTTAACTAGTTACAAGTTGAAAACAAAGACACTTTTATGTCAAAGGTTCGATTACTAGTTGCATTTTTTTTAAATATACTCCACCGTGGAAAACCTTTTGTTCTACATCTTACAAGTTGGGTTGCCATGCCAACCCTACTATATAATATAGTATCCTATTGTTTTAGGTGTCTAACTTTTTTTTAAATTTATTTTAAAAGGAGGCAAACGTGCATGGTTTCTTTTTTTTATTTTTTTTATAAAAGAAGGAGGCAAACGAGCAGGCGGGTCACCTGATGGAAAATAATCACCGCCGCCCATGCGTTGCGTTGCCGGCCTTAAGGAAGGAGTTGGATCTTGAGGAGAGAGTAGGAACTGGGAGGGGGGAGGGGTGAGAGATGGGCCTCCGGTACTTTCACTCACCGGACGAAACACAACAGCAACGAATGCCATTGTTTCACGCCGATAGTCTGTAAGAGGGTGTTATTACGCCGGGCGAGCCGGCCTATTTCGTGATGCATGCAACGCAGCGTGGCTCTACCACTCAGGCAGGGTTAGGGACACGGTATTGAATAGAAAGTATCGATACTGTACTCATGAGTAGTATCGAAAGAAAAGTATCGTACTCATAAAAGTATCGAGACAAAAGTATCGATACTTCAAAGTATCGAGTACTTTTCTTAGGGCCTATGCCTATGCCTATTGAGCATACGTCAGTCAGGAGGAGGACGTCAATGCCAGTCAGCAGCAACTAACATCAACAAAAAAATTACCTTGACGGATTAAGTTTAAGGTGTTTCTTTAAATGTTTATGCATGTTTGACGTTATTTCCTGAAGTTTTTTTGATTAAGTCTTGCATTTAACTTCGTATTGATTAACTTTGACAAAATACTGCCAAAGTTCACTTTTACTAGGCGGCATTCTTCTAATGACTGCAATATTGATAGACAACGCAGAATAATAATGAGTACTTTTAAATTACGATTTATTAAATAAAATAATAGTCAAGCACAATAATGATCAACCGCATAACCGCATTGATATATCAGAAAAACAAAACATAAAAGGAACACGAAGAATAAATAAAGCAATAATATTAAAAAACAAACAACGAACGGCGAACAAGTGAGTGATTGTTAGTGAAATGAATTAAATAAAGGAAAGGAATGATAATTGATGAACTGTTAACGGAACGAAAGATTTCGAACTTAACTAATATTGTAACAACTCATGTATACTTATGGAAAGCAATAAATGATTGAATTGAATTGAATTGAATTAACTTAATGTAATGTTGTAGAAGGTTCATCACAATTGACTAGGGCCGTAGGGCCGTAGGCCAAGTTTTAAGTGAGTAATTTCTAAGATTAATTATCGAATTAATTACGATACGATACCTGTCAAAAAGTACTCATTGAGTAAAAGTATCGAACACAAAGTATCGAGTACAAAAGTATCGGTATCGAAAACAAAAGTACTCGATACCACAAAGTATCGATACTTTTTTCGTGTCCCTAGGCAGGGTCACTTATTTAGCACCACCCAGGGGTCACGTGTAGGGTATCAAGGGTAAACCTACGGACGCGAGTAATATTAACCCCTAACTACTATTATTTTAAAAATATGTTATACTCGTAATTAGTAGGCGAAACTACTATATTTAATCAGCAAAGTCGCTGAAATCAGTCTCTATTATTTAAAACGGAACACGCCCTTATTATCGTAGCTTCATATTACTATCATATTTTATTTCTTAGAAGGAATAAAATATTTTTTAATAAGTATACTATATTTTATGGGTTACTTCTGAATCCAAAAATACCATATTTGGTCTAAAAAAGTTGGCAACCCTACTCACAAGTGACAATAAGGCAGAACTCACTCGGAATCTTTGACTTTATTGTTGTTGTTTGTTGATTTCTTGTGTGCGCTATACCAAACTTTGTATCGTTAAAGCTAGAACAGTTATTAAATCTGTAATCATAAACTGAACTGTTGATCATGAATTAATCGAGTCCTCGTGATATGGTTATCGTTGCAGTTGGATAGAATCAACAAACATGACCGCTTATGTAAAATGATTTAACATTTGGTTGTTGATAGCCGTATCCAAACAAAATTGAAATAGGTTTTTGGCACCACCGACGCGACGCCGCTTTAGAGTTACTTACCAGTTAGACTAGTCTACCAGAAACGATATTATGGGAATCTAAGCATCTTTGGGCTCAAGGATGGCATCCGCCATAAGGGAATGGCAACGGATAGTCGAGCGGGTAACTGCGACTGAAGTAACGACCTCAGTGAAAAACAGAGAGGCGCTAATGGTTATGTGGGGTTCTTCCTTCCAGCTCCCCCGCCTCCCCGCCCAGACCCGAGGGCCCCTATAGTATTTCGAGAGAAAGAGAGGCCATTCCACTCTGCCAAGGTAACTGGTAGAAGAAGAAGCATCTTTGGATTACTGTTTTGTATACAGCTGACTGCGTATGATGAGCGTATGGTGCAGTGGTTTCCACGTAGGTATGGGTTGCAATCTTGCAAGTTGAGCTACTATCACAATGCTAGGTTACCGGATGGGTAACCTAATTGAGCTCTTCTGTGTTTGGAAGACACGTTAAGTCGTTTTTCGATTGATGTCGTAGGCTCGATCTTCCATGTGCATGTTCACGGAGGGAGGCCTATGCCCGCAGCAGTGGAACGTTTACACTGATGGTGATGATGTAGATGATGATGATGATGATGACGACTCGTGTTTATTATATGCAAAGAGGTTTACACGGCAGGTCAACTAATATTAATACTAAGTAAAGTATTAGGTTTATTTCGAAGTTAATTTCGATTATCGTAACATGCCCCTTGTTCATAATTGCTTACTTACGTTACTTAACTATGAAATTTATGTAAATGTTGGGTAGTGAAGATAATTCTCGCAGATAAATGCGCACAATTAGGAATTGTAAACGACACTGCATTTCCTAAGGCATTTCTTGCGGTTTGTACATTTTATTGCCATTTACCACACATTCACTTTATTAACAATGTTGAACATTTAAATTGCTTGATGTTTAAACTCTCTATTGTTGCATAAGCTTATCTATTTGGTGTTCATAATTGTTGCGTTAGATTAAAAGATTTCCTTATAAGCATTAACATAAAAAGATTTTTAGCAGCAAGTATGCAGAATTTTCACTAGGTATGTAGAATGTAATTTTGTAGAGTTGACATGAACTTTTATACTCGTATTACTTACTTACTTCATTGAAATGTACCTTTATTTTAATTTTTCTATTAAACATCTTAAGTACCTAAGTACTTTTACATTTTCTTCTAAAGTTAGCTAAAAAATAAAAATTAAAATTGAAATAAAAAAAATATTACCCATATTTTGTTACCAATCCAATAGTAAGTACCTTTTTTATGTTACGTGATGCTTGTGTATAAGAGTACTGCTATAACCAATAAGTAAATAAGAGTAAAGTAAATAGCTTATAACTGTCCCACTGCTGGGCAAAGGCCTCCATCATTGAAATCAAGTCATCACTACAATTGATGGGTAATGACATTATCAGCACTCTTGCCAAACGCGGGGTGATGATCGCAAACCCGGGCTATGCATCGAAAAATCCAAAACAGACTATGCCCGACCTAGTAATTAAACCCAGGACCATCGGGTAAAAATAAAAAAACCTAAATTAAATACTTATCTATATATTAATATGTAAAGCAAAAACTTTGTACCCATTTTTACGAAACTTGCGCGGGACGGAGGTGTATGAAATTATGCACACTTATAGTTTATATAGAGAAGTTTATCCGAATGTTAATATTTAAAAAAAATTATGCATAAAAATACATTAAATCAACAAAAACAACACTACACACACGCATATGTATTTGACACACATGTATTGTTTGTCTTTAATGTAGCCGACATCTGTCAATGCCAATCCAAACTCACATTCTATCTTTTTTAATTTTTCAATGCTTAGGAAATTATGGTCGGATTCGACCACTGGGCGACCACTAGTAGTTATAACAAGGTTTGTCGTCGAATGTTCTTCGTAACACATTGATAGAGTATAAGAAACGTTAAAAACGATGTTTTAAAGTTGCATTTCGCTTGCAGAGGGTCAGCGCGCTCCGTGTTCCAACGAAGGCGAGCCTGTGCGCCTACAAGACGCGAGGCTCGAGCAAGACTTCAGCAGCTGCTTCCGCTGCATTTGTAAGGTACGCCATAACCGTAGTTATTGCTATAACCATAACAGTGAAATTTGATTGAAATCTTTTATTGAATTGTATTGAGACGTCAAACAAGCATACGATACATTAAGTCCAGTTGAATTTAATAGTACTCGTACTTCTTATTCAAAGCACTTGTGTATGTTCGTTCACGTCATAAGGAACCTCAACCTCAGTAGTTAAGAATTCCGAGTAAAATGCGCTTCCATTTTCGACCTTATCATCACTTAACATCATGTGAGGTGAAGGCCAAGTGCTTACTGCTTAATGACCCTCGGATGTTAAATAAGAAGTAGGTAAGACTAGTGATAAAAAATATTAAACCTCGCTTTCGGATGCATTCAAATCACCCTTTATTACAGGAAAGCTTGAAAACCCGAATCATCTTGAAAAACTCTCAAAACACATGTTGTACACTTGGAGGTATCAGATACTCATGTAGGTCGTACCTGGATACGCAGTAACTTGAGCGTAGATGTACACACCTATAGGTTTATACAGTATCACAGACACGTTACGTGCTACACCTCCAACCAGTGGGTACCCCGCTTTATAATAAGTGAATGTTCCGATTCACACGTCAGCACGTACACATTCCTGTATCTTACACAACATACTTCAAATACTTGGAAGTATTTCAAATTTTAGTCATCAATCACTGATGTCTGTCACATGTTCTCACATAAACTGTGTTTAATAATTTCATTAACGAATCTATGAGTGTCGATCGCTTGGTCAAAATTCCATAAATATACGTAAACGAAGTTAAATTTAGAGTTTCTTGTATTATTGCCTTTATCAACAATATAGCGAATGACGTGTTATGTGTGATGATCATAAACATTGCTCGTTTAATTTGCTTTTACGTCACATTGAAGTTTAAAGTTCTTGTGGGGATCGTTAGATTTAGTGATCAATAGTTGTTACTTTCTAGCTTTGTTATCTTAATTGGTAGATATCGAAATTTAAGTATTATAAAAAAAATCTCTTCATAATTATAACTGTTTAATACCCTGAAGTTAAGAAATTTTATCCGAATGCCAAGTGCCAGATTTGTTCTCCATTTGATCACGTTAACAAATTCGAAAATTTGCACGTCATTTAAGCAGAGCCTTCGGTGACAAAGTCAAAATATTTTTTTTATACAACTAACCGTAAATAAGTTCTTTTGAATCGTCCAAAAATGTTTCACCTACTACTCACCCACAAACAAAGAGACTTAAAATTTTACCACAGAACTTCTAGTTTTCGTTAACGTGATCGATTTTAGAATAAAACTCTGTACTCCATACTATAGGCAGGCACTATATACCTACATAGATAACTAACAATAATATGTAATTTACTATATAGCATATCTATGCTTCCTATTCGGAATAATTATTATTAAATCCTGAGAACGTGGTAAGTTTTTATTGTCACATTGCTGCTGCGAAGTGGCCGTGTAACTCCGACTGTTAAGTGCTAATTGTCAGCTACAACTGCCTCATGACGTAGATACCCGACATACCTTTGAATATAATGTATATATCTAATGCTATGTCCTCTAACGATAATACAATTTGAACTTCAATGGGTTTTAAAGTTAGCCACCGAAGGAATAAAAGAGATTATGAAAAGTACTAATATTGTTTAGGTTTGGAAGTTAAAGATTTAGAAATCCAGAAATGATTTAGACCTTTTATATCGAGAGGGGTGGAAGAACCGCCACGTAATATCCACGTATCTCAGTAAGGAGAATTAACAGGGTCAAAAATAAGGCTTCATAGACTTCTTTCTTTTTGCGCGATTGAAAACGATGGGTCTACTTGACATTATTTTTGTTCAGTGTATCATCACTGAAAAAAAGGATTGCATAGTTATTTCTTCGCCGGTCTCTTTACACGCCGTATATGTCTATATCGCCTACAAAAGGGCTAACTGTTTCGTTTAGAACATAAAAAGAAATAACTCTGGTATTTGAACCATGGGACTAACTCACAATTGCATACCAATTGGTGCATACCAAGCAATGCAATTGTGACATAAGCATAAATCGTTCCATTTATAGGAATTCGAGATAAGTATCACATATTATTAAATTAGCCTTCTTGAATTACGTGTTCAAGAAAGTTTAAAGTTACAAAAGGCATAAAAACGAAGATTTAAATTGAACGAGAAACTGGAAACGGTACAAGCTCAATTCAAAGTTCAATTGTCTGTTTAAATGGTCAATTAAAATAGTGAGGTTTATGGTTAACAGGGTTGCTAATCATGTTTTCTCTCAAGCTTTTCACAATCTACGGAAACTATTTTCATTGGAAACGTGAGGTCAATTTTGTATCGATATTTAATAGAATCGGAAGATAAAAGAACAAATGTACTACTCGTATTTGGTTTTCAATGAAATAAATAAAGATTTAATGATAATTTTTCGAAAAAAGAACCATAATTTTTCTGTCTAGCTTCTATTTTCTTCTATGATTAGAGCTCCTGTTAGGTACCTTGCAGAAGGTTGGATTATACTACACTGGTTTGGTCGAGTTTAGATTACTGACCGGCACGTAAGGGAAGACTAACCCTTTTTCATAAATTTTAAAGAAACATAATTAGCTTTTAGCAAGAATTTCTTTGTTCAAGCAATCATTTTTTTCTTTATGACTTCCGGTCCTTACTTTACAGTACCAGTATTTTCACTATGCGAACGACAAAAGATAACTAACTATATTTTGTTTGAGATCAAAGCAGTGCTACTTAGTGGTGAAGTTGTGCCAACTTGTAACTGCTTCTACGACATATACAAATTCTTGTTGACGCTAACTTGATCGAATGTTGAAAAAAGGTTGGTACTCTGATAGCTTAGTTGACTTGTTGTCAATATCTGCAAATTTCTTACTGCATTTTGGGGTAACTGGGAAACGCTGGTGGAGGTGGTAGCCCTACCTCAGTGACGACTGACGACGCGTCGTCGTCGCCGCTCGCCGCCGAGCGGAGCGCGTGCCACGGCGTGCGCCCGCGCCGGCGCCCACGCCGCACAAAAACTGCCAATGCGGAACCTCCGGCCGCCGTCGGCACAGGAATCCAACCCGCCAGTTCACAACATTCATTTATTATTTATCTCCCACATTCCTCCTAACATTTTTTTCTCTCTCGCTTTATGAAAACTCGTCGACAGTTTCCCTTCGCGTATCACAATCTTTGACGCCACAACATAACCGGTGACACGACATCAGTATGTATGCAAGTGAGTTTGTGTACCGTATATCATGTGGTATTTCCCAGCCGATCTCACCTCGTCGGATGACTTGCGCGGAATTCGAAAGCCCATCGCGAGATTTATCGCTTATTCTGTTTTAAAATATACATTTGCCTACCTAATGGGCTTTTTTGTCGTGTGCCGCATAACGACCGTGATGCCGTACCGTTGATGGAATTTTTATGATTTATCGATCTTCTCGGACAGGTGAAGTGAAGTAGGCTAGATATATATTCTCCGTTTTGCATGTGATGGGAGTATAATTTATTAAATGGTTGTTGTTAGGCGGCAGGTGTGAGCGGTGTTGACCCAGGGTACTATTAGCCTTTTTATGATGCCCGGTAGCCGTCCGATAGCATCTCGCGGCTCCCGCGCATCGTTTACTTTAATGAGCAATGCCATTTATCGTCGCGGATCACTCTCGAATGGCTACAGAGCTACTGCAAACACTGCAATAAACTGCTATGTTATATGTGTTTTAAGGACAACAACTTAAATAACAATATCGATGTCACATTCTTAAATAGAACACCTATGCAGATGAATATATATATATATATATAACTGAACTACATTATGTATAATAAATTATACAGTAGGTAGCATTAAGTGGTGCTTCAGTTTTATTGTTATCGTTTGCATCCAAAACATGCTATATTTTATTACAATTCCGTCTTCACTCTTTATTCGATGGCAACACTGAATTGAATACATTTTCATTTTAAATCATATACGTAGGTATACCTATAGGGTGAAACAAATCATTTTTATTGCAACAAACTGTTTTAAAAACTCTATCGCACAAGGATATTTATGTAGTCGATATTTATGTTTTAACTGCGAATTGAGCTTTACGCAATGAATTTAACGTTAATAAATAAACATTTAACCGCCGAGCTGGGTAATAACAGTGCAGGCGTCCCTTCATGACAATTTAATTGAATCAAGCCGGCTAATTCCTAAGGTTCGCAAGGAGCACGCCAGTTGTGTTCACGAGGTTCATAATTAAGTAATGTTACACGAGAGGCTATTTTTGTCGCGGCCCTGCCGTCTATTCATGTCCCGTAAATTGTATTTTATATGTAGTTGCAAGTAAATTGCAAAGATCGGTACTCAGGACCGAGAGCATATTTATTATGATATTGAAGAGGCGCTTCACTTCTTCCGCATAAACTACCGGCGATATTTTTGGTCTTTTCCTAGAGGATATGTACTCCCTGGAAGGAACCTACTTTTTTAAACTAGGTAAAATGCTTTGCGCATACATCAGAGCTAGGGGCGACACCGGGTTATGTAGGACTCTCCTTCGGACTTTCCTTCGTCCAGCTACTTAAAGCTCAACAAGGGGAGGGGAGGTAATACTTACTAAAAACTTAGTTCTCTACCTCGGGGATGGCTCGGGATCACGAATAAAAAGCATCGAGTTCAGAAAGAACCTACCTGCCAAATTTCAAATGTAGTGTAGTCTTCGTAGTTCTTGAGTTACCATGCCCTCCGTAATTCAGAAGACATGTTAAGCCCAAAAGACCAAAGTCACGGTGGTTGCGTGAGATGAAACTTTTATCGTTAAAACCCACCAAATCGCATTGGGCCGTGCATGGTGGGTTAAGGCCAGATCTGACAATGTGCTTTTGTCAAGGAAGGTCTGACACCAACAGTGGGATGATTATAGCGTAATAATGGTAACAGTTCTTGAGAGTTCATAAGTTTAGTCAATAAGTGTGTGATATTTCCCTTTTTTGAAATTCTTAGGGGTGGAAATTTTGAAAGATCCAGTACTATTCCTTTCTTGGTGCAAGGGTTTTTTAATTGACATTAATAAGTCAGTCAGTTATTAAGTTAGGATTTTTCTCCCTATTTGTATTTATAGTTTGTGACTCAGTGACTCTTATTCAAATGCGTGTTAAAAATACATAAACATATTTTTGTTTCTGACAATTCTTGCGATGCCTGTGGTATTGGTCAGACGGCCGCGTTGCTAACAAACGCACCAATATCGGATAAGGGGGTTTATTTTAAGAATATTGCTCAGTAATCTGCGATTCCTGCGTTATCGCGCACCTGATTCATGATTTATTTTAGCGTGGTGTTCTACGAGAATGACTAAATGTCGATAACTCTTCCGTTTGGATTCTTGGAACTTGTGAAATTGGGCCTAGAAACACATCTGCGTTGGAGAGAGAAAATGTTGGACTACGATATTAAGTTATTTGAAACTTTTCATAAATTTCTATGAAAAGCCTAAAAATTCTTCAAAAATCTGTTATGGTAAGTATATCAAATATCAAGATTCAAGAAACAAGTAGTATTTATAAAATTAAGTTTAAACTATCAATTTAGATAGTTATTAAAATATATTGGTGTTTACCTGTTGGCCACCTAATTGATATAAAGAAAATAAAAACTCCTTAACATTTTGACCTTCGGGCTATGTAGTTTTATATTGCACTAAACTAATTCTTTAAATATAAGTTTTAACATCTACTTACTACTAAATAATTCGTAATGTTTCATAACGTTCTCAAATTCAAATATTTATCCCGTATCATAATTATGGTGGAACTTAGACAATTTTAAAATTAGCTACATCTGACATACCTATTTGTTTTTCACTCATGAGAAGTTCAACTAATTCTTCAATATGATAATGGCATACTGCAATTGAGAAATCCAACTAATGGGCGAGATAAGATTGTAAGGAAAAATAATGCTCCATTATGAGCACAAATAATGGTGACATTCGGGGTATGACTAAATGCATATTGCCGGTATCAACCGAAAAACTTGGAAGTATTATCAAACTTAGATTTCGTAGGAATATTATGACGTATGATAAAGATGCAAATAAGTTAGTTAGAATAGGCGTTTATATTTTACCTTATGTTTCTGGGAAATTTCGTGGGTCACGCTCTATTACGATAACTTTACATCACAACTCCTATTCCAAAAGTGTCAACTAATCGCTAGTCCCTAAAGTGACTATCTTTATAAACAAAATTGAGCCAAGATCAGTTTTAAACCAAGTTTAACTGAAGTTTCCGTTTTGAAATTTAATGGTATGAAATTATTATGACACAACCGCTTCCGTGTACCCCGTGATCAACTCATGCGGCGGGCACGTTTTTTTCATAACTGGTGCGTGCCTCAGTGACAAATGACCTCACAAATCCCAAGAAATCTTTAAGGTTTTAACAGTAACCACGTTGTCGCAGACGCCACAGAGTTCTAAAGTACGAATTGTCTTCGCTATTGTATCGAGTTAAAGTAAATTACCTGTAACGTATCAGAGCATTTACAAGTTGCAAACTCGTTTGTCACTAGGTGGCGCTGCTTCCATCCCATACAATTTGTAGTTAACTTTAACTCGACCGAATAGCGAAGAAAACTCGCAGCAGGTGTTTAGGGTACCTAGTGTGAGTTTTTCGCCACCATTCGACCGAGGTAACGAAAACAAGAATCTGTATGGCACCGAGGCAGCGTCTCTTAGTGACAAACGATGTGAGTTACTTTGCCATACACATGCTTGTTTATCGTGAACTTGCTCGTATGGTGAACAGAACTCCCAGTCAGCACTGTGAAGTGCAGATGTGAAAGTGGGTGAGAGGCGGGCGCGGGCGCGCGAGCGGTCGCGGGCGCAGGTGCCACGAGGCCTTGCCGCGAGCGCGCGCGCGGCATGCGGTCCCACCGGTTCTTCTAGCACCGCGTATTTTTTACACACCACACACATCATCGACATTGTTATTATGTTTTGCTGTGATGCAAAAAACTGGCGACTCCTATGCACGCTCCTTAGACTTTGGACGCTCGAGGAATTTTGTCGTTTACGACGCCTCGCTTCTTTTGTTTTTTTGAGTGTATACTTCCGGGGTTAGTACGTTTAACTGTGGTCGAGTTCTTATTTTAGGTATCTATTTATAGATTATGTAACTACATACTAACTGTTTATGAAAAGACACAAAACACGATACAGAAAAACATATACAATGGTTTTTCTCAGGTCTCTATCGTCGTAGCCCAAATCAAATTATTTCAGGATGAAAATTCAAAAAGAACTTCGTCTTGTAAATCGTAATATAGGTGTTTTTATTGTACTAACACGGCATAAAAAAAATCTATTAATGTTACCGTCATGAAAAAAAGTTTCGATTATTCTTGCACGTTAGATCAGTCTCAAAATCGAGCTGTCAATAACCCGTGCCCATTAAATCTAGATGTAATAAGTTTGTGCGTGCAGTATTCGTAAATAAGGAACCTGTATGCCGAGGTTCATTGCTCTGCGCCGCAATGCTGCGGGTCTAGCAGCGGCCGGACCACAACACAAACAGTGGGATGCCAACATCACCACGTACGCACGTGCAATCGTGCATCGCGTCGGGAGGTTCACTTGGAATAGTGTGTCTAATTGGCATTCCGAATTTGAAAATAATCTAAAAATTTTATGTCTAATTGGCGTTTTTAAACTTTCGCGTTTTATCATATACAAGAAATTTAAAGGGACTTAACGCAAATTAATGAGTATAGGTAGAGGTAGTATAGGTGTTAGTATAGGTATAATAGGCATAGCTTTTGTATATCCGACGTTTCGACCTAGTTGCACCGGCCGTGGTCACAGGCTGGCAGAGTCGGCTTCAGTTCAGTTCTTTTTTTCTTTTTTTAATAGGCTCATTGTAATTACTGGAGAATCAACAATTTTCAACTTCTTTCAACTTGTGTTAGAAATTTCAGTTCTCGATGCTTAATATCTCTTGCAACATTAATGTTCTCAAAATGAGTTACTATGAAAAAAATGCTATGTATCTACATAGCCAATTTCCTTAAAACAAAAGACAAATAAATATAATAACAAAAGACTCCATTCCATGGAAGTAAAGCTGTCTGATGTTTACAATATTATCGTGACTATTTTTAATGTGTGTGTTTATGAACCAAGTGACATAGGCAAATTGACAGTTAATATAGTTAATATACTCTAACAAAATACTTCGTTCGACAAAGTTTTTTTAGTTTCAATCATTGACCCCAATCAAAGTCAAATCAAAGTACAGACGCCTTCACATCAACCTATCCGAAACTGTCAAATTTCTTCAATACAATATCAACCATATGACTTAAGGATAAAGTTCAAAGTTAAGAGATTAATCCTACGCAAATACCTACAGAGACTTGGGCGAGGCAAGAAACTGCAAATTAAATTGTTTACACCTGTTACAACTTTTTAAATGTACCTAAGCCTTATTTATAAAAATTAAGCTTAGCTGTAAGATTCTTATTAAAAAAAACTATTTATAGGTATCCCAGAAAAAGCGTCAAAAATTTTTACACGAGTGAGATTTGAACTTGTACCTAAGTACTTGCTGAAAAACTAGATCAGGCGATTAGGTTGTAGATTTAGTCCGTACAAAATTCGAGACTATTTAGGTACTGAGTCTCATCGAAATACATTCATAGCCCACGTACAATATTGGTAGGCAGCCTGACCGAATTTTGAGTATGAAGGTTTAGGTTCAAATACGGCTTGTAGAGTTTTTCCAACCTTTTTCTTGATTATAATGTGCTCGCAATAAAATTTAGTTTAAATTTATACAATAAAGTCTAATCTAATAAACTTATTAAGCAAGCTAGTCATTAAAAAATCATACAAATGTGTACGTCACTGCTACAAAAGCTCTTATACCTACTGTAGCTTTCAAGTCAAGATAAATCAACCAAACGTACATCTTGTAGTACTACAAAAGCGTAGGCACTTAGCTATATACTTCTATTGTAGTAAAGTAGATAAAAAAACTAGCAGACTGCAGGCGCCAGAGCTCCGCCGACCCACACTCGGCCTTGCGCTCTCGACGCCTTATCGCTTACTAGCCTAGATACAATTACATTGATACCTATATACTTGCATTTAAACGCATACGATTAGACCGATTTAGGCTGCGTTTCCACCAGAGCTATGCTAGGTAGCTAAGCGGTGCGCGAGATAAAATAATCAACCAATAAGGTTGCTATATATTCCTTACCTCGTTCAGGCGGTGTTAAATGAAGTAATCCTATTGGTGATTTCGTTCATAGAACACCGTTTGGCTACCTAGTACATTTTTTAGAGAGTTTGTTGTATAGGCCTTTATAGCGTCACTTTACGTTTTGTGGGCGGCGAGAAACTTAAAAGGTTCCTCAAGTGTGCCGTGTGATCGATAGGTACATCTTCAGAGGGTTTCTAGAGGGGACCATCCCCTCTAGAAACCATCACGTAAGCGAATCCGCGTCCTCTATTCTCCTAGGAGTTCGGGTCGGGTCCGCACCGAGGGCGCCTCTAAAAGTTAGGACCTCGGATCGAGTTGACCAGGTAAAGCGTCTAGGAACATGTCTGTTCCTGGAATATAGCGCGTGTAAACCTTGTCTTGTCGTGTCTTCGTACTCGGTACTCGGTAGGTACCTCGCGCAGCTTTGGTGGAAAGGCAGCTTTAACCGCAGTAAAATAAAAACTAAGGTCGGTGTTGTCATTAAGAAATTAAATGGTTTAATCGCGTCCCAGCAAATCACTCTAATCGCAGAAAACGTGAAATGCGTTGCCAACTTGTCGTAGAGACCTAAATATCGAACTTAATTTGATTGATTGCTACCAATGATCGATGCAATTTGCTTTTCGAAACGTAAGCAGTTGACGTTTATGTCTAATTAGTAATTATATTCTTGGGTATACAGATTGTTTATAAAGGGTGTAACATCCTGATAGGCATGAAACTACCCGTCAATATAAGTATTTTTTTATGCGTCCGATTTCGACGTGGCGTAAAATGATTTACTGGTTCAATACATTCAAGGTGTTGTAGTTTTATTAGGGTCTGCTTTAATGTAAAAGAAAAGTAATTAAGAAAAGTACTTCTGACGAATTACTTTTCTTACGATAAAATATCGTCGTAAGGATTAGACTGAGAAAAGAAATAAAGAGACTTTGTAAAGAAAACATTGTATTGACTGCTTAAATTAAAATAAAAGGAGGAAGTACTTATATACAATTCATGCCCCGGGTAACAAAATAAGTACAAACATTTTTTTAAATTACTTTACGTTTCTAACAATACGCACTTACATAGCATTAAAAAACTACTCTTTAATGCTGTAGTAACAAATTGTAAAAAAAATCAATTTAAAAAACACAAGTTAATTTTGTTATGCGAGCGCTACAGGTCTTCAAATCTTCAAATATTTACAGTTTCTATAAAGAAATCAGCAATACACCATTATCGTTGGTATATGAAACAAATTCACCATAAACTTACATTTTATTATTTTGGTAACAAGGAAACACCAACTTATCATACAAACGGAATGCGATATTCGTGTATACGCAATCGAAATAATGGCGGGCGGATAGTACTTCCATAAATTTTAACATCCGAGCAACGTCCCCGAGCAGTCTGCGTCGCCGACTCCACTATGTAAATTGAGAGATAAACATTTCAAAACGGATAGTTTTAATGCGTACGTCCAGTATTTTTCGAGCGAGCTGCGTACACACGAGATAAAATTACGGGTTAAGAGTATTCAGACGCGTTGCCCCTACTATATGTTTGCGATTGTTGCACGGCAACATTATTTATTTAATTTAGGAACATAAACAGATTACCATCAAGTCATAGCATAATAAAAAGTATTAACATTATTCTAGGCTGTATAGAGGCCATATTTAGTGTACACAACATGCTAAAGACAGTAAACGTTAAACAATACTTACCTATTAACAGTTAATAAAAGGAAGTAAATTAAAGTGAAAAATATAAAACTAAACTATGGTGCCTCAAAGTTTACGTTGCAAAATATTTACGAGCATACATTGGTGTCTAACGTTATCTGTTTACTATAACATTATATGAGTATACCTATACCTAATATTACAGTTATTTTTAAACGACTTCGAAAAGAAGGTGAAGGCTAACTCAGATTTTTTACGTATGCTTAGTGATGTGATATAGACGATTATTGTTTCCTAGTGAGGTACGACTATAAGTACTCACTTGTAAAGGGGTTTTTAAAATGTCTCAAAAGATTGGTCTAGTCTTTTGTATTTTTAATTTATTTATAGGACATCACTTTAAAATCAATTAAAGGCAACCAATATGAAAAAGAAACACTCAAAAACAACTTAAAGAAAAACACTGAAAAGTTTTTTTTTCAAATACCAATATCAGCTTTAGCTGTTTTTGCGATCGTTTTTATATTTCAAGAATTTGGCATATAATTAAATATCTCGGCGCTTTTCTTTTTCTCTCTCGCTTTGGTCAAGTTTTTTTAATGTGGCCTATAGAAGTTGTATAAATTTGTCACTTACTACATTTTGCTTCAAAGTCACAAGGAAATTTTGCTTTAGCTTAGTAAGGTTACATTATGCCATACTACGCAAGAATTTGCTTCTAAATGCTAATACTAGGTAAACTCTTGATCGTTGATAGATTTATCCTTATTTCTATAGAAGCACTAATATGCTAAAGAGACAGATACAAAAATAGCACTAGACTGATGTCTGATGAAATTTAGTAAAGTCAAAAAGTTTTTATTAAACGGTTTTATTTAGCTTGCCCTGTTTATTTATTTGTTTATTTGTTTGGGTCAAATCTAGTAATTGAAATTTGACTCCCTTTCTGTTGACGGATTGATCTCAAATTTAGTACACATCTTTAGTTCTGATGACAATAGTGAAGTACGACTATAAGTACTCACTTGTAAAAGAGTTTTTAAAATCAAATAAAATAAAATAAATAAATAAATTATTTAATTTTTTTAAATAAAATAAAATAAATAATCATTAGAACATCGCATGAAAACACACAACAAGTAATACATATATTATATTAAATTAGATTGTTTAGTGTGATTTCCAAGTCAATCTTTTTATTTAAAACATAAAAGATTTTTAATATTGAGAACTTGGTATTACATGGATCTCACAACTTTTTACGGTAGAAGAACTGAGTTGCGTGACTTGGTTTTTTTATAAGTTTGTTTTTAATGGTATTTCTTTTTGTAGATAGTCTAACTGTTTCTTTTCCGGTACCATCTAGGTACCTATCTACACCTATTATTCCATTATATTATACATACAGGTACACTGATTTTCAATAATGGAGGCTTTTGCCCAGCACTGGAACAGTTATACTTAGGCTGTTTACTTTACTACAGTGCCTTGATCTTCACCTGATGTTAATGCCAATGATGGAGGCGCACTTCACCCGGGTCCCTCAACTACTGAGGCACTGGCTATCTTATCTCTGCTGCCGGAACACAACAATGCTACAAACATTGATGTTATGGCGACATATTTAGATAAGATGGTGGTAGCTAGCCAGGCGGACAAATAAGTCCTACCACCAACCAAATCGAGTACACAAACATGTACTTATCGCCCGCTGGGAATCAAACCCGGGACCTCTGGGTCTAAACCGGTGGTTTTAACCACTAGACCACGGAGGCGGTTACTTCTCTAAAAGACACGACAGACGTTCACCTTGGTCGTAATTTGTTCCATTTAAGCTCTTCCTGGGAGCTCGATGGCGCAGTGGTTAACGCGCCCGGTCTGTGAGTGCTGAGGTTAAGCAATTTTCGCAAAGGCCGGTCATCGGATGGGTGACCAAAAATTTATCAACTCGAGCACCTCCGTGCTTCGGAAGGCACGTAAAGCCGTTGGTCCCGGCTGCATTAGCAGTCGTTAATAACCACCAATCCGCACTGGGCCCGCGTGGTGGTTCATGGCCCGTTCTCCCTATCCATCCATAGGGAAGGCTCGTGCCCCAGCAGTGGGGACATAAAATGAGCTGATGATGATGATGATGAAGCTCTTCTTGGTATTCCTCTCTTTTCTTTTATCTTCCCTTCAACTATGTGTTTAATGAATTCGTCATGTCTCATTAAATGGCCAATCATCTCTAACCCAAGCTAACTCTTTTACTTATTTATGATGTTACATGTTGTGTTTCCAATGCCATCGCTACAAGCTATATCAAACTATTGACCAATTTTGAAGGTTGACGCGGCTGTTGCGTCAACTCGCAGGAAGTTGTGTGGATATTTTGGTGGCTCGGAGATTCGGGGGCTTTTATCGCGGGACCGGAAGTGGAGTGACGGCCGCGTCGATGCTCTAACGTCGCTATGTTGTAATTATCCTCTCGAATTATGATTGAAATTGAACAGGTTATCTCGTATATTATATTTGTTTATTAGGTGTTAGGTTCGGTTTTTGCAGGTCTTCCAACTAGTACCTGATACAAGTAGGACTGTTACAATATTCCACGTAAGAAAACTGTCATTTCAAAGTAATTAAAGTCCTCTCTCCATCATTTCGTGTAAACTATAAAAAACGAATCTATCCAATATTTTAATAAATTTTGGTATAAAATGGATTATTAAATAAATAACAATATTTAAACTGTGTATTAACACTGGTATCAAAAAAACAAATGTTGAAAAAATTTCCACGAGCAGGATTTGAACCTGCACCCTTCTGACATACCGGGTCAGGTGCTCTTCCAATTGAGCTATCGTGGTCCTAACTAGTATCAAGTTTGTCTTTCAACCACTCCAATTACAACAACATCAAATAAACTTGCATTTTTTATACTTAAACAGAAAAGCCTTGTCGCTCACATACAATAAATATAAATGACAAGACGACTAGACATTTAATATCATTCATATATGACAATAAAATATAATGTATACATATATTTATAATAATAATCTATACTGTAGCGATAGTTGTCGAAACTTTGCACAAAGCGCTACAGATTACAGTGAACAATGAATTTTCGTAGGCGTTCGTAGCACTTTCACACGAGCGTAGGTAAACCTTATGTGGCGTCGTTCTATTTACTTTTATATGACAACAACGTTAGGAGTATGGTATTTATGGTAGGTATGGTTGTTATCAAATGTTACGATAAATGTATTAGGTCAGAAGATAACTATTTAATGTAGGTAGTTGTTATTTAAGAACGAGTACGTTTATTCTCGATTTGCCAAAAATCTATTAACAAACATAGTCAAAGAATATATTTTGCAATACTTACATCGTCATCGTTACAGTTATATTACGCCTGTTTGTATAAAAGAAGCGTAAGTGATAGCCATACCACGACGGTCAAATATGGCGGTCAATATTGGCAGATAGCGACTTTACTACTACTATAACCGTTTTTTTAACAAAATATAAATTATGACAAGAAGACTTGTTGCATGTACGCTGCACGCTTCGCGGCTGTAGCTTCCCTTGCCGCAACGTGTAACGTGCAATCTTGCCTTTACCGTTGCCGTTGTAATCCATTTAACCTAGGGCATTGATCAGACAAAAAAATAAAATCGTTGGGCGCACGTAACCTGCGCAAATATGTAAATAGCATTTTTATTATGATATAGCGATTAACTTTATAGAAATTTCACACGCCTAACGATTTTATTTTTTTGTCTGATCAATGCCCTTTTTAGGTTGATGAGGAAAGTGGTGTGATTACTGGTACCTAGGACCTACCGACTTATTTTTTAGCTTTTAGTACATTGATACCCATATTGAAGAGGTAGTAATTCACAAATATTTTTATAATGTAGGAATATACAATAATAACCTAGAAAGCGTTGGAGGCACGATCTCGACGTCGATAAAGGAGATTAGTTTTCACCAATGTTGTTGATTGATTTGAGTTGTTTTCTAAAGTTTACGCAAACACTACTCGCGTTTAATTCACACATATCCTGATGTTTTTGCGAGGTCCGTGGTCACAGGGAGACTGAGGTGTTGGTCGTCTCATAATTAATTAGTAACTTGCAAACCCTCATTTTATCTTAATCGGGTGCGTACCGTTTTACGCAAAAAGAGTTTGTCGTATCTTTCAGTCTGGCAGTATGGTGTTGGGGTTGGGATTTATAAGCTTGAATGATGGCAGCATACAAACTATTATATCAAAGAGATCGATACATCAGCAGGATAAACATAAAATTAAATTAATATGTAAATTATACGTAGATTCGATAAAGTGGTTACATTTTATTTTGAAGTAGGTTAATAAAAAAAAATTAACGAGCCTTACAGTAGTCGCATATGATGTGTAACATTTGACATAATTGGATTTTTTGTCAATGATCTGCACTTTATTGAGACATCATCATTAAATTTATATTTATTAATCTATATTACAATATAAAATAGAATATAGAAATTAACAATGACGTATATTTTTTTACAAATCCTAAAGAGAATGTAGTAAATACTCATTAGAAGACATTTGACATATCAAAATGATGACACAATATGTCAGTTAAAATAAATGTCTTGTTTTTATTATCGATTTTAAATGCGCGCTTCCGACTCCGTATATTTTTTTTTATAAAATACAGAATGCAGTAAATAGTACTCATAAGAGGACATGTCACACTGACACATCCTATCTGCCGCACAATTTATTTATGAGTAAAAGAACATGTGAACAGTTTCGAGAAAATAGATCGTAATGTCGGCACCTCAAATATCATAATCACAAACACAGTAAGTTGTACTTAATGCGTTCATAAATTGTGCGGCAGTATCACATTGTTACGATCACATTTCTACGAAATTACTCCCACAAATACCTACAACGGACATTGGGCTTAAAGTGTCGATCACTGGTGGCTGTTACGGATCACACTGTTACGTACTTCCGTCCCTTTCTACGAAACCACTCCCACAAATTGTATATATAGAAGACGAGCGGAAAGATGTTACACATCAAAAACAAACGTTATTGTAATTACGATTTGTTTTACTTATGACAGTTTCGCAAATACACCAATAATATGTGACACCCTTCGGCTGATAGTATGTATGTAGGTAACCACTTTATAGGTTACTAGGTCGAATTGCCTTCGTCATTGTTTGATAAACGCAATCAATCATGATAATTCGGAAGACTAGTTTAGTAAATAAATAAAATAATGTCAGTGCGAGATCGACCGACAATATAATAAGTATTTAATATCTTCTACCGTCTATCGTCAACCCGAGCCTAGATCTTAACTTGTAGAGGTAATCTGTGAATATTCATTCTCGATGTAAAGGCCATAGCAGGTCGTCAGTAGTATCTCAAATAAATTTCATCACTTAAAGTAGCAAAATAGGTAATAGAATAAAATTGCTATTTAATGAAGAAGGCAAATTATTACACTTAGCTCGTGTCGTCGTTCTTAGATCGTGAGCAACATTGTAGTTGATTGAATGTAATTGACAATGACATTTACCACTAACTACTAAACTACTAAGATTTATGAATTGAATAAAATTTTGTATTTTACGATTTCTCGTATCCGACGGTACTTCAAGGTTCGAAAACAAATGGTAGTGTTGTCAAGAAAAATCAACAGTGTTTCTTATTCATTCAGTGGTAGGTACTGCATTACCAAGATCCGTTCTGGTCCTCAAGCACACAGAGTACGTTTAAAATTGAGAATAACTAATTACGAACATCTTCAGCTACCAATTACGTATCAGAATAGGTCAGACGGCGACCAGAATCGGTCCAGTTTGCGTTTTATCGTGTCTCATTACGTTCACTAGGTCAGTTGTGTGTGGTTAGTGATTTGTTCATGTAAGTTCAGATAATCTGTTGTATAATAGCGCGTACGTACCGTATACTTTCGCTTAAAATAAACTATCGACGCCGTGAACTACAAAAACAACAGCGTTCATGAAGTTTAATTGCGTTATGCTTTGCCAAATTTGTGTAATCTGTTCAGTTTTATGTTCGGTACATTAGTAACTAATAAGTAATGGCTAGTCGACAGACTTACGGTTATTTTAGCCGACGAATGGATAACGTAAATATTTCGCTATCGAGGTTTACTTCAAAGAGTTCCGTAGCCGAAGTGCGTGTGATGTTTAAAAAAAAACAATAAACTTTGGTGAGTGAGCGCGACCTCGGGTAGTACCGTGAAGCTCCTCTGTAGTCGCGTACTTCGCGGTGTTACGCCCTCGTTCATCTCCTTTCTTGCAAATCATTGTTTTCTTATAATTTGCCAAACTAGTTCTAAGTACTATAGGAAAGTTTCGTGTGAAAATGTTATGCGCAATTTCAGTCTGTTATAATGTGGTTAGGTTTACCTTTATTCCTTGCGTCGGAAGGCACGTTCAGCCGTTAGTTCCACTTGTTGTCGTAAGATGACAGTCGTTAAACCCACTAACAATAACAAAGAATAGTTGAAAATGTTCGTTTGTAGTTATTCTCACTTTTGATGTACTCTGTGAGCTTGAGGACCAAAACAGTTCTTGGCATTACAATACCACTAAAATAATTAAATGAACTAGTACGAGTACCTTTAAGGGGCCAGTTTAATATGCTATGACTATACTATAGCCAAATTCGATAAAGAATGTTTACCAACAAAGCGTTGCCAAGCAACCAGTGGCAGGCATGTATTGACAACCTTTTCCAGTTGGTCAACGGAAAAGATTTTACTTAAAAGATTTGTATATTAAATATTGTATGAAAAATTAAAAAACCAAAAACCATAGTACAATCATAGCTTGATACCCTATGTGAATAAATTAGTTACCTTGAAATAATTAAAAAACTGCACATGAAGATTCAATAATTTATTTATTACTATTATAATTTTCTTTAACGTCAATTCAATTTGTGCATTAATGTAAGTTTTACATTGCAAATGCACTGTTTTACGCTGCAGATTTCAGAGGTAGTTAAGATAATCGACCCCATACTAGTGTCATCATCATTTGAAATGCTAGTTTATAATAACGAAATTGTTTAGAATTCCTCAATTTTAGTAATGACATTTGTTTAATAGGGATAACAATGGAAAATAGACTTCTTGGCGGGAAAGTCAAGAGTCATGTCTGCGGTTTTGTTTTATTTTCCCAAAATTTGTGCTTAGTCGAATATTAATGTGAAATTAATAATGGTGGATTATTAACAGTTAAGTGTTCGTAAGTGTGCATGAGTGTTGGCAAATGAAACAAAACAATGCAACGTCACTTTCCAAATTCTCTCAAGAAGTCCGCCCGAGGACGTAAAGCCGTAGGGCTTACTAAATCTTTACTGAGATACTCGAGGGGTTAAAAATTGTTATGTTTATTACATAACTATTTTTATCGTTTGTTAAACTAGATAAAATTTCCTACAATTTATTTAGTAACCTTTTTTCTGTAAAATCAATAGTTTCAGCGTACGAGAGCCGCAAACCAAGACAAATCTACACCACCACGCGTTTTTCGTATAGGGTCATTTCGCCTGTTCGCGTCCATCGCCCAATTCGCGTCCATTTTACGGATCTCCCTTTTAACATTCTCGAAAATAAGTATACTAACACACCATTAAAAAGAAAAGTCATTACCGCCAATACCTCAATATATAAGAGGCACGTACACATAGATAAAAGTTCCGTGCGCCCAACCAATCCTGTTTAGAAAAATATTTAGTCTCGGCTGTTCAACAAGAGAGCGCGGATGCGCGGGATTTTAGGAAAAAAATAGTGTGCAGCGGCGCGTTTGACGGTAAGTCTTTTATTGTTTTATGTGAATTTTAGGTTACATAGCTGTATCTAGACTTTGATAATGAAAAAAGGAATAATATTAATTATGAATTTGCTTATTTTTTTTATAGTTAACAGTTAAAATAGGGTGGACGCGAATTACTACACCGAATTTATAAAACTTGCACTTTGCGTCCGCCATGGACGCAAACTTTACCTAGAGGGGATATTAATAAAGCAAATTGCGTCCATTTTTTCAATAAATACAATTGACTTGTTTTGTTTGTAAAAATAATTTAAAATGTATTGTCTTTACTAGGTACGAGTTTAAAATTCTATTTTTGAATAAAATGAGTAATTACTTTAATTCTTAATTTTTTCTGTAGGGATAAGAGTTCTTCGGAGACAAGAAAGAAGAAAGAAGAAGGAAAAGAGAACATACACAGAAGAAGATTTAAAGAAGCGTTAAATATAATATTCGAGAGAAGAAGAAATCGGTAAGACAAATATGCAAAGAATGCTATTCCCAAGACCACAATATTGGACAAAATCATGAAGTTGGCCGACACATTGGTCCAAGCCGCTCTGAGCCTTCAGCCGGGTTCACAACTGAGGGCTGGGGCTTCTTAGCTTGCGGTGACCCCGCCTGGGTTGCTGAGTCGATTCATCATCATCATCTCAACCGAAAGCGTCCACTCAGCATTGGAGGAGTGAAGCTGCCCACACTGCGCTTTCCGGCATCAGTCCTGCGAGCAATGTGCCCTGCCCACTGCCACTTGAGCTTAGCAACTCTTCGGGCTTTGTCGGTTACCTTTGTTCTTCTGCGGATCTCCTTATTTCTGAATCGATCTCGCAGATAAATCCCTAGCATAGCCCTCTCCATTGCTATTTGAGTGACCTTGAGCCTTATGAGACCCATAGTGAGCGACCACGTCTCAGTCCCGTATGTCATCACTGGCAACACACACTGGTGAAAGACTTTCGTCTTGAAACACTGCGGTATATCGGACGAAAAGATATTTCGTAGCATACCGAACGCTGCCCAGCCTAATTGGATTCGACGATTGACTTCTTTGCTGAAGTTGGACCTACCTAGCTGGACCGTTTGTCCCAGGTAAACATAATCGTCCACAATTTCAAGGGCAGAGTCCCCAGCCTTCAGAGGAGTGGGGTACGACATAACTTTTGTCTTCTCCATGTTCATTTTAAGACACATTTGTTGATCGATAGGCTGGAAGTCATCAAACCTGCGTGCGAGACGATTCGTTATGACTCTCGAAAACAGCTTGTAGACGTGGCTTAGAAGTGAGATGGGCCTGTAATTCTTCAGCAGGGTTTTGTCGCCCTTTTTGAAGAACAGTACCACCATACCTTCGTGCCACGTTTCTGGCGTTCTGCCCCCTAGTACGACGGAATTAAGTAGCTTCTGAAGAGCTACGAGTACTGGTCTTCCGCACGCTTTCAGAAGCTCGGCCGTAATTCCGTCAGCACCTGGTGCCCTGCCGTTCTTGAGCTGTTTGATTGCCATACTAATCTCGCAAAGACTGATGTCCGGGATGTCTTCGGTATACTGCCGGGTTAACTTAGCTCTAAGGTCTTTAGCTAAGCTTTGTACAGGTGGCCGTGTGGATGTGTAAAGCTGTCCATAGAACTTCTCGACCTCTCCCATAACATCGGACCTGGTCGTGACAGTTTTGCTGTCATCGGTTTTCAGCGTCGTCAGTTGGCACTGCCCAATACCCAGATCTCTTGCGAACACTTTCGAGCCTTTGTTCCACTCTATGGCCTCTTTAATACGGTTAGTATAAAATCGGCGCGTGTCGCGAATCATAGACTTCGAGATCTGCCTATTTAGCCGCCGAAACTGAGACGCATCACCTGAGGAAAGCAGATAAGCAGAACCATTGAGCGCCGATCTTCCATTAGTTTTAGGGTATGGTCTGAGAACTTTTTGGTTCCTTTTGTACGGTGGGTTTTAAAGAACTGTGACCCAACCGTTTGTACGTTTTTCTTTTTGCTATTTTTATTTTCTTTAAAGTGATTTATTTATGATAATAATGTTGATTTTAAAATAACTATATTCTTAAATAAAGAAATTGTTAAAATCCAATCTTTCTTTACATTATCTTAAAAAGATCACCCTCACATTCCTTTTCTAAGCAGGTGGACGCAAAGTGGTCCACGGGTGGACGCAATTTGGATTTTGTGGACGCAAACTGGGTAAAACGCCTAATTCTGAAGTTTGTCTATTTAAAAAATAAACACAAGATGTTTCGAACAAAACTGAAAGTTAACCTTAAAATAGACTATATAATGAACACATTACATAAATTTTTCATTGAAATTAGAGCTGGAACATTTTTATTTTCTCCTTCAAACTTGCCAACTGCACTAAATGGACGCGAACTGGCGAAATGACCCTATTAACGAAAAATATTTCACTACGTGTTGAAAACACGGTCTACTACTGCCTGTAAGGTTCATTGCAGGTATAAAGGACGCGTGGCCTTGGCGTCGGTTTCCCCCCTTCCATTATACGGAACATCTGCCGACAGAGCTCAAATATTCTGACATCCTTGCGCAATCTGCGTCAGGTCATAACGCCAGATCAGGACGCCCGGTTACCAGAGCTGTAAGCTCGCTCATTTCTCGTTGCATTAAGAGTACAACTCGCAGTTCCACTGCTCGGGTCGTCAACTCTAAAAGTCGACTACCAAATGTCCTCTTTGGTGGCGGAATTGTAAGCCCACTCACTTCTCAGTGGACCTGGATGGGTTCCAGGCACCTTGTCAGTTCCACAATCCTAAGCAGCTGACTCAACCGAAGGCATTGTATCTAGCGGGTGCCTCTACCAGTTCTCCAGACTAGTGCCGGAGATGTTGGAAGCTTACTCAATGAAAACCACCGAGCAGAACAACCAACTATGGACAACTCACGTGCCCCGCAGATCCTTTCGCTTCAGGGCCCCGCCAAAACCGTTACTCGGACCCGCTCGCTGTGCACGAATTGGAAACCTGGCCAGACCTCAACCAGGCAAACAAACATTCCCACTACCACGAGTTCAACCCATGTCCGTGGCCTTCCCAAGACGCCCGCGGACACATAACCGGCATAGGGCTCAGGATCCGGAACTCCCATGGTACCCTTGAAAAGACAGCCGGACCCGTAGTTCCAACTGCCATATCCTACCTATCAGGGTCAGTAGATGGGGGTTTATCGTTCTACAGTGTCGTTCGCATTATCAGAGGCATCCAAGGAAATGAACAGATTAGGCCTACTGGGGATACCACAAAAAAACGCACCATTTACTTTACCTCATGGTGGTGTGGAAATGAGTTATTTGACCAAAACGCGTGTTGGAGTGGAGTATGTGGTGCTCGTACGCTAACTATTGATTCTACAAAAAAAAGGTTAGTACATAAATTGTTGGAAATTTTCTCTAATTTAATTTTTATTGTCAAAAAACTGTTTTTGAGCGCTATTTTCCAATATGGCGGCGCGAGCGGCAAAGACACGAGGTGGCAAAGTGAAAATTCGAAAAGAGCACGTCAAAATCTATGAAATCACCAATTTTCAAAACTTCCAGAAAACTTTCTAGGTAGAACTACCAAATGACTGGACTAGTAGATGAAGTAAAGATTCCATCCAGGTTTTCGGCGTTAATTTATTTCCTTTATCTAGTAAGGATTGTGTCTGTAGCTTATACCTCATGTCCTTCAAGTAGTAAAAATAAATATATATCCTACGACACCTAATATTTACCGCATGACGCTTACGTAGTGCCTATGTCTGTCAGAACTCAGTTATAAGTAGCTAATAAGGTGTGTTTTTAAACTAGACTCTAATGATAGCTAATGAGGACCTATGGCGGCATGATACTCTGTTTGGTGTTAAAACGTTTCATAAGTGTACAGATTTGTACAAATATTGGCCGCCAATATTGATCGTGTCTGACAGCTCGGATGCTAACGACACGATTGTATAAACTGAATTCCTTGGACATTCATATAATTGAACAATGATTGGCTCGCGGAAGAGGTATTTGAACTAACCGCTTTGTAAGGCACAGTAAAATAAGTAACAGTGGAATGTTACGTAAGTTATATTGGACGCTACTATAGCGATGGAATACGTGTTAATATAGTAATAGTAAATTAAATTTTTATTTTCATTTTTATGTTGAATACTTTGTTATATTATAGGTCTGTGGTTATACTTGTAAAAAGTTTGATTGACTATCTTTTCTGCCGAAAGATTTATTTCACTTTTGATAATATTTGTTACTAAATCTATATATTAATACGTGAAGCAAAAACTTTGTAGGTACCCCTTTTTTACGAAAATTGCGCGGACGGATATAGTATAGATAATTTCGCACACTTATACTTTATATAGAGAAGGATTTCAGAATGTTAATATTTTTTTTAATTATGCATAAAAAATACATTAAATCAATAAAATAAACATTACACATACTACCATGTATATGACAACACGCATATAAACTCTTTTAAAAAATTTCAAAAATGGAAGAGGAGCGGTCAAAATCTGCCAATGCCAATCCAAACTCACATTATATTTTTTTTAATATACATTATATTTTGATTTTGCGCAGGACCGTGAAGAGTGGCGTGTGAGGGAAGAGAACTATGCCCTGCAGTAGACGGAAGTGGGCTCATGATGATGATGATGATGACATTTTGTATTTGAAAGCCTACACGTTTTGTTCAACTACAAGTTTTGAGGAGCTCGATGGCGCAGTCGTTAACGCGCCTGGTCAGCGATTGCTGACGTCAAGCAACTTTCGAAAAGGCCGGTCATCGGATGGGTGACCAAACATATATCATTTCGAGCTCCTCCGTGCTTCGGAAGGCACGTAAAGCCATTGGTCCCGGCTGCATTAGCAGTCGCTAACAACCACCAATCCGCACTGGGCCCGCGTGGTGGTTTATGGTCCGTTCTCCCTATCCATCCATAGGGAAGGCTCGTGCCCCAGCAGTGGGGACATAAAATGAGCTGATGACGAAGTTTTGTTCATCATCATCGGACGCTTTGGTTTCCAATTCCGGTTGTTTTACTATCTTGTTATATAAGACATAGGAATACCAATTAGGTAAATAAGTATAGTGCTATAAATACTGTATATAAAAGTTAAATAGTTATTAGGTGCGCACTAAAGATAAACCAATATGACTATAGCCTGAGTTCGCCAAGTGTTCATGCAAATGTGTATGAAAGAACAAAGAGCTATTTAAAACACATCATAATAATTATTATAAGTATTTATGGGTTGCGATTTTAATACAGTAAAAATGATTTTACATTTAACGGCAGTTCCGTTTTAACGATGCGTTCTCTTTAAACTATCTGGAACGTTTTCGTTAATGATTTCTGTTAGATGAAAAAGAAAAGTATACGAGTAACTAAAAGTAAGGCGATACTTTGACTTCTTGGCGGGAAAGTGAAGAGTCATGTCTGCGGTTTTGTTTTATTTTCTAAAATTTGTGTTATGTCGAATATTAATGTGAAATAATGGTGGATTATTGACCGTTAAGTGTTCGTGAGTGTGCATGAGTGTTGGCAAATGAAACAAAACAGTGCAACGTCACTTTTCAAATTCTCTCAAGAAGTCCACCCGAGGACTTAGTAAAGCCCCACATTTTTACTGAGATACTCGAGGGGTTGGGGGAAAGTTATGTATTACATTTACTTGTAAGAAAAATTACTTTGGCACTGGCTAAATGGCTGGCACTGCTGATCGCACAAAGCCATCAACTAAAGAGGATACTTTTGAATCCTGTTACATTGCCATCATGTTTTAATATTCGATTTCGACATTTCACATGTAAGTCTACGCCATGATCTTGGAGCTAGTCAGACTAGAGTTATCGCATAACCAGCGGGCTTCCTCAAGGCCGCTGGTATTCGTAAGATGAGAAAGATGGATAGATATCCCTCCTTCCTATGATATGGGGTCCTTCAAACGAGGCGTGAAGAGGCACCTTGTGGGCCGGCAAAGTGAGGATAACTGACGCTGCGCTGTTCTCACGCTGCACCAGTTATCGTCGCATCTGGATTCCATATTTACTTAACATCAGGTGAATTGGAGTCATTTGCCGTGCTACGTATTAAAAAAAAAAAGAGAAAGAAAAGATACTTAGATAAATACTTTATTGCTTACATTGTTATACACAACAATCAAAGGCGGTCTTATCGCCAGACAATGGCATAGAGCAAATAAGGAGTCAGTGAAAGGTAGTGTACCGGCCACTAGTAAATTTCGAAATTGAAATCTATTTACTTTATATTATACTCAATAAAATAATATAAGATATATTCATCATCATCATCATCTCAGCCAAAAGAGGTCCACTGCTGGACAAAGGCCTCCCCCACGGATCTCCATGAGGGGTATTTGCCGTAATCGCCACGCTTGGCAGGCGGGTTGGCGATCGCAGTTGATTAAGAGTAACCTCAGAGAGATGCTGCTGCCCATCCTCCGGAATGATCCCTTAGTCGGCTTTTACGACACCCTCGGGAAGATATGGGGTGGTGCAATTCTTTATCCCCGGCACCACACAGGGGCCCCCCGAAATATGAAATATGAATATATCCCCGGCCCCTGTGTGGTGCCGGGGATATATTCATAATACCTACTAATACATATTGATTTAATAAACTACATATACTTACATACGATAGAGTTGTTACAAGCTAAGACCTAACTAAAATAAAAGAATGAAGTTTAATCTTAAAAGTGGAAAGTGTCTTGGAGTAGCAAACACCAGGCGGGTTATTCCAAAGGCTGGTAGCCTTAACCATAATCATAAACTCTAAAGTACTCAGAACGAATTTCTCCTTGTCAAATCAAAAGTAATGTCGAGGACGCTAGGGAGGGACACTGTTAAAAATAGCGAATCTGGAGTTGCTATAAATATCTGGAGATACCCTTATCATTATCTTGGAGTAATCGTTTGAGATTTGATCGAGTACGATTCCGGGTTGTGCTAAGCGATATAATATTTTCAATGTAATTTTACTTAACTTTTAAATGGTTCTTGTTCTTCATTACTTAGCACGATTTGAAGAGAGTTTAGAGTTGCCCTTAAAATCCATTTGGATAGCTCACCCTGTTTACTAATTGAATTGGTCATTCTATAATATTTATTTATCTACGTCATTACTTGCCCTAACATAACACCAGCGCTGTGACGTCTTTATGCCTAAATTATTTTTAGTGTTCTAATAAAATCGTATAATATGTTATGTCAAAAGGCAAGCCGTGTTATTTTAAGAATTACGTACTTCAGCGACGCAGTACCTATGACTAATTTACACTTATAATGTTTTTTGTATCACTGAGAAAACACTCTTGTCATCATCAGCTAAATTATTCTGTTAAGCGTGTGCTCATGTAAAATATGTGACTTTTACACTACTACGAAAAAGCACTTGTAACTGACTAAAGCCAAAGATGGAAGCGCACTTTACCCGGAATTCTTAACCGCTGAGGCTAACTCATCTCTAACTGTCGGAACACAACAATTTTACTAACGTTAGCGAACGAACAAATTTTTAGATAAGATGGTGTTGTTGCTAGTTTTTTCTAACGGCCTTTTCAGCGTTATTGGACTTTTTTGAGGACGGCGAGAAACCTTAAGGGTTCCTCAAGCCAAGTGAAACGAAACACCGTCAGAGGTTTCTTAGAAGGAATGGCATCACGCACTAAACGTGTCCCTACTGGATTCTCCGAAGGTTTCGGATTGGATTGGGTTGGTAGGCTTAGAATAAGTCTTACCACCGAGAGCCTAAGTAACGTCATTTCGTTATTTTGCGGTGCTTTTTGTACCTAACTAAGTAGGTTAGCGCAATGACCCAAAGTGAGTTTTAGCCTTCGATAATAAGACCTTTTTGTACGTATCTCATTATAACTTCTACCGTTGCGCGTATACCAAAATAAATAAAAAATATTGTCGTTCTAATAACTACGTTCATTTGAATAAGTTCTGTTGTTCAGTTATACGGTAACCAACTAACCGCAAACAGTCGTCTGGTGAAGCAATTAACTGAATCACAGAGGTGCTATAAAGTTAACTATCGTGATAAGATGTTAATAATGTAGGTACCTTTGGACATGTTACGACTTAATTGAATAATCTATATACAGCTTTATCAATTTTATGTGGGAATCTATAAAATATGTATCAATAATGAAAGAAACTTAACGAGCTAAAAAGCTCGTTCGTATATACATTACAAAGTATGAGTGAGACTCGAAGTCTAGTTTTATGCGTCTTTATAAATTTTATTTTATTATCCATTTACTTCTTTAAAATAGCGTTTTATGTTTCATAATTTACATAGCTACATATATAATTACAATTATCAAGAATTACTTTGTTGTAAAGGTATTTGATACAATAAAGCTATGTCCACACTCTCACGTATCCTGTCGTTCAAACGAATTAAATAATAAAATGTATGACATTATTATGTTGATTTAAAAATAAATTTTCTATTTTATATTCAAGTCGACTAGCGGCTAGATCGTTTATTTTATATCACGGACAGTAAATATAACTATTATTTAAAGTAATAATAAGACTGCAAGCGTAGGTTTAAACTTCTCACACTATTAACTATAGAATTGCTATTAATTACAAATCTAAGATCATGCGACCAGATAATGTTGATTGATTGCTAATATAAACTTTTTTGTAAGGGATTTGAAAGAAACTGTTGATAACTTGGCGCTAGCGCCAAGAACGAAGTTGTGGCTAAGCTACTTAATTTTCAATTATTACCGACTTTTGGAAGAAGAATGATAGATTTAAATAGATAGGTACATAATATGAAGAGCGAGGTGCTATTGGTCGTAGCAATAGCATTAAGTAAACGTTTAGAACGTATGCCACACTGAACTACTTCAAACAAATGTTGTGACTATTACATTGCTTTAGAAGCATAATGCAACAATCAGTTAATCAAAACTGATAAACTTTTTTAATGAAAAATTCACAAAAAATTATTATGTTCGTCTATAAAGTAGTATTAAAAACATTTTCCACCTAACGTCATCTTTCCTTCCAGAACGGTTTCGTGGAGTGCCGCAGTGGAGTCGAAGAGTGCGGCCTGATGGAAGACTGTGCTGTAGTGATGCCGCGCGAAGGTTGCTGCACGAAATGCAAGGGGTGCTGGTACAACGGCACCGACCACGCCTCGCACACCGAGTGGGGGGAGGAGGGCAAGGTGCTCCGCTGCGAAGCCGGCGTGGTCACGATCTCCAGGCCGGAGTGCTACGCGCCCTGCGACAGGCCGAAGCATCAGAGGCACACGCACTACAATTGCCCTGTTTGTGATGGTAAGTAAAAGTAGCCTCGATTACCACGCAGAAGAATAATGTAGGCAAGGGTAGAGTTGAATATGAAGGCGCGCAATGGGTCACAGGACAGGAGAATAAGCTGAAACATCAGAGGTACACGTACTACAACTGCCCTTTGCAGACACAGTTGCAGGTCATAGCGATTACATTTATCAATTTATAATAAGAACAAAAAAATTGAGTCTCTATGTGAACCAGCCCTTACAAAATAAAGTTTTATAAAAGTTAAAGCAAATAAATCCATTAAGGCTTTCTCGAAAACCACTATAGATTGAAAGCAATTTCTTCATTTTGTTCTCATCAATGGCACCGCCCGTCGTATTAAGCGCTCATAGCTATCAAAGGGCTAAATTGCTCGCAAGAATTCACTCACCATTTCACGCCGCGTTTTCCCATCGCGCGTACTTACCTACGTTTTTCTAGAGATAATCGTCGAGCGGGCGCGGGCGCTGCGCTGGCGCAGCCGTGTCTCGGGGAGCGCCCACCCAGACGTCTGCGCGGCAAAAAACAACCACGATCCCGAACAAAAACAAACACACGCCGCCACGCGAACTAAATAAAACCAAGACGGTGGGCAATTTACCTCCGCACCCAAACCTTAACAAGTTTATTAATTCCATATCAAATAATAGTAATTTACAACATGACTCGGAATCGCTTTTGTGCGTCGCCGACGCATACCGACATATCGTTTTATTAGGCATGTTTATATTTAATTAATTACCCAAATGGGTTGTTAGATCCCAGGGCTCCATTCTCAGCTAATAAACCGGGATTAACTCTATGCCTCGAGATACATTGATTAATGTTTAAAAGTTTTTTAAAAGAAGTTGTAAGGAGCTTTTAAAAATAAATCAATTTTAGTTTAGTTTTGTCGGTCATGCGGTTTCGTAAACAAAGAATGCCTCGGCCAAGGATTTGCATGTAGATCTCTATTCAGTAGTCATATCTCATTTGTCAGGAGCGGCCCGGCGGCCTAGTCGCCCACACGCCGTCACCAACAAAGGTATGCTCCGGCGAGCTGCGTAGTAGCACTTCAGCAGACAATAGACCACTCGGCAATAATAACTTGACTGCCTAGCGTCGCCATACTGGTTGCAGAGTACTGTGATTAATTAATCGTTTCAATAGTACTTTGTTACAATGTTTCATCATGTTGTGTGATAATAAAACATTTTTTACGTCTTCGTTATTAATTTTTGCTTGCATATAATACGAAACAAAGAAAACGATCGCGTAATTACTTCGAATAAGGCTATGTATTCAAGTCGTAAAAACCAGTCGACGTGAACGTAAACTGCATCCGTGGAACTCGAGGTTCATTGTTTATTTTATTGCTAAAAGAAATGTTAAGGAGAGAATCTTCTTTATTTTTATGTACAATGATAATGTGTGGCCGAACCGCAGCTCTCTGAAATGAGTGTGCAACTCGGACCACCCATGCCGTGTCGTTTCGCGGGACCCGAGAGAGATTCCTTCAGCCGCTGCTGCAACCAGGAACAAAGGAATTAAATTCTACCTTAAAACGAAATGAAGTCTTATTATGTGTTCACAGGGGTTCATTAAAATAATACATTCGTGGTTGGAGTCTCCCACGGCGTTGCGTCTCTATTATTGATCATAAATCAAAAAGTTAACAACCTACTTAAAAGGTAAGGGCGGTTGGGTTTTTGTCTGCGCGCTCTGGTCAAAGCGGCCGACTGAGAGGGCTCAGAGGTGTGCCCAGTGTTTGTTTGTTTTACGATCCCAACGGTGCATTAGGTTTTTTGCTCTACTTGTTATTTATTCACGATGATGCCGTCTTATCAGCGGAGATATTTTTACCATCATTGGGCTCGAGAGAAAAAAATGATGAGTAATATTTTCTTTATGTTCATCGTGTAATCTTGCGGTGTATGTAACAATTGAGATTGTATTATGTTTACATGACTATTATGCCTTAAGATTTTTATGGTATGTTTGTGTTGATTTATACATTATTGTTTTAATACTTAACAAACTTAACACAGAATCATTTAGTTATACAATTTAGTAAGCTCTACAAGTCTTCATTGAAACCACTAAACCTTCCTAACTGTAAAAACGTTTTAGCTGTTGTAAATAGATAATTCGTAGATACTCGTAGTTATTAGTGAAACTTTCACTATTAGGTATTTCCACAAACATAAAGGTTAACAAACCTTTTCAAACAGTCAGAAAAAAGAAGTGTCGATGCGATTGAACTATGGAAAAAAAATACGAATGAAAAATGTAAGCTAGGAGTTTTATTAATTTCTATAAAGAATTATTATATCTGTAGCAGTTTTCTGCCGTATACTTGGGATTCCCTTAAGCTTGCTTCGGTGTTTCGTTCCAAAACGCCTGGCACATCAAAATTCTTGCAGCGTTTGGAAGAGCGTCGTTATTATTAGGTATGGCTGCGTCGACGACCTGAGAAATTGAAATAATTAGCCTGTGGTGTACGCGTTGCTCGTGTCTCGAATCCCTAATGAATTCTGTGGTTATTACATAAGTTTTGGTTGGTAGGGCTTGCTCTGAGTCCGTGTAGCTACTACCACAGATATCTGATTTGTCAACGTTACAATTAGTGGTAACAATATGGTTGTGCTCCGTTGGGAGTTTCGGGGGGTACCTAGTTTCTGAGTGGTTGCGGATTCCTGGTGAAGTAGCTTTCATCTTCGGCATTATTGACATTTACCAGTAGGTGAGAGGACGCTTCTCGTCGTGTTACCTATATCGCCGATCAATAATGTCCTAGATAAAGAATCCGGAACTAAAATGCATCTCAAAAGTGATCCTGTTTGCTAATAACTATATATTTAAATTTCGAATAACGAAATCTGAAAAAACATTGGATAGCATCAATAACTACAGCTTACTTGAACCTTCTTAAAAATAAAGATTACCTATAGAATATTTGTACTTAATATTTACTGACGTCGTCGCCACAAACTCCATTGTGGGTCCGTGGCCCCAAAGTCGCCTACCGTTTTTCAAGCGCTTATCGGGAATCTAGTACCTACATAGTTGACCAAAGTGTTATAATTAACACTTATAGTTAAAATAAACGCGAGTAGATCCGTAAAAGTGGTTTCATTTAAATGTGTAGTGTTCGCGTAAACTTTAGAGAACAATATGTTATAATTATTTAGTTAGAGAGTTTTTTCAATCTACCTACTCTTTAGTATGCCTACGAATAGTTTGAATTTGATAATTGTCGTTAATTTTTAACTTCAGAATGGTTACTAGTTTTGTTTTTAGAACAAAACACAATGGTATGACATTACCGAATATAGACAAGTTTTCATATGTTTCCCTTTACGGGTTCACATATTTTTTACGTTTGGATTACAAGCCGACTATTAATTTTCATATAATTTAGTTGCAATCTTGTACACAGACATTGTTGAAATCTCTTCTGGTGCACGTGTTGCCGAATTTTCTATAGTAATATATTTACGTTCCTTTGCCCATACTAGTTTTAGGATTATAAGTAGGTATCTGTTGCTTTTTTTCCATATGTGTGTGTGCAATTAAGTATTTATATATCTGTCTATGTTCGCGGTTGTAGGTACCAAGCTATTGTAATATTCCGATGCACAACAACAAACATACTTGTATCTAAGTCGGTGTGCTGCACGGGTCTGCGTTATGGCATAGTTTATACTCATTCAGTGACAAAGCACATCGTTCATATAAACGGTGCGTACTGACGATGAATACTTAATTGTTTGGCTACAAAAGGACAGCCTACTTTGTGTACCTACTCGTCTCTAGTTTTACGACAGACACTTGGCTGTCTTTGTCAGGATTGTGTGAGCGGGCGAAGAGTATCTACGCATTGTGTATTGTTTGAATTCTAATAAGAGTATCATAAACGAGGGAGTGCTTTCCTTATATGAACATCGTGAATTTCCATGACAAGTTATATATATTTACTACTATTATAAAGTTGTAAAACGGGCATAGGTAGATTAAGAGCGTTTATACGTTTCGATGTACCATCCAAACTTCGAAGATTTAATGTTTTTTAAAGGATAATTCAGAAATCTAAATAGTGGGTAGAAATAGTTAAAAAAAAGTTGAGTTAACTCGGCTGTTTTTAACTGAATATACGCGTGAACTTTGTGAACCACAGTGAACTTTAAAACAGTTTTAATGAAATACACACTTATCTACATCCTACATACAAAATAAATCTAATATTTAATTAAATTTGAGTAAAACATAACAGAAAACAATGTCACTTTAAATCAACAAATAAAAACAAAACCAAAAAATGAGACCAAAGTTATATAAAATATGAAAACTATATTTCAGGTCCCGTTCATATTAGGAACTAAGACAACAGTAGGTAATTTATACATACTTAGTAGTTTTCAAAGCTGAAGAACACTTGGTTGGTTTGCATCACAATTCACAAGTACCTGCCACACCACAAAAACCCACTCAGTGCGTAACTGCTAAACATAAATAAATAAACTAAACATTCCTATATAAAGTTCATAATAGAATATAAAAGAAGAAAGTGACTGACTGACTGACCATCAACGCACAGCCCAAACGGCTGAAGCTACAATCATGAAACTTGGCACGTAGGTTCCTTTGGTAGTGTAGATGAGCACTAAGAACGGATTTTTGGAAATTCTAATTTTAAGGGGGTTAAAAGGGGGGTGAAAGTTTGTATGAAAATCCGTCAGTTTTGAAGTAATGATCTTATAATTTTGTGTTTGGACTGAAGATTAAAAAATAAATTACACGTTTGATTATTACATCCCCATGAGGGTGAAAGGGGGGATGAAGTCATGGGAATAATGAAATCGTCTAGAGACTTGAAATTTTGCACATATATGCTTTATATTGTGCAGGCATCTACTAAGAAAGGATTTTTGTGAATGCCACCCCTAAGGGGGTGAAATAAGGAATGCAAGTTTGTATAAAAGTCGGTCAGTTTTGAGTTAGTATCTTCGAATTTTGGGTTTGGGCTGAAGATTAACGCAAATTAAGGTTTTTTGGGAATTCTGTCCTTGGGGAAGGATCATGCGGGATGAAATGTTGTGTAAAAAAGTCTTTACAAAGGCAAAATTATTAAAAATACTTTTAAGTCTTTACAGTCTGTTGGTAAGTATAAAATGGCTCAACGCTTAGATATAGGAATTAAATAGGGACGGGATAGGGATAGACCTAACTTATCAATGTTAAACATTGACGTGTAACAATTTTACCGAAATAATTTTCATTTTATATCGTTTTAATTTCATTTTCTGATAAGTACATAAGGGGTCAGTAGTGTAGCAAATCAAAAATAGGAATCCTATAAAGAATGTATTACCTAACAATTACTTCTGTAGATGGGTTTCTTTCTTCTGTAAATAAGTAAGTGTAGGTACCTAGGTATAATCCGCGGCGCCTAACGTGAGCTCTGGCTACCATACTATCAGTATCATAATCAGAGTTTTTTTGAATTCAAGAGACTGCAGTTTCCTTTGAAAGTCTGCTTTGCCATGACAATTAATAAGGCTCAAGGACAAACTCTGAAGTATGCTGGTGTCGATTTGAGGGAGAATTGCTTTTCTCATGGACAGTTCTATGTAGCGTGTTCACGTGTTAGCTCATCAAATAGTCTGGTGATATTGGCACCGACATCCAAAATTGTTAAAAATGTTGTTTATAAGGAAATACTTTAATTTAATTACTTACTTATGATTATGATTTCTTATTAGGTACTTATTAGTCATGGATAAACACAAAAATAGTGAAGGGATAGGGACAGGGCAAGGATACAGCGTATTCATGATAAATAAAGTAGGTAAATATAAGTCTCTCCTAAGAAACGCACGTTCACATTACATTATTTTTATCATCATCATTTTCTACTTTTTCTCTACATACTTACTGTTAAAATAATGTTAAGGAAAAGCATGTAGTCCACGCGTGCGAAGCCGCGGGCAAAAGCTAGTAATAGAATAAGAATACTAATCAATAATAATCTGTAGGGGGCAATATCTGCAACTGGTACCGATTTAGAAAATTCTTGTGCTAATAGTAACACTTCTTCCTCAGATAATCAGAATTTGGCATGAAGTGCCGTTCCACTAATAAGGCTGCACTTAATGTCATATCATATACCATCACCAGTGGAAAGAAAGGCCCAACCGCTGCTCAGTTAGGAAATATCTAAAGATGACTACCATTTGTCCCTTTTGTGACAGTTGGAATGTCACTCTAGAATATTAATAGTTTATTAAAAATAAGTTTTCATTCAGATTTATTAATTTGAAACTTTGTTAACTTAATTCTTTTATTATTGGTAAAGTAACATTACAGATGTAATTTAGTAATCGAGATGCATAGTTCTAAGGTATAGACATTTTAATTTAACTCTTTTCTCGTAAGCACCTAACCTAAGTAACTTTTCGTATAAATAAGTAGATAGAGCATAATTTTTCGTACAAACCACGTCATTTAAGGTAAATGTTGATACTTGACATTCCATGACTGGTCGTATCAGGAAGATGTTATGTAGATTCTCTAAAGGATCAAGTTACGGTTATTGTGGCCTTATTATGTCTTAATTTTAACGCGAAAGAATGTAGCTTGAAGATTGAGTGTCCAATGTTTTTCGCTTAATAAATTGATTATTTACATTTTCAAATTAACATATTGTTATGTTTAAAAGTTTGGCCTGTTCTCGGATAGCTTATGTAGTTAGACCCCTCTACAGAATATAAAGTTATAAGGGTACAAACGAAAGTATTTTTTCAATGTAGTCTTTCTATTCTTCTCATCAGAAAAATCGAAACACCTTGCAAGTTTATGTTTTGTAAGGATTATCAGAAAAATGTGTATATTTAGGAATATATGTCAAATGTCGTATATAAATATAAGGTTTTCAAATCCTAATGTTAATGTTCTAAATTTAAATTAAATTTTCATAGGTTTCGTATTTTGTTCAACAAGTCAAAGGCCGGCAACACGTCTGCGATTCCTCTGGTTTTGCGGGTGTCCATGGGCGGCGGTGATTACTCTCCATCAGGTGACCCGCCTGCTCGTCTGCCTCCTTCTTATATTTAAAAAAAATATATTAACCCTGTATGGAGTATGAAAGAAATTGATAAAACAACACACTCTTATTACAGCTTCCATACGATTCTTCATCGATTAGAATTTTCGCTTGTCATGTAATGGCCAAACTGCCAGCTATACAATCATATGATTTTTTTCATGGAATGAAAACTCTTTTGTGTAAAATTAGGACAGAGACCATAAAAACGGGGAGCGTTTCGATTTTTCTGATGAAAAGTGTATTAGTCAGCTACTCGGTCTAAACATCTTGATAGTATGTCTAGGATTTATGTCCCATCAAAGGGGTTCGTTACAATAGAACATCAATATTTACATTTAATTGTTTTAACTAGTTTATTATTTTAATTGATTCTTTAATACTTTTAAGTTTTTACAGTTATGCCAATTAACTATAAAGTGTCGACCTGTAATTACAACGACAAAGCATTTTGCTCGTAAAGCCTTTATTACTAAAGTTATTTAGGTACATGATTATTTATTATTAATTATTGTAAAGGGAGTGTTTAAGTTGACTCACGTGATTAAAACTTAATACTTACTTAGGACCGATCTAACGATGCATAAGATACAGATTAGAATTCTCATACGCCAAGACAACGTCAGCTATTTCTTTTGAAATGATAATTACTTACGGCTAAAGCTTCCCAAGGAGGTTCGCCGTTAGAGGCATGACTGTGAATAAGATGGGGCTGGTCGGCGTACAGTACAGGTGGTCGGCTGTCTTCAACAGGGTTGCCAGATCAAATTGACAAAATTATCCAAAAATTGTCTAGCGTAGGCATTCGCTTAGGGTAACACAATAAAATTAAAACCTTGGTAAATATTAAAAAATATATCTAGTTTAGGTAATTAAAGAATTTAGCAAATTATTATTTAGTGTATTTTTTGTGAAAGTCATTGCAGTTGCAACGTTTAAATTACTACGAATGCATTCTGCATTACTTTCTACATTATACAAATAACTATCTACAAAATACAAATAATTCGTAAGTAATTGGCTGAAAATTCTTTCCACTGCCAATATCCATTTGATATCCAACCACTTCTTATATACCGATATATTTATTTTTCGAATACCGGACACGGGGCTGAAATACCGAACAGTTCGAAAAAAAACCAACAAATTCAGTGCATATAATTATGTCGTAGATATGCACGAACAACGAAACGTTGACAGTTTCCATGATAACAAAACAAACAAATCATTCGTCCGCTTATGAACACCCGTATCCCATGATGGACCCCTCTAGCAGCGCCACATACCGGGTCCAATTGTACATCTAAACCGTTCTCGAATCCACTTGAACACACACAGAAAATTTCATCCAAATCGGTCCAGCCGTTAAGAAGGAGTTCAATAACATACACACGCACAGAAGATTTATATACAACGTTATCCCATGTTTACTATAAACCTCTTACGATGTGGTGTAGACCGTGAAACTGAATAACTTTTACTATGAAAGCTACGCTGAAATCGCGAAAAAAAATTCAGCTGTTCCATCGAACACACAACACCACAAAAAAAAATTATTACCGAACTTTACGACGTTTAGTATACAGCTGATTTTTTTTTGTGATTTCAGCGTTGCTTCCATAGTAAAAGTAATTCAGTTTAATGGTCTAAACCACCTCCTAAGAGGTTTAATAGTAAACATGAGATATTGTACCTTTATAAAGATTATGTAGAGCCAAATTGAGAACCTCAAAAAACCAAACACCTGGCAAGCCTCGGTCGACGGCTCACCGTGTGCGGCCCTCTCCCATTCATTAGCGTCTGATTGATTCATCGGCCATCCTCTTTAATTTATAGACTTCGCGCTTTGTCTCAGCCATGCCGCCCTAACCTCATTGTGATTCCGGATAATGGCCTTCACTTTTGTACCATGATTTTATTGCGTCAGAGCCCACTTCGTTTGCCATTTATGGGCACTGTCGATACAATTAGTCCTCCGTAAATAGAACATAACGAAAATAAATTAAATTGCGTTCTTGGTCGTTATATTTGATGGAAACCTACAAATGAAATAAAAAACGTTTTTCGTTCCATTGTCCATCTCAGCTGGTGACTTATATAGGCGAAGATAGAAAATAAAAAAAGAAAGACGCGCGCTATATCTCTGAACTTTCGAGGAACTGGCTACCTTACTGTAGGTATTTCTAGTGTTGGTTGGAACACACAAAATGCTATTTTTTTGTTAAAGCAAATGATTTATTTCTTATTTTCTTATCTCTTATAAAAAATATAATTCTTTACAATGAATGCTCATTACTGTACATAGTAAGCAAGCAGTAGGTATCTACCACCGCAGGAAGTCGAACTGGAAGCTTCTCGATTTAAGAGCGATTGTCTAACCACTTAACCACAAAAGCTATTGACATTAATTTGGCCCTTATCTATCAAATGATGTAATTGAATTAGTATAAAGTTTCAAACAAATTTTAATGCAACGAGCTCCTAGCTAATATACTCATGTCATGTTGGTATTAAAAGTAATTGCCAATAGGTTTCTTTTAGGCGTATAAAATTGCAACATTTTTAAGCGGAATAATAAATCTCGTTCTCATTCTGTTTTTTTTACCTGTTTGTCTGTATCTATTAATGTTGGTTATCACCATATAAAGCATAATTCATCATACTGAGATTACGTAGCTGAGATTATTTTACAGCATAGCTATTTTAAGTCAAGGACAAGCCATAGGTAGGTAAATAGCATAGTATTAAAGTATTATTTTTACTTGGCTTTTGTTGTACACATTTCTATTATCATTAATCTTTTAGTAATTAAAACTATTTCATAGCGTAGGTATGTCGCTAATTCAAATACTGCATTTTGCATTTGCAATTTGAAAAGTTGACGACGGAACTTCGATCAACAATACACTGTTGATCGAAGCGACGGAACAGAACTTTTTCTATACTATTTAACTAATTAAAGGACAAGTTGATTATAGCGTATCTTTAGATGTATAAATATTTTTGTCTTTAGAGACACTGATTCTTCTCAATCAATTATTTTGAACGCAATGTAATTGGCGGTTATGCGTTAATTTTTTCGCGTGAACAAAATGTCGGAGTCTATACATTTATCTACTTTGTGTATTATTGGTGGGTCCATATTGGCTCACCTAAAGTTTTTTTTACCCGAAATTGTTATTCCTACCGATTTGTAATCCGAATGATCACTCTTCCTAAAATTTCTCTTCCTAAAGTTTTTATTCATACAATTTGTAGTACCTACTACAGACGATGTTCATAACACTCATATTTCCTAAATTAATAATAATAATAATTAATAATATCACTAATGTAAATATATTTAAACTCCTACTGTTGTTTTTCATAACGCTTTTATCCCTAAACATAATTTCCATTGTAAAGTGATGTATATTAAAGTGAGAAACGCCCTAATGTCGCTTCTAGCGCTGTTTTTATGTCAACCTAACCCGCTCGTCGCTTTGCTTCTCGCTAACCTAAGCGAATTTACTTTTAAGTCGCTTCAAATAAAAAAGATATGACTTTGAATAATAGTGTAAAAGACGGTTATGTTAAGAAAATATAGGAAAACCAATAATAGTATTATAGATGTTTATTGCTACTGACGTTATGAAGTTGAATGATTCGGAATTATGAACATTAGAAACAGAGTAGTTAGGAATTGTGATTGTTAGGATGAAAAATGTAAGGAAGAACATTTTCGGACTTCCAATTATCGGAGTTGAAAATTTAGGTGAACTTTGGCGCACCCGTTACCTAATTGGTATTTGTTACAGTATTTATATTTTCATCGCTCAATCTTTAATGCCCACCGATAGCGCTTATTTTAATTGCGCATATTGTACAAGACTAAAACTTTCGTTTAGGACCCGTCAATGAAGTATCAACTTTTGAGGTTGAGATTATCTTCTCTAATATATAAAATTCTCGCGTCACAGTTTTCGTTGCCATACTCCTCCGAAACGGCTTGACCGATTTTGATGAAATTTTTTGTGCTTATCCGGTATCTATGAGAATCGGCCAACATCTATTTTTCATCCCTCTAAATGTTAGGGGTAGTCCACCCCTAAATTTTTTTTTATTTTTTATGGCAAAACAACGTTTGCCGGGTCATCCGGTATCTATGAGAATCGGCCAACATCTATTTTTCATCCCTCTAAATGTTAGGGGTAGTCCACCCCTAAATTTTTTTTTAATTTTTTATGGCAAAACGACGTTTGCCGGGTCATCCGGTATCTATGAGAATCGGCCAACATCTATTTTTCATTCCCCTAAATGTTAGGGGTAGTCCAACCCTAAATTTTTTTTAAAACTTTTATGGCAAAACGACGTTTGCCGGGTCAGCTAGTTAAATATAAAATGATTACCTAAAAGATTCGTTTTTATTATTGCAGAATGCGTAATCAACGGCCAACGTGTATGGGAAGGCCGAGACGTGCGGATACCAGAGGAGCCGTGCCTTTCGTGTCGCTGCGTGCGCGGCGCGTTGTCATGCGCGAAGCGAGCGTGCCCCGTATTACCGTGCCCTCGGGCACACCAATACACACCACCCGGAGAATGCTGTCCTCGCTGCTCGCATCCTACAGCTGATAAGATTCTACCTAGTAAGTTGTTTATAGCGTGCCCCCACACATAAGTACACACCTATATAAGAACACACACACGGCACACCTACATAAGTATTACACATAAGCACACACCACCTGGAGAATGCTATCCTTCCCGCTCGCATCCTACAAAATACGAGATCATTCCGAGTAAGTTGGTTAGATAAAGCACAGTCTTACGCGAAGCGAGCGTTTCTCATTCTACCATGCCCCTGTGCACACCAGTATAATACACCGCATGGTAAATGCTGTGCTCGTTGTTCGCATCCTACAGCTGATAAGATCCTGTCTAGTATGTTGCTGACAGAGCGCGGAGATAACGTGCTCTGTACTACCGTGATATGATCCTACTTAGTAATGTAAAGCGCTGTCCAGCGCAAAGCTTAGTATTATAAAAGTTCGTGAAACGAGCGTGCCCCATTCCTACTACACCGTGCCATACCGTTGCTTTGAGCATATACGAAGAAAGACAGATCTTAATTTTTTCTCCAACAAAAAGGTATTTTTCGTGGTAGTAGTAGAAATAGTAATTAGCCTATATACCTACAGTCCCATTGCTTGACAATCATTATAATCATAATTAAATAAAATAAAAAATTGGGAAGGTATAGCCTGAACTTAGTAGGAGGACTTAAATTATAGACCGTCACTGATGAAGTCTCAAAATCGTTTGTTCAGTTTCAGGAAGCATGATGGCAAAACCCTGCATCATTGGAAAGGAGTACCACGGTCACCTCAGCGCCTTCAGAGTGGACCCTTGCACGGACTGCACGTGCATGAACGGAACAGCTGTATGCACCCGTCACACTTGCCCGGTGCTGACGTGCGGCGCGCGCGCATTGCCACCGCAGCTGGGGAAATGCTGCCCTGAATGCCCACAGGTCGAGGAGGCTAAAGCAGCATGTATTATTGCAGGGAAGACTTATCAGGTACGTTTTCAATATCATGTAAAGATTTGTTTTAGACCGACTGAAGGTGATCTTTCGGTGGCCGATTCTTCTCAGTACAAGGTCTCCCGCCCAGAGTACTTACGAACCGATGGCATAGTGGCATTCATAAGAGATACTTGTAGCCTAAACTGAATAAATGATTATGAATTTTGAATTTTAAGAACTCTGAATAAAATATAAAAAAGGTTACGTAGAATTACTTATTTATTTTTTTGAAAAAATTCAGTTCAATTCAATTCAATCATTTATTGCTCTCCATAAGTATTCATGAGTTATTATTACAATATTGGTTAGATAGAACGTTTTAATGCCTATTTTTATTTTGTAGAGAAATAACATGTCCTACACGTTCGTTTTCAGGATGGAGAAACCTGGCAGTTGGACGCGTGCAAGTCGTGCGAATGTCACGGGGGTGAGCCTCGGTGCGCGATGGAGAGGTGCCCCGTCATGACGTGCCTGCCCGACCAGACGCTGCGCCAGCTGCCCGGCCAGTGCTGCCCCAAGTGCATCGACATCGACGGTATCTGCACGGTCTTCGGAGACCCACACTATAAAACTTTCGACGGAAAGTTCTATAGTTTCCAGGGGTCTTGCAAATATCAGTTGGCTTCCGACTGCGTCAACAATACCTTCTCGATTCGAATATCAAATGACGCCAGAAATACCCAGCATTCGTCGTGGACGCGCACGGCCACGCTTCGAATAGGCGCCACCAAAATCAACATGGGAAAGAAGATGAGAATTAAAGTAAACGGCAAAAGAGTGACGTTGCCTCACAAGGAAATCGGCGTCGGTGAAATCATACGCAGCAACGGTTCCGTGCTATTGAAAGCTGAAATAGGGGTGCAAATGTTGTGGGACGGCGACGGCTTCCTGGAAGTGACCGTGTCGAGTGCTTACAAAGGGAAATTGTGCGGATTGTGCGGGAACTTTAATTCGGTAGCGAGGGACGATATGAGAACGCGCGACGGAAAACTTTTGAACGATACGTGGAGATTCGGGTCATCGTGGCGTGTAGGCGGGAAACGGGCTTGCACCCGCCAGCAGGAGCGGCCGGGTATGGCGTCTCGATGTCGGCAGTCAAAGATGTCGAAGGCGAAACGGTTGTGTCGCGGGTTTCTGCGGTACGACGCGTTCTCGGAGTGCGGTGGTAAAGTGAATCCTCGGAACTATCGTGAGGCGTGTGAGTTGGATGCGTGCGGGTGTTCGGGTACGCGGTGTCACTGTGCTGCGTACCGTGCGTACGCTCGTGAGTGCTCGCGGTTGGGCGCGGAGCCGCGAGGGTGGGCGCGCGCGGCGTGGTGCGAGGGCTCGCCACCGCCTTGGCTGAGCCGCCGCCGCAAGAGCTTCGGCCGCGTCGTCAAGCCGAAGGAATCTGATCTCCTCGAGTTCAGCGCGATCCCCAAACTGAACACCACGAGAACCCGCCCGCCGCCCCCGATACTGCACTGAGCTGTGCGGGCGCACCTTACTAGTCAAATCTGCCATGCGGCAAATGTGAGGTTGGTCATAGATTATTTTAGTCAGTATAATAATAATCAGTATAATAATATAATAATGTTTAGCCAAATACAAAAAGTTTAAAATGTTCCACGATTCCAATAGCACCTGACCCGGCATGTCATGCGGTGCGTGTTCGAATCCCGCTCGTGGAATTTTTTCACCACTTGTCTTTTTTCAAATTGATGGTAATAAAAAATTACAAACCTTTTAATTTAAAGGAGTGAAGAACAACCATTTAATGGTATTAAAAACCCTCATTTAAACTTAAATGTTCGTAGGTGGATTGTACGAATGACTTTTCTTTGCAATTTAACATAGGACTTTTTAGGATAAAACTAATAAGAAATTCCTGTCAATTTAGATTAATTTATTTTATGGTACTTACATATTAATTAGTAAATATTATCTCTTTTATTCCAGAGTATTACAAGGATACATTGGCATGTCCATTGAAAAGTTGCATCCTGAACGAGACCAGTTTTCACGGAATGAAGATCTATCTATTTAAACAGTATTCATAAAACTACTTATAGTTAGGTAAAATAAAAAAATACATAATATTATATGACTAGTGCTGCCTCGCGAAATCCAACCAGCGTAATTAAATTATAAAATTAATATAATTAACTACTTATACGTTCTAAATACTTTCTAAAATTGGTATCCAAAGATATATTAAAAAAAACATTCCTACATAAAGAAATCAAAAGTATTTACGTTGCCTTTTTGAATGTAATGATTGTAATTGTGTTGCGAGACTGGAATAATGCCATATTTTTTCCCTTTATTACTATTATTAATATAAAAGTTCTATAATGTAAGAATATTCTCTCTATTCGCTGGTTGCAGTGATGGTCAAGTTACATACGAGTACTTACTTTAATTTTAAGCACGTTTAACTGTTTGTGCATTAAATAAAATATCGCCATAAAGTAGAAAGATATGGGCGATTTCCTTAAAATGGTAAAGGACATGATTAAAAAGATGCTGTGTTGTCTAAAGACACAGCAGTGATTAAAGACGGTCTTTCGATGATAATAATGAAGAAAAAAAATCCATCAATAAATTAACATCTTAATTACGCTTTTTGACTTTATACAATTTTACTACTTTGTATTTTTCTATTATATTGACAAAAATAACGTAAGTCATGTAGCTTGACCGGCCCACATGCCATTCATTTGTTGCGATTCATTTGTTTTATACATTGAACTGTTTAATGTATCACTTATTAATTGCCATTGTAACAAAAAGCGTTAATGCGCAATAAAGAAAAATATATTAATCGATTTAAATAAAATCTATATTGAATCGCAATAAACGTAACGGTACGGCTACTGGAAGTAACAATTCCGCTGATTTCCGGTACAATACAAGTGATAAAATAATTAATTTATTATACATTCTAGTACTAAACGTTTCTATAATGTGATAATTAGCTTTGAATACTTCTGACAAAAGAACGTTTGGTAAAACTTAGTTCAAATAGAGATCTCAACCGTAGGTAGTTCTTTACGAAATTTAGTTAAAGCTAGCTGTCCCAAGCCAAGAAGCTATATTGTATGAGATTGTGAGGAACGCAGAATGTACATAATAATTCATTAAAGTAACATGAGAATTGTTTATATTAGTTTGTATTGTTTTAATTGAAGACTCGTAATATTTAGTTGTTAAATACGTTACCAATGAATTTTTAATTTTGACTTTGAGATAATTTTTCATGTAAGCTAAGAATATTTGTCGTCGCAGTCAGACCGTAAAATGTTATGTTTAAAGAAATGTCTGGGACTTAATAGATTTAATTAACTAGTAATTTAATGTAATAGGTGTATAGGACAACGATATCTCCATTATTGACAAAGAGATTTTTACTAACTTTTACAGTAAAATACAGTCTGCCCAGGCACTTTTTCTAATAGTTTTATGGTCCTTCTACGACTCACGCGTACTGGCGCCATATTTTTTTATTATTTATTTCGAATAAATTATGCCAAGCGTGCTATAGAAAATTTGCACCTGCCCTTTAATTTGTGAACGTGGTAAGTGCCATGAAAAAGCGTCTATACTAGAAATGGTTTACAAAATTGTGATAAAATGTATGCTTCTATTAGGTCGGGTTTTGCCTGATTTCTATAAATGTACCTACTTATATAAAATCTATACATATATATTGCTGTTTCCTATAATATATACCTAATATGTATTAATGTATATTTCAGATTATGTATTTCTATATAAATTAAAATGTATAAATAACGTTTAAAATGTTTTTATAAAGCATGTAATCGAGACAATTGTATCACAAAGCTTTAAGGTCTCATCGTTCCATTCGCTTTAGTGTTTTCCGCTTTCTTCGCGAAAGTTTCCAAATACATCTAAAACGCACTTTCACATTTCACATATTTTTAGAACAATAAATTGTTTCAAATTACGTAAGATATCTTATGTAATTTGAAATAATTTATTTTGTATTATTAGTTACACAGGACCTGCGTTTTATGCAGGCTTTTAAGTTATTTGAGAGTTATGTTTGGTATATTGCGTAAGTGTTATTATGAGTAATGCTATGACAATAACAATGTCCAAGAAAATTATGATCGCTATCTTGAGGTATGGTGCTTTGGTTTTATTTTAATTTATAATAGTCAAAATAAATGTTAAGTTTTTTATAACAATGCAATACTGAACACTGTTTTCTGATTTGTATTGCTGTGAAAATTGATATCTTATCAATTCGAAATGATTACAAGATCAATTTATGAAGTATTTCATAAATTAATGCATTGTACCTTTAATAAGTGCCATACCGCTAATAAGAAATGACGAATTTGGTTTTATTTTTATATAAATGAAAAGAAAGTATCATGTTACAAAATTGAAATGTTAAATTCAGTTTTAAGTAAGTAATAAGATAAAATTTGCTTCAATCGCTACTCTATGTAAATGTATTGGTTTCAATCGTTCATAATTCGATGATGCAAGAATGTTAGCAAAACAAAAAAAAACTACCTAATAAATGAAAATATTATACACAAATGTTCGGGTTTTCTTTTACACATCTACATATACATGTATACACGACTCTGAGCAGAATGCCATCTCAAATAGACCCATTACTTTATACTGGCGGGAGGCCAAATCTTCTGAATTTTATGCCATCAAAATTATCTAGGACAATCTGGCGACCGCTTTAAAAACCGGGTATCCATTATATTTATTTCGAAGAGAGATCTTAAGAAATGAACATAACTTCTCGACCCGAATGTTATTTTGAGTGTCAAAACTACGTTCGAGATTTTTTCTGGAATCAACTGCTATAATCACCATGTTAACAAATTAGACATTTGCGAAATACTGACGGGCGGGCGATAGAACAAAATAATTTATTAAAACAGTTATAGTAGAATAAAAGATTTATTAATAAGTAGGTATAAACATTGCTCAATCACACACATCAAATAAACAAGAACAAATATTATTTTGTACAATACATACAATAATACTTTATTATTGCAAATGAAGTTGGATGTTCCTTTCAATTTACGTTACAGTTAACTTGTTCAATAATCCCAAGACTCGAAAGGTTGAAGTACCGAAATGTAGACATTCCTTAAATTAGACCATAAAAGTATAAAATAATTATAAAGAAGAAGAGGCTTATTCTCCTGTCATCATCTCCATGAACTCTGCAACAAAAAAAGGATTTGTTAAAGTGTGAGATGGTAGTAATGTACCTACCCTACTTTTTATCTAAATGTGCTTGGTATAGAATCAGAGTACCTAGCAAGCATCACAGTCACGTATAGTCAGTCGTCATACTTGTCTTAAAACAAGACAGAATACTTTTATTTAATTATAACAAAAGCCATAACGAAACGTTTCCTGTTGCTACTTAAATTTTAATTCGTGAATTAACAATTAATGTTGTATTCCCGATATAAAAAAAATCAAACTTAGACCACAGAATACATAATCATCAAACTATATTTGCTAAAATAAACAAGTGGAGTTTTTCCTTCCTTTTTAACGAGAAGTGTATTACTATCCCGTCACAAACAATTTACCGCCAAATCGAAAATATAAAGTGGGAAGTATCTACCTAGTAGTAAAATAAACTTTTTCGACCCTATTGCGAATTAAATAAAAGCCATATTGCATGAAATATCTACCGTCGAAGTCTACTGTGCCGCTGCCGTCAGTGTCGATCTCCTGGATGAGTCCGTCGAGCTCCTCTTCCGTGAGCTGCTCGTCCAGCTCCCGCAGGATCTCGCGCAAACTCGACGTGGGAATGTAACCGTTGCCTGCAAATAACGGAACATGTAGTTGGTTTTTAATTCGTCTAAAGGTAAGCATTTGACCTTCATTGTACCTAATGGTAAGTGATGATAAGGTCGATGGTGGAATCGCACTTTACCCGGAACCTTAACTACTGAGAAACTGGCTTCTTATCTCTAATTGTCGGAGCAGAATAATGCTACTAACATTGATAGTGAAAATCCACGCTTCCTCCAGGGCGGAGGAAAATGCATGAGGCATTTCCCCTAGTAAATTAAAAAAATATCTTCCTTGTTTCGAAAGGTATGTCAAGCTGTTGGCTACGGCTGTTATCGTAAGATGGAAGTCGGTTAATCCACCAACCCGCTAATGCGGGATAATGGATATATATATGGATACTAGCTTTTGCCCGCGGCTTCGCACGCGTGGACTACATGCATACAGCATACTACAGCATACTTCAGAGTTTGTCCTTGAGCCTTATTAATTGTCATGGCAAAGCAGACTTTCAAAGGAAACTGCAGTCTCTTGAATTCAAAGGGAACATCATTACGTCCTTGTGACGTAATCGTTGCCAATTAACTGAAGCAGTCACAATCATCATCGCATCTAAAAGGAATGCATCCGCAATGCAATGCTTCTAATTTTTTAAAACGTGAATAGATACAGTACACAAATGAGTTCAACTCGTCTGTATACTGTACTTACCGTAAGCTCTGATTATGATACTGATAGTATGGTAGCCAGAGCTCACGTTAGGCGCCGCGGATTATACCTAGGTACCTACACTTACTTATTTCCTATCACTGATTCATTTATTAAGTAGTTAGAAACCCATCTACAGAAGTAATTGTTAGGTAATACATTCTTTATAGGATTCCTATTTTTGATTTGCTACACTACTGACCCCTTATGTACTTATCAGAAAATGAAATTAAAACGATATAAAATGAAAATTATTTCGGTAGAATTGTTACACGTCAATGTTTAACATTGATAAGTTAGGTCTATCCCTATCCCGTCCCTATTTAATTCCTATATCTATGCGTTGAGCCATTTTATACTTACCAACAGACTGTAAAGACTTAAAAGTATTTTTAATAATTTTGCCTTTGTAAAGACTTTTTTACACAACATTTCATCCCGCATGATCCTTCCCCAAGGACAGAATTCCCAAAAAACCTTAATTTGCGTTAATCTTCAGCCCAAACCCAAAATTCGAAGATACTAACTCAAAACTGACCGACTTTTATACAAACTTTCATCCCTTATTTCACCCCCTTAGGGGTGGCATTCACAAAAATCCTTTCTTAGTAGATGCCTGCACAATATAAAACATATATGTGCAAAATTTCAAGTCTCTAGACGATTTCATTATTCCCATGACTTCATCCCCCTTTTCACCCTCATGGGGATGTAATAATCAAAATCGCTGAGACACGTGTAATTTATTTTTAATCTTCAGTCCAAACACAAAATTATAAGATCATTACTTCAAAACTGACGGATTTTTATACAAACTTTCACCCCCCTTTTAACCCCCTTAAAATTAGAATTTCCAAAAATCCGTTCTTAGTTCTCATCTACACTACCAAAGGAACCTACGTGCCAAGTTTCATGATTGTAGCTTCAGCCGTTTGGGCTGTGCGTTGATGGTCAGTCAGTCAGTCACTTTCTTCTTTTATATATATTTTTTAATAATTTTGCCTTTGTAAAGACTTTTTTACACAACATTTCATCCCGCATGATCCTTCCCCAAGGACAGAATTCCCAAAAAACCTTAATTTGCGTTAATCTTCAGCCCAAACCCAAAATTCGAAGATACTAACTCAAAACTGACCGACTTTTATACAAACTTTCATCCCTTATTTCACCCCCTTAGGGGTGGCATTCACAAAAATCCTTTCTTAGTAGATGCCTGCACAATATAAAACATATATGTGCAAAATTTCAAGTCTCTAGACGATTTCATTATTCCCATGACTTCATCCCCCTTTTCACCCTCATGGGGATGTAATAATCAAAATCGCTGAGACACGTGTAATTTATTTTTTAATCTTCAGTCCAAACACAAAATTATAAGATCATTACTTCAAAACTGACGGATTTTCATACAAACTTTCACCCCCCTTTTAACCCCCTTAAAATTAGAATTTCCAAAAATCCGTTCTTAGTGCTCATCTACACTACCAAAGGAACCTACGTGCCAAGTTTCATTATTGTAGCTTCAGCCGTTTGGGCTGTGCGTTGATGGTCAGTCAGTCAGTCAGTCAGTCAGTCACTTTCTTCTTTTATATATTTAGAAGAAGATATATATATGGGATAATGGATAGCATGGTAGATTATGGTCTGGACTGACCTCGTGCTAGTGATATTTTTATTAATGACGGAAGCTATGAGCCAACTGCGGGACGTTTCAAGGCTGATGAAGTTGGTGAGTTTTTCTCTCATTAAGATAGATAGATAATACTTTATTGCAACACTATAAAACTTAAACATGGACAAAAGAAAAAATAATAATTTACAAGTTACAATTTGGTGGTCTTAACGCTAAGATGGTTTATTTATGCGTTTATGCGCTCTAAAAGAAAGATTGATAATAACTGCAAAGCAATCCATTGCCTTATTGCATTTTTTTGCTTCTTCAATAAGAGCTAAAACTCTTTCTGTCTGTATCACAACTTTCTGTCCTCGTGCCTTTGTGTTTTAATATCTTCTATCTGCGATCGCCCTAATATTGGTAGACAATTAATGACAACTGTTACTGCCGTACTCAGAGACGTCAACTGAGTTTTAATAACAATTAAGTCTCTTGCTGTCACTTTTGTATATATAGTGCTAAACAGAGAAGGAAAAACATGTAATTGTCATTAAAACTTAATTGACGTCTCTGAGTACGGTAGTTAGACTATCTAATCAAGTAATAAAGTGGGAAGGAAGGGTTGAATGCGTACCTAATTATATTTTGAATACGGGTTCAAGATAGTTCATTTGTTTTTTTCAAATGCTTTCGTTTGGTGGTGGTTAAAGTTGAAAAGGTCACATTTTCCAATGTACTACTCACCTTCCTTGTCATACAATCTAAATGCTTCCCTCAGCTCCTTCTGCATAGCCTCGGCGTCTTCCTCAACGATGAATTTGGCGGCAAGGGTAACGAACTCTCCGAACTCCAGGCGGCCGGACTCTGAAACGACCGGATCGCTATTAATACCGCCCTCATAGTTCGCCGGCTATCAAAAGTGCTTGTGGAATTCAATACTGGTCTTACTGATATGAAAAATTTAATGGGAAATATCTATCGATAGTATCTTTACTGTAGAGTTTTGTGTTATTGACAAATTAATGGGGGTTATTAAAACAAACTCTTGACAAATTGTTGTTGAGATTTTTAAGTCAACTACGTCAACTATTATTTGAACTAAAATGTTTCACATTCTTACAATCTTGTGCTAATTTCCACAAATTATTCAGTGAGTTTTAATCAGACAAATTGAAATAGATATCTCATAGCAAGTAAATGACAGTGCCTGATCATATCTGCGGTAGATTCTTTTAAATCCAATGTCTGATTATTTAGTGAATTAACATAAGTAACAGAAAAACCGGTCAAGTGCGAGTCGGATTCGCTCACGAAGGGTTCCGTACCATTATTTATAAAAATAATTGTACGTGTATGTGTAATAAGTTTCTACTTGTTATCGTTATTAAGACCGAGAAAAAAATTGAAAAAAAAATCACATTTGTTGTATGGGAGCTCCCCTTAAATATTTGTTTTATTTTAATTTAGTTATTTATTTTTAAAGTGAAAATATAACTAATTCAAGCGTCTACCTGTTGCCGTTATCAATATCGAGCAAAAACGAGCAAAAAATCACGTTTGTTGTATGGGAGCCCCTTAATTTTTTTTTAGTATTTGTCGTTATAGCGGCAACAGAAATACATCATCTGTGAAAATTTGAACTGGCTAACTATCACGGTTCATGAACCGTGATAGTTGTATCTCATGAGAAACAGCCTGGTAACAGACGGACAGACAGACAGACAGACGGACGGACGGCGGAGTCTTAGCATTAGGGCCCCGTTTTACTATTTGGGTATGGAACCTTAAAAATAATCGGTTAAAAGAAAACATCCGACTACTCACTGTCAGCGTCGACTTCTTCGATGAGCTCTTCAAGGATCTTCTTGTTGAAGGGCTGTCCCATCATCCTGAGGATGTCTGCGACGAAATCGCAGGGGATACTGCCTGAGCGGTTGTGGTCGAAGCCGTCGAAGGCTTTGCGGAGTACTGGAACAAGCGACACTCAATTAGGACACTGTTACGCAACCGCTAGCCGGCGCCAATGGGGTTGCACGTACCCTCCATGTTGAGCGGATGCATTTTTAATATTTACTCCCACTAGTGTGATTAGCGTGACGTTGTTGCCCTGGCAATAAAAGAGCCGAACTGATCGGCTGGTGAGGTGCGATGAGATTAGGACAGTTCAATGCACCGGTGCACTGCAAAATGGTTGTGCAATGTTGCTATTTTGAGTTGCGACGTACTGGCCGCTCGGCGGGTGCACCGCTCGTATATAGGCCAATAGTGAATAACAATCATTCCGAAACAAAAAATTCACAGATTTCGCAGTCCCCGCAAGAATCGGAGCATTAAAAATGTATGCAACAATTTACGAAAAATATTTTTTTTTATTTTAAATAACACAATTCCAACTTGAATACACTTCTCGCCTGCATCCGTATTTAACACCATTACCATGACGATCGGAAATACCCGTTTTTCTACAATACCAAATCTAAAGGGACCACCTACAGGTCACAATTATTAACAGATTTTCAAAATTCTTTCGCCATTTTGTAGCTAAACTAATAGCTTAAGACCCTTTTTTATTTTTTCTTAAGTCGGTTTTTTTTTAATATTTACAATTTAGTATACAAACACCCCTCCAAAAAACCCGATTTTTTTTACATTTTTCAAAATTCCAAAAAAAGTTTCCTGCCGATTTTCAAAACTCAAACGCTCACACGTGTCTCGATAAATTGCTCAATTCTTGGTACTATATCCATCTCGATTCTTCTAAAATCCTCGGAGCTATGGCCAAAAATACGTCTCAACCGATTTGCATCTGATAACCATTTTCAATGGTGAAATTGTTATTGTTATAATTGTTTGTTATTGTTATTGTCATTATTAAAATTATGTGTATTTTTTTTTTCTATTTCCTTTTTTTTTTAATTATGTTGTAAATAAATATAATTGTAATGTAAATAAATAAATAATAAACAATAAACTTTTATTATTTGATTTAACAGAGTATGCTGTTGTTGTAAGTTTAAATATTTGGAATTTTTTCCCCTATACAGATAATATGATCGCGTTTGGACGTTTGCAGGTTGAAATGATATGACAATGTGATTCTACCGCAAAAAATATGATTTGTTTTGACTTTCAATTTATTAAGATCAATTGACATATGTCACTTTTAACACTTGTAACAATAATAATTCCATATTTATCGACCACAAATTATCAAAAGAAAGCTCAAAGCGCTACAAATAAATTGTCTCAACTAATAGCCAATCCCGAATGATGTCAATGTCTTATAGCATGAGTCATTAATATTTTTTCATAATATCTCCGCCATGGCGTATAATGATCGTGCGTCATATTTTCACATAAAAACCAAAATGTTGTGTGTTTTAGTAGGCAACAGAAATAAACTCTTTCGGACTTTTAATGACTGCTTTGAAATATTAACCGCTCCAGCCATTTTTCATTCTGAATTTAAAACTTTATTAGCGGGAGACATGTCTGCGCGTACAAATAACGAATCAAAACTGTTTGAGGGTTATTGTTGTTTTGAAACAGCGGACAACAACAACATGAGCAAGACGAAACAGTCTAGGGTCGATTTATGTCGCTGTTAGGAAGAAAAGAAATGGCCTTGCTGGTTTTCTTGCCGGTTCTTCTTGTACAAGGTCTCCCTCCCAGAGTAGACTTACGACCCAATCGCATAGTGACATTCCTAAGAGCTATTTGTAACCAAAATTTAATAAAAGAAATTTAAAAAAATTAAAAGTAGAATTAAGGAGGAATAGATTTGGTTGATGTTGTAGGAGGCGACTCAATACTTAAAAGGTTTTCCACCTTTTTATTTATACCCGGTAAAATGACTTACGCATACATACAAACATACCGCGTCTGGGGTGACTGGACGAATTATGTAAGACTACTCCCCACCCTGGACGTTAGGGGCATAGGATGGAGTACTAAGTTGGTACTCCATCCTTTTACCAACTATTATTATTTATATGTGTTATGTGTACAGACTGGCACATCAACATATTCAAAATTGTCATATTTCTTCAACAAATGTTCAACCATATTTTTTATTATTTTTATATTAACGGGTGAGCACAGTGCCTTGATTCTACCTGATGTTAAGTGATGATAGGCCAATGATTCAAAATTCAATTCAATTCAAAATTCAAAATCATTTATTCAGTTTAGGCTACAAATAGCTCTTATGAACGTCATTATGCCATCGGTTCGTAAGTCTACTCTGGGCGGGAGATCTTGTACTGAGAAGAACCGGCAAGAAACTCAGCAAGTGTCCAGATCTTTTCTCCCTTACATCGTCAAAAATATTGGAAAATGCCCTATCATAAAAGGACATTTTCCATCACAAATAAAAAAACACATAATATAAAGGACAATCACATGAGAAAAAAAAAATTAGTTTACAAAAACACCATTTACCAGTTGAATTTTTACAATGTCATACAGTACTAGTAAAAGTCAAAACCTGTCTAAGAAAAAACAAAGTTAAACTATAGTTGATGATAATAAAAATAAGACAAGTATGCAAGAGCAGACCAGCCTCCACAGGCGGCACCCGTTCACGAGTATGACATAATGAATCAGCCATCGCTTCGCTCAACCATATTTTAGGGAATGTAACGACCCGACGCACATGCCACCACCGCAGAGACAATAAAGAGAGCATGACACACCCAAGCTACTCTAAATCAAAACTAATTGAAATGTTTAACTTTAATTGATGGAAGCGAACTTCACCTGGGATCCTCAATTTGTGAGGCACTGGCTATCTTATCTCTAGCTGTATGTCTACAAACATTCATGTTATGGCGACATATTTAGATAAGATGGTGGTAGCTAGCCAGGCGGACAAACAAGCTCTACCACCAACCAATACGAGTACACAAACATGTACCCCCCGCTGGGAATCGAACCCGGGAGCTCTGGGTCTAAACCGGTGGTCTTAGCCACTAGACCACAGAGGCGGTTATTATCCCATATACATAAAGTCTATAGAGGAAATTTGATTGTTTGTGGTACGCTGATGTGGAGGCGTGAGTACCAAATAAAGATTTTTACTATATCTATTTCTATTTTTATTAATTACATTCCAACAGTATTCAAATTAGACTAAGGGCGCTTTCAATTTAGAGGTTTCGTGTCGGACCGCTGCCGTGCGTTATCATATTAAACGCCAGCCACACGACGACCTATTCCTTTCTAATACCACAAACTAATACCAATGGTATTTGTTTATTATCGTTATATTTTTTTTATTCCTAACGAATAGGTACCACTCATAAACGAATAACAAATCAAATCAAATGGTATGAGATACAGTAATAAAAATGCTTTTAAATGTGTTTTAAAGTAATATTTATTTAATCAAAATCAGTCTTATCATTTCAATCAAATCGGTGTGCAACAATTGAAAAATATCACAAACAATCAACGATTAGTATATAGTATAGTATAGTAACAGCCGCACGCTTTTTTTAATATGGAACGCAGTGCAAACGCACGACAGCGGACACAAAACGCCTAATTTGAGAGCGCCCTTATGTTAAAATTCAATGAATGAATGAGAATGAATTCCTTCAAGGCGAGAGTTAACAGGGGCATCTTCTGGAGCTCGCTCCATCTTAGACCTCATCTACGCTCACCATCAGGCGAGATCGAGGTCAAGAGCTGTCTTATAAGCCATAAAAAAAAGACTAAAAAATGTTACGAATATCTTTTGCTAGGTAAAAGGTACCAATACGGTGCTTGTTTGTATCCTCACCATAAAACCTTGAACTTCAATTACATATTGTTGTTAAGGGATGTATTCATCTAATCAAGTCATATTCACATAGACGATACTTATGCGAATTGTCCCTTTCAAATGAAAAGGGTACTTATTGTTATTATGTCATTAGCTAATTTTCTATGGATTGAAATGGCATTGAGTTGAGGATGTTGTGGAAATACGAGAGTGGCCAATTTGTTTTGTATAAAAGGATTTTGTTGAGTAGTAACAAAACGGGAATGAAAATAAAAGCAATAACTATACGTTCTACGTATTAACTAACTTCCTGTGGTTTTTCCAGCCATGGGGTGCCATGGGGAAGGCTCGTGCCCCAGCAGTAGGAACAAAAAAGAACTAGTGATGATGATACTAATATATCTAGTTGTTTAACTTCTTTTTTTTAAATAAATGTTTCCCTCACTTACACCAATTATCTAGCCCCAATAAAAGCTTCCATAAGAAACTCGATAAATGGTTAATTAGACAACGGATAAACATACTTAGTACACCTAAATACATACTTATTATACATAGGAAACATCCAGACCCGATACAAATTAGAAAAACAGATATTTCTAAATTAATCCGACCGGGGATCGTACCCGGGACCTCAGAGATGGCGACACCATGAAAACCGGTGTGCAAGCCACTCGACCAAGGAGGTCGTCGTCTTTGATCTGCCTTTCCAAGTTGTTGGTAAGATGGCAGTTAAAACCCATCAACCCATCGGCCTGCGTGGTAGGCTATGGCCTAAACTTCCTATATGCTACTCATGTTCATGTGGAAAGACCTGAGCCCAGCAGTGGGACAATAATAGGTTGATGATATAACTATCTAACTTAAGAGTCACGTAGGTACGCATTTCTCGGTAGCGTTGGTACCTAACAGACATTTTTCTCTCGTCTTTGATTAAACTTCCCCGTACCACTCAACTTTTACGTATTTTGTATTCACAGTTGTATTATTTAGAAACTGCAAATAATACTTAAAAGACGCCTTGCCTCAGATGGGATTCGAACAGGTACCTACACGACCTTTCGACCGGGCGACTAGCTTTCCAACTGAGCTAGGAAAATACTGTGTCAATGGTTTTTCTGTCGAATTTGTTATATGTTATATTAACAACTATATATGGCTATATCAACAACTCTTGATCTATTTGCCAGCAATGTTTCATTAATGGTTAGATTTAAATATAAGTAGTATTGTAAATGAGAAATAAAATTTCATCTTATATATCATATCATTTGCTCACGTGGGCTACATTCATTACGTTCATTCGTAATAAAATGAATATGATGATGATCATGATTAAACATTAAGTGCCTTACAAATAAACAAAAAATAAAGTCCGAATAGTTATTCTGTGTTTTGTCTTTTTTACTCCAATTTGAAATGACGTTTACATGACAGGAACAAAACACGGAATAACTATTCGGATCTTATTCTTTGTTTATTTGTAAGGCACTAAGATTTTAATTTTTAATTATTATTTTTATTCAACCCGTTCATGCGAGCTAGAATTAGTAAAAAGTGTCTAACACAATACAATGAATAATGATCACTCTGTATAAGTAATTATGGTCCGTTTTAAAACATCCTGTAGAAATTGCCAACCCCTACTTAGGGATCATTTTCCAAAAACCCTGAAACACTTCATAATTTCTAACCAGTTCAAATACCGAAATTTAAGGATTGATAGATTTCAGTACAAACTTTTCACCCTTATTTTACCCGTCTAGGGGAGGTTTTCAAAAAATGTTAAAACACGTCATTCTTTATTTTTATTAAAGAATCTATGGATCGATTAAATTATTCCTCTTAAAAGTCATTACTTTAAAAATAACGATTTCCCAAAAAAATACTTCTTCCCTTTTTTACTCCTCTAAAGGAAAATAAACAAAATTCCTGATACATGTCATTCTTCATTTCTTTTCAAGAAGCCAAATACCAATTTTCATGTATTTTACTTCAAAACTGACGGACTTTCATACAAACTTTCACCCCTTATTTGACCCCCTTAGGGTGTGATTCGGTTTAGGCTCGGCGATGATGAATCAGTCAGGACAAGTCATTATATGTATATAGAATATATGTTTTGTTGTGTTGTTGTTTTTATGTTATTTATCAGATGTTCAACTCTCCTGCGAGTAAGACCTAAAGATCGATGAAACATCGCTCTTTACTATCGTATTGTACAATTGCATATGTATATCTTACTATTTGTTTACTTCTAACTTCTATTCTACGTTATTAAAAACATTTTTTTGCAGTTTCAAGTGTAATAATAATTTAGTTTCACGGAAAAACATAACAGCATTTTCTCAAGACAGCGACAAGTGAAATGTGGAGAGTAACCCGACTCTTGATGAATTGTGGGACGATTCACGACTTTTCATTTCCGCCACAAGTTAGTTCTGCTCACGTCAGAGCTCAGAATGTGCCGCGGAATACAGTTTTCATTTAAAACTACACGCAAACAAATGCCGGTAGTTGGGGCAATTAAAATGCCGATCTGCATCTTAACAGATTGCTCTTTAATCTCTTATCGCGAGCGACCACAGAGGCCGAAAGCACCGCACAGCTGTCACCCAATATTTTGGCAACAAGGTTGTTTTAAAAACACAACTTTTATTTTTCGCGCCTGGGCGTAGCGTTGTTAATTTTAATCGCCGTGATGTCTTGGCAGTTGTTTCAAAGTTCCGTGAGTTTTATAGCTTTTTTTCTTCCTAGATTTTAGCTGTTTATTAATTATCCGCCCACGGGGCCACGGTTCGCAGTTCTCCCATTGCGAAATGAGTTCTACTCTAGAATATAACACAGTACACAGCTTCGTTAGTTTACGATAGATTTGAGCGTTTTTTAAAAAGATAATGAATATTAAGAGACTATTTTTATTTTATAGTGTCATGAACACGATAGTGCGGCTAATTTGATTGTTGACCTCAACTATCATCAGTGGAAATCATTAAGGTAGGTCTATAATACAATTTTAAATAGTAACAAATCTTTGATATAGGTATAATCTTTCTTTTAATTTGTAATTGCAAATAGTTTATTTAATAAAGTCTAAAGAAGCATTAGATATGACATTATTATCTTGCACCTCGACATATTTTTATTCCACTTGTTGTTAAAAACATCAAGAGACACAAATAATGTTCAAAATACTGTTACAAATTATTTTTCGGGCAAGATAAAATATTTCTGCAATTCCATTTTGCCCATTTATAGTACAGGCCACCAATAATATTGGAGAGCCACAACTTAAGCTACGAGCTTAACTTTATTACATAATGTCATAGTATTTTGTAACCAAGTATCACAAACATAAACACTAGAATTCTATGGCAGACCACTGGAAAGATATAGCACATTTGAAGTCATTTTACGCTCCAGATTTCGTGCATTTGGCGAGCTCTCTTCACAGAACATATAATATTGGACAAGGATGATTGAAGTCGCTTGGCAAATTCTCGTTACGTAGAACGGGCGTTTTGCACTAAATTTTATTGTGGTCGACAGATGAATTTTATTTCAATCCGAGTAGGTGGCATAGTGACAAATAGCGAACAAGTATTAAAGCTGTTACGATATTTATCTCAGTGTTAATTTTATTTTAATATATTAAGAACCAGCCAGTTACAAGTAGCATGTGTTCAAAAAGTTTTAATTAAGAAAAATAATATCACAACGTAGTTAGTTAAAACTAAATAAGTTAGTAAAAAATATTTATTTTTGTTTTTACAAATAGTAGAAAAATATAATATGATTCACTTGTTTTATTTTGTTAGTTTTTGTTTTCACTCTCGTTATAAACGGTTGACAAATCGTCACGAGCCCAATCGCCCGACAGTTTGTCTGGTGCCAATTTTTTTGTGAATAGTGTAAAATCTCGTACTCAGCGCTTTTGACTTTAGAGATGTAATAGTCACATCCTCAGTGGTCAAAGATAATGGGTTTATTGAGTATCGCACTTTACCGCACTGTACGATTTACCAATCTTTATCGTCACTTAAGAGCACGCGCTGCAGTGCATTAAAAATGCGTTAGCAAAAAAGAACTATCGCGTCTTGCATGAAGATTTCCTTCAAAATATAAATATTATTTAATAGCTGTTCCCCGACCCACCGCGTCGCATCGCGTCGCCCGAATGCGCTAGTATTTAGTATTCGCTTAGCGATTTTTCTGATTTTTTTAAAGGTCATAGCGTGATAGCCTTTCACAAAAATTAGGCTAGGCAATGCAAAAAAAAATTTTCAAATCTGATGTTAGTTCTAGAGATTAGCGCGTTCAAACAAAAACAACAAACTTTTCAGCTTTATTATATTAGGATATAGGTAGGTACCTATTTTAATAATACGGATTCAGTTCTTAAAGGTCATTAATGAAAATAAGATATAATTCAACAGATCTACGATTTAAACCGTAATTACAAACAAAGAACCAAATTACGTGACGCGGATTCTTGTGTAAGTAAGTACATAGTAGGTACATAGTAGGTACATAGTAGGTACATAGTAGGTACTTAATGGGTAAATAGTAGATACATAGTAGGTAAGTATGTAGTACATCGAAAAGTTCGTGCGCTAAATAATTCGAATCTACAAATTATAATTTCAGAAAATATAGCTAAACTTATTGCTGATTGTGTGCATGCTTCTACTCTAACTAACTGTAAACATCACAAAAACCTCGGAAGCATACACAAAGTTCGTTTACTTTAAAAACCGTGAGCTTACACCCGTTTGCGTAACCCAAAATAAAGTATCGTGTAAACATCGAAAACTTGATATAAACAATAAACATTAAATTAATCAGAGTATGGAATTAGAAGCGCGTTTATTACTGTAAGTGAATTTCCGAGAATTTCCCCAAGCTTTATTGGTTAAACAATGATAACGTGGTCGATGTAATAGCACGCCGCATTGGCAACCGGCCAATCGCGGGGCGTTGTGCGCCGGCGCGCAAACTTAAGATACCACGTCTGATAAAGCATTCAATTAATCATGTAACTAGTACAGCTACCCTTGTTCTATTTCACTAATGAGGTCATGTCTTTTATAAGGGTTTATTCATAGTGGCCGCTGGAAATGGTCCATACACATCCTGGGTGGTTTCGGTGCCAACTGTAGGGCTCTGAGCGGTGGGTGCGGCTTTGGTTTTGGGTACGAAAAAGCGTATAATGAATCATATACCCAACTAAAATTAAACTACTTTTTCTTGCTTACTGTATTTCATTTACGCCGCACACTAGCGCTGCCAATGAAAAAAAAACATATCTAGTAATTAGAGATAGAAAATCAAATTATGCTCAACAAACCATTTAAATGAAGTAATTTAGCATTTTTACGTCACCTAATGAACATCTGACATGTTACGGTTTAGTTAAATACAGCGTTATAGTTAAAAGTGATCGTTTTTACCGTGCCACGTAAGGCTGACTCAACAGAAATTAAACTACCTGTCAGTCATCGGTGACCGTCACAGCGCTCAATGACAAATGTAGTCATATTATATTCATTCATTCAGAAAGCATTGTAGCTTGTTCATTAATATACACACAGTGGCCATCTGGGCATGTAGCAACGTAATTAGATCTACACCGTAGTCATATACCTACTACGTCGTAGACAGATTATTTTTTAAAAAGTCTACAATTGATTTCGTTTAAGTACGAGTGTAATTCAGGTGGGTTACTCTTGAAACACAATTGCAATAATCAATTTCCAATCCCAAATCTAAAAAATTCAAATGGCACTCTTAAAAGCGATAATAGCGCTACATTGGAATTAAATTGCGTGGAAATTGAATGAACAAATTATTATCGAGATGGGGCGTTCCGAAATTGCGAAACTTATCCCAATATCGATACATACTAATCGCATTGGAATTGTATTGAGATTGAGTTTGCGTCAAGAGTAGCCTACCTTAGCAGCTACATATGATAGTGTAAATAAAGCTCATTGCTCAAGCTTGTATTTTTGTATAGTTGATACCTTTTCCTCCTGAGATTCCTCCTAGTCAAATATTTTTAGCGATAATACTTGTCATTATTCAGTATTAATCAGTATGTATTATTGTTGTTGTGAACAAATTGACAGTTTTCATATATAGCTGAATAAAAAGAACGATAATATAAATCTTGGCGTATAGCTACGATTCGTGCTATCATTGCAAAGATAAATTTACTAGTAAGTATGTATAATTTTATCAAAAAAACATCAACCTCACGCTAAAAACTGTTCTTTTACACTTTTACATAAGTGTCAATGTATCAACGAGCATCTAGGTGATATATTATATTAACAGTTAAACTTCTGTTTTATTTATTATTACTTCTACACGAACCATGTTGGATTGGTTATTAAATAAGAAAAAAAATGTCTTTTAATCAAATGTAATTGTGGATCAAGCCTAGAAGCGAGCTTAGCGTTACTACAAATATCTTTATAGGTAATAACTACATATATGGCCCATTCTACTATTATTTACACAACAAAGTCACTAATTCCGAAAACACTGCAGGAACTGTAGACCACTACAAATATTGTAAGTTTCCAACAATAGATCTCCCTGTCTGACAACTACATTTGTGTCATATGCTAACAGCAGTCTGTTGTCTGACAAGTTAATGGCATCTCCAACAGTTTTCGTGTAGAGAATTAGTTTACGTGTGAAGCGACACGTACAAATGAGTTAGTTTACTTGATTTCTGAGGACCGACAGAAGAAACATTCCTTCTGCATTGTTGTGTCGTCGTGTGGTGTGTGCACTGTAGTATTCATTCATACTGTTCTGTGGAGGTGTTGACGTGCTCTAGTGTTGATTTTAATCATCTCGGGCCCTCCTCTCTAAGAGTATATTCGTATCTCGGAATAAATCTGAGGAGGTTTTACATTGATTTTGAGGAAGATCGTCTATACAGACAAAACCAAACAGGGTAGATTGCATTTTGTTCCCGTCAAATTAAAAATAATGTATACGGCCTTGTGATGAGTCACAACGGAACACCACTTTGATTACTTTGAAGTATTGTCTATCAGTGTCGAACTTTCTGCAACAAAGTCCCCTTGTTACCGAAAGTTTGATCGCTTGTCCGAGAATGAATCTATGACTTGAATTGACTATTGGTCCAAGACGTTTTAGAAGATGTTTCAAAACCCGATAAATCTTTCGATCCAAATCGTGTTTGCTGGTTTGAAACTATAGATTCCTTATTACTAAAGCACTGTGAACTCTTCAGCAAACGTATGGTTTCAATACTGTTCCTAAACCTAAATAATCATGAATATAGCACACATGGATAGGTACTTTAAGTACATAAAAACAATTTCACTGTTAAATTTTCCATAAAACGCGACGTTGCCATTAAACATAAACCTTGCTAATATAAATAATTGTCATTCAGTATTAAAATGTTACGTTTCGCTGTCCTACAAAATATAATATATTATATTAAAATTATAAAAGTATTTCGTAAACATTTTCACATCACTTTTAATAGTTACAAAAATAAATATAAAATGTTGAAACGTGTTTAATCTTTCTCTCTCGAGAAAAGATCTACGAATCGCTCGCCCACCGCTCGTTTAAAAATAGCCTATTTTTTCAGGGGACACGCCCTCTGTAGTTGATTTTAGTTATTCTCGGACGACTAATTAAACCTACACGCATACATTAGAATTAATTTATTAAGCTCACTCCTTACCCGTAAAACTTACAAAGAAAATCTTATTATATTCCTGGCGAACAGTCAAGAAGACAATCAAAAAAGAAATTGCATAAGAAGTCTAGTGGACAATCGAAAAGAACTAGCAACTTATATTAATTAGCAAAGTTTTTGCATTGATTTTATCTCATAATGTAAGTATTAAAACTTATAATAAAATGTAGAGTTTAAGCTTACCGGCAATCTGTTCTGGGGGGAGCTCATCAGCCTGAAAAAGAAATTGCAATTCATTTAAAATATTATCATCGTCATCTTCAGTTCGACAGACTTCTATCGGATATAGACTTCTCTTACAAGTCACAGAGCAAGTATTAGCGTTTAGAGGCGCCTGCGGGTTGTTTCGCTCTCGATTCCGATCCTAATGCCTCGGAGAATCTAGTAGAAGACGGGGACACGCTTGAACCCTTTGAGGAATTTCGATCACTAACGTGGAAAGAATTTTAGTTTCCGTCTCCCCTAAAATTGACGGTGTAAAGGCCATGTGCGGTCAACAACAATAAAAAGCAAGCATTATCGTGTCGTCTTTTAAATTTTGTAAATGAGAAATAAAAAAACCAGCCAAGTGCGAGTCGGACTCGTGCACGAAGGGTTCCGTACCATTATCTATAAAAATATTTTAAGTTTCTACCTGTTATCGTTATTAAGACCAAGAAAACAATTGGAAAAAAAATCAAGTTTTATTTTAATTTAATTATTTATTTTTATAGTGAATATATAACTAAATATTCTGTGAATATTTCAAGCGTCTAACTGTTGCCGTTATCAATACCAAGCAAAAACGAGCAAAAAGTCACGATTGTTGTATGGGAGCCCCTTAAATATTTATTTTATTCTATTTTTTAGTATTTGTTGTTATAGCGGCAACAGAAATACATCAGCTGTGAAAATTTGAACTGTCTAACTATCACAGTTCATGAGATACAGCCTGGTGACAGTCTTAGCAATAGGGTCTCGTTTTACCCTTTGGGTACGGAACCCTAAAAAAATATTAATGAGATTCACTACTTTGTTAGTCAGACAGCATAACTATATATTTTTCTGTATATACATTATATACGTTTGAAACCAACAACACAAGCAGATATGCTATCTAACATATTAGAAAGCGGCGAAACTGGAATAATATATTTCAAATTATCTTAGGATACTTTGAAAATAAAGAGTAGGCAATTGTCATGTCTCCAGTTTGATTCGGTGAACGTTTGAGCTCCTTCGGTGTCAATCATCATCAACAGCTTATACAGACGTATATACGCCCCACAGTTGGGCTAGGGCTTCTGCTAGTACGTAGTTGCTATATAGCGACGCTATTTCCCAGTCAAATTTTTGATACAGGAGGTAAGTACCTACTTATAGTGACAACTCGACAAATTTGTCAAAATCTTACAAAATTGTCGAATTTTCACCGTTATAGTATAGAGCATAGGCCCGTGGCTAGATTTCAATACTGTTTGAAATTCTTTTGTAAATCTAAAATGATTCGCGTACTTAAAATAACCGTAACTTTACATTTTTGTAGGTTACATATTATCAAAGTTTCATTAATAAATAAAACTTGTATTCATTATAAAGACCATTTAATATACCTTTAACATTATATTGTTATTCCTGTCATTCTTTTCCCGTTCGAGATATACCATCACTATCATTAGTTTAATTGAGACCAAAAATATAGGTAGTTTCTTGGATTGCTTATTCCGTCTACTTTTCGCCTGCAATAATTTATTATTATGAAGGAAACACTTTATTATAACTATTAACAATCTTTTCAAAGGCCTTAAAGCAAACAAAAGCTTGTCTACGCTTAATTATGAGTTAGTTAACGGTATGATAAACACCTGAGATCTCGGAATTATAAATGAAATGTAACTAAACTACTCACGTTTATTTTAGTAACTTTATTCTGTCGTTTCGAAACCTTTGCTGGGTCCGTGGTCACGGGAAGTTGATAGGTGTTTTTTTTTTTTCAATTTTTATTTTTGTGTAGAAATAACAATTTAATTTGTAACAATATACAAGTTTAAAATCTAAACAAAACCAAAAGACATGTTTTTATTTTTTTTTTTGCAAAAAAGGAGGCTTGGCCTACCTTTGCCCAGCATTGAGTGTCTAGAAACTGTTGATGATGATGATGATGTGGTAAAATGTAAGAGTATTACAGCACATTTACGATTCACCTATTTTATTAAGTGCATAATCCAAAATTTTCCAAGCGATCTCAATTTTAACCCGTTGCATTTGCATCGTGCTAATGCGTGCGCGCATAATGTAAATAAGTGGGTCATAAAGGCCCGTTTCCAGCGTGGCAGTACGCTGCTGAAGTATAATAAATTTATTTTATGTGCAATTGAAACAGAAATAGAATCATTGGTGTTGCGCGATTACGAGTTCACCGCTAAAGCTCACAGTTGGTTGCAATGTTTAATATGAAATTATCCATTAACCAGTTTCCGCGCACAGTTTTAACCGTGTAAATTTGAATGAATAAGATGTTTTGACGGGTTAAGAAGTATCCTATATGTTAGTCAGGATATGCTCTGCCTGTTTAACAAATTTCCTCAATATCAGTCTAGTCGTTTAGATTAGACTAAAGAACAAACCAACAAACAACGTATTGGGATGTGATTTTTGAACCTGCGAATAATTCTCACGCTGTGATATTAATTCCAAAACTCTTTTTTCCCATATTCAAGGTCACTGGTAACATAATATTTTTGACACCGAAAATTCTCGAAACATATGAAGCTTAATAATAAAATTGTAAAACGTACAAAAAATATCATATTTCATAGTGTATTTCATGTCGCTTTTAATTGCCACATCACCGGTGAGATTCAAAACTCACCCCCTGGATGACTATGACATCTCGTTCTTACAATTACCTATTGTAATCATATAGGCATTTAACAAAATTACTACTTAATTGCAAATCGACGATTTCGTTGCGTAGGTATTTCTCTTTCATCAACAAAAAGCTTTTACCTAATAGAACTAAAACATTAAAAATTACAAGGATTATCAACAACGAACACGCAAAATCAAAGACAACTTCTAACTTACTGTTTTATCGATGTCTTTGGTGTTAACTGTTACAGTTACCAACGTCTTAGGTATTATGATTCATGCTAAGAACGAATAACTAAGAAAAAACTACATGCTAAGAAAAAAAATCAGAAAAAGATATGAACTGTTTGTCATTTACTGGATTCGGAATTTCGGAATTTTGGACCATTAGGTTCTGTTGGTAGGTTTTCTACTAAAAGGTCAAATCAAATCAAATCGAATCCCGCCTAAAATTGTTTCAACATATTCTTAAATAATATTGCAAATATTTATGCATTTATGCAGTTCATAACAATACATGTTAAGACTAGTATTAAACTCTCTCTAATTGCTTTTATTTAATTAAGGTGTCGAATTACTTTATTTTTATGACCAAAAGAGGTAAAAATCTAATAACGTTATTAAATCCAGATGAAGGTTCGTTAAAGTTATTTTTTCGATGTTTAAACTAAAAGTGTTATTCATATTACTCACTCTTAGCAGAATATAAATTCATTGTTAATGAGCTTTCAGCATTCCTTAGCTCTAAAATAAGTGTGTGTAAAACAAAGCTGTCGTTTGTCATTCATGTGCATTAGGCATTTCATCCAACGTTAGAAGCGCGGTGACAGCAGCTGTTAACATCCACTCGGGCGCATCACATCTCACAGCGATGCGCACGCTTTTCTTTGACAACCACCAAACTGAGCTTTGACAATTTTTCATTTTAAATTTTGTTTTTCTAGATTACTCCAAGAACATAGAGATAATGTTAGACGTCATCCAAGAAATATTAGAGCATCACAAGAAAGTTTAGAAGCGTCAGCAAGACGTCGCAACGCTTTTGATTAATCCCGACACCTACCCAGTCTTCTGTCTCCAGACCCATGTTGGATGTCACTTGTTAACACTATGAGACGCACAACACGACTGGCCGCGAGCCTGCTGTTTCCACCGTTCAGGGTTATTTTCTGCTAATCCACGCTTGTGTGGCTTTCGAATACTTTCATATATATCGGGCGGTGCGCGGGCGTCGGTGGCGGGCGCCCCCTCGCGGCGAGTCCTCCCCGGCTTCCTGCGTATCCGACCAATGGCGCGGGGCTCAAACGGCAGGATGCTAAACTATTTTTAGTCCAAAACGTGGTCAAGAAAAACATAAACAAGCGGCGTTCTAGGTTAAGCAATAGGGTTAGTGGTTGTAGTATTTCCTGTTAACGGTATGAGAGAAAAGTTACGCTCGAATGCGTTGCATTTTCATCGAGTTTTGTTTTCGTACGACGATCCTGGTAATTTTTTATATCTGCGGAATTACTATTTAGCTACCTAGTCAAATCGAATATCTTGTTCTCTGACAGCATGTTCTAATTAATGCGACTCATCGGAAATACAAAAACTAACTGCCATATGACTTGTACTTCATCTCTGGGTTCATAAACAAGCATAATGGGAGGCCACGCACCATGCTGGCCCAAATCGGGTTGTTGTTTAACGACTGCTTCATTGCGACAACGACCGGGACCAACTCACGGAAGGCCACGCCAGGCAACGCCTTCCAAACCACGCAAGACTGATATCCTACTTTCCGAGGTGTCTCAGTGTTCCCATTTGCGACCATCTCGAGCTTCTTGGTATGATACTGTCATCGGCCCTAAATTTTAACTCCTACCTGGAATAGAAGTCACAACTTGCCGCAAAAAAGCTGAGTATCCTCTCAAAGGTGAGAAGGTACTTTACACCGGGACAGCTGCTTACTCTATGCCAAGCACAAGCCCGATCGTTTATGGAGTATTGTTTTCACCTTTGGGACGGTTCCGCCAAATACCGACTTGGAGCACTGGAATCGATTGACAAGAGAGCCAGAAGGCTCATTGACATGACAAACTGTTTCACGCCAAGCTTAGCTTAGCTCTGCAGCTTAGAACATCAGCGCCAGGTTGCAAAACTTTCGATTTTTTATCGGATGTACTTCGGAGAGTGTGCAATCGAATTGTTCAATTTAATTCCTTCATCACCTTTCTATCACAGGACAACCAAACAAACGGCGCGACGCCATAGTTACACAGTAGAGGTTCCACCCTTGCGTACGAAGCTTATTGCGTCCACGTTTTTCTTACGTAGGTACCGCAAAACTGTGGAACTCCTTGCCTCAGTCTGTGTTTCCTATCAAATATAATATTGGGGTCTTTAAATCACGAGTGAATCGGTACCTTCTAGGCAAGCATGTTACATCGTAGGCTACATCATCACTTACCATCAGGTGAGATACCTAGTAGTCAAATACAAGCCTATCGATTTATAAAAAAAATATATCTGATAGGTGCAGTAATAGAAACAAATGAATAATGGATTCAACCAACTAAACAGGGTATTGGCACTAGTGTCCGACACATAGTAAACGGTAGTAAACAGTCATCACCATCATCATCATCATCTCATTTTTATGTCCCCACTGCTGGGGTACGAGCCTTCCCTATGGATGGATAGGGAGAAAGGGCCATAAACCACCACGCGGGCCCAGTGCGGATTGGTGATTATTAACGACTGCTAATGCAGCCGGGACCAACGGCTTTACGTGCCTTGCGAAGCATGGAGGAGCTCGAGATGATACATTTTTGGTCACCCATCCGATGACCCATGGTAAAAGTAGTAAACAGTAGTAAACGACATTTTTTTTCTTTAATCAATAAATATAGGGGTAGGCAGCTGATTTTTGACTTCAATAACTATTTAATACAGACCATTGGACCTAGCTGTCAACCCGTACAATTTAAATTTAAATTCATGTATACATATTAAAACTAGGTACTTATTACTTCGATTGCATTTTTGAGTGCCGTGGATTTCCGCAACGTCTCGCCTGATTCCATTAATTATATTAAAATATATGTTATTTATGGTGACGAAAACTGGGCTTGAAGTGTCGAACGGTGCCACTACAAAACTATATATTGGTTTGCATCACATTATAAAAGGTAATAGTGTAAGGAAATAGGTTACGTAGGCAGGGCTGTTGTTAGATTTACCACTCGTATTATGATATGAAAATAGCTTTCTTTGATGTAGACGAATTTTATAGTGTTAGGACATAAGTCATAAATCTTTATTGATCCATTTGTATGTACACGAGTACATCCAAATGGATTAATAAACAAGATCTTACAGTTAGGCATGAAGTGCTCAAATGAGCCCTGCAAAGGCAATTCAATACTAAACAACAACACTTTATATGAATATTTTTATTATTTTTATTTTTTGCATGCGCAGTGACAAGATAAGTTAGTACCTTTGTAGAGAAAAGATAAAATTTTACTAAAAAAAAGTCGTCCAGTGAAGTGGGAATCTCGAAAATCGAGAAACGGAAATCGAGTGAAAACATTTTATCTTGTCACCTATAAATCTGTATTTTTATACAATTATACTAAAACGAATATTAATTTAATTAATCCCAGTTACTTATCACCAAGCAATTAATTTACATAGATAGGAGTGCTTTAAAAAACAACTTATAGTAGTTTAAAGCACTCCAACAATACCACCGCCCGCCGCTTCAAAAGACATCAAAACCCACGTGATTACGATACATAGGTAGATATCTACTCTTATCTGAGGAGTCGCGCTAAGCTGTCATTGAGTCAGTGTTTCAAAGCTTATTGGTGAAGGATTTGGGAGTATGGTATGATCCCAGGTTAACTTTTAAATTTCAATATGAGACTGTCGTTCGTAAGGCCACACGAATGCTTGGTTTTATCATGCGTACCACCAAACCCTAAAAGAACAGAAATCTTTAATTAATAATTCTATTTAATTCTTTACTTCGTACCCAATTAGAATACTGTACCAACAGAATTGAGTCTGTACAAGTTCTTTTCTTGAGACAAATGTGTTGTAAGTTCGGCTTGAGGCGTAGCTTCTAGATTATCTCGATCGCCTTCAGTATTTTAAATTTTATAGTTTAGAGAATAGACGTAAAATCCGGGATCTCTGCTTGTTACATAAAATCGCAAATGGTTTTTTGAGTGATGAGTTGCTCCAATATTTTAATATAGGTACCCCTAAACGTATGTTTCGCAACCCTCGTTTGTTCAACGTTCCAATAAACAACAATAATGTTTCTCAAAACAACCCACTTTGTCGTATGTGCGATGCCTATAATTGAACAGTGTGTTCACTGAGCTCGATATTTTTCATCAGAGTGCTAATTGCATGTTGATAATGTACTTAATTTTTTTTTTATTAGGTTAACAAATTTGCAAAGAGCTCAAAATATAAATGTATGACCAATTGAATGTTACAGCTTGTTATCTGTTTTTGTACTATCAAATAAATAAATAAATTTCAGTATCTATAAAATTATCACACTAATATTATAAATGCGAAAGTTTGTGTGAATATTTGTTGCTTCTTCACGCTGCAACGGATGGATGGATTTGGATGAAATTTGGCACACAGATAGTTTATAACCTGGATTAACACTTTTTATTCCGATATTCCCACGGGAACGGGAACCACGCGGGTGAAACCGCGCGCGGCCGCTAGTTGTTTATATTTTTTTCGAAGCAGAGTCTATAATTCCGTGATCAGCTTGTGGAGCAGGATTGTGCATCACTAAGCATCCTCACCTTGCCGACCAGCAACTTACGTATTCACACCTCGTTTAAAGGACCTCTGTCGTAGGAAGGAGGAAGTATGTGTGCTGGGATGACTATTGTTATAGTATTTAGCTGGTGTTGCAGTCATTAAGGTAAGAGATATTTCTGCATAATACACGTTTTAATGGCATCTTCATGACTTATGAAAGCATGAGATCTAGCCAAACAATTGGTTATAGATACATAAAAGGTAATGCCTCAGGGGCGGTTTATACATATTTTTATTATTTTATTTCAAACATGTTTATTACATAAGTATTTATTATCCATCTCGTAATTCATATACATACAGATGCTTGTACATCAACTTATCTAAAACTATCAAATTTCTTCAATAAATATTCAACCATTTTCCATAGTAACACGCCATTTATACTCGTACCTACTCAGGTGCTGCGTTAGTATAGATACAAAAATAAAAAGAAAAACGACGGGTTGCACTCTGGGAGTGCCGGCAGAAGTGAAAACTTGAATATTAACGTTGTGCATTTTTGATATTTTGGAATGGTTAGGGAATAATTTTGCACGAATTGCTTTAATTATCAGTATAAAAGTACTCTCATTTATGAATAATTAGTGGTAGAATACAATATTTATTTATTGGGCTATCGTACACAAACATGACAATTTATATTACATTAAAAAGTTATATTACGTTATATTAAAAATTTCTATTACGCCGCGCCAGCTGTCTACTCTCCATCCGTCTTACGAATTTTCGATCAGGTCACGTGTCCTGACGCGAGTTTAACATTTTTTACCCATTCCTCTACTCTCCATCCGTCTTACGAATTTTCGATCAGTTCACGCGTCCTGACGGTCACGTGTCCTGACGCGAGCTTAACATTTTTTACCCATTCCAAAAAAAGTGCACAACGCCGCTAAAGAAGTTTTCACTTCAAAAATCAAAAAATCAAAAATGTTTATTCAGTAACAATTTCACAATTAATAACCAGCACATAGAGGTCCCCCTTTTAAGTATTAATAAATACTTGTTACAGATACAACAGTGAACTTTTGTCATTAGACTGGCTGTCCACTTTTTTCAAATAAAATAAGATCATTTCTTAAACCGAGTCTTCAAAGAAACTGTAGTGTACAACAATTTAGATGCGGCTTTGTGTTGCAAATCTATTTTGAAACATCGTAAAATAATGGCCATTATTATTATGAATGAGGTGAACGAATTTTCTGTCCTTTTGTCATTGCAAATCTGCTAAAAATGAGTATGTTTACTACCAGCCTTCTTGCTTTAACATTTTCCTCGGAGCTTTAAACGCATCAATCTATCATCGCGGCCGTTCGGGCGGTTTATAAGCATTTGACGGAGGAATGGCACTTCATACGACAGACTTATTTGTCCTTCAAGTATCTTTCATTGACCTCTACTTCTTTTCTGTCTGTCATACTTTGTTTGTAAACACCTTCTATTATTAGAAATCAATGTTCCTAAAATAAACCTCTTTCGAAATCGTATCACAACAGTCAACACACATCTGTCATCTGTTAGTTCCATTTATGGACGTCGCGGTGGTGCTATATCTATAACTTTCCTTTTTAACGCTAACGAGCTTTACGTATTTCACGAATTCGTTTTAGAAATTAGGTAGATACCTACTTAACATTTTTTTGAATGAAAGCTAAATAGGTACCTATTATGACCTAAGGTACCTACTCTTGTAGTTGATACCGTAGGTCTTGTAAATAGGTATTTATGTACATACATACTTATTTTTGAAAGTCGTAAGTCAAAATTTATTTATTCAAATAAACTAAATAATAAGTAGGTACTTTTAAATCGTCCAAAATTGTTTTACTTACTACTCAGTCATGCTATTCTGTACGTCAATTTTTTAGCAGTGGAGACGAATGGGCGCAAGAAACTGCATAGCTTTTAATAGAAGTAACGACCTTTACAAAAAAAAACAAGAATGTTTTTACCTACCTACCATAACATACAATAGAACAATAAAATAAATCTTTTTTAACTTAAGTCACGCTCTAGTCGGTAAAGCTTTTTCTTACATATCTACTTCATATTCGCTTAAATTTAAAGCACAAAAAGAACAAATTGTGAAACTCTTTATGAAAGACTCGATCTGTTGTTGCTGAAGTTATACCTAAAACCCTTCTGGGGTGTGAATATGACACAGTGAAAATCTGGGGGCACGGCCGTGCCCCCACCAAGTCGAGCAAAAAAGCGTCACGGCCGTACCATCATTTTCTCGAAGCAATTCAGACCATTTTCGACCCCCTGTAACTTCGTTGTGGATAAAACTAGAAGACTGAAATTTTCAGTAACCATGCAGGCATTGTAAAGACACGTATATTTCAAATTTCATTCAATTTGAACCAGTATTTTAAGAATTATAACGGGTCAAATTTCTTAATTTTGTCACTCACTGACTCACCGATCATCAAAACTCTAAGGCACTTTTAGCAGACATAGAAGCTTCAAATTTAGAATACTATGAGTGTTTAGTGTATAAATTAAGGAAAAACTAAAATATTTTGCAATTTCGGTCCAGTTTTCTAGATACACCAACTGCATAAATAGCTTTGTAATCCCATATAAATGTATAGGATTACAAAGTTACATGTGCAGTTAATGAATCCACTGATTCATGTATAATATAATGGAATAATAGGTTCAGTAAAATTTTTCAGTATTGGCTTTATTCGTAACGATGTTTTATTTTATTTATTTTACGGCAATTATTATTATTGCGTGCGAAGCCGCGGGTTTAAGCTAGTCCCATATAAATATAGGCGCATGGTAGTGCCCCTGCCAAATCGAAAGGAAAAAAGTAGAACTGTCTCTACAAAATACAAAAAGAAATGAGATCCCATCAAAAACAATACTTGTCAAAAAAACCAAGTCTCGCAACTCAGTTGTTCTGCGGTAAAAAGTTATGAGATCCATGTAATACCAAGTCGGTTATTAATTTATTCAGTCTCTACTTAAGCGACTTTCTGTCTTAATACGTCCAGTCTCTAAGACCGCGATCGTGGTCCATAACATTCTTTAATGTTTTATATAAATACAGGGTGATTACGGGGTCGTGGAGCAAGAAAGAAGCATTTAACTTACTTTCTCCTAAGGATCAGGATAGGTTAGGACTAACAGTACACCAGCGACTTATTTTAGTCAGCAAAAAAAAAACTGCGATAATTCGAGATCATGGTCACCCTACTATTTCCTAAAATTTCCTTTGTTTTCTAAAAAGGTCTAATATTAAAAGTAGGGTGACCACGCATTTTGAGTCAATAATAATTTTTAAATAAAAATACGTAAATAACGAATCATCTTTGTTTCAATTAAAATAAATACAGGTAGCATCGCAATTATTTACTGAGTCAGAAAAAAATGGTTGGGATCACGACCCCGAAATCTTCCTGTATATTGAGACTTGGCCATCGCCTGAAAACACGTGTAAATTCAATCGCCTGAAAACACATGTAAATTCAATTATTTAGTGCGATGGCCAAGTCTCAATATATTTATATAAAACATTAAAGAATGTTATGGACCACGATCGTGGTCTTAGAGACTGGACGTATTAAGACAGAAAGTCGCTTAAGTAGAGACTGAATAAATTAATAACCGACTTGGTATTACATGGATCTCACAACTTTTTACCGCAGAACAACTGAGTTGCGAGACTTGGTTTTTTTGACAAGTATTGTTTTTGATGGGTAATTCTTACACAATAACATCAATAATGAGTGTCTCCTATGTGTATTCAAAGTCACCGGTGCCTAGTTTGAACGACTGCGAAAATTCTATGTTGGAACAAAATTTACCTACAATTGTACAAAATGCATAAAACTACTTGTTTAAGTTTCATTTTGTATATCTTGTCATTAGACATTTTTAAATCATCCTTGACATTCACTTTATAAAATCACCAGAAACAAAATGAAATTTCCAATTGTTATTTTCGACAAACCTCGTCATGTGTTTGTTCCTTAATGACTGCAGAATTTCGTAATCAAGCCGTTTATACAGCTGTTGATTGTTGATTGACCGTTAATTCTTGTGCGTCACATATACAACTACTATACGCTTTATTCGTCGTGTACCTACCTACCCATCATAACTATAGCTCGAAATAGCCAATGTCGACTTCCAGTGCTCATAAAAATGGGACTGATTTATTATGCACATAGTAGATTTGCGCCCAACCGTTAAATAGCTAGTCCACCTATAAAACAGACGTTAAGCTTTTGACTATGTTATTATATCCAGTGATTTCATGGGGCTCCAATTACAAGATTGTCAGCAGTTTATATAAACGATTTATATTTAGGAGTTAAGAATAAAATATATAACCTTACAATTTATTTACAAACAAAGAAAATTACACCTAACTATAATCGTATAAATTAAACAACTCAAACCTAAACTTAAGTAGTTTCGTTAACTAGTGCTTTTAAACATCCCACTGCTGGACTCTAGCCTTCCTACATTTACAATAAATAGCATATTCGGGAGATCGGGCCATAACTATCCAAACGTCTTGGAGAATCTAGTAGTGAAAGCGTGTCCCACGCTTGCGTGATGTCATTCCCTCTAGAAACTCTCTGAGGATGTTTCGATCACACGTCTTGAGGAACCCTTTAAGTTTCTTGTCCTTTCAAAAGACAGGTTACGCTGTAAGTATATACCTAGGCGGCCAACAGAGAACTCTTCAAATAAAGAACCTTTACTATATCACACGGTTGGTGGGTTTTAACGACTACGGGCTAGCCCTCTCGAGAAGCTCTTGAGATTTAAATCCGGTGACCCAACATTGCGAACAGTTTACCTAATATACATACCTAATACTTTTAAATATGAGACGCAAATATGTACACCTGCATAGTAAACATTAATTTGCGAATAAAAGATAATCACTAAGCTTTTATAAAGCAATTACCTTTGGATAGATGGCACTAATGTCGCTCTAAAACATTTCAAAAATCAAAAAGCAGTGACAAAATTCAGCGCTTACGTCAGCCTTTCCGGTAGCATAACGGTCAGTGCAGCCGCCCGGATTGCGGAAGACCCAGGTTCGATTCCTGGCTGGGTCGGGTGGGCGTTTAATTTTTTTCACTGTATTTTGTATAAATATTTAATTCAGCTTAAGTGTAGCAATTAACACTTAAAAATAAAAAGTAAAAATTTTATAAAGCCTCTAAAAATAATCGTAATAAGCACAGTAAATTATCATTTCTTTATAGTTTAGGTAAGCAATACCAAACGATTTATTTAAATTCATCAGCAAGCCTCTCCTTTTCCCATACTTTATTTTCCGCGGCAGTCGCGTCTGCTGAAGAGGGCGGAAAATTCGAAGGCATCTTTAAAGGCTTTGACCTCGGATTGACCAGTGTGTCGGATTGAGAGGGTAAATAAGCGCCCAGACACATGACTGGACACGTTTACCTCGTGGCTTAGCATGAGTAAAGCAGTGTTGTAGCAGTGATGTCTCCATTTCAAGACGCCTGCATAGCCATGTATATCACGCACGCGTCTTGTTTTCACAACTGCAATAACATTTTTATAGCACTCAATTCTACTCTTCTACTTTGAGAGCTTATGATTAGACCTTGGAGTAGCGCGTGTGTAAACTGGATCTACGAGTACTCATATTCTAAAAGTACAGTGTCTTGAACCTAGGCTGTATATGTAGTGTGTCTGATTGAACCCGTTTAGCCTGGGCCATCTCGCGCTACATAACTATACATGGAGCGTTTATACCAGCAGACGGTTCAAGGCATGCGATCTAGGGTTCCTTATATTACTAGGCGGATGTTAGTGGTTTCCAACTAAACTAAAATTGGCAAATGTTTGTCACAAATTACCGTCCAACATATAAAACAAAGCATAATAAACAAACATGTGATCGTGGAATGATTTATTATTGTACTAACTAATAGATGCAGGTGACTCTACTGCTTCTGCTTTCATTATCATTGCTAGTTTGTACTAAGTGACCTCATTTTAGAAGATTGCGCGAGAATAAAATAAATTACATTATTATTTGTAGAGGCATAGTCAGACGAGCGAAATGTATGCGACTATAAATACTTACTACTGTATGTAATACGTTTCGCCGTTAGGAATTTTGAATGGATCCGTTTAAATCAGATCTTTTAGTGTTTTAAATTGTTATTTGGCAATCAGAATGATATATCTATAAACTGTAATAATATAAATAATAGCATTTAAAAAGAGGATTCGCTTCAGGCGGGACTCGAACTCTTGATTCGAGTGACACCATTTCCATCTGAGCTAACGAGACATTGGTATTCTTGTTAACTTTTAAAGTGCTTGGTGAACCAAGTACTCACTCTCCTATACGTTTTTACAATAAAGTTCCAAATCATATTCAAAAACTTGATATTAATCAATTTAAAACCTAAATTAAAATTAAAATTAAAATTTAAAATTTAAACGCGAATCTAAACGACGTCATTCGCCGTGCGCTTTCTACCGTCAATGTGCCAGCTGTATTGGAACCCAATGGGCTGGCTCGTGACGATGGAAAGAGGCCCGATGGAATGACGCTCGTTGCCTGGTCGCAAGGTCGATCCCTGGTGTGGGATGCGACGTGCGTGGACACCCTAGCTCCATCCCACATTAGGGCAACTTCGGTTAGTGCTGGCGCGGCAGCTTCAGCGGCTGAGGACCTCAAAAGGCGTAAATATAGTTCTCTAAGCCTTGGGCACATATTTGCGCCGTTTGGGGTTGAAACTTTGGGACCATGGGGACCGGCAGCTCAAAAGCTATTTAAAGAAATTTCCGCTCGCCTTATAGAGACCACTGGTGACCCTCGAGCTGGCGCGTATTTTGGCCAACGTTTAAGTTTGGTCATTCAAAGAGGCAACGCCGCCAGCGTCCTGGGCACTCTCCCGCTTGGCAGCGATTTGGAGTCCCTTTTTTATTTGTAAAAATTATGTGTATATTTTTATTTCTATTTCCTTTTTTTTTAATTATGTTGTAAATAAATATAATTGTAATGTAAATAAATAATTAATTTAAAACCACCATTAAAGAAAAGCTTTATAAAAAAAGCTTATTATAAAGTATCTGATTACACAGAAGACAAAAGGGTTTGAAATACTCCAATCACTTCAACAGGTATTTCTTATTTAAAATATTTTTAAGTCGTTGTAAGTTTGTATAATTTGATAACGGCATAATATAATGTTGTAAATGTCGCTTCTTCTAGTTTCTTGCGCGCACAGACAGCTAAAAGACGTCCTGACGTGGTAGGTAAAATATTTTGAAGCGCTTATCTATTATGTTTACTTGAATAAAGATTCATTTCATTTCATTTCAATACACAAATACTTTGAAGAAAACACGCTGTTAGAGACGTTTTACGCTTGTCTTATTTACTTTTGTCGCCTTGGGTTATCATTTTTAAATTAGTCACACTTTGATATCAGTGACAACTACTTAAGTGCTTCCTGCTCCCACTTGCCTTCGTAAATAGTCACAGATGACACTGATAATTCTTGAATGGCATGTTAGTACCTAAATTTTCATTATTCAAATAGATAACAGTGTGGATATTGTAACTTTTCATTTCAAAATAACCAATATATAAAAGTTAAAAAAAAGCTTTATATTTCCCAAACACTTAGCAAAATATGTTTAAAGAAATGAATTTTGTTATTAGTATTGTTAATGATTTTATTTCATAGATCTGGTTAGATTGTTAGTTTTCTTCAGTGTAGGGAACGAACGCCTATAGTGGTGAAAGTCAGGACTCTGACTATTCTCGAGAGTTTGCCGATTGCCACTGGGCCGTGTGAAACGAGTCACCGTCAGAGATTTTCTAGAGGGAACGGCATCACGCACTAGTGCGTGTCCCCGTGCCCTACTAGATTCTCCGAGGGGTTCGGATCGGATCACGGAGCGGAACAACCTGAGGGCGCTTCTAAAGGCTTGGATCTCGGCTCGGCTTGACCGTGACCGGGTCGCGGGGGTGGGGAGAAGCGCCCAAATACATACATATCTGCATATGGTATAGAGCGCGTTTGAACTGGCTCGTCGTACCCTTGCTCTACGAGTACGGTGTCTTGGGCCTCAACTAGTGTGCATTTTTAGTGTGTTTTGTTAGTAATTATGTAGCGTCCAAAGCGCTCTTGCAACTGTGACTATGTCATCTCTCCGTCTCTTTTGCGGCCTTCCCCTTTCCTTTTAAAGCCAATGGGGTACCAGTTTATTACTTTCTTTGTCCATCTGTCGTCTTCAACTCTTGGTGTATGTCCATCCCATTGCCATTTCAGTCGTAATGTTTGTTTAACAACGTCTTTTGCTTTAGTTATTTTCCTATATAAGCTGTTCTTTATCCTATCTTTTAGTTTTAAGCCAATGTAACTTCTAAAAATAAGCAGTAAGAATCATAAATACCTACTCCCTACTGTAAGATCTACGATATTCTGACAGGTTTACCGGTAGATTCTGCTTAGGGAATTATAGCATTAAAAGAAAATACTTGATAAGAAGATCAAAGTGTTCAGATACAAAGGTATGATTAGAATCGGCTCCGCTCAGCTCTGAACCGTAGACACGTTAAAATCGTACGTGCAGATTAAAAAAGTACCTATATCACATCTACCTAGGTATACAAGTTACTTCAATCTCGAGCGTACACAATCGCCCACGTGCTGTCTCGTTTGTTTACAGTATTGTGCACGGCTGTGGAATAATATGTTTCAATGTGAAATAAAGCCGCCCGATACCGGCCGCCCGGCGTTTTATTGTGTGGAGATTGCGCAGTACAGCTGCTTGCCGTGGTTTCGGTAAAAATAGCGTATAGAAAACAAAGAATCAAAAACACACGCCCGGCGCTGTCGAAAGTGGAGATAAATCTAAGGTTGAGTGGTGAGCCCTGGTGATCTAGAATAGATTTTCAGCAACATAGACAGATACAAGTATAGGGTGAGGGTGAGGCCTGAGCAATCCAATAAGGTCAGCATGGGGAATTCCAAAGAATAGAATGTTCAAATAGTTTTAAACGCAAATTTTATTGCAAACAAATTACACATAGCTTGTAGACATAACTTTTGTTCTTAGGAAGGAACTATAATTAAATTGTTTTATAATGTTTAAACTAATAGATAGGCTATCTATGACTGTAGGGCGCACTGCGCCCGAGGTGGATAGGTAGGTAGTATCTACTATCGCTCTTGTGAACCGCTACATACCTAATTGTTACCAAATGTAAATTTTCATGTAAAATAAACTTTACTTCAATTGAAATATAATGATGACTTCAATCAGTGTCAATGCATGTATTAAATACTTATATTTTTATACGAGTTGTAGTTGTAGAGCAATATTCATACATATTCATATGTTTAGATAACGGGTGATCGTTGAAAATGAAAGAAGTAAAATAACACCGATCCCAAATAAAAATTGTAACAGCGCAGGTATTTGTAAATGATGATAATGATGATTTTAACCTCAATGCCTGAAGCCGGGCTGTAACTGTTGTCGTAAGCCAGTAGTAAGTTATGGCCCAGCAACCCGCATTGGATCAGCGTATTTATTTTGGCTCATCATCATCAATATCATCAGCTTATACTAGTCCATTGCTGGACATAGGCCTCTCCAAGTGCACGCCGTTGAGCACGATCCGCGGCTTCTCTTAACCAGCTCTCGCCAGCCACCTTGTGAAGATCTTCGCTCCACCTTGTCTGAGGCCGTCCTACACTACGTTTGGCGATACGCGGTCTCTCGTTACCCCAACAGGGTGCCAAGAGCGAGTTTCATTCGCCATTCGATAACGTTTACGTAAACGAGAATTTGTATGGCAAAATGTTAACTCTTCTCGTATGCCGCCAGGAGGCGCTGCTTCAATGCCATACTAATTTTCGTTTTCGTAAACGTAATCGAATGAATACGGATAGTAAGCAAAACTCACTTTAGGCACCCTGATATCGGTTCTGCGACTAATATGGCCGGCTCACTGCCACTTCAGCTTGCTAATCCGGTGGGATATATTGGTTACTTTCGTTCTATGTCGGATCACATCGTTCCGGATTCGATCATCGAGAGTTGATGCTCGGAGATATCTCTTGCCTTTTGTGAACGTACCTAGTTGCATACTTTGCATGTTATTATTTTTTATTTACACTTTTGTTGATAATTATTTTATTATTATTATTATTGTTATTTTTTAATTGTTTTTTCATATTTTTTATTTTTTATTTTATTTTTTATGTTTGTGATTATTCTCTTTTAATTAATTAATTGTATTAATATGTATCTTGATTAGTGTAATTGGTGTTTGTAAGTAAATAAATAAATAAATAAGATGGGTAGAACGCATTGTGGCTCGTCCTACCGTATTTTGGTGTGCTGTGGCATTGCTCATTTGGAAAGACCTGAGCTCTTGGGACGTCTATAAGCTGTTAATGAACGGCCTCTCTAAACTTGATGAAATTAATGCTACGCTTGTTAACATCGTTATTCATTTAACACGCGCTAGTCGACGCGACGGAAATCGTAAACTGGTTTTAATATCTCCGCGTCTCCTGCTCAAAATGTCGCAAACAAAGTAATGTACTTCCGCTTTTCGCCATCGATGATAGTAAAACCACTGACCAAGGATGACGGCATTGTAAATCTATGGTAATTTCCGTCTACACGTTTAAAGCCACAGTAGGGTTCTGGCACCAGCGTTCGACCGGACCCAGTGATCGACATTTTTAATAGAGGTCAGTAATTATTTTAGTCTTTAGCAACAATTAAATTTTTAACTTAACCGCCTCTGTGGTCTAGTGGTTAAGACTACCGGTTTAGACCCAGAGGTCCCGGGTTCGATTCCCAGCGGGGGGTACATCTTTGTGTACTCAGTTTGGTTGGTAGTAGGACCTGTTTGTTCGCCTGGCTAGCTACCACCATCTTACCTAAATATGTCGCCATAACATGTTTGCAATGTTGTGTCCCGGCAGCTAGAGATAAGATAACCAGTGCCTCACTAGTTGAGGATCCCGGGTGAAGTGCGCTTGCATCATTGGCCTTATCATCATTTAACATCACGTGAGATCAAAGCACTGTGCTTAGCCGCAAATACCTATATAAAAACAAAATACTTACCGACTAGGTACCTGCTTTCTAGTTCCTAGTTATTATTATGAAAATTGTGTCGAACATTCATGGTCTTAAAGTAAAATGTCGAACACTACTGCTACTAACCCTATATACTCGTGACTATAGGTTTAGAATTTTATTCACCATCATCCTAATCCTAATAGCTAGCCGCCTAAGGTCGCCTCTAAAGGCGAGGTCCTAAGCCCTAGAGGCGCTATGGGGTACCTAGGTACTTTGTTGACGAAACTCGCTACGTGCACGGCACTCTCGCGTGATAAAAGGTATGTGAACTTTTCTCCCCACGAAAAGCTGGACGGGGGAGGGGAAGACTGACTACTATACAAACCTTAGTATCCCAATGTCATGCCGACCTTGAGAACCTCTAGGGCTTGATCGATCACAATAACTTTAATTTCGCATTATTCCTAAAGCTGTAGAGGCATATTGGCCTCTAGCTGGTCAACACCAATTTGTCTAGAAATAAAATATGTCAAGACTTGAGAAAGAAAATATTCTTGCTCAAGTCTTGACATGAGAAGCAGTAAACCAAACTATTGGTCTCGATTAGACGGTTGGGGGTCAGTTGGGAATTTGGGAGATAATTACAGACTACCTACTTAAATAACGAGCTTGCATCAAGTTGTGGGGTATCGTGATTCCATTTGCATCGCATCAAGAACAGAGAAATCAATCAGTGTGTTGATAGAACGGAAATCTATTTCAGTTCGACTATTGTGTTTGACATTACGCTGAACGATGGCCGCCTTATACAATCAAGGTTGCCAGGCAATCCAGGCATGCGTCACCTATTAATCACGTTATTTGTTACGTTAATACCACTGATTTGAGTACCTACTTACAGCCACCCCCGACGCTTTAATTAGTCAGTCTGACTCGGAACAGATGGAGCTAATTCAGTGTGCAACTAATTAGTGATCGCATTATTGTTTTGGGTTAATAATAGATGGATTCTGGATAAACCGCTTAGTATTCGTTATACAAAAGAGTAGGTATAACGTTACTTTTTAAATTCTTTCAAGAAAATCTGCATTAGATCTCAATACAGTGCAATATCCTAAGGAGCGTCCTCACTGAGAGCATTTGTAAACGAGCAGTCGCCGGCGAGCAACAAATTCTACCCAGCGAACTAAACATTCACTTTCGTGCAAAACTATGAACGTTTGAGTCGAACCTATCCGAGCTTGGAGCATTCGAATACTAAATGTCATTCCTATCAAAATGACGGATAGAGCGGTCGTGAATGCAGCATTTTTATTGCTCCGATATACCTACTTATTTAAATATAAGACGAAGAAGAAGTTTTTGGTGTAGTGATATATACCAAAACAGAATTAACACTGGTGCATTAGATGTACTAGAAAGAATTAGCCGCCCATTCTTAGGTCAAGGCCTATATAAAACGTTTGTAAGGATGTCCCCTACAGATTTTGAAAACTTGATTAATATAATTTGGTCATTGATAGTAAAAAAAGACACAAATTTTAGAAAGGCAATCTCAGTAAAGGAAAGTTTGCCTTTAATATTGCACTATAACACGTTATTACGATAGAGCAAGAAGGTCACGATTAAGGAACTGTTCCTTGCTTACAACAAGTGGCCAGTAATATTCCTACATACATACTCATCATTTCATTATCTAAGTACTCGCTTTCGAGCGTTTTGTTTGCGTGAACATTCGAATGCGAGCCATTTCCGCAAACAGCGTTGCGACGGACGTCCACACCGGCCGAAGTTCATGCTCGCGTGTAAACTTTGTAACGCTCGACTCAACGTCCTCACCACTCGAATATTCGACGCCGAATGCTCATTACACGCGAATGCTCTCAGTGAGGACGCGTCTTTATTGTAACTTATAGAGACTGGCATGAATACTATCTTACATTAATCATCCGTCATAATTTACCTCGAATAAAATTTAAGGTGGCTGTATGGGCTAGGTCTTTTTGCTTTTCATACAAAAAGAGTAGAACTAAAACAAATAATTGACATTTGACAACGATTTCGATTTAGGTGTCACATAGTTCTGCTGTTTTTGATTATTTTTCTTGTTGCCAATGTTTTTGAGATTGTAGCTTTAAGAATTCGTTTTTGAGAGTAACGCGATAAAATGGTGATTTTAAATTAGTGCCCTAATAAGAATAAGAAGCTTTGCAAGATGGAGAGTTACGAAGTTATATCTTTTGTCGGCGAAGGTTCTTTCGGTCGAGTTTTTAAAGCTAAACACAAAGAAACTAACGATATAGTGGCCCTAAAAGTTATTCGAAAGGTACGAAAACGTAGGCATATCTATTGAGAAGTTTAAAACATCTATTTCCTTGATAGTAAGGATTCTACCCTAAATTTACGCTTCGTCATTAAAGAATAATAATAAAAAATCTTGATAGAATATAAATATAAACAGTTAACTAGTTCATTCCAAATTTACAGAAAGGACGCTCCGCAAAAGATTTGAAAAATTTGAGACAAGAATGTGATATTCAGAGGCAATTAAATCATCCTAACATAATTAGAATGATTGATAGTTTTGACACTGAATCGGAATTGGTAGTTGTGACTGAGTATGCTGAAAAAGAATTGCACAGCATATTGGCTAAAAAAGGTTGTCTAAATGAAGACCAGGTGAAGAAAATCACATGGGATTTAGTTTCAGCGCTGTATTACTTGCATTCACATAGAGTTTTACACAGGTGAGTTTACATCAATAAGGATAAGTATAAAATTTGGCTGCATTAGCAGTTGTTCCAGCAACCACCAATCTGCACTGGGCCTGGGGGCTGACCGCCTAACTTGATTGCTTTCGATTGCTTTGGCTACATGTATAGCTTATAACGTCATCTTGTCATTTAGCTATTGACGTTTAGCTTTATGATGTCATCTTGGCTATAGCTTTCGATATTGCTTTCGTAGGCGGTACGAAATGACAAGATGACGTCATAAACTATACACATAGCCAATTGAGTTAGGCGGTCGGGGGGCTGGTTGTTGATTTATGGCCCATTCTCCCTTTACATCCATAGACAGCTTGTGCCCCAGCAGTGGAGACATAAAATTGGCTGCTAATGTGATGATGTGGTGGTGAACTACAAGTGACAAAACAATAATTATATTGCTATTGCTAGAACGCCTTATAATCTATACTAATATTATTAAGATGAAACATTTGTATATTTGTATGTATGTATGTATGTTTGCATCGAATAAACTCAAAAACTACTGGACCAATTTAAAAAATTGTTTCACCATTAGAATGCTACATTAGCGCTGAGTAACAAAGGCTATATTAAAAAAAAAATATATTAAACTAAATACTAAAAATGACAATGTAATTTTCTTATACAAAATGTTTTGTTTGTTTTGTTGTCATGGAAACCATTGATATATATTTAACTCAATGATGGAAACTGTCAAAACGGTATGAAGTCCACCGGGTCAGCTAGTTAAAAATAAACAAAAAATAAGCTTGAAATAGAAATTCTATTTCTTTATTTCTATTTCTTCTATTTTTTTCTATTCTATTAAAAAATTTGATAGAAATAGAAAGTATTAAAAAATAAAGTATTCATATTAGAGTAAAAGAGACAAAACACAGAATAACTATTTGAAGCTTTTGCTTGATTTGAATATTCTGTTTAAATGTTTATTATTATTTATTGTAATAGTAAGGCTCATAATGTTTTACATATGACTGAAAAAGACTTTTTTTCAATTTATAAAATTTTTAGACAAAACTAATAATAATATTGTTTTCTTTAAATTATCTTTTTAAGAACACCTTGTATATTTTGTTTCAGGGATTTGAAACCACAAAATGTGTTATTAGATAGTACAGGCCGCGCTAAACTGTGTGACTTTGGTTTGGCCCGTATTATGACAAATGCTACACATATACTAACTTCCATCAAAGGTACACCACTTTATATGGCTCCTGAACTGATTGAAGAAAAACCTTATGACCATCAGGTAAACAGTTATCAATTTGATTAGATTAAAGCATCCAACAAAATAAATAAAACCCCTTTTAGTTTTTATTACACAAAAATAAGAACCTACACCATAATCTAAAGTCAGTGCTTGCACACACATGCAATAAAAATCTGAATATCTATAAATATATTTCTTCTTCTTTAATCAGTGTCTCAGTTTTATTTTTATTTGTTTCAGGCTGATCTGTGGTCGCTGGGTTGCATAGTCTATGAGCTGATGGCCGGCCAACCACCATTCTGTACGATGTCAATATGGCAGCTTGTGCGAATGATCCGACACAAGCCAGTTCAGTGGCCTAGCTTTATAAGCATAGAAGCACGTTCCTTTTTGCAAGTAATATTTATGACATTATTATTTTTAAGCATTACAAACACTATATTATTGTCGGAAATGAAATACAACTTTGAATTAAGTACTTTCGCATGTAAGTAAATGACTGATATCATGAAAAGTCAGGTAAATTATTGCTTTCTGTATATTGTTATAACAGTATTATTTATAAATATTGAATTTTCAGGGACTTCTTCATAAAGATCCTATGAAAAGGATGAGCTGGCCAGAGATTCTAGAGCATCAGTTTGTTACGGGTCATGTTCTTATTCTTCCTGAAGACACCCAAAGTGATTCACCATTTACAAAACCTCTTACGCATAGCCAGCAGGAAGCAAAGCAGTTACAAAGAGAAAAGATTAATTCTAATGCAAGGTATATTTTTACTGAAGTTGCTGATATTGAAACATATTACTTATTTATACCCTCTTTTAGATTTGGTTGCTTGCTATTTTTCCTACAAAGGTCCTGGGTTCAATTCCCAGGTCCAGCAAAGTGTGTTTTGGATTTATAGCTAAGGTTAGGTAAGGTTTTGGATGCATAGCTAAGGTTTATGATCACCATTCCGCATTTGGCAAGTGTGGTGATTAATCCAATACCCATCAATTGTAGCGATAACTTGATTTATCTGACCGATATATATAGAGGTCTATGCCCAGCAGTCATATAATAATATAAGCTATTTTCTTTACTACTCTATTTAATTTAGAACTTTACTCTCAAATTGTTATTTTTCATTTACAATGCTAAAATAGCATTTGATAAAAGAATATTTGCCGCAGGAGGGGAGGGATAAGACCCAAGACTTTTCATAAACCGCGCCAATTCTTCCACCAAACCTACCAAAACATTGTTTATATACATACTTAGACACTGGAGTTGTTTTTTTACCCGACTGTGTCAGAAGGAGGGTAATGTTTTTTCTTTTTCAAGTGATATGTTCTTTATGACGAATTTTTGCTTTGAGCAATTCTGCCCCATGTTATCTGCTAATGCGGGTACTTATTTGTCACATCTGTTGCACACATTTATTGCTAACCACTTTCAGTTGTTTTCTTCTAACTAATAACTTCTATTGTCAGGATTATGAAACTGGAGGGTGAGGCTACCATGAACAAAAATAGGGAACATGATTTACGTAATGTTCAAAGGATGCAAGCAATGGAATGTGTACCAATATCTGATGATGATAGTGTCAGAGCAACAAGTGCATTTAGTGTGAGAGATAGTCTTAAAACTGATGATGAAGACCAATCACATCCCATAACTGCTGCCAATGCTAAGTTACTCCGTCATGAGTACAACGTTATGAACAACATGAATCTCGTTGTTTGTAATTTAGAAAACAATATGGCACAACTTATGGCTATAAATAAAAAGCAAAATGATACTAATCTCAATAAAATGGACAAAATTGTAGAGGAGAAACAAAACCTTGATAAAGCGGTAGATGAAACAAAAACGGAAATTGAATGTAAACAGAAAGTGAAGTCTGTAGACACTGCGTCACACAGCTTAGAAAATCCGAAGAGTTCAACCAAATGCAGCAGCGAAATTAGCTCTGGGTTGAGCAAAAGTGTTCCTCCGTCGTACAAACAGAAAATATTGCAGTTCTCAAGGGACAAATTGAGATTTGGCAGTGGCGGTAATAGACTGACTAGAAGTATCAAACGATCATTCCACTTTAGTAGAAGTTGGGATAAGAATAAGAGTGAACACCAGAGGCGTACAAGTGAGCCTGCAATCGAGACACAGAGTAGCTTAGCAACTGATAAGGAGAAGTTTTCGAAGGAAGAAAAGGACGAAGATATTGAAAAAAGTGATATTATTGATGAGACGTCTGACGACAAAGAGGTTGCCAATAATGATCGCATGATCAAACCTGAAGAGAAGCATGAAGGTGAATATAAATTAAACTATATTGTTTTGTTTTAAAAGCTGTCTAAGGGCGTTTGCTGCGTTTAGCGGGAGCACGGCGCGGGGTGCTGTTTCGTATAAATCAGACGGATCACTGATATGTACTTTGTCAGATGATAGCTTTAAAACTGCGACGGAGCACGGGGCGTGTCCCCGCGGCGTGCTCCCGCTTGTCGCAGCGGACGCCTTAAATGGTGTGTGTAATTTTCTATATTTGTTTCAGTCAAAGAACCGTCATCAATAGAGTTGGAAGAGTGGGAAGCATTTTTGAATTCCAATATTGCTGAAGTAATGGACGGCGATGTGGAGTCCTTAACACAGTTGAACATGGTATGATTTCCAATAAATTAATGTCTTAATAAATTTTCATTTTTTGTTGGTCTAAGGTTCTTTAAATTTTTTAACTATCTTACAAGTTTGTATTCAGCGGCACCTTCTCGCGCTACATATTTTGACTATTTAGCAACTTATAGTGTGTTTTGGATCTTTTTGATGCTTGGCTCAGGCTTGTAATTACCAACCCGCATTTGGCGGGCTTGGTGATTAAGCCAATATCCACCAATTGCAGCGATCGATGGCTTGATTTCAATGATGGAGGCCTTTGCCCAGCTGTGAAATAGTATATAGACCAATTACATCCATCAATTTTAGTGTAGTGTCAGTTTTAGTATTTAGTTAAATCATTGCTTTTCAGGTGAGCATGGTGATAGGCGTAGTGGGTAGTGCAGCAAAAAGCAGCCGCGGGGCGCGCGTGTGCGGCGCCGTGGCCGCGCTTCTAGCGCTGCCGGCGCTCGTTCACACGCTGCCCCGGCACACGCTCCTCAGTATTCAAGACGTAAGTATCTAATGTACTAATCTATATCTTCATGTTCATTTCTCACCGTCGAGCATTTAAACAACCGCGGAGCATTTGTTTGTAGCGCCGCGTTTCCAGCGCTGAAACACATTTCATTCAGCATACACGACGTAAGCATAGCTCTTAACAACATATTATACACATTTCTCACCGTCAAGCATCTAAGCTGCCGCGGGGCGTGAGTGAGTAGCGCGCGCCGTGGTTACGCTTCTAACGCTATGGCGCTTTTTGACACGCTGCCACGGCACACGCTCGTCAGCATTCAAAACGTAAGTACTGTACTAATCTATATCCTCATGTACATTTCTCACCGACAAGCATCTAAGCGGCCTCGGGGCACGACATTGTAGTACCGCGCTTCTAGCGCTGACAGCGTTTGTTTACACCCTGCCTTGAAACACGTTCCTCAGCATCAAGCTTCTAAGCCGTCGCGGGGCGTGACTGCGACAGTGAGTATAGCGCTGTGGCCGCGCTTCTAGCGCTGCCGGCGCTCGCATTCAAGACGTAAATACTGCACTAATCTGTTATTTATTTATTTATCACTAATTACAACATCATCAGCTCATTTTTATGCCCCTACTGCTGGAGCACGAGCCTTCCCTATGGATGGATAGGGAGAACGGGCCATAAAGCACTACGCGGGCCCGGTGCGGATTGGTGGTTGTTAACGATTGCGAATGTAGCCGGGACCAACGTATTTTCGTGCCTTTCGAAGCCGTGCCTGAGTGGTAGAGCCACGCTGCGTTGCAACACGAAATGGGCCGGCTCGCCCGACGTAATACCACCCTCTCACAGAATATCGGTGTGAAACAATGGCACTCGTTGCTGTTGTTTCGTCTGGTGAGTAAAAGTACCGGAGGCCCATCTCTCACCCCTCCCCCCTTCCAATTCCTACTCCTTCTTCAAAATCCAACTCCTTCCTCCTTCCAAGGCCGGCAACGCATCTGCAATTACTTTCCATCAGGTGACCCGCCTGCTCGTTTGCCTCCTTTTAATATAAAAAAAGCACGGAGGAGCTCGAGATGATAAATATTTGGTCATCCATCCGATGACCGGTCTTTGCGAAAGTTGCTTAACCTCAGCACTAGCAGACCGGGCGCGTTAACCACTGCGCCATCGAGCTTCTCAATAATTACAACGCTTAACACCGATTACAGTAAATAGTACACACGCCTGCTTATCACGACTACAACAAACAGTCTGATTGAACCTTATGTCAATGACATATGGTTGAGCATTCATTGAAGAAATTTTAGAGTTGTAGATAGTCTGATGTGCAGGCGTCTGTACAAAGGATAATAAAGGAAACAACACATACGCAAATAACAATATCAACAATAAAAAAGAATAAGTAACAAATTACAAACATACTCATCTTTTTCAATTCAATATTTACCTTTTCAAGACCTCCTATCCATTTGCATATAAATCACATTCAGGCGGATAAGCCGGGAGTGCATTGATTAATTGATTGACTGATTGAGTGCATCCTCATGTACATTTCTTACCTTGAAACATTTAAGCGGCCTCGAGGCATTACTTTATAGCGCCGCTTCCAGCGGTACCAGCGCTTGTTTACATCATACCTTGAAACATTCCTCAGCATATAGGCAACCTCAGCAACCTATCCAAAACTGTCAAATTTCTGCAATAAATGTTCAGCCATAAGCCATATACATAAAGTGCAAAATCTATTGAAGAAAATTTTCAGCATTTTTAGCGAAAGCTTTATTTATGTTCCCATAATTTATTATAAGATGAATTTCGCGATCTCCTTTTTTAGTTGCAGTAAATTTCAGAGTAACGCCATTTTACTTCACTTCAATCGGTCAGCATAAGAAATCCTTACCGTTAGTTAGGTTAAGTTAATTTTTTTTTCCCGAGCGAAGCGCAGCGTGGCGAGGGCCAGTCACGGAAGCAACTAAATAAGGTGTTCGCAAAATATATCCAACATTAAACATTGATTCGCTAAAAAATGCAATACTGAAATCAGCTGCATCTAAATAAGGCGTTCGCAAAATATAGAAATATATTTTAATAATAATAATATCTAACATGAAAAATTGATTTGCTAAAATATGCGATTCTAAAATTCGCTGCAACTGAATAATGCGTTCGCAAAATTCATCTAACAAATCAATAATTTGTCTCCTTAGGGCAAAAACAGGATGGAGAGAGCTAATAAACTTATTATCCGAGATGCAAACTATCCTTTATATCCTTTATTGTACATTAAAATTACAGTCTAAAATGTTCAAAATAATTTTGAACGCAAATTTTGTTGCGAACAAATTACAAAAACACAAATGTTAGTTAATGACGGTAGTTGTTGACATTGAATGGGCGCCTTTGGCTTGCAAAGTAAAAAGTGTTGAATAATTTCGGCGGGCTGGTTAGAACCACGATAGCTCAATTGGAAGAGCACCTACCTGACCCGGAATGTCGGAAGGGTGCAGGTTCAAATCCTGCTCGTGGAAATTTTTTCAACATTTGTGTAATTACAGTCTAAGTTACATTATAAAAAGACATAAACAAGGGTGAGCTTATCTCTAAAAGAGATCTCTCTACTATTTGTTTTATAAAGCAATATGACTATTCACAAAACATTTAATCACTTCATAGTATTATTTGCTTTAAAGAAGGCAAAATAGTAACCGATCGCTTCGATTGCCACCGATACAAGTCAGCCTTCCCGCGCTGCACTGCCCGTGGAAAACAAAGATGGCGATCGGTTTACTAGCGCCCCACTTCTGACTACCGTAGTCCAGTCAATACACAATTCCTGAATTATTAATTGTATTAATTTACATATTTAAGAAAATCATTATTTAAATAACTTATTTTTAAACTTCTGTACACTATTTTTGAACTGTATATTTTTTACTTATAAAATCCACTTCCCTCTATCAGCCATAAGTCTTAATTTGCTAACAACCTAATAGATGAAACTATAATGAAATGTTTGCGTTTTCTCTGCTCCAGACATAAATACAAGGTTGCTGGCTAAATGGTCTTACAGCTATAACTTTAACTTGTTAAAGCGTTAAAGTTTGTTGTTTTAGCATCCCCTGATCACGTGAAGATAAAAATAGTAATAAGAAAATAAAATTAATCATAAGTATTTACTTTCTAGGTGTACCTTGAAGCGAAAGTAGTTTACAACTTCGTCGGAGCTATAAACACTATCATGACCGACAGCAAGGAGTCTGAGGATGGATCAGAAGACAAGTAAGCTTTTTCCTTTATGGTGCCACATACTATAATCAATAACCGACGGGGTTACAATTTTGCTCCTTGAAAAAAATTAAAGAATGCCCTCTATTTTTCTGGGATCCCATCATCAGATTTTGTCATGGTGACAATGGGACCACTCAACAAGCATACCCTTTCGAACAAAACGAGAATTTTCAAAATCGGTTTACAACTTACGGAGATATCGCGTAACAAACATTAAAAAAAAAAGACATGTCATAGATAGGTAGTCTATCAGAAAATATACTCAAAACTAAAATACCAAGGACTAACTATGGAACAAAGACGGTACTATTTGAGGGAGCACAACTATTTAACAGTTTGCCAAACGAATTAAATGGTTGTGGTGATAGTTTAAAGTTTACTTTTCAAAAATAAACTTTAGTTACATAGCAGCAGCAAGCATCGGTGCTTAATGTAGTACAATTGTTATTGTTTATCTATGTATCTCATTATGAGTAAAATGTAAATTTCTTATGAGAATAAAAGTCCTTTAACCTGAAAATTATTAAAATCCATGAAAAAAATACACATATGTAAATAAATAAATTACATTCCCCAAGTTCCGCAAACTGGATAAGTATGCAGCGCGAATGTTAAAGTTTAGACTTTAGAGTGTAGGTACAGACGCCCCCACATCACATTATCCTAAACTCTCAAATTTCCTCAATTAATATTCAACCATATGGTATACACATAAAGTTCACAGTCTATTGAGGTTTGTCAGTTTGTGGTAAGACTACCACGGAGGACATCAGACGATATGCAGACATGTGTACATGGTAGCCAATAGCATAAATATTGACTTATGTAAGAATCGTTTAATGTTAGTTTGAATAATATTTTTTTAATTAATTTAAAGTAAAATAAAATTTATATCACGACTATTAAAAATACTACATGTGACAATGACATTTATACTATTTTCAACTCATCCGTGCTTCGGGAGGCAAATTATGCCGTTGATCCCGTTTGTTATAAATTGGCAGTTAAACCCCCCTTTGCATGGTGAATGACATTATCTTCCTATTGCTATGAGAAATGAAATGAATCTTTATCCAGTAAACTTATTACGTAAGCGTTTTTGAATCGTTTCAAAATATTTATCACCCATTCAGGACGTCTTTTAGCTGTGCAGAAGAACGTCTGATGTGACTAAGTGACTCCCTATCCATCCATCCATCCTCCCTATCCTCCCTATCCACTGATGTAAGTGACCATGATAGTTTTAAAAGTTATACTGATGTATGCTTTGTATGATAGGCTGCAAGGAGTGGATCGCATGGTGGAAGTATGCGCGTGGCTGTGCGTGCGCTCGTGCCGCGGCGTGCGCCAGCTGGCGGCCGCGCTCGCTGCCTACCACGCCCACGCCGTGTTCACACGCCTACTCTCCCGCCGTGAGTATTAAACAAAAAAAATATTTGAAAAAAGACAAAGTGTTGAAAAAAATCCATTCTGATACACCAGAGCCATGATAGCCTAATTGGTAGTGGACCTGACCCGGTATGTCATGGGGTGTGGGTTGGAATCCCGCTCGTGGAATTTATTCAACACTAATTGTAATTTGTTCGCAACAAAATTTGCGTAAAGTTCTATTATTTTGTAAATTTGTTAAAAAAAAAATTATACATACACTAGCAACCCGGCCCGGCCCGTCTTCGCTCGTTTGTGTACGTAAACCACTCTCGAAAGACGCTCTATCCCCCTTGTATTCGGAGGGTTCGATGCCTTCGTAGAAGCTGTAGGGCCGGAATGGAGTGCCCCAGAAGGCCACCGCACGGACCGCAAAGGGCTCCGTTGAGTTCTCGGGGTTTCGCAATCGCGCAAGACGGGTACAGAGTGGTTTATTGGGTTAGGCAGACCATCGCCCAACCCCAAACACCTCCAGACTCGACTCGACCTCTCTAGCAACAACCCGTTCAAGGCGGCTCTACTCTTAAAAAAAGGCATGCAATTGCTTTAACACTTTTGACAAAAACTTCCATTACAAGCGAAGGCTCATTGACAATGGTGACAACGTCTCTGCCACTGCAACCCTGCACTGCCTGTGTAAGCAAAAATCGACCGTATTGTTTTATGATATGCAAACGGTATTTAATTTTAATGTGGTAAATCAATTTCACAAAATTGTACAAATAAAATCAATAAAATAAAGTTATAAGTATGGAATTGTTACCTACATACTAGTTTTTTTGAAAGCAATAAACGTATTTATTATTATTATTATCTTCTTTATTTATTTTCTTTCTTAAAACTAGATTTTTACAATATTTTAATATAAAAACAATAAAACATTATAAAAACCTAATCCTAGAGTACCACCAGCAGCGGGGCAGGGCCCAAGCTTATTAAATATTATTATTAAAATAGTAATATTTGAATATAAATTTGTTAGCTGTTAGTCAGCACATGCACCGTACCACAATCAAATGTATTGACATGGAAACCTGTTCGGTGTTCAGCCGCCTGCTGTCCCGCCGCAAGTATAGTGCACGCTGCAGATTAACTGCATACTTGACTGGTAATCCAAAGGTCGTGGATTCTATTCCCGCTCGAGTTTTCTGAGACTGGTTGATTTTTTTAGTAAATTTTATATTGTAACTAGATATAGAATTGTGAGTGCAAAAATTAAAGTAATACATATATGCTTTAATTTTTTTTACAGCTGCAAAGAGCCCTCGCATTGTGCTCAACATCGTCGGCCTCCTCATAACCATTCTGCAAGATTTACCCGAGAACGCCGAAGTAGTCGAGAAGATTCTATTCGAAGACGAAAACTTCAACTTTCTGTCTCTTTTAGAACAACCGTACGACGCTCTACGAATGCGCGTTTGTATACTCATAAGTCTTCTGTGCACCTTCTCTTGTACCGCATTCTCGGTTGCCATGGAAATCAAGTGGAGTAAGAAAGAGAAAGAAAGACTGGAAGCGTTACATACTCATTGCAATGTTACGTTGAATAGGGCAGCTAGATTGGCCACTAAGGAATTGGCCAATATGCCGTTTTATGTCGCATAATTAATTTTGATAAGATTCTTTTTGGATAAAGGTTTAAGCCTAAAAGGCCACTTCGTCTTTTTTATAAAAATTAAAGATGTCATGTTTTAATACCATTTTGAAAAATTTTGCTAATAATTACTTACTTGAATCTTTGTAATTTTCTCACTCATAATTCGTATAGGATTAATAAAACGTGGGATAATACTGCGATTTTTAATCAGTGCATTAAAGCGTGGTGCTAATTTAAATAATTGGAAAGGATCACAAAATTTCCTTTCGTATAAATTGTGTCTGATTAAGTATATATATAAAAATATACTTTTGAATCCCTCACTGCCAACAATGGTGATAGTAATAGTATAAAACTATACAGAACTGAGGATCTGCTGTTTAAATTTGAATTGTTTCTATACAACACTTTTATAGCAACGTTTTTATCATCAGTACTTTGAAGGAATTCTGATTAGTAATAAGAAGATTTTTTGTTGGTTTAAATACCATTTCTGTGCTAGGTATCTAAATCGAATCTCTAAATTATTCTGGGAATCAAAATTAGCAGCTTTAGAAAAATGCCAAACTACATGGTGTCTATAAAATATTTCGGTGTCTAGATTTATTCATATAAAACTCGATTTACTACTTAACTTGACTTATAATTATTATGAAAACGTAAGAAAACATTGTAGCAATGTTTGAACACAATTACATAGGCGTCGTAAAGTTTGTTTATACAATGATCATGGACTTATTTTATATGATTTTGAAACCGTCCACTTTAATCATACCTATTTTTAAAAAAAAGCTAATTACTGAAATTGCTGAACCGTTTGGTAAAATTAAATGAAGGTTTATAATATTCTAAACATGTAATTTAGTGCTATTTCATATAACATTACGTACAGTGAATAATCTAAGGGTCGTCTATTTAGATACGCAAAATAGGTTATATATATATTTTTGCTGTAAATATAAATGTTATCAATATTTAGCTTTTTTCACTTTTTGTAAAACTCATGAATACTATTTTAAGTTGTGATTTTGTATATACAGTGACATATTATAACGAATTTTAAAATAGCACAAAACGCACACACGGTCGTGAGTGCGTATCTCACCAGAGGCAGGTCATCTTTTTCCCAAGTGCTTTTTTCTATTTCGTATACCTAAGCATTTTACCTATATGCTGTCCCACTGCTGGGCAAAGGTCGCCATCATTTTAATCAAGTCAACGCTACAACTAATTGGTATTGGCTCAATCACCACGTTTTCGAAATGCAGATTAGTGACCACAAAACTGGTCTATGCATCGAAAAATCCGAATCACACTTTACTTTGGGAAATTGAACCTGGTCCTCCTTTGCCACTCACCAACACCACACCACCACAAAACCATGTGTTTACAATGAAATTTAACAATAATGTTATTTTTCTTAAGAAATGTATATGAATGCGAGTGTAACAAATAGTTCCGATTTGATTCGCATCATGAGTGTCGATATAGTAAAGTATGCCAATGCGCACAATTAGGTGTAAAACACTCTTTTACTTATTATACGCACAATCATGTTATTTCCATTTATGTAACAGCAATAAAGTGTTACTACGTACTTCTGAATTTTATTACCATAAAATAAATACTTGTGTATATTTTTATTTAATTGGTTATTTATTTTAATTTTTTTTTATATTTACGGGTAAGCACAGTGCCTTGATCTCACCTGATGTTAAGTGATGATAAAGCCAATGATGGAAGCGCACTTCACCCGGGACCCTCGACTAGTGAGGTACTGGCTATCTTATCTCTAGCTGCCGGAACACAACAATGCTACAAACAATGATGTTATGGCGACATATTTAGATAAGATGGTGGTAGCTAGCCAGGCGGACAAATAAGTCGTACCACCAACCAAACCGAGTACACAAAGATGTACCCCCCGCTGGGAATCGAACCCGGGACCTCTGGGTCTAAACCGGTGGTCTTAACCACTAGACCACAGAGGCGATTAATGAATAAGATTTATAAAATATTATTATTATTTATAATACCGCCGTTATTTTATTATCTTAATCTCAACTGCCAGGTGCATGCAGTAAAATCTTTATGATTTGGTTAGTGAGAACATTTTTTTTTCTAATAACTAAAAAGATGGCCCATCGAATTGAGTAAGTAATTACCAAAAAAAATTTGTGAAATTTCATTACGGTACATATAAGAGAAAACTAATTTATTTTAGAACAAAGCATTTATTTAGGCAATCCGAAAATGGTGATTAAACTTTTTTGCAGAAGGAATACCTACTAATACAAAAATAAGAGAAATAATAAATTGATCCACAAAAATATAGTAGGCTAGTACCTAAAATGGTAAGTTACCATCTAAATAGTAGTTTAGGTGCTAACTTTGTATTTTTAGGTGCTTACTTAGTATTTTTGTGGGTTACGTTAGGTTACTTTGGTGATCGATTAAATACAACCCCAAAAATAATAATTGCCATTTATATCCTAAGTAATTTTAGAGATCGAGTGTTCAAAAAAAGCAATTGCTTGTTTTTAGCTGTAGGCGCTAGGCCTGAACGTATTTAGGTAAAATATGTAGTGCCACAATACAGAAGATTGTTTTTTGAATCCATGTATCTTTTATGTGTCATTTAAAGCTGTAATGAATTTGCCTTTTTATTGTTATTTATCAAGATGGCTTTTCTAAAGCCATACTGAACCAGGATTCTTGTAGAATCTACCAAGTAAATAATGTAATTGAGATAAAATCAAAAATGTCAACGAACTTCACTTTTAGTTTCTGGGAGTAACCGTTCTCAACCGACTTTTATGTGTAGGTAGGTGTACCTACAATTTGCATACAAGTAACTAAGTACCTACATACTGTAACAAACCAAGCGGAAGAGTAGGGACAATTCCATACTGATACATTTTGTTGAAGGTAGCAGTGTATGATTTTTTTTAAAAATATTTACGGGTAAGCGCAGTGCCTTGATCTCACCTGATGTTAAGTGATGATAAGGCCATTTGGTGGAAGCGCACTTCACCCGGGATCCTCAACTAGTGAGGTACTGGCTATCTTATCTCTAGCTGCCGGAACACAACAATGCTATGTACAAACATTGATGTTATGGCGACATATTTAGATAAGATGGTGGTAGCTAGCCAGGCGGACAAACAAGCCCTACCACCAACCAAACCGAGTACACAAACAAGTACACAAATATGTACCCGCCGCTGGGAATCGAACCCGGGACTCTTGGGTGTAAACCGTTGGTCTTATAGCTACAAGACCACAAAGGCGGTGAGAGGTGGGCGTTGCTCGAGTACGTTTGTATGAAGCTTGCCTTCTGCAGTCTCTTTATTTTGTGCCCGTGGACATCGACTACTCTCAAGTATCTAAGATCAGTCTGCTACTAGCCCGCGGAGTGGGGTGCAACGCTGGCGAGGGTTGAGACTGCGGCGGGATGTGTTTACCTTAGTGCGTAGGTATTGAGATTCATTTTTTTTATTTTTAGAGCATAGGCGTAATTCGTCAGACCTACCGCTACCTTAGTAGAAGATGGTGATCTGCTTATCCGCATAAGGTTTTTTTTTTATATCAACACCTTACAGTTATCTTTGCAGCCAACAACCAAATTTTTATTTTATATTTTGGCAGGAAAATGTCTGCTCTACCTGAAGTTAAGGGGAAGCGGAGTCCAATGCAAAGACAGCCGGTTAGTAAAGCAGGATTGTACCGCACACCCTCCCAATGTTGAGACTCCATTGAAGCGGAGCTGAGCTGAGCCGAGCACAGCTCGCAAGGTGGCTGGAAAAAGCTGGATGAGAGTAACCGCGGATCGTGCTCAGTGGCGTTCACTTTGAGAGGCCTATGTTCAGCAGTGGACTAGTTTAGACTGATGATGATGAGCACAGCTGTGTGGAAATCAACCAAAAGAGTCCCTTAATTTTAACGGCTCTTCTCCGTACCGCTCCAGTGACGGTGGTAACCGGAGCAGACATGACATTTTATCACGTTAACGAAATTATTACCAATTATTATTTAAAACACAAATGTTGAAAAGCGGGCTGGTTAGAACCACGATAGCTCAATTGGAAGAGCACCTGACCCGGAATGTCAGAAGGGTGCAGGTTCAAATCCTGCTCGTGGAAATTTTTTCAACATTTGTGTTTTAGTAATTTTTTTAATTTTTAAAAATTATTTGAACAATTATTATTTAGTTAATGAAACTCGCACCAGGCACCCTGTTCTTCGGGCGCAAAGAATATAGTAGTAAGTCCTACCATCGGGCCTCAGTCGACAGTACGCCGCGCCGGCCGCCAGTGCTCTTAGTGCATATACGAGTATACTATATACCTACCTATGTACCCAATTTGTTTTGAGTGCGGTTATTGCACTTTGTTGGCGTGTCGCTATTACATAAGGCAGGGTGATCGGCCGGCCTCGCCCGGTCGCCGAGTGCGTTCACCGAACATGAACATTCAAATTCACTAATATGCATTTATGCCTTATTTTGGTGAGCACTATCGTAAGATATCTTGCGCCGGCGCCGATATATCAGTGCTAAATGCCAAAGACCGCCGGTGACCTTTATTAATCTTGCATTTTACGACAAAATGTTTGTGCACTACGAAATTGTTAACTGCAATCAGTTTAAATTATTATTTCTCCAAGTTATATCGATTAATACTTACAACCAATAATTTCATATTCCAATGAAAAAGTGCATTTTTATTTCTTTTTATCGACATTACAAGACGTGGTTATTAATTTACCTGCCATTTCTCTGGTCCCTTGACCATTGAATAAGTAAATAAGAAATTATCAAATGTTTCGAAGTCATTACGTTACCTGCAATGCAATTAATAGCAATTCCTTGCAGGGTCCATAACCTCATACGGAACAGACGGACGGACGGAACACTTGTTATCGCCCAGTATCAAACAATAGCAAGTGGCTATAGTACCAGATGTGTATTTAATTTTTCTCGTAGCTCCTTTTCTAGTTTAATTTTGGGTTGTGATCTTGGAAATAAGGCAACTTTCAAAATGCCTTGTCACTGCGGAAGCGAGACGACCAATAAAAATACCTACCTACCTTTTTTACTGGGAGGTAACGCCTTGCGTGTACCTCTGCGTACGGGGAAACGCAGATAGTTATTTCGGGAGGAGTCTCCTCCCGAATCCCCATCGCCCCACCCAGTTCCAAAGAGCAAGGTAGAGCATGGGGGAGGGAGGTATACCCACAAAAAAACTCCAGACTTCCCCCCTCTGCCACCAGGGTTTTCCGGGATCGTACAATCACTGGAATTAAACCTAGCAGTGGCCCGCCAGCGGGAGCATGCCCGCGGAAGTTTGGGCATGGTTCAGACAAATGAGTCTATTGACCACTGTCTAGCATGGCCTTAACTACGCCGGACAACGAGAGGTTTCCTCCAATGTCTTGAGCTCCTGGCTCCGTGCTTCGGGACGCATATTAAGCCGTTGGTCCCTGTCAGCAAGATCACAGTTGTTTAAGCTCACAAAGCTTCATTGGGTCAGCGTGGTGAACTCACGAGAGAGAGATATGGCCCAATCTCCCCATGAGCTTTTATTGTTTATGCGGGAAGTCCTCAGACCAGCAGTGGCTAATATTGCTGACTGAGCTGAGGTTACGGTTTTTACAATGTTTGTTTCAATACTTTACTCGACCCGATATCCGACGGTCCTAGGCTGAATTCCCAGGTCGGTCAGTGTTTTTCGGATTTGCCGATGCATAGCCCGGGTTTATGATCACCAATCCGCATTTGGCAAGCGTGGTGATTAAGCCAATACCCATCAATTGTAGCGATGACTTGATTTCAATGATGGAGGCCTTTGCCCAGCAGTGGGACAGTAGGTATAGGCATAGGCTTTTACTTTCAACATCAACAACATCAACATCAGCTCACTTATGTCCCCACTGCTGGAGCACGAGCCTTCCTTATGGATGGATAGGGAGAACGGGCCATGAACCATCACGCGGGCCCAGTGCGGATTGGTGGTTGTTAACGACTGCTAATGCAGCCGGGACCAACGGCTTAACGTGCCTTCCGAAACACGGAGGAGCTCGAGAAGATACATTTTTGGTCACCCATCCGATGACCGGCCTTTGCGAAAGTTGCTTAACCTCAGCACTCGCAGACCGGGCGCGTTAACCACTACGCCATCGAACTCCTATAGGCTTTTACTATGCAGTTGTGAAAACGACGCGCGTTTGGCGGCGTTTGCACACGCGTGTTTGTGTTTGTGTTTTTACAACTGTAATAAATTGCAGTAGTAGGCACAATTAACTCATGGTAAGGCCCTAGTATTTTATCGCGGCATACTAAATTTAACACATTGGTGTGTTGAATTTTTTTAAAAATGTTAATAGGAGGCAAACGAGCAGGCGGGTGTCACCTGATGGAAAGTAATCACCGCCACCCATGGACACCTGCAAAACCAAAGTAATCGCAGATGCGTTGCCGGCCTTGAGGAAGGAGTTGGATCTTGAGGAGGGAGTAGGAATTGGGAGGGGGGAGGAGTGAGAAATGGGCCTCCGGTACTTTCACTCACCGGACGAAACACAACAGCAACGAGTGCCATTGTTTCACGCCGATATTCTGCGAGAGGGTGGTATTACGCCGGGCGAGCCGGCCCATTTCGTGCTGCAACGCAGCGTGGTTCTACCACTCAGACAGTGTCACTCATTTAGCACCTCCCAGGGGTCACGTGTAGGGTCTCAAAGTAACTTTAACCCCCTAAAGTTAGTTGTTATTGGAATGATGATAGAATATCTGTGGATTCGGAATGGACTGTCCATATTTTGTACTAAATAAACAGACCTATTAGGGCCAGGTAAGCAGAGAAAAGTTGTCGTAGCGGGCTTGCTTTGTCCGGTAATAACTACCTATCTCAAAAGATACTACAACATGGTGATAGCGTGTAGACTAAATACTTCACCTATTTACTGATATAAAAAAATGTGTTGCAATAATCCAAAAAAATCTACCAAAATAACGAGAAATGATTACCTACGATTACTTTATAAGAATTTTTGTTATCCAACGTTTGACTGATGGTTACGATTACGACTAGTTGCGATTGTATATACCTACCTATACTTGTTATCCATAAAGTCGTTGAACTGTGCATCAAATTGCACTTCATTAACGATTGACGTCACCATTCATAAAATCCGGAATAGTAATTACCCGTATACTAAGGCGTGACTTATATATCCTGGTTGACACTAGATAAATTTTCAGCTAGAAGGAAATAACAACGTCCTAGGAAAAACTGTGCCATGGAAAATTTTATTATCAGCATTTCTGAGTGCCAAGTGATTTAGCTTTATGCACCATTTGATAACGTACCTAAATGATAAAGTTCGTTGTAAAGAATTGGTGCCTTTTTAGGGTTCCGTAGCCAAATGGCAAAAAACGGAACCCTTATGGATTCGTCATGTCTGTCTGTCTGTCTGTCTGTCCGTCCGTTTGTCACAGCCACTTTTTTCCGAAACTATAAGAACTATACTGTTGAAACTTGGTAAGTAGATGTATTCTGTGAACCGCATTAAGATTTTACACAAAAATAGAAAAAAAAACAATAAATTTTGGGGGTTCCCTTTACTTAGAATGAAACTCAAAAAAAAATTTTTTATCAAACCCATGTGTGTGGGGTATCTATGGATAGGTCTTCAAAAATGATATTGAGGTTTCTAATATAATTTTTTTCTAAACTGAATAGTTTACGCGAGATACACTTCCAAAGTGTGTCCCCCCCTGTAACTTCTAAAATAAGAGAATGATAAAACTAAAAAAAATATATGATGTACATTACCAATGCAAACTTCAACCGAAAATTACAATAAGTAATTACAGTTAGTAAGTATGTGAATACACATTATTCTAGAATGTTTCAATAGTTTCACCTCTGATCTTACAGATTATTAGCTCTCTTCATCCGACTGGTTGTCTGGAAGAAAGCAATAAAACCGCCAAATTGTAACTTAGTATATTTTTTTATTTATAGTGTTGCTATAAAAGTATCATATATTTATCTACCTATCTATCTAAATAACCTATAACATTCTACTATGCTGTAACTGTCCCGCTGCTGGACAAAGGCCTCCATCATTGAAACCAAGTCATCACTACAAATGATTAGTATTGGCTTAATAACTACGCTTGCCAGATGCGGGTTGGTGATCATAAACCCAGGCTTTAAATCGAAAAAATCCGAAAGACACTTTGCCCGACTTGGGAATTGAACCAGGGACCTTACCAACCGGCACCGAGGTGTTGTGAGGCGAGGTGATAAAGTAATCATCATCATCATCATCATCAGCTCATTTTTATGTCCCCACTGCTGGGGCACGAGCCTTCCCTGTGGATGGATAGGGAGAACGGGCCATAAACCACCACGCTGGCCCAGTGCGGATTGGTGGTTGTTAACGACTGCTAATGCAGCCGGGACCAACGGCTTTACGTGCCTTCCGAAGCACGGAGGAGCTCGAGATGATACATTTTTGGTCACCCATCCGATGACCGGCCTTTGCGAAAGTTGCTTAACCTCAGTACTCGCAGACCGGGCGCGTTAACCACTGCGCCATCGAGCTCCTCTATACTCGTATATTTAATCCTGATAAAGTAAAGTCAACGATAAAGGAATTGGTGCGTTTTTTTGAGGCAAGGGCAACCCTCACACATAAATGTATCTTATGCTAAAGTGGGTAATTATTATAAATGTTAAAATGTACTGACACAATATAGTGTATTTTTACTTTTTATTTTTATTTTTAAGTGTTAATACTTAGGCTGAATTAAATATTTTTATATAAAAATACAGTAAAAAAAAATTATTAAACGCTTACCCGCCCTTTTTTTTATTAGCACTTAAAAATAAAAATAAAAAGTAAAAATTTACTATAGCGTTGTGTTATCAATTTGTGGTATTCATCTGCACAGATGAATAGCTGCATGTCCATCGGTTGCAATTACCTTTGGATAGATGGCACTAATGTCGCTCTAAAGCATTTCAAAAATCAAAAAAGCAGTGACAAAATTCAGCGCTTACGTCAGCCTTCCCGGTAGCATAATGGTCAGTGCAGCCGCCCGGATTGCGGAAGACCCAGGTTCGATTCCCGGCTGGGTCGGGTGGGCGTTTAATTTCTTCACTGTATTTTTATATAAAAATACTAGCTGACCCGGCAAACGCCGTTTTGCCATAAAAAATAAAAAAAAAATTTAGGGGTGGACTACCCCTAACATTTAGGGGGATGAAAAATAGATGTTGGCCGATTCTCATAGATACCGGATTACCCGGCAAACGTTGTTTTGCCATAAAAAATAAAAAAAAATTTAGGGTTGGACTACCCCTAACATTTAGGGGGATGAAAAATAGATGTTGGCCGATTCTCATAGATACCGGATGACCCGGCAAACGTTGTTTTGCCATAAAAAATTAAAAAAAAATTTAGGGGTGGACTACCCCTAACATTTAGGGGGATGAAAAATAGATGTTGGCCGATTATCATAGATACCGGATAAGCACAAAAAATTTCATCAAAATCGGTCAAGCCGTTTCGGAGGAGTATGGCAACGAAAACTGTGACGCGAGAATTTTATATATTAGATACAATATTTTATCATCAGCCCGAACTGAGTTATATGCCTTCAAACATGAAATATAATAATATGTTATATTTCTAACGTTTAGTTTTTTGTTTTTATGTTTTTAGTAATAACACAGAATAAATAATAGTCAAACAAGTCCCTATTCTAATAACGTGTGTACCTACTGTTATGAGGAAAAAATCTGTCAAAGGACAAACAATTACGGAAGAAAAAAGAAATAAAAATAATAAATTGGTTGTTGTTAACGACTACTAATGCAGCCAGGAAGACCAACGGCTTAACGTGCCTTCAAAGGAGCTCGAGATTATAAAAGTCACCCATCCGACGACCGGCAATTGCGAAAGTTACTCAATTTCGGCAATTGCAGACCAAGCGCCTTTACCCTTTATCTAATATTATTATTATTTTTCTATTTTTGTGATATGGCTAAGAAAAATAAGATACTTTATTTTTATTTTCAAAACTAATTTTCAATATGCTCTTTGAACTGATGGCCGCTGGGGCGGAATAGTCCTTGAGTGGCGACCGCGTACCGGAAAGCGCAGTGTGGGCAGGCCTCCAACAAGGTTGACCGACGATCTGGTGAAGGTCGCGGGAAGCCGCTGGATGCGAGCAGCACAAAACCGGTCGTTGTGGAGGTCCTTGAAGGAGGCCTTTGTCCAGCAGTGGACGTCTTTTGGCTGAAATGATGATGATGATGATGATGGTCTTTAAAACTCGATTCGATCGAACTGAGCTGATAGATATATATGATGTCATGATGATAATGACGTGTAATGAAAATTGCTTGTTTTATGTTTTTGTACTACAATGTAACAACATTTTATCGACCGACGCCTAATAATAAGGCACCAATCGTCCATACAAATTGATCATTGTGCTTCGTACGACAAGATTATAACTCACCTCGTTTGTCACCGATCCGATCAGAATATAGTAGGACACGGGGACACGCACTAGTGCATGATGCCGTTCTCTCGAAAAACCTCCGAAGGTGATTCGTTTCACACGTCTTGAGGAACCCTTAAAGTTTCTCACCGCTCCTAAAAAGCCCGGTGAAGCTGAAAATGACTATGACTGAAAATGATACTTGAACTAAAAACAAAATAGCAGTACCTTATACTAGACTCCACAAAGTAAATAATTCATCTATAGGCCTATAGACGTGTGTGTGTACCTACGTTTTTACAATAAAGTTCCAAGTAATATTCAAAAACTTGTTAATAAATTTAAAGTAAAAAAAGCTCATCATAAAGTGTCTGATTACATTGAAGACAAGGCAGCATGGGTTTAAAATGCTCCAATCGCTCCAACAGGTATTTCTAATTTAAAATATTGTAAATTTTACACTTGTATAACTTGGTAACGGCATATAATTTTGTAAATGTCGTTACTTATCTTAAAGCTGTGGAGTTTCTTGCGCCCATTCTTCTCTACAGCTAAAAAAATAGCCGTCCTGACCATTCAGGACGGCTAATTTTGAATCCAAACATTTTCTTACCTACTACCCATGTAGTAGGTATATACCTACTACATGGGTAGTAGGTAAAAAAATGTATAATGTCTGAGGCAATCAGCAAACTCTTTTGTTTGTCATAGAAGCCGCTGCCAATGCCATAAAAAATAATGCGCACAAAGTGCACAAAACTTGCACTCGGCACTCCGCTGTTAAATATCTGTAAAACATTTTATTCCTTTCTGTGTATAAGAATCTTTAAATAAAACATTTAGTTATCTAGATGTAGGTCACATGATAATAATTATAAAAGTTATTATCACGGATTACGTCTATACGCAGCTAATCAAAAGTTGAATGGCTCTACGTGTTTACGCCGTAGAAGCAAATCATAGATTATTATCTGAGGCGCCAAAGTTTCGCGAATGATCGCGATGTTTTCAAGGTACGAGTACTAGATCAATAAACTGAGCTCAAGATTACAAGGGCCATTTAATGAAGCAATTAAGTTTTATCGATAACTATTTACAATTATCTAAGAGTACGACTATTGCGTTTGTTTGTGAAGTCCTTTAACTGAAGAACCACTTGCTATGTCTTGTACTCGAACAAACCATTTGTTATAGATAAAGTATGCAAATAAATTGTTGAGGTAAAATATTCATAGTTATTTCCTTTTTGAGGCATAAAATTATTAAACAATAAGATTGTTTATAAGCTAATGTGCCATATGTATTTTTTTTTCTTTTCACATTTTTATTTATTCTAGATCTTGTTAAATTATAATAATCATTTATTTCAGGATTACATTCTGTTAAAATAATATTAAATTATAAATGTCAAATATACAAAATCTGTGAAAAACTTCGTCAAATTACTTTAACTTAATAGGCCAACACTGTAAGCAAGTACGAACGAGTATCTCATATCAATTATTTATTACACAAATCATCATCATCATCAGCTCATTTATGTCCCCACTGCCGGGGCACGAGCCTTCCCTATGGATGGATAAAGAGAACGGGCCATGAACCACCACGCGGACCCAGTGCGGATTGGTGGTTGTTAACGACTGCTAATGCAGCCGGGACCAACGGCTTAACGTGCCTTCCGAAGCACGAAGGAGCTCGAGATGATAAATTTTTGGTCACCCATCCGATGACCGGCCTTTGCGAAAGTTGCTTAACCTCAGCACTCGCAGACCGGGCGCGTTAACCACTGCGCCATCGAGCTCCTCATTACACAAATAGTACCTAATACGGTACTTCTTACCTTTAATGCAAAAATGTATAGATATAATTAGTACCTACTCGCATTAAAATGATCTTCGCAACAATGTCTACTTGTTTTGGTAGATAACGTCTCTTCTCATCAAGTTACACCACTTGTTTCTTAGTTTTTTGTCATTTGGAACATGAAAAAAGTACTTTTCCGGTGTGCTAATTGTTGTATTAGTACATAAAGGTACTACACAATATCTATACGGTATTTTTTTTTCCATATTTACCATTGGACCGGCGATGTGACGTCACGCGCAAAGCGGTCAAGCGCGCTCTGGATTTAAGAACTCCCAAGTTCAAAAAATTGTAAAAAATACAGTTTTAGAGATATCGTAAAAATTCTTTCACTATTATTATTAAGATTTTAAGTTTGATTTTTCTAGATAATAAAATAAAAACACTCATCTTCCTCATTACATAGCATTGTTGTTAAAAAACCGCCTCTGCTACATTAATTGTCGAGTACAAGCCTGCTTACTCATTGAAATCTACCCAGAAACCAAGGTTTCTTTATTATTAATTCCTATATCCCTTAAACTGTTGTTTCCGATAAGATAAGCAGTGATCGACATAGTTAATATTGAATGACTAAGTGGTATTTACCCATACTTCACCCTTTGTCATGCTATGCATCGATCAGCATGCACATAATTGTACATAATTGTAGCTACCTTTATGACCACCGGTGTTTTCCCATCATTGTTACCCAGTCTAAAATCGATACGTACTTAGTAATCGTACTGTATACGTATTCAGTTTTAATAATGCCATAATTCTCAACTGCTAACTCAATGTTTATATTATTACCTAATCACAGTTCCATCGATACGTATCTAAATCTGAATGCATGACAATCGCAATGTGCCATTTTCAATAATCTCGAGGCTACGGTATGTCGACCGATAGCATTCAAGTATCAATTCGGTCGCATAATCAAATCACGTATGTACATGAATAGGGGGCGATGAACTCTCGTATTCAGTGTACCATTGGGTCATGAGTATTTTGACAACGAACCGCGGAAATTATCTAACCGGCACGCGCGAAGACGAGGGGGCAACGACACCGGCACACTTGGTCCGGCTCGAAGAAAGTGAAATGTGGCCAGTGTGCCCAAGTGCTTTCGGTTCAATTCGGTTGGCGTCAATCACCTGTTCGAAATTCGAACGTTAATGACAATTCACATTTTGTTTCTCAATGAAATGGAAAGTTGGTTGATACTACGTAATGAGTCAGCTATCGAAAATACGATAAACATTTTTATTGTTTTCTTAAGTTTACGCGAAGTAAGCAACCTTATAGTTACCCAAGAGAGGGAATTTGAAAAAGAGGAAAACCACAAAAAAAAAGATATATAGAAGTTCGCTGGGAAAACTTGGACAAGATTGGCCAGAGATAGAGAAACATGGAAACATGGAAAAGGCACACAGAAGACAATTAACAACAAAGATATAGGATGAGCATCAAATTGTATATGTTTATATTGTTAAAAATGCTTTTTCTGAAAAAAGCAAAAGCTAAATTATATATATATTACATCTTTATGTAGTTAATCTATACTAATATTATAAAGAGGAAACCTTTGTATTTTTGTATGTATGTATGTTTGCAACGAATAAACTCAAAAACTACTGGACCGATTTAAAACATTCTTTCACCATTAGAATGCTACATTAGCGCTGAGTAACATAGGCTATATAAAAAAAAGAAAAAAAATGAAATGCGGTACGAAATCCGCCGGATCAGCTAGTATTACATAAAGATGTAATATTAATGTAGTTTATGCGAGCACTACATATTGAAATTAAACAATTTTTTTGTATCATCATCTCAGCCAAAAAGACGTCCACTGCTGGACAAAACCTCCCTCAAGGATAAATAATTTTGAGGGGATTTTGCCATAATCGCCACGCTTGGCAGGCGGGTTGGCGATCGCAGTAAGGTGAGAATAATCACAGAGAGACGCTGCTGCCCATCCTCTGGAATGGTCCCATAGTCGCCTTCTACGACACCTACGGGAAGAGATGGGGTGGTGCAATCTTTACCCCCGGCACCACAAGGGAATATTTTGTTTTTTAATTATTTTTATTTTTTATTTTTTAGTAGGTATCTACTTGCGTAATACCGAAAAGTGTTAAGGCTCTTAACGTAATCGAATATAAAATCAATATTGCACTGGGCACTTAGATCACAGATCTACTACTATAATACATTAAGTCAGTGGTACAAATTATAGGAAAAGGTAAAGTTCCTTGGAAAAGAGTTAAAAAATAATTATACATTAATTATTTCATAACATCTTGCTTGCTAACTTAAATGTGAAAATTAATTATTCATAGATACCGACGAGTCACAATTTTACTTCATACTGGCTAAACGAATTGCTTAGTCAAACGAATTAAGATAGTTCGCAAGGGGCAACGACCTCAGGTGAATTATTCAGCATTATTGTGATGACATGCGCATGCGCCATCACAACAGCTTGAGAGTGAACAATTCGTAGCCTACATTACAGAAGCATTTGTTTAAGTGGACACAATTCGCGAAGATTTGACCGAGATACGTTTATTGTTACTTGTTGTACTTTGTAACGCGAATATTTGTGATATTGGTTGGTTTTTTAAAGACTATTATTAATTTCACATCAATAATAGTCCTGTTAACGCATAAGTAAACAGCCTATTACTGTCCCACTGCTGGGCAAAGGCCTCCATCATTGAAATCAAGTCATCGCTACAATTGATGGGTAATGGCTTAATCACCACGCTTGCCATATGCGTATGCATCGAAAAATCCGAAATATATTTTGCCCGACCTGGGAATTGAACCAGCGACCTTCGGGTCTGCCACTGGGCCACCGAGGCGTTAACGCATATAGAAAGCTAATATACTTGTGTTAGGCATGGGCATGAGTAGCTCGATGGCGCAGTGGTAAACGCGCCTGGTTTGCGAGTGCTGATGTTAAGCAACTTTCGCAAAGGCCGGTCATCAGATGGGTGACCAAAAATTTATCATCTAGAGCTCCTCCGTGCTTCGGAAGGCACGTTAAGCCGTTGTTGGTCCCGGCTGCATTAGCAGTCGTTAACAACCACCCCGTTAATGGCCCGTTCTCCCTATCCATCCATAGGGAAGGACGTATATGAGCTGGCGATGATGATGATGATGAGGCATGGGTTCACGTCAAGAGTTTAATGAAGCTATGGGGGATTGAACCAAGATTTGTCGCGTTCAACCCGAATCTCTATCCCCTCGGTTACTGACGAAGCTTCAAAATGTTCTTCGGTACAAATTAAAAAAGATATTTATTTAAAAAAAATGTATTTTTTTAGTTTTAGTTGATGACTTCATGCGATTAGCACATTTAGCCAGTGTCAAAGTAATTTTTCTTACAAGTAATACATAAATAAACAATATTTCTTTCTTGTATGATGATGATGAATTATAATAAAAAAGAGAAGTAAAAAATGATATACCTCCAACCCCTCGAGTATCTCAGTAAAGATGTGGGGCTTTACTAAGTCATCGGGCGGACTTCTTCAGAGAATTTGAAAAGTGACGTTGCACTTGCGAATACTCATGCACACTCACAAACACTTAACCATTATTTCACATTATTATTCGACATAACACAAATTTTAGAAAACAAAATAAAAACCGCAGACATGACTGTTCACTTTCCCGCCAAGAAGTCCAAAATATATGTAGTGACACCAGTTTTCGCCGCCAAAAAATGACAGATTTTCTTTTTATTACGGGATGGCACCTAGGAAACAGGAGGGCTCTCTGTATCAGTTGCTGACCTCTTTTCTAGTGATTTATGGAAAAAGGTGACCATCGCTAATTGCAAAAACGTCAAACTCAGTGCCACTATTCTACTACCTACTAGGTATTTTTTGATAAGGTACTTTGGCGATAAATCTAAGCCATAATCCGAACTGGTGGTAGATTCGGTAGTTTATTCTAAACATTTTTTTTAGTTTTTTATTATTATTTCGATTTTATAGTTTTGACGTCAATAAGTGCCTGTGAAGGCTTATGTTGAATAAATTATTTGACTTTGAATTTGACTTTGACTTTAACTTTGACTTTGACTTTGACTTTGATATCCCGCACGAAATCCTGTTGTGGTTTACGGTCCCTTCCTAGTATTGGTGATATTCTGTCGTATTAGTAAGTACTAAATTCATTTCATTTCATTATTTCATCTCATTTTATAATACGAATACGACGTAATAATATTATTACCCCGCAAAGTTTTAAAATAACGATAAAACATATTTATTTAACAAAAATATTTTAATACAGCCATCAACTGTCACTTGATTTCTAGTAGGTATAATTATTTATAGAAATTGAAAAATATGTGTGTGGTTGTATAATATTAATAAAATTAACTGAACCTTAACTGGATCATTCGACGAATGACTTCTAAGAGCCTAGTGCGATTTTTATTCACCATTCGATTTCATTTACGTAAACTATGATGTGTATAGCATTGAAGCAGCGCTCCCTGGGTGCATAGTGACTAACTGCCTTTTAATTCGCCATTTGATTAACTTAAATAAACTTAAAAAACAAGAATTCGTATGGTATATTATTATGGTATGGTATGGTAATTCGTATATTCGCAAAATTTTAACTTTCTTCGTATTCCGCCATTTAATGCCATTTTTTTTTTTAATGCCTTATAAGACAGCTCTTGACCTCGATCTCGCCTGATGGTGAGCGTAGATGAGGTCTAAGATGGAGCGAGCTGCCCTAGAAGATGCCTATTAACTCTCGCCTTGAAGGAATTCAGGTTATAAGTTTTTGGGAACACAGACGATGGCAGAGAATTCCACTCCTTGCCAGTGCGCAGCAAAAATGATGACATGAAGCGCTTAGTGCGACATAGTGGAATTTCAACTAGGTGGGGATGATATCCTGCAGTACGTCTGGAGGTTCGGTGGTAAAAGGGCGATGGTGGTATGAGCTTGAAAAGCTCCCCGGCACACTCTCCGTGGTAAAGTCGGTAAAAGACACACAGGCAGGCGACACGACGCCGATGTGCGAGGCTGGTAAGCTTGGCCTCGACAAGCGCATCATCACCGATGAGCCTTATAGCTCTGCGTTCCACCGAGTCGAGTGCGGCCAACTGGTATTTGGCAGATCCGTCCCAAAGGTGACTGCAGTATTCCATGCACGATCGGACTTGAGCCTTGTACAGGCTAAGGATCTGCTCTGGTGTGAAATACTGCCGCACCTTGTTCAGGATGCCCAGCTTTTTTGCTGCAGTCTGAGCTTTGGACTCGATGGTTAAGCCGAAGTTGAGATTTGCAGTCAACTCCATGCCTAACAGCTCAAGGGTGCCCTTGATTGGGATGGACGTACCACGGAAAGTAGGAGTCAGAAGAAATGGACTCCTTTATAGCCATAGCTTTACAGTTTCGCTAAACTGACTGAACGGTAAATACAACTCGCGCAAGGCACTCTGTACTGTGACTTTGGTGCCTACTCTTCCAGACGTGATGCCCTCAGCAGATCTTGCCATTATCTTAGGCAAATTCATTTCTCTACGGAGTATTAGGAAACCTAAATTGTGGTTTCCCCAACTTTGATACGCATAATTACATCACTCGTTACATACATAATGGACATTTATGTAATACCGTAGGTCGTTGACATAATGATTTCTGCTCGAACCATTTTTGGTATGATCATTGACATAGGCTATTGACCGTTAGACCACCGATTATAACTTAAAGTTACTTAGAGACTTTTGATTGCTAATGTCATTAAACAAATGCCATACGATATTTGTTTTCTGTAAAAGTTCTTTAAGTCAAAGGAAAGTAGTTTTTAAAATTCGCACAGCAAGGTTCATTTTGTGGTGTGTCATTGGCTCGCTACACGTGCTCGTGATAATTATATTCTGCTGAGTAATAGTCAATCGCGAATCATTAGACGTCCTTGTGGGGTCAATGGACCCGGAACAACTTTGTAAGGGCGTTGAACTCTTGCCACAGTGTGCCGCTTATGTAAGTCCTTTGCCAATAGGGTTCCCATTTCTAAAAAAGTAAGTGTAGTGACCGTTAGTAAACCTACTTCTTCGTGTAATGATTAGCGTTATGCTCATGTTAAATTTAATTAAAGTAGGTTAAATAATAATTTAACTTTACTATCTCCTAATAGATATTATTTAATTTGATAAACCTGCATATGCAAATATTTAATAAAAAAACAAGTAAAAAGTTTTCCTTAAATAATTTAATGGTGCATGTTTATACACAGAGTAGTGCCTTTTAGTGTGCAAATATAATTCAATCGCATCTTGTGATAGTATCGAAGTGAGGGCTAACAGTTGAAAAGATTCAACACATTACTTACGTGAACTGTGTTTCTAAAAATTGTGGTAACCCTATCAGCAACGTTCGATAAGGAAACGACCTTCGAGTTCATTCAACTCGCTTAGGAAACGTAATAATATACTAATACTTATTTTATCTGAACGGTTAGCAGTTAGTATTTTAGATAATATTTATATAAATACAATAAAATTAACAAAGCAATTATTGTAACATAATTAAGGCCAAAGAAAAAAATTGAGAAAAATATTACGTAACGTCACATTATTACATAGATAACAAATAGGTTTCTTATAATTATATTGATTAGCCGATAAACCCACTCCATTAGGGTTCAGGTTTTTCCCACATGATCATTGGTTGAGAGGAGATTGTGACATACTCCACCAAGCTGACCCAATGCGAATTGGTGGGTATCAAAGACTGCCATATTATGACAACCATCGGGACCAACGCCTTACCGTGCCTTCTGGAGCACCGAGGAGCTAGAGATATTTAAATTAGGTCACCCATCCGATGACATTACTTATTAAATTAGCTTAACTTATAAAATGTTCAAATTATTTTTAACGCAAATTTTGTTGTTGCCTTTGGCTTTCAAAGTAAAAAGTGTTGAATAATTTCGAGGGGCTGGTTAGAACCACGATAGCTCAATTGGAAGAGCACCTGACCCGGTATGTCAGAAGGGTGCAGGTTCAAATCCTGCTCGTGGAAATTTTTTCAACATTTGTCAAGTTCGCAATAAAAACGAGTGAGCTGATGCGCTATCGAGCTCCACATATTAATAAACAATAATTAAGTACTATACAAATATATAACTAGATTTATTACAAAATTCTATGTGAAAGAGATACTGCAACATGTGCAATAGAATAAATAATTAACGATGGTAATTGCTACAGCTAAGAAAGACTTACCTAAGTAATTAAAATGTATATGGTGTAAGCGTAATTTTTACATAGTGGGCATCAGACCAAATCTCATCACTACCTATTAAAAGTTAAAAAAATTTGAAAACTACAATGTGTTTTTTTATTAAATTCGTTTTTCAAACACAATAATTTTACGGAATATTAAACACGATATTAAATACGAACTATTAAACACGATATTAAATATTGAACACGATATTAAATACGAAACACGAGTATTAGTTATTTTCCATAAAATTATTGTGTTTGAAAAACGAATTTAATAAAAAAACACATAAGTAATTGTATTTTTCATTTTTTTTTTACTTTTAATAAAATCGAAAAATATATGTAGGTAATTGTAGGTAAAATTAAAGAACCAAAATTAAAGAATTAATTAATGCGAGTTGATTTCAGGATCTATAATATAATATATAATATTATTATAAAGCTGAAGAGTTTGTTTGTTTGTTTGGTTGAACGCGCTAATCTCAGGAACTACTGATTCGAGTTGAATTTTTTTTTTGTGTTGAATAGTCCATTTATTGAGGAAGGTAGGCTAAATTACATCACGCTATGACTAATAGGACTGGAGCAGCTATGAAAAATGTTGCAAAAACCGAAAAATATTTTTAACGCGGGTGAAACCGGGCATAGCTGTATTTAAAAAGCATCTCAGAACACATATCACCAGCTCATTTTATGTCCACTGCTGGGACACGAGCCTTCCCTATAGGGGAACACCACAAGGGGTGGGCCATAAACCGCCACGCGGGCCCAGTGCTCATTGGTGATTGTTAACGACTGATGCAGCTGTTGGTTGTTTATTAAACCAGAAATGAATCAAAATTCAATAGAAACTACCACGTGTCGTAAACTAAAACCTTGAATCTTAGGCATAAAATCGTTTATAGTTATTCTTATTCATGAACCGACAAAGGCTTTAAAGAAACACAATGGATGACTACATAACGAATCAAATTCCTTTGACGTAATTTGAATAACATCCAATTGCATAATACGCTCCGTTTATAAAAGAGGTAGGTAGACCCTTTAATCATGCCGACCTTGGGGTTTTAAAGAATTTAAAAGGGACCAATTCAATGCCATTTCAATTGACTTGCTATTTGACCTTAAATTGCTTGCAAGTTCAAGGTTTAAAGGGGGAGTTACAATGACACGACAAATTAAAACGGAACACCTTTTACGAATTTTCTTGCGTTAAATTTTACGTATTATTTTAATATGATGTTTTTAATCCTTTTTACTTACAAGGTCCGTGGACATGGCGGCTGAGGTGTTGGTTGTCTCATAATTAGTTTGTAACTTGCATAACCTTCGCTTATTTTAACCGGGTGTGTTTAGTTTTACGCAAAATGTGTTTACAGTAGGTATCTTATTAATCTTGCAGTGTGGGGTTAGGGCTGGGATTTAGTAACCTGTATGGTGAGATCCCAGGTAGAAGGTAAACGACTAATTTTAAACTCGCTTTGTGATAATTATGATAATGCAAATTAAAGTATTTTATTCGAAAAAGTTAGATATGGTTTATGAAAAACAAATGTTTATTGTAATAATAATGCAAATTAGTCTATGAAACTAATCTATGAAAATACAAAACCTTTATCGGTGCTGCATTTGCGGTGCGGTATTTGTTTAATTAAAAACTGTACAAAACATTTGTTTACATTTTCTAATTATGCATTCTTCTTACATTCATTTCCGCCATTACCTACTGACATAATGACTTTCTAATTACTTTCTTTTAAACTTTAAAATTGCTTTTGTAACCGTGCCAACTGAAAACTGTCAGTTCTTCTACAGAGTTTATACTAATATTATAAAGAGGAAAGCTTTGTATTTTTGTATGTATGTTTGCAACGAATAAACTAAAAAACTACTGGACTCATTAAAAAATTTCTTTCACCATTAGAATGCTACATTAGCGCTGAGTAACATAGGCTAAGTATATTTAGAAAAAAAATGTTTAAAAATAAAAGTACACCCGTGCGAAGCCGGGGCGGGCCGCGAGTAAGTAATAATGTGGTGAAAGTTATTTGTTTTTTCATTTTGGTTTTTGTTGTACTTATTTGAGTCATTGGCCGATAGTATTGATTTTATTATAATTGTCTTGTATGTATGTATAAGGTAAGTACTTTCACTAACATGCACCGCAATATGTTCATTCTATGTAGCTTTACTGCATGCATATGTAGCACATGCAAGGAAAGTTATATGACAGGATTAGTGTTCGTTTATGTCGCTGTGGTCGCTGTCGTGTCAGCAGGACTTAAGCTCACTTAAGCTCCACGTGTAAGCTTCAAAGCAAAGGTTCAAGGTTATAAGGGATAATGCGACGCGGGAGTTGATTGACGCCCATTCAGTGCGACTGTGACCCTAATATTTGGGCCAAGCCGGATATAATAGATACCGAAATACATCCAAGGCAATGCTTTGTTATGTTGCTATTAAAAATTGAGAGGCCCTTTTGTATTGCCCTTGGATTAAAGCGCCAAATTTTATCTCCCCGTCGTCGGTATAGCTACAACTGGTTCGGTTCCTTACTGATTAGTGATTACATAATAAAATGAAAAAAACTTTTTTTCCATTTATCTCATAAAGTGCGCCTTGAATTGATTTTGGTAGTAAAAAGGTATATTTTTGTAAATACTGTCAATAAGGACGGTGTTCCGTTCGTTTATTACTTGTCTTAAAGCTAATTAAGACATCATTAAAAAGATAAAAGTGCAATTTCATAGTGAAGGTGAAGGGACTTATGGTTTTAGTAATACTGTATTAAAAATAAAGCTTGGATATGTAGCGGTATTAATGATAAATGGGAAAAGCAAATTTGATGCATGCATCGATTTTTTTTTATTGGAACGAGGTCTTCCCAGTTATTTTTTCAAATTCTAACCATTAAAAAAATGTGAAACTGTAGAAAAAATGCGTAGAACTAAATAGTTATTAATGAAAAAATATTGTGAAATTAATTTTTTAATAATAGTAACTTAAATGAAACTGAATGCCAAAAGGCGGTTTTGAACACCATCCGTGCAATTTTTTGATCGATTTAAGTAATCTATTAAATCTTTTTAAAGCTGTATGATTGTAAATTTATTAAACAGTTAATAATAAAAAAATATCTTACCGGTTTGAAATATTTTTACGGTATGCCAATACGCTTTAAACATTTCGACCGTATCCGATCTACGCATCCAAAGAAGTGGTCGAGTCATATTAATTTTTATTAGTTACGAAAGCGTGCGAAATTTTAAGACGCTTCTGACCTTACGCACGGCAACAGTGACGCAAGGGACGAGGTGTTACCCAATTTATTTAAGTTTGCCTCTAATTGTGATTCCACCGTTTCAATACTTATAATAACCGTTTTACATTCGACACGAGAGGACACTACGTGCACAAAATATGGAGATTGCAGTAGGTAGGCTCCAAAAATACCGTGATCGAGCAACGCACACATATACAACCGCTCACGACGACACGGAATCTTGCAACAGCTGCGCTCGGACCACATGAGTAGGTATAAGTAGATACCTACTCATGTGCTCGGACTATCCCTAGCTGTTCCGTGATGCCGTGCCGTGTGCGTAGGGTTACTATATCTCCGGATTTGACCTGAGATCTCAGGATTTTTAGGCTCGTGACAGGATTGCGGCCGGATTTTGAAAATCGCAGGATTTTTCGATTTTTAATAAAATATAATAGATTTTATTATTATAATGTTACAACAATCAACGTAATTAAACAAAAACATAATCTTCTTTGGATGGTATGGTCACCCATTCAGTTACTGTAAAATATCATTAAGGTTTGTACTTGGGATCATTAATATCTTAATAAGACGCAATAAGTCATTCATAAGTGGCGGTGCATGCTGTTTTCAGCTTTCTTATTAAAACACTAAATTATTATGATTATTTACATATAATTTTACGCAAATATTGTTGCGAACAAATTACTATTTGAAAAAAGACAGTGTTGAAAAAAATCCACGGGCGGGTTCGGATCCCACTCATGGAGTTTTTTTCAACATTTTGTCTTTTTTCAAATTAAATTGTTAGTTAGTTTTTTCCACAGAGTTCTGAATTACGTTTACGACAAAATTACAGGACTTTTCTATGGAAATCATACTTTATCTCAGGACTTTTCAATTTTCCATCTGGTAACCCTAGTTGCTCGAGCGTGTTTGTATGAGATGAGACCTTCTGCAGTCTCCTTATTATGTGCTACGTGTGTCAACGTCCGCGTTCTCTCTAACGAATGCCGAAACAAAGCACGAATTAGAAATAGTAATTTATTACGTGTTAAGTTACGTGTTGTGTGGATAGTTGCTACGCATTGTGACGAAACGTTGACGAAATACGGCGTTATCCAAATGACATTTCGTGCACTTTAAATTTAATAGATTTTTAGTATATTAATATAATAACTAAACAGTAAGAAAGTTAATAGCCTATATACTGTCCCACTGCTGGGCAAAGGCCTCCATCATTGAAATCAAGTCATCGCTACAATTGATGGGTACCTAATGGCTTAAGCCAATACCTTGATAGGTATATGATTATAATAACTGGAATAAATAAATTAGTTTGTCTTTCCTTCAAGTCATAATGGAACGAAATATGAGCGTCTGTTTTTTACACAGAGATAATGAAGGATCTTGAGAGCTAGGTAACTTTTTATCCAGTCAAATTCAGTTTTCTGCATGTCACTTGATAAAGTATCTTATGGCTAACGAAATAGTAAGCATGCGAATTCTAGGGCTGAAGTCAGATATAAATATAAAATATATTTTTTTAAGTTTACGCGAAAACTACACTCTGTAAAGAAACACACTATTTGGATCTTGTCGCGTTTATTTTATAAAATATAATTTTAGTTTAACGTTTTAACAGACGTTAGACTTAAATTATATTAAGGGTAACCCCTTTGTAGGGCCCATGGTCACAGGAAGACTGTGACCACATTTTCATCAAACGACTCATTTCAATATATAAGTGGAATTAATTCAGAAAATTCCACAAGAAGTTTTATATTAGGACAATCTGAAAAATTCAGCTCAAGGTGTATTCGTGGAATTCATAATGGGCTCATTGTGAAACATTCACAAGGAAAATACCAACATTGTGGTCACTGCCAAACTTGATATTTATCAACGAATCCTATTATAACAATGTAACAAAAACAGAGAGACACGCAAACTATTCCGGCATTGAACGAACGATAAGGGAATCTGCATTATATGCAAGTATAACATCATTGATAATATCACTATCAGGGTCAAGCGGGGGCTTTTCCTTCAAATTAAATTAAAATCTAAGTATCTGCATATAATCTTTACATAGAAATCTTTTTCAAATAAAATTTAATTGTAATGATATTAAATTTTAAATTTTACTTCCATGTAGTGTCTCAATTTTTGTGATGTAACGTAATGTACATATTTATTAATTTTTTTTCTTTATTTAACTGTCGAATTTGGTCAAATTGTGTACATAGTTTGGGGTTGCATCCCAGTTCAATATTTTTGATATTAATTGTTGGTATGTATTTTTGGATTGACCTCTTAATTAATGTACTTATAAGTAAAATAAAATAAACAGTACCAAACATCACATGTATGATAGGTACTATGTAAAGTTTGAAAAAAAAAAACTTTTGTAAAAACTTAAATAAAGGTTAAAATGAATAAATTTAACTTAAATCTCCTAATTTCTTCCGTTGGATGGATTTGCTATTTCATTAAAACTTGATTAACTGGTTCGTATTTTGGTATTCGTTTTAAAAATATATGTATCGTGTTTTCTGTGTAGTTTAAAAATAATAATTTAAAAAGATATTCAAAAATTAAATCTTTTTAACAGCTGCAACATTGTGACTATTAAAGTGCGTGGAAAGCCCTAAAACGAATTAGTTAAAATTAAAGAACTAAAAGAACTATTACCTAGTGTAAACAGCCTGCAAGAAGAGTAATTTGTTCACAATACCTAAAAAAATCCGAGAGTGACGTAGCTGATATTTTCTGCAACCTTTGGCATGTGAAATATAATCCATTAATTAATTATCCATCAGACATTTTACGAACGACGCATTTCTTGCAAAATTCAACACTGTCAAATATTTAGGCATACCTACATTTAATGTGAACGGAATTGTAGGTCATTGTCATCGAAATTATGTCGCGGATTCTGTAATCGTAAAGTTAACGAAATAAATACATAAATTCAGCAAAGATGAAAGCCCGTGGCCGACCTACATTGTGGACAATCTTTAAGTGGTTTTTTTACTTTTATCAGTACTGTATGACATTGTACATATTTATTTGGTAGCTAATGTAAATTTACAAATATTTATATAATTTTGCATGTAGTTGTTGTTGTATTTTAAATTTGTGTGTTTACTTGTAATGGAAAGTATTCTTCTATTTTTTTGACGTTTGAAAAGAAAGGGACAAAAGAAATGCCCTTCTTTCTTGTTGAGTTTCTTGCTGGTTCTTCTCAGTATAAGAGATCTTCAGCGGCCCCGCCGCCCTGTAGACTGACGAACCGATGGCATAGCGATAATTATGAGAACTTAATTTTTTTAGCCTGATCCGTATAAAACAATAAAAACTAAGAATTTTAAATCATAAACACAGTTGTTAGTTATAGATCTTTAAGGCATAGTTTTGTTCTACAAGCCCTGTTGACACGACCAGTCTAACCAATTATATTGTTGCTACTTTTTTTTAGCAATCACTTTCTTTCTGCCAAGCAACTTTGTTTTACAACTTTATAGTCTGTTGTTGTCCTTTTTGCTGCAAGCGTCCATAGGTTCCAATTGCCGCTTTTAATCAGCGGACCATTTGCTCGTTTACTGACTCAGCAACAAAAGAAAGATCACCTTTTTAAATATCCTAAAGCGTCCAAAAAGTTTGCCTAACGTGACACTCGAAGCTCGCCGTCCTCATAATTAAAAGCGATAACAGCATTACACATGTATGCTGCTCAGAATGAGGTCAATGCCGTGTTTATCAACTTCTGTCCGGCCGGTTTCAGGGTTCCATCACAGCTTTATCGAGCCACGTGACTGCGACGCACGCGAGCTGGTCTGTTAAGTACGTACAGACGCCTGCTCGTCAACCTATGAAAAACTGTAAAATTTCTTCAATAAACCTTAAGACATCTACATAAAGTTCAAAGTTTATTGAGGAAAGACAGTTGGTGGTACCTAGTCTGATGTGAAGGCATGTGTACCCGCGTAATTGGTGCATCCCAATCTGCATTTTTTCATTTAACTTTACCGTTAATACCTTAGTTTTTTAATGGCAATAGTTTGTTCACATATTTTTTATTTATTTATTTATTTATTAGGTTACACAATAGGCATTAATCTTAATAAAGTTATAAATACATAATAGGTTAATATGTTGCTCGAAATAATTAGTGAAATTGTAGTAGAATATCTTTAATACAGGACAAATTGTTACACATTTGTTGTCGTAATATCTAGATCAAAAAATAAATTTCCTATGACACATTGTCAAACAAAACACAAACAAACACCATTAGACCTATAAAATCATCCGTGGTATTCAGCAAAACAATTCCTTTCATTGGTGTAATACTCGTATAAGTGAACCTTACATAATAGGCAATTGTTATTTGTGCGATTTTCTTGTTTCTTTTTGGCGTAGTTTACGCACTTCTGACATTGGATTTTTCCATGGAATACGACGGTAACTGTGTCTTCAAAGACCTTCATACTGCACTTGTCACTGTAGTGGAGATATTTTGCTGTCTCACAGTCAAACCATTTATCAAACTTCGTGCAACAACTTGCTTGAACTGAAGCCTAGTCAACATGGTCTGGTGGGTATAAATCTTCGTTCGTTTCGTTTCGTACGCATTATTTATCGCAATATCAAACATATTAAAAAATAGACACAGATAGTATTTTATTTTAGATCTTCGATCAAGTTCGTAACACACCTTACGGTGATCCATGAGATCTACACCACCCATGTTTTTATTGTAGTTTACTACAATTTTAGGGCGCACAACGTCAATCTTTTCGGCATTACCTACCTTTGCGGCGTTTCCGGTGTCAGTATCGGATGGAGGTAAAAAGTTAGTCAACAAATGAACTGCTTTATTATCCATCCACTTCACAAATGTTATGCCATGGAAAGTAGTGGTATAAATGTCCCCACGCTTCATAATTTTATCTGCTGAAGATTTTGGAATATGTTTTCGATTAGTCCGAACAGTTCCGCAAGACTTTATATTCTGACCAATAAGATTGTATTGCAACGTAGGTGAATCAAAAAAAGTTATATTTATAAATTTCACAACCCAGTCCTACTAGTTTTCTGGTTAGTTGCAATACTACAGACTCACCTAATCCATATTCAGTCCCACCACTTCTTTTTCCTGTATACAAGTCGAACTCATACAAATAACCTGTTGCCGCATCACATCTGCACCACAGCTTGAATCCCCATTTTACAGGCTTACTTTTTATGTATTGTTTCATTGCATTGTGACCTTTGAATTTTATCATATGCTCGTCGATGGATTGCTTTCTGGTACTGTCGTATTTTATATGCTCTGTCATGATCCGGGCTATTGACTTCTTTTTTGTCTGGGCTATCATGTTTTGCCATTGATAAGGGATCTACGGAAGCCAACATGACAGTACTTTTTACATATATCAAAAATAATGCCGAGATACAGACTTGAAGAAATACTCAGGAACTTGCATTTTTATAACAATGAAGACAAAAAAGAAAAACACAAATGTTGAAAAAATTTCCACGAGTATGACTTGAACCTGCACCCTTCTGACATATCGGGTCAGGTGCTCTCCCAATTGAACTATCGTGGTTCTAACCAGCCCGCTGAAATTGTTCAACACTATTAATTTTTTACTTTGAAAGCCAAAGGCGCCCATTCAATGTCAACAACTACCGTCGTTAAGATCCATTAATAATGTCCTGATGGAAGTTTTGAATACATTTGTGTTCCTATTGAAAATATCAAGTGAGTTGTGTTTGTTAAACTCTCTGCACATACGAGCAGTGGGACTATTATAATATTTATTATTCTGAAATGTGGGAGGGACAAACGTTAGGAGACAACGTCTGGGGTTAATTTTGATATTCAAATTAAGTGACGAGAGAAGATAAATTGAATCAAGGTTTGAGTGAACCAATTTGTGTAGAGTAAGAGTAAGGTTCACGCCTCACACTGAAAGCAGTCATAGCAAACCTGTGCAATATATCATCATACGATGTTAAGCTCCGACCAAGGTTAAGCCTGAAACTTAACAGACTCAGATTTTTTTTCTGTACCCGCTCAATTATCATAGAGTGATTTTTGAGTCCAAATAACTGAACGGTATTCCAATTTGCTTCTTATCAATGAATAAAATAAGAGAATAAAATATTTGCTAATGGTTGTGCAATTATCGAGATCACGGTTTTGTTGTTGAAATTGTTATCTTAGGAATAAGCCGTTCAGTTTTTCTAGAATAATAAAATCCCTTGCGAGCAAAATAATAACAAAGTACTTTGCTCCCTGATTTCTCGGAGGATAAAAGTGTCTGGGCCCGTTTTACGACTTTCTAGATAGCCTCTCTCTAAGTTTTGTCTTTGTCATCCAACTAATATTATTGAGAAAGTTTTAATGTTCGTTTGTTTCTCGGTTAGTTATTCAGACTTCAGACAGATTCAAAATGGCCGGACGGATCAGACTTACAATATAATCTGCATTATCTCGTTAAATTCTTTTAATGCTCTTAGAAGTTTGCATTTTGTGTTAGACCAAGTTATTGATACCACGCCAGAGCAGGCTTGTAGCCAGTGATGGGCAAAAAGTAATCAGATTAATGATTAAGGATTACGACTACAATTTGTAATCTTCAATCACGATTACAGATTACAGAAATTAATCAAAAATGTAATCATATCGGTGATTAATGATTATAAATCTGTAATCGTAATCTTGATTACTTTTATGATTGATTAATAAAACCAACAGTCGGAACGTTAAAAAATAAAAGAACTTTATTAAAGTGAAAACTTCTTTAGCGGCGTTGTGCACTTTTTTTGGAATGGGTAAAAAATGTTAAACTCGCGTCAGGACACGTGACCGTCAGGACACGTGACATGATCGAAAATTCGTAAGACGGATGGAGAGAAGAGGAATGGGTAAAAAATGTTAAACTCGCGTCAGGACACGTGACCTGATCGAAAATTCGTAAGACGGATGGAGAGTAGACAGCTGGCGTGGCGTAATATAAATTTTTAATATAACTTAATATAACTTTTTAATGTAATATAAATTGTCATGTTTGTGTACGATAGCCCAATAAATAAATATTGTATTCTACCATATAAATGAGAGTACTTTTATACTGATAATTAAAGCAATTCGTGCAAAATTATTCCCTAACCATTCAAAAATATCAAAAATGCACAACGTTAATATTCAAGTTTTCACTTCTGCCGGCACTCCTAGAGTGCAACCCGTCGTTTTTTTTTATCAGTTTCATACACTGTGCTTTTAGGATACTTATTTTACGCAAAAAATCTGCTGAATGGTAATTTTTCTGGTACTTGATACTTTCAAACTTAAAAAAAATACTCGATCACGTACGATAAAAGAATTACGTCGTCTCGTATCGTCTCCTTGCGCTCGATTCGTTTGACTGATGCGCACTGAACAAAATGGCGCGTGTGCACTTGTCGACTATCGACAATGCGGACGCGGCGATTGGCTAGCCGGTGATCGTACAATACCCTGTCCTCCGCAACCCTTCCCGCGCGTCTTACGTAGTAGGTATAATTTATAGTACAATAAAGCCAACCACTCAATTTCTAGATGCATACCTACAAATTGTGATAATTAATGGCAAATTTCTAAACCATAATTCATATAAACTTAGTTAAAAATAATCATGTAATTTAGATTACTGATTACTGTAATCAAGATTAAAGATTATATGTTTAATCTTGATTAAAAGTAATCACGACTACTTTAATCTGATTAAAAGTAATCATGATTACTTTCAATCAGATTATTAATCTGATTAAAAAAGTAGTTGATTACGCCCAACTCTGCTTGTAGCTAACCATCATAAATAGTTAGGAATAAGTTAGCCAGTTTAATTACTGTGTTACATCAAAGAAATGTTTTTAATTTTAATTTTAGTTAGAACTAGTTATCTTATTAAAAAAAAATACAAATGTTCAAAAAAATTCCACAAGCAGGATCCAAACCCTACTCGTGAAAATTTTGCCTGCACCCTTCTGACATTCCGGGTCAGTTGCTCTTCCTTCTTTGAGCTATCGTGGTTCTAACCAGCCCGCCGAAATTATTCAACACTTTTTACTTTGAAATCCTTTAGTTATCTTATTCTGGGTGAGGCGTGCCTTCACATTTATCATTCATTTCATTTACCATCAGGTGGACAAGCGTTTTCTCTTAGTGAAATAAAAGTATAAAAACTAATAAACAACTTCTAGCGTAATTCGAATTAATGAGTGATTCTAAATTGTTTGTTTTCGTCCCTTCCAAACCAAATCAATTAAGGGCATGAGTCGCGAAAATCGTTTGAAGGTAATACGGTCGATAACCCCACATCGGAAATCTATCTGCCAAGGCTATTCTTATATCTAAAGTAGTAGTATTGACAAAAGTTTCGGTCATTTCCATCTGCTTATCGTAAGCATTAATCTCATAATTATGAAGGTGAATAACCGAACTTTATCTAACGTAACATGAAGATATTAGGTACATATGGCCAAGAATGCCATAAGCATTTATATTAATCACCCATTTATTAGATAAAAAACCAGACAAGTTTAACAAAGTTTATTATAATAATGATTAAAAATCAATTTCTAAGACACTGACACTGTCTATCGCGATAAAAGGTTGAGTTTAACCTAAGGTCAATCCTTAGGGAAACCTAAGAATTCTTAATCTGGTAGACTAAAGGAGCTCATTATGGTAAAACGCTAAGAATAACCTGACATTCATGATCATGATACATGAAAAAACAATCTTTACGCTGCGAAATTCTATCGAAAATGTTTTAGTATGTATTTTCATGCAAGTCCTAACTGACTGAACGATCATCATCTGACAACCGCTGGATCTAGAACGCTTAAATTTGACAGGCAGGTCTCTTTCATGACATAGCCTTCATTTTATGATGTCATGAGATGTAAATTTGCTTGACTTCAAACCGGAACTGATCCATCCATCCATTTTGACTTGGGACGGAACTACGTCGGCACATTTTAAACATTACACCCTTGGAATTAGATCAGTCTTAAAAAACCGGCCAAGTGCGTGTCGGGCCACGCGCAGTGTAGTGGTGTAGGGTTCCGTAGCCCATGTCAATAATGCGGACTCTGAGAAAAGGGCTTTTATGAAGATTAATTTAACGATGGCTCATATATTTAAATGTAGATACTACCGGTTTCACACACCTGACAACGTTATTTAAGTAGTTCCCAATGAGGAATTTGTACTGCGCCATGCAAGTACATATTATATGCACATTTTATATGTACACTTTATACGCGCGCTATAAGTTGGTCGACTGTTACTCGTAAACTTGTCTACTTAGCTGTGATAGTTTTCCTTTTAACTTCATCACATATATACAACTACCGTGATAAACGTGAAAAATGTGATATACGTGAAAGATCACGTATCCAAAAACAACCATTAGGTTGGCAGGGCAGACATTTTACTCTAACAAAATTTTGCACTTTAAATCTTAATATTCACAAACGGATGCCTTAATCAATAAACTGTTTCCACAAACCCGCAATATTTTTGAAATTGCTATCCAACGACACCCTACACTATGGGGTAGACAAGAAAAAACGTGTACGGGTCCCCACTTCACGTGTAGTCCCCATGGTAACCTAAAAAAAATATTTTTCAAAATTTTATTTCACCACTTGGTTGGCGTGATTAATATGTATATCCATGCCAAATTACAGCTTTCTAGTACTAAGAGTCTATGAGCTAAGCTGGGGATGGACAGACAGACAGACAGACATGGCGAAACTATAAGGGTTCCTTGTTGACTACGGAACCCTAAAAATTAGATAAAGTTAAATGTGTGTGCCACAGTTTCTAATTAACATGATACTCGTACATCAAATTAGCTTTTAAAGTGGTTCAAAGCGAGTGACAGAGTATATTTTCAAAGTGCAAGTGTTTGCGCAAGCCGCTGACGTCACAAGGATAATAGTCTCCACCTTGACCTTAGGCTAATGTCAGACGCGGCGCCGGCGCACGCTAGCGGTTACATAATGCACATGCGATGCACTGAGCACAGGAAATGCACTAACCGAGTCTACGATGCAACTATCAATTTGTGCCTTTCTCGTTGTAGCTTTTAGTGTCAAAGATTTAGAAAGATTTATGTTGTACTTAGTTAAAGACGACTTAAAAAGGTAGGTAGGTACATATTGCTTTCATTGTTTTGTTCGGGGTTTGAAAGGTTAGTGGGTACTTTTATAAATACTAACAAGTCATTTCATAAAATAATCGATCATGGTATGGATTTTCACAAAAAACGCACAATGGTATATTGCAACGTCTTCAAGCGCTTGGCCGACATGCCACCGTATGATAAGTAACGATAAAACCGTAGATGGAAGCACTATTCACCAGGAATCCTCACACTGAGGGACCGGCTGTCTATTACATGTAGTGAGAATTATAGCACTGTGTCCCTACAAACCCTTTAAAAAAAGCGGCTATACTCGTATGTATATAATAATTAATACCTGCAAAATAATCAGAAAGTTTCTACAGCTTGAGGAAAATCAAACAGCATAAAGCCAATTCACACTGTGCATTACTTGGCCAAAAGTCTGTAGTTAAAGTTGTCGTCGACTATTTGGAAAGAAGTCTGCGAAAAATAAACCGACACGATTTATAACTATATACATAGTATATTCTATCTTATTTATTTTCTATTTTATTTGTAATTAATTTACACACAAACACTAACGGTAGGCTCGCAAAAGTAAAGTACTTAAAAGTGCACTTCATAATGTAATACAGAATAAAATAGGCATAGGTACATTGATTCTGAAAACTTACCTCCGACAAACGTTTCTCTGCCGAATGTGCTGTCAACAGAATGTTTCGTTCAGTTGTTCAACGACAGAACCTTTCAACTACAAACGATTCGCCGACAACGATTTATTCATGAGCGTATCGACGACAGAACCTTTCCACTACAAACGTTTCGCCGACGCGACAGAACGATTCATTCATGAGCGAATCGACTACAGAATCCTTCTTTGGTGAAAGACCTGTCGTCGATTCAGAGAAACGTTTGTCGGAGGTAAGTTTCAGAATACATACATTCTATTTGATTCTTATTTGATTTCTGTTAGATCCTCCAAATCTTTCATAAAATTAGTTGACTTGACATATTAAAGCTCGCTTCACATCAGATCACTCAATCAGAGTACATCGAATCGTGTTGAAGTGGAACTGCGTCTCGAGAGGATAACAGTTAATCGAGAGGTTTATAAACAAACAAAGCTTATAAGGTATGTTTGCACTCAGTATGCAGGTAAGGAATGTAATGTCACAAATGGAGTAATAAATAATATCGTAGTGCAATTAACATTGACAATGCAATAACCCTTATCAACGCTAGTTGCCTTCGGTGCGTCGTAGTTCAATGTGAATCTAAATCGAGAGCTAGTGGTGGGTATCACTCCTACGCTCGAATGAGATGGAAGCGATGATTGAGGAAATGCATGGCTCCTTTCATTGCGGAACGACCTTCAACGTTACTTGATACAGAGTGAGCGACAATGTCAGGAGGTGATATTTTTTCTTTAAATTTGACGTGCTCTTCCGTGGGGTACACACGTGCCTTCATATTGAAGGCGCGTGGGGGGAATATCCTGTATTTTCTAGTGTGTCACAGCGCAGTTTGTCCTATTCATATCTTTCGTAGAAGCATAATATCTTTACCTTCTCCAATAAATATTGCAGCGTAGCATTAAAAAACATCAATACAAACCTATACCACTGTTGGGATCAGATCTATCCATCAGTAAAATAGCATAAGCGGAGTTCGGATCATAACCAGCCACGCAGACTCATTGCTGGTTGGTGGGTATCTAACGATTGCCAGTTTACTACAACAACCGAGCAAGACTGCAAACTGCTTTCCAGAGCACGAAGGTGCTCGATATATTTTAATTTGGTCACTCATACTGGGAACCGTTATAGAGAAAAGAAAAGCAGTGTATTGTGACTTTAAGAACAATGGTATTGATCACGACCGCAAAATGCAACAAATACAGAGGGTAGGTCGATTTTTCAGCTTATATCAAAAATCCAACCGCATTATTCATCATTTCATACGTGGTCATAGTGTACTCTACACTAGTTTGCACAACAGGACCAGAACAGAAACTCATAAGTTAGCCATAACAATTAAAAATCTTTGGTCTACCTACTAGTTTTGTAAGTGTTTCCATAATCTAAATATTTACTAATAAATGTAAAAAAGGTGACGAACTCGTCTTACTTAGGCCAGTAAATTTTATTTGGGTCACATGGGAAGTAGAAAGGCTTGTGCCCAGCTGTGGGACATTTTATTTAACATGATAAAGTAATATTTTTTATAAGATACTAGGGGTTTTACTATATATAATTATAATTTTTTTATATATCTCGGAAAATCTAGGGTATGTTCCGATATACACTGCGAGCACTGTGCAGTGCTCTTACTGGTGAGACATTTGTTCCGTTATGGACTGACAGTATACTGCCGCAGTACCCTAGGGAAATATATGACGTCATAAATCGTCGCCATTTTTGTACTGTAAGCACTGGCATTTTCGAGATAAGGTGCTCTCAGTGCTTTGATCACATGATCAACAGCGTCCAGAAATGACATGGATGACAGCATGGATGATAGTATACTGGATTGCGTTCCGTTTTAAACAGTAACCAGTATAGCTAACTATAAAGGAACGGCTTCGCAGTAACTAAATTGACGTTACACCTTACAGTGCTCGCAATGTATATCGGAGCATACCCCTAGAAATTAAGAATTTAGAATTTCGAACAAAGTAGGTTTTTTGGGCTTTATTGTCGCTAACCATAAGGTTCTTACATAACTCGAATAAAAACTTAACTACAACTAACGCATAGGAAACAAAGACTATGTACAAACCGCACGAAGCCATAAAAAAAACCAAAGACTATGTCCTTTCCTTTAATAAACTTTAGAGATCAATCAACCGGGTTCAAAAAACTGTACCTACGAACTGTTTAGGTTCAACATATAACCAATAGATTATTGTATGATTCGAATCATATAAAAATGTTGATACAGAAATATCCTAGCTCAATGCTAATGACCGAGTCAAAAACCTTGAGACAATAATGAATAAACAACAGTATTTTTTATTATTACTATTTATTTTACGGTCTTTAAGAAAAGACGTTACGCCAGGAGCTATAACGTCAAAGGTCGAACCTCAATTCGATAATACGGCTTTATGAGTTTCCAAGAGATTCTGATTAAAAGTAGGAATTACTCAGTTTCACAAAATATATAGAACTGCTTATCCCCAATTAGTCTTATTATCACATTTTATAATAAAGTCACAAATTCAACAGATTTGTATTTTACAACATTCTAACAAATTTTGATTCGATCAATTAAATGCGTGAAAGAGATCATTTTAAAGCGATAAGAACGCCTTCATGTAACGTTGTATTTGTTATTATAATATTATATTATATTTTTTGACATTTTTATATAAATCCTAGCTGACCGGCGGACTTCGTTCCGCTTTGACAGTTAACGTTTCCATGACAACAAAACAAACAAATCATTCGTCCGCTTAAGAACACACGTATCCCATGATGGACCCCTATAGCAGCGCCACCTACCGGGTCCAATTGTAAATCTAAACCATTCTCGAATCCACTTGAACACACACACAGAAAATTTCATCCAAATTGGTCCAGCAGTTTAGAAGGAGTTCTATAAAATACAAAACGCACAAAAGATAGAAGATTAACTAACTATCAGTGCAAGAGGAGCTCAATAGCGCAGTAAGATTGAGCAATTTTCGCAAAGGCCGGTCATCGGATGGGTGACCAAAAATGTATCATCTCGAGCTCCTCCGTGCTTCGGAAGGCACGTAAAGCCGTTGGTCCCGGCTGCATTAGCAGTCGTTAGCAACCGCTAACCCGCACTGGGCCCGCGTGGTGGTTTATGGTCCGTTCTCCCTACCCATATGTAGGGAAGGCTCGTGCCCCACAGTGCGAACGTATATGAGTTAGTGATGATGAGTGCAAAACCACATAGTTCCTTTTCGACAATAAGAAACTGAAGGAAGTCCAATTAAATACACTTTAATTTATGTTTAATATTAGTTGGAGTAAAACTCCAATAATTAGGTCCTTAACCTAACACGGTTGTCAACGTCTAAAGTCATTGACACACAGGGCAAAAACTTGATGTGTTTTTATTGTCTTTTAGCAGAAAACGATTTTATTATTATTCACTGGCAGGTGAATACACCTTTGATAGTTTCCAATAATCCATCAAAATAAAGTAAAAATCAAAATGTCCCTATTAAATATTAATTAATTAATAATTTAATTTCATATTTTTTACGTAGGTAATATTTTTATCAGTTTCTAAAGACGAACAACGAGTCATTATATTAAACACTATAAAATCTGGGGGCACGGCCGTGCCACTATCGCACTAAATAATTGAATTTACATGTGTTTTCAGGCGATTGAATTTACACGTGTTTTCAGGCGATGGCCAAGTCTCAATATATTTATATAAAACATTAAAGAATGTTATGGACCACGATCGTGGTCTTAGAGACTGGACGTATTAAGACAGAAAGACGCTTAAGTAGAGACTGAATAAATTAATAACCGACTTGGTATTACATGGATCTCACAACTTTTTACCGCAGAACAACTGAGTTGCGAGACTTGGTTTTTTTGACAAGTATTGTTTTTGATGGGATATGCATTTTGCGTGGACTTGACCCATAAAACATTAATTGGTTTTCATAAAACAGTAGTAGTAGTAGGTATTCTTAGTTTTCATTATTTTTGAGGAGCTCAATGGCGCAACTTTTGCAAAGGCCGGTCATACGATGGGTGACCAAAAATGTGTCATCTCGAGCTCCTCCGTGCTTCGGAAGGCACGTTAAGCAGTTGGTCCTGGCTCCATTGGGTTCCCAGTCGTTAACTACCACTAATACGCACTGGGCCCGCGTGGTTTATGTATGGCCCTTTCTCCCTATACATCCATAGGGAAGGCTCGTGCGTCAGCAGTAGCGACATAAAAATGAGCTGACATTAATGACAATTATTTTTTCCTTATTTGTTTTGTTTCTGTTAGGGATTCGGATGTCGGTAGTCTTTAAATTGATTTGTAACGAACTACCGTCAAAATTATTTCAGTCTAATGGTTTGATTGTTTTGGTATTACATTGAGGTGCTGGAGCGGGAACTACACGTGATTGTGTCCAGCAGTTCCATTCATTGTTAAAAAAAATTAATTATTGGCAATTGATAAATTACTTTCAAAAGATCCATCGTTTCAACGAGTCGCTGCTATCATTCACGTAAGTGAACTATAAATAGCATTATAAATAAATGTTGTTTGTTTGTTAATTAAAACGAGTATTAATAAATCACTAGTTGTATGCAATTATAAGAATAAAAATAACGACGTTACGTTAGTAGGTAGATACTTACTAGTATTCATCAGTACAGTATACTCGCTTAATCTTGTTTACGTGTTAAAACACATTTACATATTAATGAACTTCATTAAGTATGTGTAGTACCCTACTTTTATAATTATAATAAAGCAACAGATATAATTTTAATATTATTTTTATACTTTACTAGCTGACCCGGCGGACTTCGTACCGCTTTGACAGTTTCCATCATTGAGTTAAATATATATCAATGGTTTCCATGACAATAAACAAACAAATCATTTTGTATCATCATCATCAGCTCACTTCCGCCCACTGCAGGGCATAGGCCTCTTCCCTCGCACGCCACTCTTTACTGTCCCGCGCCATCCCCATCCATCCCCTGCTCGCCACCCGGACTAGGTCGTCCGACCACCGAACTGGAGGTCTGCCTACCGATCGACGAGTATCTCTTGGCCACCACTCTGTTACCGACCGGGTCCATCTGCCGTCTTCCCGTCTAACCACGTGTCCTGCCCACCTCCACTTGAGTCGTGTGATCCGTTCACCGACATCCATAACCTTCGTACGGTTCCGAATCACGGTATTTTGGACTCGCTCTATTAAACGGATGTCTAGCATGGCGCGCTCCATAGATCTTTGGGTCACTTTAATTTTGTGCATGTTTTCCTTAGTGAGCGCCCATGTTTCGGCACCGTTTGTGTGGGTTGGCAAGACACACTGGTTAAAAACCTTGGTCTTGAGGCATTGTGTTGGGGAAGCTTGGATTTAAACACGTCTTCTAGGCGATTAAAGGCGACCCATCCCAGCTGAATACGTCTCTTGATCTCCTCCACCTGCGAATTTGGGCTAAAAGACAAACAGTGTCCAAGATAAATGTATTTGTCCACTACTTTTATCGGACAACCTCCAACAAAAACGTTTTGTTTACCGATAGAGTGGTTCACCAGAATTTTGTTTTTCGACATATTCATCTTAAGACCAACACGCAAGGACACTTCATGCAGTTCTGCGAGCATATCCTGGAGATCAGAGACATCCTCAGCCAAAATAACCAGATCATCGGCAAAGCGCAGGTGCGATAAGTATACGCAATTTATCTTGATACCACTCTCATTCCAGGAAAGAGTCTTCGTCATGTCCTCTAGAACATTAGTGAAAAGAGAGATGGTGTCACCCTGACGAACACCCCGCTTTATGTTCACAGGGTCTGACAGTCTGTGCAATTGCACCTGCATTGTGGCTAACCTGTATAGCTCTCGGAGGATATCCACATACCTACTGTCATCGTTACTCCGATGGAGAGAGTGAAATACCGCCACTACAATACAGACACTGTCGAAAGCTTTTTCATAATCTACGAAAGCGAAACAAAGGAGTCGGTGGTACTCTCGGCACTTCTCCACAAGTTGTTTAACTGTATGTATGTGGTCCACAGTTGAGTACCCTTTTTGAAAACCAACCTGTTCTACAGGTTGGTACTCGTCTAGTGTCACGGTTAGCCTGTTGCATAGGATTTTGGCAAAGAGCTTGTATAACTGTGAGAGGAGACTAATGAGTCTGTAATTGCCTAAATCAGCCTTATTACCTTTCTTGTGCAGGATGGCGACTACTGTATTTTTCCAAGTACTTGGGGTTCGTGCGGATTGTATAACTCTGTTGTACAATTTAGTTAATATATTAAGCAACGCAATCCCGCCAACTAGAAGCATCTCTATGTAGACATCGTCTTGCCCAGCAGCCTGCTCAAGTTTCATTTTTCTTAAAGCAAACTCTACTTCGTCCTTCTGGATCTATGGCAGGTCGCCCTCCTACAGGCGCTCAACCGGTTCTGCTCTGAGGTCTTCAGCTTCTAGCAATGCTGGTTCAGACGATGTCGATGCATAGAAAATTAAATTGCCGTTTTTAGTATTTTATTTATTTTTTTTGAATATAGCCTATGTTACTCAGCGCTAATGTAGCATTCTAATGGTGAAAGAATTTTTTTAAACTGGTCCAGTCGTTTTTGAGTTTATTCGTTGCAAACATACATACATCCATACACATACATACATACATACATACATACTTATAAACAAAAATACATAGGTTTCCTCTTTATAATATTAGTATAGATAAAGGTGCCGTTAGTATGGCGTATCTAAACCCTTTTATTTATTATGTTAATTTAATCGTTAAGAGGAAATAATAAGGTCGACTAATTATATGAGAAGTATACAAAATCAACGTTTCGTAGTCCCCTGATTCCTCCTCCAAAACTGAACCGATTGAATTACTTTTTTCATTAAAAATTAAAGGAAGACTTTGGCTGTGTCCCTATGTTTTGATTTTTATTCTTAAATTAATTATTAAAAAAGATATGAAACTTTAAAAACCTTAAAAATTTCCCAGATTTTCGTTGTGTTCAGACATCTAGCAAACAAATTTGACCAGATTATATAAAAAAAGCAAAACATAGGGACACAGCCTTTTTTTTAATTTTTAAATAAATAAGTAATTAAATCGGTCTAGTTTTGGAGGAGGAATCAGGGGACTACGAAACGTTGACGTTGTCTACTCTTCATATAACCAGTCGACCTTAGTATTTCTTCTTACTCTAATTGACGTATCTTATTTCCGCAGCTAGGAATACGTTAATAAAGATCTGCATTGAGTTATCAAAGTGGGAGAGAGCATAAATCTAAAAAGACTATAGCAAAAGTTATCTTAACCAACCTTTTTAGTATAAAACCTGCCAAACATTGTCTATGATATAAGTATTTCCTTCGAATGAGAATTTATTACTGATGGCGGACTGGCTTGCGTTAAGAAAGATACAGACAAAAACTGGGATATTATGCAGGGTCATTTGGCAAGTTGCCTTACAGCTATCCTAAAAATAGGGAGGCGGGAAACAGATAACATAGCAACTCGCCCATAATTCGTAGCAAGCCGTGCGTGTAATAAAATGGGTGTGACAAATACACCATTCCGGCCCTTTTCTGGCTTTGCAGTTATAGCCAATTTTCATACTGGGTAATTGTATTACTTTCTGGTATTAGACTGTTTGAGCTTAACTTAGCATGTTCGGGCCTGATCGTAAAAGCTAAGTAACATGCGCTAGGTCGGGTACCAGGATGTGTGACCAAATTTAATTGTATTATGACCAAGCATCTCTATGCTTCGGAAGGCAAAGTCCCGGTTGTTGTCGTAACATAGTAGTCGTCTGATTTTGTCATTTTTTCTATAGTCCAACATTCAAAACCAGGCCGAGACATACGGTGAATATTTTTAATGAAACAGCAGAATCAAAGCCCAGATGTGGGATATTTGTGATGATGGTGATGATGTTGATTATGATAATCTTAATATATAAACATTAAAGATACAACAAACAATCAAGCAATTTTGTAAAGCCACCCACCCGCGCTTATAATTAAAGTTTGTATATATAACTGTATACACCGAGATATTTTTGTGGTTGTTTTCCCGCAGGTGGGTAGATCAGACCATGAAACTGAACAACTTTCCCCAAGAAACATAGGTCAAAAAACGAGATATTTTTTCACTTTTCTATACAAAGCCTCTATTGACCGAGCATGGTTTGTATGGAAACGTTAAAAAATTATTTAGTTTTTGACCTATGTTTCTTGGGGAAAGTTGTTCAATTTCAGGGTCTGATCTAACCACCTGGAGGAAAACAACTACTAAAATCTCTCGGTGTATAATAACTATAACATTTTATAAGCTTATGATACATTTGTAGCATACCATAACCATATTAAATTAAGTTTCGTAAGAATTGAAACAACAAAAATGATGTAATTTATCAGTTTATTGCATCAAACGATTTTACATACCTACATTGTACGAATCTTTTTTAAATTAAGTTAACATGAGAGTTTTCATCTCATCATCATCATCATCATCTCAGCCAAATAGACGTTCACTGCTGGACAAAGGCCTCCCTCAAGGATAAATAATTTTGAGGGGAATTTGCCATAATCGCCACGCTTGGCAGGTGGGTTGGCGATTGCAGTAAGGTGAGAATAATCACAGAGAGACGCTGCTGCCCATCCTCTGGAATGGTCCCATAGTCGCCTTCTACGACACCCACGGGAAGAGATGGGGTGGTGCAATTCTTTACCCCCGGCATCACACAGGGAGTTTTTATCTACTAGGTACACTTTACAGAACCTTTATATTATTCAGCGTTTAGCTTTCTTCTCACTTTATAGTAAGTTATAATAATTCGATGAAGCGCCCTACATCTAGAAGCCTCAGCTACTGAGAAACCTGCAAGATTTTTCTCAATAAGAAGCAGTCACAACGAAACTATCCGTAAGTACCGTAGAATGAGGCTACTTTTAAATCAAGTGTTACATTGATCACAACTTCTGTTCGTTAAAGTTGTTTTCCACATGTAGTTCTTACGGTAAGATCTTAGAGGCAATCACACTAGAGACGCCTAGACCGCTAGGGATACCTACCTACCCATTTACTAAAGGGTGTTATTTAAACGGTAAGCAAAGTATTCGTATTTTTGTTAGCAAAAAAATGCTAGTTGGGCAGCAAAAAAGCTAGTTGGACAGCAACTTATGGTCAGCAAATATTTCTAAATCAGTGTGCAACTTATATCATTCTGAACAGCAGTCTTATACCTCTCCCCCTTCCGTGTCTGGCGCTCGCTTTTTTTAACTTAACCTAACCAACAATAAGGATTTCTTATGCTGACCGATTGTATAATTTTGCTGACCAAATATTTATTTTGTAATGCAAATAAATTATTTGACCTTTATCTCACCTGATGTTAAGTGATGATGAGGCCGAAGGTGGAAGCGCACTTCACCCAGATTCCTCAACTACTGAGGCAATGGCTATCTTATCTTTAGCTGCCGGAACACAACATTGATGTTATGGCGACATATTTAGATAAGATGGTAGCTAGCCAGGCGGGCAAACAAGCCCTACCACTAACCAAACCGAGTACACAAACATGTACCCCCGCTGGGAATCGAACCCGGGACCTCTGGGTCTAAGCCGGTGGACTTAATCACTATACCACAGAGGCGATTAAAATAATAGCTGTGATCAATGTTACAGTAGCGCGTTCGTGCATAAGATGGTCATAGGTGCATGCGTACTGCGTCCGAGATTGATAAACGAGTGATTTAGCGAAATTAACACTACATATAATTTCAATTGCATTTTTGTGTGCCATGGATTTCCACAAAGTAACGCCTGATTCCATTTATTACACAAATATCTCTAAACGTATTAGGTTTACTTTATTGTCCAAATTTTTCGGAAACGGAACGTGTTTTTCTTGTCAAACGACACGACGTGGTTTGATATTTTAAATAAGGCAGAAATTTAAATTGTTGTATTATCACGTACTAAATTTTTAATCTTGATTCGTAACTTTGTTTAAACGTGATAACGCTAGAAACGAAGAAATTAATATTTTATAATAATAAAATTATTAAGAGAACAATAAACAAACACAAAACAGTTTTACTACTTTTGTTTTAAGTAAGTAATTACTTTTCCTTATTTTACTAGACTTGAAATTTGGCACCGCTATGTAGTTTGGTGACATAAATACCTACGAACGGGATTAGTATATGTGAACTTACCTTGGATATCAAATAAAAACTATTTTATAAAAATTACAAAAAATACTTTATTATTAATATAAAATAAGACAAAGTCACCCTAATAATTACACTAATGTAAAGACATGCAGAAGACATGCATTTCTAAAATTATATTTTGGTTACGAATTTACGAGACATGTTTTACGAGATGCACTAAATAAACACTAAACTGTACTAAATTACAAAATTCGTCAAACTTTTCCTTTTTAAAGTAGTTAAAATTAGATTCTTTTGTTTGAATGAAAATTATAAAGTATACGGAACACGTCCAAAACGGCGCGCATGTCAAACTCGCACTTGGGGACTCTTGGCGGGAAAGTGAAGTCATGTCTGCGGTTTTGTTTTATTTTCTAAAATTTGTGTTATGTCGAATATTAATGTGAAATAATGGTAGACTATTAACCGTTAAGTGTTCGTGAGTGTGCATGAGTGTTGGCAAATGAAACAAAACAGTGCAACATCATTTTTCAAATTCTCTCAAGAAGTCCGCCCGAGGACTTCGTACTCATCGTAGATACATGAAAGAAATATTGTTTATTTAAGTATTGTAAGACTTTTTCATTGGCTAAATGCTTGTGCAAAGCCATAAAATAAAATAAACTCGCACTTGACAGGTCATTTAACTAAAATAAAATATGTTATTTATGTAGCACGAGCGTTAAATCGATCTTATACAAGAAAAGATAACTTATACCTACATTTTTTAAATCCAATGACATCACCCCTCACTTATGTCAGACATTCCGCAGTGAGGTTCTCATGATAATATCGTTCTCACATACTTCCTCACGCGGCGTATGCATGTTATTTAACTCGTTAACAAACAAATAAATCTTACACCTACTCGATCTCACTACTCGGAATATTAATAGACGTGTCATTAATTAGATGCGACGACGCACATTGTACTGTTGGGGCGTAAGCTGATTGCCGAAAGCTTTTACTTTTGCACAACAGGTTTGCGGTGATCATAGCCAGCGAGCCGGGTCAAGGTCGGGCCTTACAAAAAGCTGTTTGGCACATATGATATGACACCAATATGTCGTCTACATAAGCGCCGGATTATTTTTTGGTATGTCTTTACAACTTCAATCAATTATGTACTAGATAATAAATTCGGAACAAAAATGCATCTCGAAAGTGGTGCTGTTTGCTCATACCATTACCATACAATTTAAATTTCGAATAATAAAATATGAAAAACATTTGATAGCATCAACAACTTCAGATTGGATTTCTTGGCGGGAAAGTAAAGAGTCATGTCTGCGGTTTTGTTTTATTTTCTAAAATTTGTGTTATGTCGAATATTAATGTGAAATAAGGGTGGATTATTAACCGTTAAGTGTTCGTGAGTGTGCATGAGTGTTGGCAAATGAAACAAAACAGTGCAACATCACTTTTCAAATTCTCTCAATAAGTCCGCCTGAGGACTTAGCAAAGCCCCACATCTTTACTGAGATACTCGAGGGGCAGGGGGGTAAATCATTTCTCGCTTCTCATTTCTATTATCATTCATCATCATCATCATACATGAAAGAAATTAATATTGTTTAAGTATAGTAAGACATTTTCATTGGCTAAATGCTTGTGCAAAGCCATAATAAAAAAATAAAATAAAAACTTCAGATTAAAGTAGGAACCTTACTTAAGTCTTCAAAATAAAAATAAAATAAAATAATAAATAATAATAATAATAATAAATGTTTTCCACACTCACACCAATTATCTAGCCCCAAGAAAAGCTTCCTTAAGAAACTCGATTTAAGGTTAACTAGACAACGGATAAACATACTTAATATACTTAAATACATACTTATTATACATAGGAAACACCCAGACCCGAAACAATATAGAAAAACAGGTATTTCTAAATTGATCCGACCGGGGATCGAACCCGGGACCTCAGAGATAGCGACACCATGAAAACCGATGTGCAAGCCACTCGACCAAGGAGGTCGTCAAATGTTTTGCAAATTAAAGTTGCAAAACATTTGTACTTATAAGTACTTATAGTATTTAGTTACTGTCATTGCCACAAACATTATTGTGGCTCCGTGGCCAAAGTCGCCTACCGTTTATCAAACGCTCATCGGGAATGTAGTAGGTACATTTATTAATCAAAGCTTTACAATGACAAAATTTACGACTTCGCTTTGCTCCCGCCTTCTACTATTCGCAGGTGTCAACTGTTTACGAGAATCGCGTCTAGACGGTGGCGACCGGTTGGAAATAAAAGGATTGTAATTCACACACGTGCGAATATTATCTGGAAACTCATTTGCATATTGACGTCTTTAGTTTTTTTCTTTATTCATTAAGCTGAATAAGTGAAACGCCGCAGGTGATAGAGTTCACTCTTTCTTGTGTAATAACGACATAGTTGTTTTGTGTGCGTGTGGAATTGGCGATCCTTCTCAGTGGATGACGCAAAAGGATAAATAAGTTATTTGTAAAATGTTAATTCCATTGGAAAGATATCTATTAAATGATATACTCTTAATATGTACCTCTCAGATAAACATGAGCGTATGGGTGATGTCAGGATAATTATTTCCTAACTTAATTCTGACAGAAGGTTATGCCACCAAACTTAGCATAATTACTAACTTAACGGTACCTTGTATAATAAAATATGTTTCTATACTAGCCAGTATACTAGGCCTCGGGTTACCAAGGTTACCGATTTTTTTATTGTGTATATCTTTGCTACTCTTTATTAGCGCCTGTATCTTCGGTGCTGTAAGTAGCGAATTGTGATCCGAATAACACTTTAAAGCAGCGATAGGCACACCATCTATCACTATGGGAACGGCTAGCCATAGACAAAAGGAGGAAATGCGATCTTCGTTTGTATGGTTTCTATAATAAGTCTTCTTCTATTATTTTTCTAGTTTTATATTCTTTAGTCTTCTTCTCGCCTAATATATCGATGCCTCCTAAAAGACATTATAAAGTTGTGAAAAGTAATTATGTGGCGATGATATAATCATCTAGTCACATTACGATATACATTAGAGAAATATATTAAGCTCGTTGTTTTATTAAATCCCAAATTAATATTAGTTAAAAGATAATGAGAATTTATTTCTGATTCTTAACGGTACATAAAGATTACTAGAACAAACTATGTTTGTTATTCCAAGTTATTTTAATACGTCATGATCGATCATTCATGAATAGGTTGCATCTTCATAATAGATGGCCAGTTTAGCAAATATTCCTATCTCTTTAAAAGTAATTGTTGATATCCCTTTTTTTATCGTAGACCAAGTCATTTATGAAGTGCAGTGAGCCCATTTTTCTTCAATGTTCATGTAGTGTTTGTCTATTAGATTAGTTAGTTTCAATTTAACATCCAAGCTTTAACCACGGCAAATGCCATTTTTATTATTCAGATTCCGGCAAATACTCTTACTGCCGGAATATCCTAGTTTTAAAATGAAGTCTAAATATTCACGTTCCATCAGAGAGTGCCAAATTTGCATTCAACTCGGCAAAAAAATTGGCAAAATCGTGCGCCACCCTTGACCTGGTGTTGGGCAACGGCTTCCGAACCGAAGGTGTGCGTCAAGGTTGGCACGCGGTTGCCATCTTGTTCTCGCCGAAAAATGGCCGACTTTGCTTTAGTTTTTTTTTGTAGACTCCGTGGAGTTTCATTGTGTCTCTAGGCAGAGGTTGAGAAGTTGAGGTTCAAACTTTTTTCTTATAACAATTTAAAATAGATCTATGAGTTCTAGTTTCAAAATGTTCAACAAATACATGTGTTAAATGATTAATTAATTAATAAGTTATATACTTTTCTAAGTCGAAGTCAAATCGTCAAAATCATACAAATTAAGGAAGGAAAATAGTTAATTTTTCATCTCATATTTTTTACATTTAATTTTTTTCACTGCATGTTATAAATATATAATACCTTGGCCTACAGAACTACAAAGTGTAAATGGTATAGATGGTAATTGAACTCAAAATGTACTAAGTCATCAACCGGGACCAACAGCTTAACGTTTCTTCCGAACCACGGAAAAGTTCACTTGTTTCCTATTTATTCAAAAAAATACAAGTACAGTCTTTCTAGTAGGTACATCGTTGTTTACAATCATCGCAGGCTTATTTTATTGTTTATCCACCAAGTACTCGAATGGCCTTGGCTGAGATCATGTCAAAACATAACGTTATGTAACTTGACGTCTTCTGTTCCGCATTGTAATACCTTGTTTACTATATATCTCGTCGGGTTCAATCACCGACCGTGATAAATTACTTAGAAAAAACATATAGATATAGAATTACGAAACGTACGCTGTATTTGATTACTATGTAATGTTGTTCATGACTTCCGTTGATATACCTACTACATAGTTGAGGCGTTTGAACGGTGTGAGATCTCCATATCTCCACTTATTGCTAGTTGGTAAACATGTCAAGACTATTAATTTATCTATTTTAATTGTTTATGTTGTTCAATGTAGCTAGTGGAAGTTCCCACTTGGTCAGATGACTGACCAAAGAGACAATGATCCTCATTTTTTTGTAAACAGTTTGCTGATGGTCTCAGGCGTCCTTTTGATCGGCCGTGTGATTGAGACATCGTCAGAGGGTTTTTAGAGGTAATGGCATCACAAAAGCGTCTCCCCTTTAGGATCCTCATGATCCTCTTATGATATGGGATTTTTGTTTTTAAGACACCATTTACCTACTCCACGCGAGGGCTGCGTGCATGTGATGTTCAAATCGGTCGGATGACTATCAAAAGTGTTTTGATCACATGATCCTCATATTAGGACTTCCGTTGTTTGCAACAGCCTTTACACAGTTCAGGCATGATTAAAGTGTGAATGAAAACCATGTAGGTACGTCCTATTTGAATCGCATTACATAACACATACATGAATTCATAGCGAATATTGTTGTTTTATGTTAACGCGAACGTTTTTGAGCCTTCCCTGCAAAGGGTTAAGAAAAAACGTGTAAAATAATATGTTAAACCAATGCAAGTAGACTTGTATAGAATTTCTCATTTCATTCACTTTAAATGTTCATAATGGGTCGCATGCAGCGACTGAGTTAGGAGGATTCTTGAACCATCATTGAATTTACTAGTGTTAAAACTACTTTAGCTGGAGCTTGCGCATAAGAGACAGTGGGTTCGCCATTCTGTTGTTTTTCCCCTCACTGTCGACCTACTGACTATTAAAAAAGAATGGTTGACTTTCAGATAGTCTGGTCGTAGTCTCACCCGGTCTACTATCCTTATTATTTTATCCTTAGATTTCGTCATGTCCCAAACTTCTTTGAAGCCTGCTTTCCGACTCTTGCTCTTAGATCATTGGTCACACCTACTTTTTCTGCTAACAGCAGCCAAAAGTAAACATCCTTCAAAGTATTGCTTCAAGAGAAAAGAAACAAAAAGCCACCTACAGGTTAGTAAGGTGAGGAGCTCGATGGCGCAGTAGTTAACGCGCCCGGTCTGCGAGTGCTAAGGTTAAGCAACTTCCGCAAAAGCCGGTCATCGGACCAAAAGTTTATCATCTCGAGCTCCTCCGTGCTTCGGAAGGCACGTTAAGCCGTTGGTCCCGGCTGCATTAGCAGTCGTTAACAACCACCAAACCGCACTGGGCCCGCGTGGTGGTTTATGGCCCGTTCTCCCTATCCATCCATAGGGAAGGCTCGAGCCCCAGCAGTGGGGACATAAAATGAGCTGATGATGAAGGTGAGGATGGTTAGTAATGCACAATTTTGCTCTACTAGCTGTTTTCGCATCTGGACTTAGCTCCTGCTTAACACCAGATACAATGAAGACATAGCCCAACTCTTCTTGAAAAGAAAGATAGCTTAGAAGTTCACTGAGACACCTTCGATGGATTGCAATAACTTGTTTTGGGTTTTTTTGTTAAAGTGTTGGTAAAAGCGTTACTGCTTGCCATTTTATATTTTACCACGACAACTGTAAGATGTATTGTCATGTCATTTACAAAATTGAAACGCCAGTAGCTTTGTGTAAGTAAAAATATGCCTAATTTTCGTCAAGGTCTCGACGCATTCACCTTGACACATATTGGAGCACATTATCATTGATGTATGTATTTTTCATTATATTTTAAACGTGGTGTGTATGCTATATAATGCTGTCATTAAAGTGTTTGGGGTTATTTATTATTATTAGGGTATTATATAAAAATTTACACTGAAACACAACCGCATGATTAAAAATAGACGGATTTTAATATTATGACATGTAGGTATATCGATCAACTTTAATCCATATGTTTTGATATTAGTTTATATATAAAAAGTAGCTTCAAAAAGGGTACATACATAACTAGTAAAAAAAGCTTTTTCGTCAGAGTCGTAATTCCTTGCAGATCGTAAGCAATTCATCCATTATTGTGAATCATATTCAATTTACTATTAATATGGTAACACGTCAATAATATGAATCATTAATGAAAGGTTATTAACAAGTGCATGAATTATCCACTGGCCTCTTTCCTTTTAGATCTGCTGATCGTTGCGAGGAGTAGCGATAAGTGCGTATTTATAAGGCAGCATCGCCCCCGAGCTATTGGATATAGGTAGGTGATCGGGTTCCTAGTATTGGTCATAGGTATCCGTTTACACTTGATTAAGCGTTTACACTTGACTTTCCGATAAACACATGAGTCAGACGTCGTACATAAGCCCCAGACTCTCCCAGACACTAGTTATACCTAGGAGTGCTTTAAAAGCTACATTACAGACGCTTGACTTGTTTATAGGTACCTCGCATTGATAACGGTTCAATAGGATATGTCAATTGTTATTCTTGATGTTGTTTTGTTTTCTTTTGTAGTTTTGCCCTTTGATACATGGACTACACTATTAATAAAGGACTTTTACACTCTGTATGATTACGTCAATGATATATTTTTTTAATATTTTATGGGTAAGCACAGTGCCTTGATCTCACCTGATGTTAAGTGATGATAAGGCCAATGATGGAAGCGCACTTCACCCGGGATCCTCAACCAGTGAGGCACTGGCTACCTTATCTAAGATATCTAAGATGGTGGTTGCTAGCCAGGCGGACAAACAAGTCCTACCACCAAACAAACCGAGTACATAAACATGTAGCCAGCTCCCAGCTGTGAATCGAACCCGAGACATCTGGGTCTAAGCCGGTGGTCTTAGCCACTAGACAACAGAGGCTGTTGTTGAGGCTGTTGTTGAAAATACATGGCGCTGAGGTTCTTTCAATTCCCTCGCCTGCATAGGCAATTTTTATTTGCTGAAAGTCTCATACGTCTTTTTTTGCGTCACCGGATTTTGTTGGGGGCAGCGAGAAACTTGAAGGGTTCCTTTAACCGTGTGATCGAAACACCATCTTAGGGTATTTAGAGAGAATGGCATCACGCATTCTTCGAGGGAGGTTTGGATCAGTTCGGGGATAAGCAGTATGCAGCGCTAATTATATTATAGTTTTCAGTTTTAGTGCTTAAGTACATCTGTACAGATTTGATGTTATTTGTTTTACTTTATTTCGTTATATAAATATAATTTCTATTTTTTACCAGAAGATAGGCAAATTAAATATTCCCTTGATAAAAGATTGCGTTCCGAAATCGTGGTAGAATCACGACTCTTTATAAGGCTTTTGAGAGACCTTCCTTAATTAAAACTTTTTGCTGTAAGTACTACAATTTAACTTTCTTATTACCGAGCTTTGGAATTCTATTAATAATTTGAAACTTTTTATAGTTGACTTTATATCACCTAACTTCAGTTGATTAAACGTTTTTTATAACCCCTTGAGCGTCGAGCGACCACCAGGTAGCCGATAACAATTAAAATTCTATTGTGTCTGGTATTCGCGCGCTCGAGTTCATATTGTCGTTTACCAACTTTAAATCTGTATTTTAGAGTTATAGTTTGCTTGATGGTGTTTGGACTTAAGCTGCTAGCCAGCAGAATTGCACGTTTAAAAAGAAATCACCAAATAGGTACATACAACCAAATATTAAAAAAGTTATAAAAGTTACACAAAAAATTTGTGAAAAATTCGTTTGTAAAAGATTTTATTGCCTAGCACATAAAAAAACCGTTCATAAAGAAAGATAGGTATATTAAGTTATCGCAATGAAACGATAGGCGTAATTTTAGTTTTTACAAAAAAAAAGTTTTTACAAAAAATACACAATCTTAGAAATACTTAATAATAAATAAGGTTGTATTACTAAAATTGTATAATCTGTAAATTAAACACGAGTATTGAGTAATAACAACATAATATATTATACATTTTGGCCTTACCAAGAAATATACTTATATGTTACGGCTAAAGATGTGGAAACTTGGAAACTTAAGATTATCCGACTTAGGTTTGGCTAATGATGTTAGGTTAAAACATAAACTTAAGTTTAGCCGGCTAATCTTAAGTTTATGTTCGTCATCTTTAGGCGTAACATGTAACGTGCCACGGTAGCAACTAAAATAATATTTCCGACTTCCATAACTATTATGATAGGTACCTACTACCACAAAAATATCTAATTACAATCATCTACTTATGGTATCAGATCGAGGCCGTGAGTATCTCAATAGCTTGATTACCATAACACTACAAAGTCCATATATGACGCATATGCCAGTACAAATTGTTCAAATAATTTGTACTCAGATATAAACAACAAACTTGTCATTAAATGGCCGTGACCTCGGTGACCTCTTTACTGTGTGTTATTAACCAATTGCTACTATTGGAATATAACCTACCTAGTCCAATTACTGATTCCCGCCAACTTTTCCTTCAACATCCTTTTTTATAAGCGATAATGCACTCTATGTTGTCCCGTTTAGGAGCTAGTGGTAGCTAGCACACCTGCGAATGAAACGTCTCCTGCCGACTTCCTTGTGTCTTGTTTCACGTGGACACTGCGCAGCTAGAGTTTATAAATGACACAACATTGTTGCACTTCCCTTTATTTAATTGGTGCAGTTCTAAAGACGGAGCTACATATATTTTGATATAGATATATTTTTTTAAAGTATATATATATTTTGACTAGCTTTTGCTCGCGGTGTTGCTCACGGCCTGGGCTACACGACTTGTGATTGTTTGTAAGATATGTAGGGATAATCCTGAAACATTATATAATTTCTAACTAGGCCAAATACCGAAATGTAAGGATTTAACTTTAAAATTGACAGATTTCTATACAAACTATCCACCCTCATTTCACCTCTCTAGGGAAGGTTTTTCGAAAAATGCTAAAACACGTCATTCTTTTTTTTATTGAAAAATATAATATAATAAATAAAAAAATTAAAAAATGTATCGTTCTCACTTTAAAAATAACGATTTCACCAAAAACAGCTTCAATCTTTTTTTTACTCCTTTATAGAAAAAAAAAAACAAAAATCCACTGTTTAGACATAATTAGAGGTATAAAAATTTAAAGATATCAACTAAACGCCGCCACTCGTTTTCATGATTTATGCCCAACTTTAAATGATATTGTAGAAAAAACGGGTACTTCATCGATTCACACCACGACTGGTTCGCACCACGGTATGAATCGCAGAAGGACGCTTTTTGAATTGGCTTTCGACGGCTCATACCATGGTATGAATCGGCGAAAGTCTTTGTTGGACTTCTGTGATTGTGAAGGGCTCCTATTAGCTTCGCTGACAGTTTGTTATGAATTTGTGGGTCGGACTAATTGTAAACACGTTCCCTTTGATACTAAATATATATTTTGTTAGTTTACGATAGTTTTTTTATCTTAAATCAACTTAACCGTGACTAGACTTTTGGCTTTTTTTGGTCGGCGCACCCTTAAAGCAACAATTGAATACAGACCACCTGCTTCCTAACTGTCGTCCCGTAAAAGTTCAATGAAAAGCATTGTTATTTTTTGGTGACGAACACTATGTCGAAAACTGGGCTTAAAGTGTCGAACACTGGTGCCACAGAATCTTTCTACACCTCACTCCACACACCAACAGTCAATGACTGGTGTAATACTAACCACATGAGACTCAGTATTAACAAGTGTTATGTTATTTCATTTAGCCTTAAAAGTAATCCTATTCTCTTTAGTTACGCCATTAACCAAGAGCCACTGAAGCGTAAGTCGACGCTGCGCGACTTGGGCGTTGTGTTTGACAGTAAGCTCAGTTTTAACAGTCATTGCGAAGCATTGTCCAAGAAGTGCAACAAGCTGTCAGGTTTTATTTTCCGTGTTTCAAAGGAGTTTAGGTCCCCAAACAGCTTACTATCGCTATACAGAGCACTAATCATGAGCCAACTTGAGTACGCCTCAGCGGTGTGGTCACCACAATATAACAAGTACATTGATATGCTCGAAGCTATTCAGAGACGTATTCTAAGGGTCCTAACATTACGGTACGGCAAAAAAAGGGAATTGACCACGTACGCAGCGCGGTTGCAATATTTTAAATTAAAGAGTCTTGAGAGCCGGCGCAAAGTTAATGACTTAACTTATCTTTACAAAATTATAAACGGGACAATACATACAACTTTGCTGTCCGAAATTCACCTTAAAGTTCCGTCACGTTCTGCAAGGCGCAACCGTCCTCTTTCAATTCCATTTTGTGACAATAATGTTTCATTCCACAACCCGATCGTCACAATGTGCCGAAACTACAACACTTTACTAGACAAATTAGACGGTGTGCCTGATATCCACGCTTCATCGCTCTTCAAGTGGAAGTCGTCGCTGCATAGGCTTGTTTCAGTAGACTGACATGATGCCATGTAATTTTTGCAATTGTAAACATTTTCATTTTATTTATTTTTTATTTCGTAGTTTTTTAATTTGTATTGATTTCCATAATGTAATTGTAATTTTAATGTATAATTCAATTTATTAATCAACATAATAATGTATAATTTTCACAATTTAATTTAATTTTACATGTTTTTTTTTATGATTTGATTTAAAGTTTAAGCATGTTGTTTACACGTATATGTGGAGTTGCAGTCTACCTATTTTACTAAATCCATGTAAAAACTTAATGGCTATTACTGTAAATCTGTTTTGTGTAATAAAATTAAAATAAATAAATAAATAAATGGGATGCGATGGATTTGTTGATACAAAAAAAACACTTTTTAATTTGCAGCTAAAAGTTAGTTTAGTTATAAAAAGTGTTTTGGTTTGTTTTTATCGATTTTACGTTGAGCCTTGAAAATATTAAAACAAATGCCTAATTTATAAATAAATCGCAAGAGAACTTGCCTCTTTTGCTTACTTATTTTTATTACTTTAGTCTATCCATCTATACATATAATGACTTGTCCTGACTGATTCATCATCGCCGAGCCTAAACCGATGAAGTTAATAAGATGAAATTTGGACTGTAGGTTAATTGAGTGACGTGACCGGCTGACTAAGAAAGGATTTTACGAAAATCACACCCTAAGGGGGTCAAATAGGTGGTGAAAGTGTGTATGAAAGTTCGTCAGTTATGAAGTAAAATACATGAAAATTTGTATTTGGCTTCTTGAAAAGAAATAAAAAATGACATGTCTTAGGATTTTTTATATATTTTCTTTTAAAGGAGTAAAAACGGAAAGAAGGTTTTTTTTGGGGGAATCGTTATTTTTAAAGTAATAACTATCAAAATGAATAATTTAATCGATCTATAGATTTTCAATAAAAATAAAAAATGTCGTGTTCTAGCATTTTTCAAAAAACCTCTGGTGAAATAAGGGTGGAAAGTTGTATGGAAGTCCGTCATTCTTTAAATTTCGGTATTGGGCCTGGTGTGAAATTATAAAGTGTTTCAGAATTTTTGGAAAATGATCCCTTAAGTAGGGGATGACAATTTGTACAGGAGGTTTCAAAATGGACCAAAATGACTTATACAGAGTGATCTTTATTACGTTGTTTTGTTAGACACTTTTTACTTATGTATACCCTTATGATATTTACCTTTAATAAGTTTGGCTTTTATTACGAATAAACACAAGTCGTGTAGCCCACGTGAGCAACGCCGCGAACAAAAGCTAGTTGAATATAAATACATTGACAAAACAAATAGATAAGTTTAATAGTATAAACAGGTAGGTTAAACATAGGATGTTGCCGTTCTCACAAGTGACTCATGCATGTTATATTACATTACAAACAGAATTGAAATACAACTTCAGTTGCATCAAATGACCTGGTAGGCTACTCTTGATGCAAAATCAGTCTCAATACAATTCCAATGCGATTAATATGTATCGATATTGGGATAAGTTTCGCAATTTCGGAACGCCCCCCATCTCAATAATAATTTGTTCACTCAATTTCCACGCAATTTAATTCCAATGTGGCGCTATTATCGCTTTTAAGAGTGTCATTTATATTTTTTAGATTTGTGAGTGGAAATGATTATTGCAATTGTGTTTCAAGAGTAACCCTACTGGCTAATCCAAGTTCATTCGAAAATCATTTTTGGGACCCGAAGTTCAATGCCCCTATTTATTCAATTTAAACTATAATATCAGGTGTTGAACTTAAATGGAATCTTATTGTAATCAGTTTAACAACTAATTTGTCTTATCGTATGCTTTGTGATTCATAAAGTGCATTCAAACTGTTTCGGTAGCATATTGAGTTGCATTGATTCACATCCTGCAGTCGTTGTCATCATACATCAACAAAACAATTACTACTGACACAAAAAAAGTAGATTGCAGAAAGTAAGCTTTATACATACCGCGCTCGAGTAACGCACACATAGACTCTCTCACGGACACGGAATCCCGGAACAGGGTGCCTAGTGTGAGTTTTGTTTACTATCCGTATTCATTCGATTACGTTTACGATAACGAAAATTAGTATGGCATTGAAACAACGCTTCCTGGCGGCATACGAGAAGAGTTAACATTCTCGTTCTCTTTAACGTGATCGAATCAATGTCTATACTAATATTATAAAGCTGAAAAGTTTGTTTGTTTGTTTGGTTAACCCTTTATCGGGCACAGCATGTTCAAATTTTTCATTGGTTTTCGACCTTATCTCAATTGTATAAAGTTCAAAATATGGTGGCAATTTATATGCCACTGCCTTACAAAGGGTTAAACGCGCTAATCGCAGGAAGTACTGGTTCGAATTGAAAAAATATTTTTGTGTTGAATATAACCGCCTATGTGGTCTAGTGGCTAAGACCACCGGTTTAGACCCAGAGGTCCCGGGTTCGATTCCCAGCGGGGGGTACATGTTTGTATACTCGGTTTAGTTGGTGGTAGGGCTTGTTTGTCCGCCTGGCTAGCTACCACCATCTTATCTAAATATGTCGCCATAACATCAATGTTTGTAGCATTGTTGTGTTCCGGCAGCTAGAGATAAGATAGCCAGTGCCTCACTAGTTGAGGATCCCGGGTGAAGTGCGTTTCCATCAATGACCTTATCATCACTTAACATCAGGTGAGATCAAGGCACTGTGCGTACCCGTTAATATAAAAAAAAGAATAGACCATTTATCGAGGATGGCTATAGGCTATATTACATCACGCTATGACTAATAGGAGTGGAGCAGCAATCGCTAATTAACGCGGGAGAAACCGCGGGGCACAGCTAGTTGCGAATGAAACTCACACTTGACACCCAGCTCAGTAGGGTTACTCTTGAAACACAATTTCATTAAAGAGTTTGCGTTCAAGAGTAGCCTACCAGAACTGGTACGCCTCTTGAACGCAAACTCAATCTCAATACAATTCCAATGCGATGAATATGTATCGATATCGGGATAATTTCGGACATCTCGATAATAATTTGGTTCACTCAATGTCCACGCAATTTAATTCCAATGTGGCGCTATTATAGCTTTTAAGAGTGCCATTTGACATTTTTTAGATTTGTGATTGGAAATTCATTATTGTAATTGTGTTTCAAGAGTAACCCTAAAGTCCGAGCGCAGCTGTTGCAAGATTGCGGGTCCGTCAGAGGTTGTCTATGTGTGCGTTGCTCGACCATGTTTGTACGAAGCTTACCTTCTGCAGTCTGCTTTTTTTGTTCTACTGATGACGACTAACGAGCCGCATGAAATATGATATACCTATGACGATAGCGGGAACTCTCGTCGATATATTTTATGTCATTTATTTTGTGTATAGTAGCTTTTGTTTGTTAGCAAATAGTATTGTAGAAGATGATACAAATAGATATTGTCTTTTTTTAGGTTTCCAGATTACACTGACTATAATAGTAACATTGGAAAGTAAACCACAACTATGGAGGTAGGGTTTCTACACTGATATCGTTTGGATGTCTACTACCGTCATACGCACTTATGCCGCAAAGCAGCATTTTCTGTTTCAGAAAGATTTTGCTGTTTTTCTGCCTTGGTGTATGAATGCGCGCAACTTGATGGTTCCTTAAACCATAGTATAGTGACCAATCCAGCCCTAAAGGTTCTAGGAGAACTAGGAGTCAGCATCAAGCGAGCGTGGCCCCCATACATTATGTACTTACTAGATTCTCCGAGATTGATGTACAATATTTTTAATTACTGACAAAGTCTAATTACTTATCTGACATTATATATAACTTCATATATTTATATATTATAGTTATAATTATATGATTATAAAAGACTAGCTGCCCCGGCGGACTTCGTACCGCTTTGACAGTTTCCGTCATTGAGTTAATTAAATATCAATGTTTTCCATGACAACAAAACAAACAAATCATTTTGTATTGTAAAATTAAATTGTCCTTTCTAGTATTTTATATAATATATATTTATTTATTATAGCCTATGTTACTCAACGCTAATGTAGCATTCTAATGGTGAAAGAATTTTTTAAATCGGTCCAGTAGTTTTTGAGTTTATTCTTTGCAAACAAACAAACATACATACATACAAAAATACAAAGGTTTCCTCTTTATAATATTAGTATAGATAAACATTACATTGTCCATGAGAATCTGCTATAGCGTCGGTAGATTAGCATAGACGGTTTTATTTTAATTAATAGTAAATTGTTCATTTTTATTACGCTTTGATCAAATATTTTTATAACTAACATTTCAATACTTGCCCATTTTAAAGTTTAATTAATGTAGATAAATTGCGCGCATAATCTTGAAAGGTCAAATTAGCGCATCTCCGATATTGTATGTCACCCTGACTATGTATTTGGATGCAGATAGCATCGACTTTTGCAAGGTTATTGCCAAAAATGTCAAACAAGTTACATCACCACGTTCATATTATTTTTATTAATAGCCTTTAGGAAACACGGGTGTCTAGATAATCAACTATTCTTTTTGCTGAAGTTATTTATAATTTATAATATTTTCGTTCTTACTATTGAATACAAAATAATGAGTGAAATAGGTACTTTACGTACCTTTCTAAACACGGTTTGGAAACAACCACGTCAGATTAAATAGTAGGGCACCGCTCCGGAATTTTCAACCCTTTTTTAATTAATTAAAGTTTGTTTTTAATTCATTTATAAAAGAAACACAATATTTCCATACATTTATCATTGATTACATTTGCGTAACTCAATGCCACATTTCTTTTCTCACAAAGTCATTATCTACTTTCAATAATAACAAATAACAATTTTTGAGAAAAATATTTACAATTACATTAGATATCAGCAATATAAGCTTCATAGATAAAAACGACACACCCATATACTATAACTATAATCTTGTGGTGTTACCTGGTGGGAGCAGTAACTAAATACTTAATGAAATCTTAAAATAAAAAATGCAAAAAATACATGACAAAATATTATATTAATTATTTTTAGTATTTTTAAGTATTTCGAGAGACCGTTTGTGTATTTGAATATTTTGAATTTTGAGACTCATAATCACCGATGACAATTTTGACTTTGGTTTAATGCTCTAAGATTTTGACACTCAAAATGACACGCGATATGTATTATGTAGCTAAGATTAGAATGAGAATTATTAATGTCACTGGTTTTAAAAAAAACCCTTATAATTTTTATAGAATTCAGAGCATAAACATGGAAAGCCAAAGGCGCCCATTCAATGTATAAACTTGTATAAACTTGTTCAAACTTAACAAACTGACTGACTTATTGAGATCAATAAAAGTCAAAATAAGTTTGTTACAGATTAAAAGTGTTCCACAGTTTTAATTATTTATAATCTTTATACTGCCTTTTGTTAATGTAATGTTAATGTTTGTGTAATTTTCCTTCCCTTACTTTACGTAGTATTTTTATGTCCAACTAGCTGTGCCCTGCGGTTTCACCCGCGTTAATTAGCGACTGTTCCACACCTATTAGTCATAGCGTGATGTAATATAGCCTATAGCCTTCCTCAATAAATGGACTATTCAACACAAAAAGAATTTTTCAATTCGAACCAGTAGTTCCTGAGATTAGCGCGTTCAAACAAACAAACAAACAAACAAACAAACAAACAAACAAACTCTTCAGCTTTATAATATTAGTATAGATTATATAATCATTTTGCAATTTTGTTGGTGGTTCCTTAGCAGTTAAAGTTGCTTAAATACATTGATGGGTAAAATTGTATCCCCTTTTGGTATATTGACCTTTCTGAATAACTTGTATACCTAGTGTATACCTTGTATACCTATCTTTTGAATCTATACGAGAAATGCTTTCAAACCGGTGTTTGTACAATTACCCATACTCGCAGTTTAAGTATGTATGTATATGTAAAAAGTCAGTGATTTATTTATAAACAGTTATATCTAATAACGCGATTATTCGATGTAAAATAAAAATAGAAACCTAACATTGCATTAAAATAGGAACCTAATATGTATATTTATGTACGTACAGACGTACATAAGTACACATATTAGGTTTCTATTTTTCTTTTACGACTAATAATCGCGATATAATAGAAGTATAGTATAAGTTTAGCGCGATATAAGTAGTATAAGTTTGAATTCCTTATTTTAACAAGGAAACATAAAAATAAATATGATTTTATTGTTAATGATATTAGCTTATTAAAATCAAGTAGAATTAAATATTAAGATGACTTCGAACAAAAAAGCAAACAAACAAACAAACAAACGAAAAGATATTAAGTAGTGGCGTGATGTAGAGTGAACGTAAAAATTTTTACGTTTATTTTAAAATATAGGTATGTTTGATAGCGAAACGCGTAAAGTATCAAAATTTTCAACAAACCAATGTCAAGAGCAAAGATAAGACCATTGTATTACGAAAGTTTATCTTATTTATCATATGGTTTAATATTTCTGTTTACTACGACCTACTGATAGGTAAAATAATGACGTTTTTGTTATTTTTCTACCTAGTCGGCAAGCTTGCTTATGATCCGCTTGATGATGAACAGTCACCCTCACCATAGCCTATTGGCGCATACAACACCATGGGTAAAACTCACCCACCCTTTTGTTTTTTGATAACCGGGAGGAAATTTTATATGTTAACACACGGAGTCAGAACGACCTACCGGCGTCTAGGACCCTCTTGCTTCGTCCGCCTCCCCTAGGAACTAGGAAAGCCTAGTGGCAAGCATCAGGTAAGGGCTTCCGAGGGCTGCAATCTGAATTTTAGGCGGCTAGTTGTGAGATCCAAAGACTTCATACAACTGACGCTGTGAAGCCCAGATGTTGTAGGCACTAGGGTACGAGTGCGGCTTAATATAATGCCACTTTAATCTCATCTTCTATTATACGTGAAGGAAAAGAGTTAGTACCAATTTTTTAAATATATTGCGCGCGTGGGGGAATGTGAGATTTGGCATAGCTAAAGTTTATATGGAAAAGGATTGCAGAAAGATAAAATTTATGCATATTAAGTTATCTATTATGACATTGTATTAGCATTTTATTTTTTGGGAATTACGGTCAAATTTCGACCACTGGGCGACCACTACTACCCTTTAATCCGTAACACAGAAATACAGGCGTTGATGATGTTGCAATGTACAAATAGGTATATAGGTACTTAACGGCGAACAAATTATTTATTTAATATTAAAATTATTGTATAGGAGTAGATCTACTTACTGACTATCTGCAGTAGCAACTATTCCAGATGTTGACAAAATTGTAACTGAATTACAATGTATTCGCAATTAAAATCGTAAATGCTGTTGTGTTTCGTCCGGTGAGTGAAAGTACCGGAGGCCCATCTCTCACCCCTCCCCCCTCCCAATTCCTACTTCCTCCTCAAGATCCAACTCCTTCCCCAAAGCCGGCAACGCATCTGCGATTACTTTGGTTTTGCTGGTGCCCATGGGCGGCGGTGATTACTTTCCATCAGGTAACCCGCCTGCTCATTTGCCTCCTTTTAATATAAAAAATATATATATATATTTACATTTTTTTGCATTTATTTATAATTAAAGCCTTTTCATAAGTGAACCTTGTTATTTGTTATTTAAGGTGACATATACAATTTTCTAAATTTAAAATTATTTAACCGACTAACCAAAAAAGTTTTAATGAAACTTAAAAAAATTCTAGGCAGCTTTTAAAAATAAAGTTTATTTGACTGAATGAAGTAACTGAATTGTGTAGCAAACAAGAGTGGTTATGCTTTGTTTTCTTTTATTTTCAAAAGGGCTACTCTACATCACAAACAGAATCATTGAGGCCTTTGTGCCTCACAGTACTTTGCCGCCCACTTGTCATCTTCAAATATTTCCGCACATTAGTTATGCTGTGACACAATTACCTAGCAATCTGCTTTGGTTATGTCAAGTCCCAGAAATATTGAATATTTTGCTAGCTAATGATTCATACAAACTCTGTTTCCTCTCCACGTGCTCTGCATAAGGGAATTGTTGGATAAGGATGCATTCTTTCTGCTACCACTGTTCGTGAATTTTGTTCATCTTAAAGTATTTCTTTACAAGTACTAAAATGTCAATAATACGTTTCTATAAGGTGTGTAAGGTGTTGTAGAGTAGTTAATCCGGAAAATATTGCGTAATTAATAATTCCGTAATTTGATACTTCGATATGAATTCGAGTTAAAATGGAGGTCTTTTTTTTCTTTTTCTCCTTCAGGCCTATTTTGTTATTATACTAATTCGTTTTTAAATGTAAGTACCTACCAAGAAAAACCATTCTAAAAAGGAGGCTAGTGCTCGTATTAAAAAAAATCCTTGTAACAGAGTAAAAATTTTGTGATAGATATGTGATGATAGTGATTTAAAAATCTATAAAAAAGAGTAATTTGGTCTTATAATCTGTATCGGTATTGTACTCGTATTGCTAGTATAGTTTATAATCATTTCTTTATTGTTTTGTTGTACACTTAACCATAGACGAAATATATTTACCAACAATGTAAGTCCCCATAGACAGGATAACCTAGATTGGGGACTACCAGTAATAATGTATATGTACTGTTGTAGCTCTTTTATTTAATAAAAGCATTTTTACTATTATTTATTATTTATTTTATATAAATATAATTAAAACCTATCGTAAATTAAAGGTGTTAAAAGATTAGAATTTAAGGCTTAACTCAAATCTTAACTGAAAACGTCAAGTAAATAGTTTTTTAACAAGCAAAAACTTGCATAAAAATATGTCGATCTACGAAAGAGTTCGTAACACTTCCACAGTTACTTACTTGCTTAGATAAATATCTAAACAAATCAGTAGTAAGATTCAAAATTTTTGCAACGCAGTTAGCTAATTGGGTTATCAGTTGACCCACCAAGTGCGTAGTTTTAAGCCATCGACGTCATCTAGTCGCCCAGTGGTCCATCTTCACATCATTGGTTACCAAATAGATATTTAATTTTGTCAAACATCGTTTGTCTCTCGAGTATGATGAAATTATTTTATTTTTCTGTTTCTTTTTTTTCACAAATGTTTGGTAAACGCATTAATTTATCATTGCTACTATTAACTATCATTTTTAAAATAAATAAGAATTTTACAATAATGAAAGTTTAAAAAAATATGAACATATCAATAATTTTATTTTTTTGTTTTTTTTTAGTTATTGATAAGAATGTAGAACTATATTTAGTAAAACGTTCCAAAAAAAATTGTTTAATCTGTAGTTAGTAAATAATTAAAAATTATGTGAGGAGGACGGAAAATGAAATTTGTTGTATTCGGAAATGAAATCATAATAAAAGATGGTATGAAAAATTACTTTTAGTAATTTCTTAGCACCATAAAAGATAAAAAAAGAAATAATAATATATTTTTTATTCAATAAAGGTAAATCGTCTTTTATAATCTGTAAAAAATATTGAAAGACTACACTTACGACCATCATTACAGACTAGGTCCCAAAGATACTATTAAGTTAGGTAAATATTCCGATCGATTATTTATCTAATTTATAACTACAAATAGGTAAATAGTTCTCATCTAAGACATGTTCTCATGTAAGTGACTTAGGTCTTCATTGAGAATAAATATCTTTAAATAATTTTTAAGCAAATTTCGTAAAAAATAAAACCTCTTATGTAGGTAGCAAATTTTTTAAATCTCACTCTGTCTAAGACTTCAGTGTGTGTTTTCCTTTAGAGGGCGTGCAAGGTGCTTACGCAACTGCTCTTATCGATTGGCTGCGCCTGCGTAACTCGGTCCAAACAGGACATTCACCCCGGCCATTCACGCGAAATACATAGATTTGGAAACATTACTGGCCGGCCCAACTGCACTTCCTTATAGCTTATCTAACTCTTGCTTGCCTACACAGATGGCCGACGCACTCATCTTGCGATTGACAGACCTAATGTCTAGTGAAATGCGCAGGCGCACGTTTGAGCTACTATGGTACTATTATAAGTACTATTGGGGAACGTTCCTGCTAATAAAGCTAAATTACAAAAGAAAAGTGCATACTTAAGTGGGTATGAATTTGTTTCGGAAAATAAATTACTGAATAATATTGTTGCGTACATACCTTTTTAGATAACTTTATGTTTTTATACTTTTTATTATAATTTGTTTTTGGAATATTTTCTCTTATGTCGTAATGTGTCATATGTTTTGATATACTTGAATTACATAGTTTGCCAACCAAACCAGTGCCTATTTATTAGTATTTTTCTATCGAACAAATATTTTTTTGTAAGGCAGCTTACGTTTTCTTAATAGATGATGGAACTGCAGGTTTACTTTGTTTCTATATTTTACGTGGTTGTCAACTCGCCTTTAAGTGTACCAATTTGAAGAGTTATAAGTGTGTATACACTTAGAATTATCAAGTTATTTGTATAATTTTCTTTTGGTTGCCTTACATACGCCTCCGTAGGCGTCCAAAGCCGTCTTTGTGATACATGTAGCCTATATTACTTTGGAACTTTCTATTAGGGCAATATTTTATGTAATATAGACTGTTATTTTAAAGAAGCTATGAGAACAACAGAGAATCGATTGACTTTTATAGCGATGGTAATTGATGAAAAGGCCGAAGATACAAACTTACTTTTCGAAATCCTACATTTATATAAAATAGTGGTAACTAGCTAGGCGAACTTAGAAAACAAACTAAAACCTTGATTCAAACTAAGTTCCATATGTGGGTCAGCAGGGAATGAAACCCGAGTCCCATGAATCTGATAGAATGCGAAATTAATTTGTATTATAACGACAACATGACGCTGGCTTAAACTAAACGCGATAACAATTATATAATTCGTTGTATTCGACCATTCATCGAGAGTGATATAATAAGATGAATGTGTTTTGTTTCTGTCCAAGTTTTGTTTGTGACCGCTTGAATGTTTAACCCCGCCAATGCCTGTTGCGGTCTAAAAGACCTTGGTAATGCTGGAGTAAGTTTTTTGTTTGTTTGTTTGTACTAAAAAGCAATAGACTTTTGTAAAAAATAATACATCATATTACAATCCCATTGTCAGAATGTGCCGTCTATACAATGAACTGGTTGCACATAATAACAACAACGACATATTTTCAATGAAAATACATGAATTTACAAAAAATAACCGGGAAATTCTCGGTTCGGCATCTCCCACTTGCCTTTTTTTGTAATTTTTAAATTTTTATCTGTTTTGTGTACTAATAAATAAATAAATAAATAGACAGGATAATAGATCGACGTCAGTTTTGCTAAGGGATAGAAGTTAGAAGACTATTTTTAACAATTCACTTGCGCTTCATCATCGTCAGCCATATGACGCTCACTGCTGGTCATAGGCCTCCCCCAAGGATCGCCACAACGATCGGTCCTGCGCTGCCCGCATCCAGCGGCTTCCCGCGACCTTGACCAGATCGTCGGTCCACCTTGTAGGGGGCCTGCCCACGGAACGTCGTCCGGTGCGTGGTCGCCAATCGAGAACCTTTCCGCCCCAACGGCCATCGGTTTTCCGCGCTATGTGTCCCGCCCACTGCCCCTTCAGCTGAGAAATCCAGGGAAATACCAAGCATCGTTCTCTCCATTGCTCGCTGGGTGGTTTCACTCGTGCTTTACATAATTATTCAAAAACTTTTAAAAGGTTTGGGATACAGGGAGACTGAGGGGTTGATAAAGATCAAACCCTCAGTCTCCCTGTGTCCTAAGCTAAAGCCGGAATAGCGGATGGATGATCAAATTAAAAATCTCTTGTTTAGCCCGTTAACCTGCTATTCCCGATTGTTGACGTAAAATGGCAGTAGTGTAAATCCTTCCGTGGTGGGTTATATATACCCGAAATTAACCCATGACACAACGTTTTCGTGAACGAGATCTAATGGGCATAACTCGCACAACTAGTGTAAGTTTTGATCTTGTATTTTTTCTTTTTGTCTTGTCTTCTAGAATTTGAAGTGTCGTTACACTGGGACCTATTTGCCCGTAGTCACGTGTTACGGGTCACGTGTTGACGCAAGGAGTTTGGTTACGATTTTCTTTTTGTCTTGTCTTCTAGAATTTGAAGTGTCGTTGCACTGGGACCTATTTGCCCGTAGTCACGTGTTACGGGTCACGTGTTGACGCAAGGAGTTTGGTTACGAGTGAAGTCTCGGGAAGACATTACGTTTCGACACGGCCTGGCCAGCCGACTTCCATGTACAGACATACGACTCTTGCTGTGTCACTTGCACATAAAGTACATTTTTCCGATAGCTCATTAAGAATACGATCCGAAACACGATTCTCGAAATTGACAACGAATTTGAGAGCCCACTGAATAGCCTATCATAATTAAATAACACATAAGGTTATCTGATATTTTGTTGAATCTTTCTTTAAATATTACAATAACACTCACCACCAAATGAGATAAAAGCCATTCTTGCAAGTTAAGTTAAGTTTATCGGGGAATAGCTGGTTATTTTATCAAACAATACATTTCAATAATTCCTGGTAGATTTTACAGATAATTTTTATAATTTTTATAAATTTGTATGTTTCATTTGTAAACTTTTGTGACGTGTTGCAATAATGAAAATACAGAGAGCCCCAAAAAAGTAACTCCAAATTGAAAATACACATTATTAGCTTTTCAAAATGATTAATAAACACTTCCACATTTAATATTCTTAGCACAGCTGGAGTGGAGGTTAAAAATACTGGTACGAGTATAAAATATTCTATATATACTAATATCTATATATCTATCTGTTATCGTACCATAACAATTGCACAATAGGCATACAATATAATATCTTGTATGACGTCTAATCTATACATATAAAATGCTTTGTCTTGAATGACTGACTGACGAATCAACGCACAGCCTAAACCGCTGATCGTATAAACCTGAAACTAGGAGGGTGTGTTCTTTGTATGACGTAGGCAACCGTTAAGAAAGGATTTTCCGAAATTCTACTTCTATCTTCTTCTTCTATCCTAAGGGGGTGAAAAAGAGGGGCAAAGTTTGTATGGGACAATGTGATTCCTTGATCCAATCTACTTTAAATTTTGCATAAACCTTTTTTAAAAGAATTCATGGAAGACGTGTTTTGTATTTTACTGAAATTCATTCCCTTAACGGGGTTAAGAAAGGGTAGAAAGGTATTATGGCGGTGATTTGCTTCGAAGTGGATATCAATACTCTTTAGTGCTTTTGATTTAAATTACATTTTATTTTGACACATGTTTGAAAACTCTATCCGATTTTATTAAAAAAAGGTTGAATCAATATATAAAAAAAATATTGATTTCGATGATAAGCTCAAAAACATTTTTAGGAGAGATTTTCCAGTTAACATGATGACTGCCTTAAAACCAGACACAATATAAATTTAATTGTTGACCCCGCAAATGTGCGGGGTTCGGCATTGGATGGGTTAACTGTAAACAGCCTTCACAGCGTCACCGGACTTTTTTGGGGGCGGCGAGAAACTTAAAGGATTCCACTAGCCACATTGCTTGATCACGATCAAAACAACGTCAGAAGGTTTCTATAGGGAATGGCATTACGCAAGCGTGCTCCCGCACTCTACTAGATTCTCCGAGTAGTTTGGATAGGATTGGGATGACCTTTACAGGGTTACAATAGTGATGTACGTTAAAAGCAGATGTGTGTCTTAATCAGAGTTTATACCCTTTGACGTAATATTAACGTGAGCTCTGTCGATTTTAAAAAGTAAAGAAATCATCTGCATATAGTACTCTTACAGTCTAGTACTCTTATAGTCTTACAAAATGACAGACTGACTGAAACAAGGAAGGTCATTTATATTAATGAGAAAATTTGTTGGTCCCAAAATTGACCCTTGAGGCATACCTATAGTTATAAGTGCTCCAGAAGAACCACCACATTTTTTTAAACACAACAATGTTAGTAGCATTGTTGTGTTTCAAAAGTTAGAGAAACGATAGCTAGTCCATTAGTAGTTAAGGATTTCAACTTAAATGCTCTTCCACCTTCGGTCTTAGTATCACTTGCCATCATATGAAGTTACGGCCCTACGCATCCCTATTGCGAAATAAAAAATATACTTCCTCCGCCTTTATGACAGCTTTTAAATTTATTTGCACAATCGGAGAAAGTCACACATCGTTACGTTAATGGTCCGACGTAGGGCTCCGGTTCATCAAGAGTTATCACTCAATGATTACAGGGTGTGCAAAAATGGTGTCACCTACTTTTGAAGGTCGCACCAACATTATTTTTGCTCATACACAATCATACAATCATGGATTTTAAACTCAATGACCCTTGTGTCACGGGCGTTGAGATATCACGCTTAAAATGTTTCAACAGATATCTTTTTAATTTCGTCAATGACCGCTATTTAAATGTAATTACTCGAAATTCGTGACTGTGATCTTCAGCGTTCAGAGATTAAAGTGACATGTTGCGTTACGATATTTTTGAAACTATCAATAGTTGTATTTATTATTTAAGTTTTTCAAACTTTCATAAAATACTGAAAAAAGTTAGACCATATTATATCAAAATATGGTCTGAATTTAAACCATGTTTTAACAATAGACAACGTTTTGAAATGATAAGAAAAGGCGGACAAGCCTTTTTAGAATATTTTGTTTTCAATTTGTACAAACCCATATCCCATGATGAACCCCTATAGCAGCGCCACCTACCGGGTCCAATTGTAAATCTAAACCATTCAGAAATTCACTTGAACACACACAGACAATTTCATCCAAATCGGTCCAGCCGTTTAGAAGGAGTTCAATAACATACACACGCACAGAAGATTTATATCGAGATATATATAAAGATAGGAACACTTACAAAGAAGGTAGGTATATTCGATACATGGAAAAATAAATATTACTAATTAAATTAGGCTAGACAATAATCGAGAAATAGTATACACAGCATGAGTTTAATTATTTTCTACGTAAACGTAAAATAAAATAAACTACATCACATACAAAACAAAAAATTAAAATTGGGGAGGTGACATAGTGACTCGCCCCTTGCATAGTTGCCGGGTAGTCATCAGCAATGATAGCCATCTTAAAGGCACTCACTGCTCCCGTAAGACCCGTGAGTCTTGACGCGTTTAGCATCAAGCGCCGCCTGGCTCTCATTGCTGACCTCCCTCTTAGAGCGTTGACCTACCGCTTAGAGCGTTCCACGGTTAGACTCTAACCGTTGAAGGCGTCTTGCTCAAGGTAGTTGATGCCAAGGACCTTCCAAAACCAGTAAAGATGGCATGGAAGTCCCGAAACATCAGCCACCTTGACACGGGTAGAGTTTTGAGAATGATGTAGAGGTGCCATCCCGGTTGGAAACCTCGGGCTGGAAGATCGTCGACACTAAGGTCGAGGGTCTGACAGTACGGAGGGTCATACTGATGGAAGGTGCCTTTGCAGCATTCATCAAGGCGGAGGGCTATTGCCTTAACACGGGCGTCGATAGGAGCGTCTTTAAGCTTCTAGAGGAGAAGCTTACGAGCGAGCCTGTCGATGCCCAAGGCGATAGTGAAGGAGTGAGCGTAGCGGGAGTGATTCCCAAAGCGCACTAGTGTTAAAAATGCAGCCAAGACTGGGTGCTCCCGTCGCTGTTGTAAGGGATGTTGTAGAAGAGATGACACCAATGGAATGTAGTGGGATCTCCTCCCCAAGATCCGAAGACGTTTTGGGGAGCTCGCCCTAGACGAGCTACTACTGGGAAGGTCCTCACCATTGAGCGCGCAGACGAACACGGACGAGGAGCTCGGCTCGGAAGACAGCCACTAGAAGGCGGAAATGGCGAGATTAAGGTGTGTACAGAATAATTTGCACCACTGTAAGGCCGCAACTGACCTTTTGGCACGCGAGCTTAAAATTAAAAAGTTCGATATTGCCCTAATTCAAGAACCCTACCTTTATGGCGGACTGCTCAAGGGCTTAGGTGGAGCTCCGGGTACTCTTTTTCATAACTGTTCCACTAATGACATGAGGACTTGCATTTATGTCAGAAATGGCATGCCTCTAATTAAGTTCTGTTACAGGGATCTGACAGGGGACTAAGCGAACGGTAATCTTATCGTCAGCTTATCTCCCTTACGAGAAGGCAGACCCAGTATCACCACAGATACGGGAACTGGTAACCTACGGCAGCCGAGAAAACTTAGATGTCATCATCGGCTGCGACGCGAAGGCGCATCATGTCGTCTGGGGCAGCTCAGACACCAATGAAAGGAGGGAGAAGCTTCTGGAATATCTGGTAAGTTCACCCATGCAATTCGGTTGAAAGAAATTTATTTCTCAGAAAAACTTTACAGTTCGCTTAAAATGAGATATGCAAGCATAGGGCGAAGCTGTTCAGGCAGCAAGCCGAAGATTAGCAGGCTGCGGTGGAACGCTCTAAGCGGTAGGTCAACGCTCTAAGAGGGAGGTCAGCAATGAGAGCCAGGCGGCCCTTGATGCTAAACGCGTTAAGACTTACAGGTCTTACGCGGGAGCAGTGAGTGCCTTTAAGATGGCCATCATTGCTGATGACTACCCGGCAACTATGCAAGGGGAGAGTGAATATGTCACCGAAGCCGGAGGACTTCAGGCTCTTCGCTCTTAAGGACGGTGCCAAATTTATGACATCTATCTTTACAGAGGAGGAAGAGTGAAAGGATGGGGTTGTACAAAAGATCCCAATGGGTCGAAGTGTTACTGGGAAAGGGAAACCTCAGCAGGCCCCACTAAGATAAGATAAGAACTAAATTCATATAAAACAAAAAATAAAATTAATAAATACAAAAAACAAAACGAAATGTTAGGAAAGAACTATTTATTTGGGCTATGGGGATTCCTATTTGTCGTTAAAAACGTGAATTTATCATTAAAAACGTCAATATCATGATGATGATTTTTATTTTAATAAAGTTACCTAACAATGAAAAAAGGAACGTGTAAAAAATTGCTTTTGCTGTCTGGAGTAATTGGTAAAGTAAATCTAATCGTCTCAGCGTAAAACTAATGACGCATGCAAACGTTTTTATATTTGCTTAGAATAGATGTAATAATTAAGAAAGTTAATTAGAAACATAACATAAAGCGTCCGTTTTGCCGTAGTGATATTGATTGTTTTCAGTAATTTCCAGTAATTCTTTATAGAAATTTAATTCAAACGCTATTGTGGTGTTATTCTTATGCCGTGACACATGCTGAGCCGGAGACTTTTTCCACTGATTTACTGCTCGCCTTAATGTCTTTATGCTTTTTTGTGACCTTTTTATGTAACAGACTGCGAAATATTTTTTTTTATTGATTAGATTTGATTTTTAACAGGACTGGCGAGCAGCACCGTGTGTAATATTACACGAACCATTTGGAGCCACTTTTGACCCCCTCATAACTCAAAAACTATTTTACATAAACATGTCAAATTTGGCTCATATATTGAGACTTGCGAGATACATTATGTGCCCCAAATTTCATAAACACACCTCAAACGGTTATTTAAATATTAACGTCCAAAAATCGTCATTTCACTGACTGATCTATAGATAGATCAAAATTCTAACCCAGTTCCAGATGACCTAGAAAATCAAATTTGGCATCCAGATAGGTAGTTGGGCGAAAACAAAGGAATAAATCAGAAACCAATAATTTTTTACCAATTTAGTATATTTTTCAATTAATTGATTTCATTAGGAACACTTACTTATTAGATGCCTGTAATGTAAGAATCAGCAATCAAAATCGATGACGTGAAGACCTTAAAATCCACATAAAGACCGGTGTCTTTATGTGGATTTTAAGGTTTTCACGTGAATATAACGACTGGAATACCAACTAGTGACCCGCCCCGGCTTCGCACGGGTGCAATGCTGATACTAAATGTATGTATATAAACATATAAACCTTCCTCTTGAATCACTCTATCTATTAAAAAAAACCGCATCAAAATCCGTTGCGTAGTTTTAAAGATCTAAGCATACATACATAAGGACAGATAGACAGCGGGAAACGACTTTGTTTTATAATATGTAGTGATACCATGTTAATACCCAATAAAACAAGTAAATTTCTATAACTATAAAGCACCTACTAGTACTGGTAGTATTTTTCCTCATAGTAAACACCTAAAATTTCGCCGTACAAGCTTTAACCACTTAACTCTTATTATTTTCTTGTTTGGAACATGTACAAACACTTTGTTGGATGTTCTTATTTATGTGTTTTTACACTGAGCTACTGTACACCACTTATAAACTTTGGAATTCATTTTTAAGAGCTCGAGCGCGCGAATACCAGACAATAGAATTTTAATTGCTATCGGCCACCTGGTGGTCGATCGACGCTCAAGGGGTTATCACACAAATTAATTTAATGTTTGGTTTTCTTTCTTCGCTACGCATAAACACAAAGGCATTGCAATGACATGCTTACCTAAGCGTGACGTCAGAGCCGATGCTATTACACCTGCGAGCTGTTTTCGCGCACTATTGAAAAAAAAATTAGAAAAATGGCTTTAAGAGCGTTTACGCAGCACACTAGCGCCGCCAATAAAAAAAAACATATCTAGTAATTAGAGATAGAAAATCAAATTATGCTCAACAAACTATTTGAATGAAGTAATTTTGCATTTTTACGTCACCTAATGAACATCTGACATTAAAAGTGGCCGTTTTTAGCTGTAACGTCTTATAATAGTTTGTTGAGCATAATTTGATTTTCTATCTCTAATTACTAGATATGTTTTTTTTCATTGGCGGCGCTAGTGCTAAACGCTCTTAAACTTCGTTAAACTTAAGTTTATTACCGAAATAAAGGTTTTTTCGTAAATAGTAAATGTGTACCTACATTTTTTCTTCCATTTTTGCCTATTGTGGGTCCATTCATATTAGTAATATCGTGGTTACTGGTCCTGAAGAGTCTACCTTAAAGATATGTGGTTTATGTGCGTTTTTATATTGCCAAAAAATACATAATACTAACTACATAAACCAAATATTTATATAAAATACAGCGAAAAAATTAAATGCCCATCCGACCCAGCCAGGAATCAAACCTGGGTGTTCCGCAATCTGGGCGGCTGCACTGGCCGCTATGCTACCAGGAAGGCTGACGTAAGCACTGAATTTTTCCACTGCTTTTTGATTTTTGAAATGCTTTAGAGCGACATTAGTGCCATCTATCCAAGGTTCGATTCCTGGCTGGGTCAGGTGGGCATTTAATTTTTTCACTGTATTTTATATAAATATTTAATTCAAGCTTAAGTGTAGCAATTAACACTTAAAATAAAAACATTTACATACATAAACCAATTTATTAGGGTGAAATGTTAGTAGAATATTAGTTTAAATACTGCAGAGATATGCAAACAATTAATATACAATTATTAATACGACCAGTGCTATTTTGAGTACACTATAGTGGAGTTTCATTACTTTACGTTTCTTCATAGACTAATTAAAACTATAATAAAACTAATAGTTTCTCCTTCGAAAAAAATAGCCTTAATCGTAAGTAATATTTTATTGTAACCGCCAACAAAACGTTGCTATGCAGTAGAAAATTGCAGAAGAATTTATAAATGATGACTTCACAACATACTTCAGAATCTGCGAGTTGCAAGTTGTTCGTTTGAGCAGGTTCATTTGAGTAGGCACGGGTAAATATAATAGGTATGTCAAATCTCTACATTAAAATATTATTTTTAAAATTCGCAAGTCTTATCTACTTACTTATTATTTCATCGCCAACGTGTAACAATTATTTAACGCATCTTAAAAGTAAACTGGAATATTCAATGGTTTATTGCAGTTATAAATCTATTAGATGGTAACAAACAAAAAAAATATTATTGTCGGGCACTGCAAATTAGGATAGAAATGAGAAACATTTTTTAAATAGTATATAGGTACTATGGTAGGTAAGGTACTACAGGTACTACAAGGACACTTTGATTATGACCTAAAAGAAGGGTCCATATTTGTGGACAAAACTAGCATCATTATTTTAAATGATGTTTTTTTCATTACCCTTAAAAAAACCTTATAAAACAATTGCTTATTTGAAAAAACAAGCAATTGTTTTTATAAGGGTTTTTTTGGACACAATGTTATTTGTCTATGTACCTTCAAAGAACCCCTATAATCAAATAGCTCCTACGTTATTTTTCTGCGACGCTTACCCTGTTTGTGTTCCTCAATAAATAAATAAGCCAAACAATTGGAAAACTTTGCCGGCGACCAATTTTTATATATAGCATTTATTCTATCAGTTCCTTTAGTGAGTGGAGGTGTTATTGTTGTGTTCCACTGTCGCCCCACCCACCCGATTTACAAGTTTGTTATGACTTCTTGCGCTCGCCGCGGCGGCGCCTTCAGGGAAATGATGATAAATAGTTTTTTTTCGCTATCGAGATCACGTAGGTATTTCCTAAATGTGGAACACGCACGCGTTTTCCAATTACAGTTTTTTTTATTGCAGTAAATGCAAAAGAATTCAGTAGTAGGTACGTGAGTAATAGTTTATCTAAATATACGCTTACAATGTGAACTTTGCTCATAGTAATTTTTCAATTTGTTACTATTTACATATACAATTTACAATGTGAACTTTGCTCATAGTAATTTTTAAATTTGTTACTATTTACGTATACAATGCTTTTGTATACATTATCGATAATTAATGCAGTCCCTTCCTTTTAGACTTTAAGATTGCACATGCATTAAACGCTAACGCACAACATCGCGAGGCTGGTGTATCCTGCAAGTAATGTGGGAGCTGTCCCTCTGCATCCCACCCAACTTCAAAGAACAACTTGACGGGGTGGCAGGGCATATGTGCATATGTGCAACCTTTCATCATCAGCTCATTTTATGTCCCCACAGCTGGGGCACGAGCCTTCCCTATGGATGGATAGGGAGAACGGGCCATAAACCACCACGCCTAGTGCGGGTTGGTGGTTGTAAACAACTGCTAATGCAGTCGGGACCAACGGTTTTACGTGCCTTCCGAAGCCCGGAAGAGCTCAAGATGATACATTTTTGGTCACCCATCGGATGACCGGCCTTTGAAAAAGTTGCTTAACCTCAGCACTCGCAGACCGGGCGCGTTAACCACTGCACTATCGAGCTCCTTGATCTTTGCAACCCTTAGCACTAACATTTTTTACCATTTGTGACTATATGTCATGGTATTAAGAGTTACAATTGTTAACAAAGGTATGGCTTTATTCCCTGTTGAGAATCGGACCCGGGAGCTCCAAATCTAGATGCTGGATGCGTCAAGCTGAGGACAGGGCGCTATGGCGCTCATTAGGGGAGGCCTATGTCCAGCAGTGGACTAAGATAGGCCGATGATGATGATGATGAGGAGGATTAAAAAGTTTAGTTAAGCCACCTCATTCGTAGTGAAATGGAGATTCGTACGTGTATTCATGTCAAGGGGTATGGTATCGAGGATATTCAAACAGCGCGCATATGCGCTCTGACGTCCGTCGACTATTGTGCCTGTGTTTGTACACAGTTCGATGACCCAATTCATTTAAAACTATTATTTTGAAGACGTATGTTACAAGTGTTATGCAAGGCTCTCTTATGACCTTACTGAAACTGAAACCCAATGTGCTTAGGTAGATACAGCCTTTGCGAGCACATTGACGTCAGTCCGCAGCTGCTTTCAGGAAAATGTTGCTTAGATTTATACTTATTACTAATTCGTTACATATTAAATTATTAATATAGCTGTATTAATACTATATCGTAGCACTGCTCGGCAAAGGCCGCCCCCAAATAATAAATAATTTATAAATCGAACCTGCAAATTGTATTTTTTACTCGTATTTATATATTTACACAAATATAGTTTAGAACATTTGAAGAAATGCTTCATACACTTTAAAAATGTCACATGGCCGTGATCATGGTAACGTTTGCACATTAGCTCTTCCGTTTAAATCGATGAAGAAAACCTTCGGGGTTTGTTCAGACACCTAGGCCAATATCAACTTTTTGGAGTTGTAAGAGAAATCCCAAAAACAAATCATTTCCAGACAACCAATTTGATTCACTTCTCAACTTCTATATAAACATTTTTCAAGACTATTTTTGTTGTATGTAATGTATATTAAAAATCCTTCACTGTTATATCAGCTCAATTTGAAATAATATAAACACGGAAAGGAACTTCGGCTCAATTAAAAATATTAATTTTTATAATTAGGGTCAGTGTCCATATCACAGTCAAAACATTCCCATGCTTATAATTGTAATTAATGATGATAAAAATATGTATTATCATCAATTCTAATGACCGTCATGTTTGATTGTCTGTGTAGATTGTCACCGAGTTCTTGTATTATAAATAACTTAATATATATTATTTATGAAGTTTAATTATGTAAAATATAAGGCGAGTAGATTTGTAAAAAGTGTTTCATTTAATGTGTAGTGTTTACGTATACTTGAGAAAACAACATGTTATGTTAGTACCACATATCTACATCATATAACACTTGAAAATGAAAACTATTGTCACCCTGCGGCAATCGTTGGTTTGCTATAATAATTAATATAAATTAGGATTAATGGTTAATATAATTTTACGCAAATTTTGTTGCGAACAAATTACAATTTGAAAAAAGTATTTTTAAACACTGTCTTTTTTCAAATTATAATATAAACTAGAACTTAGAATATAGCTTTCTGAATACAGAAATAAACAAAATAAATAATAACTACCTATTTAAAATCATATAAAGCACAAAATTTCCATGGAAGTGCTCAACGAAAAGGTTTTCCCAACAATCACTCCAGAGAGTCGTATTTTTATTAGATTATCCTCAATTTCAACCTATGAATGTCTTTCCATTTCCCATATTTTAGTAGCGCTTATAGCAGTCGAGCTTTAACCCAACTTGCTGACCAACTGTGCTTGAGTGAGTTTGTTAAATAATAAGACAAAAATCGAATTAATAATTTAATTTAAAAATGTGTGCATTTTTATAGTACGCGATACCCTAAAAGAAAAGTAGTAAAAGTGACTTTCCGTTACGTATAAAAGGGCTTTGCTATTAGTGACACAAAAAACGCTGCAGTATCGAACTAGTTTTACTTTGGAAGGCGTTTAACCCGGTTTCCTTCGCTATGCAGCAATTCACTTTTAGCCCAAATTACAGGTCAACATACAACATAAACAACATAGTGACGCGTGCTGAATGTTTGGTTCAAGACATAATAAAGATTTATGATTTTATTATTGAAGAGTAGGCAATGAAGAGTAGGAAGTGGGGATGTAATTTTTTTTCCTAAACTTAACCTAAAAAAAGTTATTTTTCAAAATTTAACTTCACCACTTTGTTGGCGTGATTAATATGTATATCCATGCCAAATTACAGCTTTCTAGTACTAAGAGTATATGAGGCTGGGGACGCTGAATGTTTGGTTCAAGACATAATAAAGATTTATGATTTTTTTTATTGAAGAGAAGGCAATATTACTTGATGGTAAGCAAAAGCGGAGTCCATATGCGATGACTGCTAGTGGAGCTAGGATTGTGCCTCACTATATAGCCGTATTCAATTAGCCGACCCGCAAGTTACTTCTTTAAAACTGTTAGAGATTATTTCTTTCTCTTACAGAATATCCTTTCTGAAATTAACAACAAACAAAATTCAAAGAAAAACAAACCTTAAAGGACAGCCAGCTCGTGCCCATAAGTCGGCTGTTAGGTCAGCACCGCCAAGACTGTTGTCGCACTTGTCAAAATGAATATCAAAACCGCGATACGATAACGGCCACAATAAATCGATGCAGCGCTGATAAAAGGGACGGTCGTTGATCTTTCGGCGGAGAGTAACAGCCGTGCGAATTGGGGGCGCCACTATCGAAGCCCACCCAAATTACTATTGGAGGAAAGTAGTTCAGAATTGTGCCACGGTTGAATTGAGATTTTCCGAACCCTTGTTGAACGACTGAGCACCGCTCTGGAACAACAACCTAAACAAATTAATTAACGGATGTAATTGGTTCGTGTTTTGATAAAGGTATGTTGAATTGGAGGCATAGGTAAAGGTAAAGGTATAGGTAAAGGTATTTTGAGGAGCTCGACGGCGCAGTGGTTAACGCGCCCGGTCTGCGAGTGCCGAGGTTAAGCAACTTTCGCAAAGGCCGGTCATCGGATGGGTGACCAAAAATTTATCATCTCGAGCTCCTCCGTGCTTCGGAAGGCACGTAAAACCGTTGGTCCCGGCTGCATTAGCAGTCGTTAACAACCGCCAATCCGCACTGGGCCCGCGTGGTGGTTTATGGCCTGTTCTTCCTATCCATCCATAGGGAAGGCTCGTGCCCCAGCAGTGGGGATATAAAATGAGCTGATGATGATGATGATGATGTTGAATTGTATAATTCAGAAAATTGGGTTCATTAAATAACTCCATGAGTCGCACTTGAAGCCCCACCTTCTTATTGGTTAGGCCTTAACGGGCCAGAACCACTAGGTACAGCAGTTAGGCTATCGTGGCAAGAATCATACTATTTATGACGACAATTTATAACAAACCTTCCAAGGGTTGTGACATTAAGTTATAAATGTCATCATCATCATCTACAGGCAATATAGGTACCCACTGCCTTACTTTATACATTTATACTAATACTAGCGGCCGCCCGCAGTTTCACCCGCGTGGTTCCCGTTCCCGTAGTAATATCGGGAAAAAAAGTATCCTATGTGTTAATCCAGGTTATAAATTATCTGTATGCCGAATTTCATCCAAATCCATTCATCCGTTGCAGCGTGAAGAAGCAACAAATATACACATATACACACAAACTTTCGCATTTATAATATTAGTGTGATTATAAAGAGGAAAGCTTTGTATTTTTGTATGTATGTTTGCAACGAATAAACTCAAAAACTGCTGGACCGATTTAAAACAATCTTTCACTGTTAGAATGTTACATTAGCGCTAAGTAATAGGCAATATTAAAAATAAAAGTTTGAGAATAAAAATACACTGTGCTGGTTTTCGACGTCTCCATATTTATTTCGTCTTTTGGTCTTATTTGACTGGACTGGTTGGTTTTATTTGACTTCAAATTTATTCTGTCTCTCTCTCTCGAGGTGCGAGATGCTGTGAATTGTCTTATATTGTAAAATTCTAATTCTACAGTATTCTTGTTATGACCCAAAATACTATTCGACTCATGCTTTAAAACTGTTTATAGTAAGATTTAATAAGATCCATCTTCTGAATGCACTGTTTAACAGTGTAATATTTTTTTATATTTTCATATACTACTTATATACTATTACTTATATACTATTCAAACAATTGTAACATTATTATAATCTGTTATTTGAACATTGTTACGGGTCAACCAACCACTTGGTTAATATCCGCCCTTTGCATTCAATACTAATCTGTTTCGTTATGAATGGTAACACAATAGAAGTAAATAAATCGCTGCGGGCTGATAGCCTACAAAACGACGGATCGGAGTAAGCTTTTAAGCGGACCTGCTTAAGCAAGATATGCCCTGAGCGAGAACTTAACCAACCATTGTTTTAAATTTATGCAACCGCATAACTGGCAACTAAATGGACAAAATACTCTTGGAACACTTTCCTGTATCTATCAGGAATAATTCCTGGCTATCTTTTAGGCCAACTGATTTGTAGACTTCGACAAATGTAGGCTAGGTATGCTGTGTTGACAATACAGTTCGACGTTAATCGGGAGTGCTAGATTTAATAGATCTAGGCAAGGATAGACGGTCTCTTGGTTACATTTTTAGGCTTTATTATTTTAATGATACCGACATAATGTCCAGTAGCCAGTTGCAAGAATTTACTACTTGTAAAGATAATAAATACAGATATACCTTATTATTTTATTCGGTTCATCTAGCATTTCGAGAATTCCACGACTGTTATAATAATTTCAATTAAATTGTTGGATTCACAATTTATTCTTGTCTGAATATAGATAGGTAGATAAATTAACATCTGAACCAATTTGAACTTGTTTGTGGTCTGTACTGAATATATAAAAATAATACTTTACAAATAATAAAGTCTTCTACAGATAAAAACTTAAAACTGTTGTATTTTCTGATTTGTAAACGACCTCTTATTTCCGTTCGATCAATGGGTTTGTTTTTGTTTAGCTTAGTTTTCCTTGGCTAATTAAATGTATTTTCTTGTATAAACATACCGGCAAGTCTCAAAAACAATAACAATATTAATTACTAACACATTACTATAACAATTACGGTTATACGTAATGAGTGTAAACTAGACAGATAACAAGTAGCTATTACATTGGAGTTGAACTATTGAGGATAATGTTGATAATTCATAAGGAAAATCGGAATTACAACAATATAGTAATATTATCTGCACATTATAGAAATACATTCGTTAAAAAAACAAATTATCTAAATACACCGCAAAGAAATAGGGTCGGTTAGAAAATCTTTAAGCCATCAAAAACATACTTGTAAAAAAACAAAGTCTCGCAACTCAGTTGGCCATCGCATGAAAACACAATGTATCTCACAAGTAATACATATATTATATATGTAGTGCGATTGCCAAGTCAATCTATTTATTTAAAACATAAAAGATTTTTAATATTGATATGGTCACTATAAGAGTTAACTAATTACGTAATAACTTAAGACAGAAGGTCCCATAAGTAGGAACTGAATAAATTAACCGACTTGGTGTTACATGGATCTCACAATTTTTTACGGTAGAAGAACTGAGTAAATTTGCGAGACTTGACTGGTCAAAATTTATGTTTTCAGACGAGTCTATATTCTGTTTATACAAGCACGACGGGAGGAAAAGAGTGTACAGAAGGTCCACAGAGAGCGCTAAAACCAAGCATGTATAGAAGAAAAAGTACCATGCGGCGGAGGCTCTGTCCACGTGTGGCCTGGGATTTCTTCCGAAAGATGCACTGAGCTAGTGGTGATAAAAAATGGCACTTTAACTGCAGTAAAATATGACAGAAAAAATTGTGAATGACTACGTTGGTCCATTTTTAATGGACATGGGCGAGAATGCCGTTTTTGTGCAAGACAATGCCCGCCCGTATGCAGCTCAGATAGTGTTTGACTATTTTCAAGAAGTCGGTATCACACACATGGATTGGCCAGCACGCAGCCCCGACTTAAACCCCATTGAGCATGCATGGGACGAACTGGGGCGACGTGTACGTCAGCAGAATCCGCCACCAATCACGCTACGTGAAATGCAAGAAGCTCTGATAGAGGAATGGCAGAATTTTCTGCAACATCATCTCAAAAACCTAGTAGAAAGTATGCCAAATCGCATAACAGCAGTATTGCGAGCTCGCGGAGGCAACACAAAGTACTAAAATGCGTGAAAACGGCACATCTGTAACCAATCTACATTTCGACGCCTTAGAGTGAAATCCTTGTAAGTATAAAATAAGTAACTTTTCAAGAGGAAGAAAAATATGCGTGCTGTAAAATACGTTACGTACGTTCTCGGAACTAAATCAAACACAAATCACAGCATAAAATCTTACCCTAGTCACTAACTAATAAAATATCCAAAAAAACTTTGTTAGACAGGTACGATAAACCTTATTTTAGTGCTCAACCCTTACTTCTAGTTTGAGATCTACGATTAATCATAAAATTATTTAAAATACCATAACAAGCATAATGAAAAATACAATTTTTATTTATAAAGATATTCAGTACAAAACTTTAAAATGCATATTGGCTAACAAAACATAACTCTTATTATAAGTAATTTCTGTCTTAAATGATCAAGTTTTATTTGGCTATCTAAGCACTTCAATTATTGATATTAAATTGTTAACTTTTAAAGGAATTGACAACGCTTACCGACGCGGAATAAACTTAGACGTCAGAAAAACTATAAAGGGCTGTTTTTTCAATCGTCAGCTAAAGTTTATTCATTGAATAATTTTGACATAATGACAGATTCTTTTTAGAAAATATGTCACAATGATAATGTTATTCGTTAGATAAAACTTAGCTGAGGATTGAAAAATCGGGCCTAAGCTAAGTAAAAGAATAAAACCGGCCAAGTGCGTGTCGGGCCACGCGCAGTGTAGGGTTTCGTAGTTAACTGTTACTCGTAAAGTTTTATAGCCTACTTAGCTGTGATAGTTTTCCCTTTAACTTCATCATATAAACAACTACCGTGAATTTTTTCACGTATCCAAAACCAACCATTTGGCTGGCAAGGGCGGGGGGACACTTGACTCTAACAAAATTTTGCACTTTCAAGCTTAATAGTTCACAAACAGATGCTTCTATCGAAAAATTGTCTGTACAAACCCGCAATATTTTTGAAATTGCTATCCAATGACACAACTATGGGGAAAACAAGAAAAATAAAATTACATCCCCACTTCACGTGTAGACCTCTCCTACACGTGAAGTGGGGATGTAATTTTTTTTCCCTAAACTTAACCTAAAAAAAATATTTTTCAAAATTTAACTTCACCACTTTGTCGGCGTGATTAATATGTATATCCATGCCAAATTACAGCTTTCTAGTACTAAGAGCATATGAGGCTGGGGACAGACAGAGACAGACAGACAGACACAGGGTTTCTTGTTGACTACGAAACCCTAAAAACTGAAAATGGCGTTGAGTCGCGACACGTGATGTGCCTGAGGGACAATAAAATATTTGTGATCTAATCAGTTAAAGCCGATTCTGCGTCGATAAGAAGTTTTTATATTATAAAAAATTCAACAGCCTATCAGATATTATCGTCAACGCTACACAAGTACAAAATGTCAATGATTTTTATATAACCAAAAAAATAAAAACACGTTACGTCTAATTTTAACGCCGCGCAATAGTATCAATTATTCTGTAAGGACTGCTCTTCTGCAGGTACACGTATTATTCCGTCGTTGACCACTGCATTGGTGAGGCAGTTGGTCATAGAATGAGTGTACATTAGTAGGCAACACAGCCTTCAATTCTTGTAAATGAATGTATTTGCTTTGTGGGATTGGGAGTCTACTGTCATATAACAGCGGCATAGAATCGGAGAGACCTGGCATTTTAATCCTTCTTGTTAGTTATGCAAAATCTTCGTTGTGTACTTTCTTATAAAAAATTGTCCCATCACTGCGGTACTCGATACAGCGCAAATCAAACACAGTTGACTCCCCAGCTTTCTTTCCAGGTCTAATGGAGTTGAGGTATGGCATGGAGCTAAACTTGTGGAAGAAAGTATGCTGTACGTAGTCGACCTTGTACGATTTTGTCAGTCTAGCAGTTTTACAAATTTCGACGTACTGTGCTGGTGAATAAATTTCACGATTTTTAAGCTTTCGTTCAACTGTGGCATGCATGGAGCCACACTCCATTTGAGTGTGACCTTTTTCAAGGTATTTATGCGTAATAGTTAAGGATTTTTGCTTTGCAGCAAGAAGTAAGGCGTTTGTCAGTATCTAATAATATATAATAGTATTTGATTAGTGCAGCCATCGCTCCAGAATATAACGTGCTTCACAGTGTCATCAACATTATTATTCAAAAAATGATGAATACTTGCAAATTCATCGGCTGTCACGCCTCCTTCACACTCATTCCAGACGAAGCAGTACCCGTCAGAAGTTTTCAGGTCAAAATTCGTAAAATTATGAACATTCAGCTTTGTTTTGTAGTAGAGAGCGAAAGCATTTAATGCCGGCGACAGTAAAACTGCCTGCAGATCAAATGTGAAGACTTTTACAGATGGATCAGATATATTTTTGTCTAAAGACTTCTCTTGTATTGCCACATCCTTGCGCAAAATATGTATGTTGTAATCTGCTACACTTAGATTACTGACCCTTCTAGCGCAACAGACATCACATTCTTTCTTGGGATATATTTAGTGAAGTGTCAATATATAATTTATTACATTTTTATAATACTTTAAAAACTTAAGTTTCTATGAATTTTATTCTTATATCTGCCAAACTCGTAGCCTCGTAGGAGCTCGTATCACTACGTTTAGCCTTAAACTATTAGGCCATCCGTATTTTTGTGAACGTTCAATAAATAGATTTAATTTAAATAGCGGAAAATTCTAAGTACTTACATTCTGATCTAATACATTTGAAGGTCAACAAGGGATTTGTTATGTAGGTACAGTCACCTGAATAATTTAGTAAACAATTTTAATTTTTTGTCTAAGAGCTGCCGTTTTTTAAACATAGAAGCTTGCTAGGAAGTAAGGCATTTTTACCAAGTCTCGGGTTTTACATCTTATCTTATCTTATCTTATCTTATCTTATCTTATCTTATCTTATCTTATCTTAGTGGGGCCTGCTGAGGTTTCCCTCTTGCAGTAACACTTCGACCCATCGGGATCTTTTGTGCAACCCCGTCCTTTCACTCTTCTTCCTCTGTAAAGATAGATGCCATAAGTTTGGCCACGTCAAGTTTTACATACATACATACATGTTGAAAAAATTCCACGAGCGGGATTTGAACCCGCACCCCCCCATGACATGCCGGGTCTGGTGCACTTTTACATGTAAGTTTGTGATCCGTCGCATACTCTTTCTTGTATGCGACGGATATACACTATCTGAAGCATAAGATACGTTAAGTTTAGAACTAGATAATTGATTTTATGAAGATCTATGATGTGTAGACTGCTAAGTACTATTTATTATTACCTGATAAGTCTAGAACTATCCAGAACTTTGGCCTACATCATACGATTTCTGTATGGACTGGTGGCTTATCGTCAAAGGTATCGTGTTCGTTTCCTAACAGGGGTAATAGTTATTTTACTCGGTTTGGTTGGTCTTGTTCTAAGTTCACCTGGCTAATTGACACCATCCATATCGAAGTCGATATATGATGTAAGTTGCTTTGTTATGTTCCTCCAGTTTAAGATATGATAGTTAGTTACTCAGTAGTTGAGGATTTCAGCTGAAGTGGCCTTATCATCACTTACTATCAGGAAAGATATAAAACAAACGTTTCCCCGTTGTGCTACAAAAAAAAACGAATTTTGACTTATGTAATGTTCGCAATTCTAGGATTTTTATCAGACATATTAGAAGGGCAGATAAATTGACTCAAGCAGATAGCATACAATGCCGCTTTTTTATTATAACGTATATCGTCGCCCTGCGAGTGTGTTGTACAAAACAATTCGCTCGTCGACTACGTACGAACTATGTACTTAGTGCCTTTGCGATATTCTTTTGTTTTTATTTAATCCGACATAGCAACATGGCCGTCTCAACTGTTTGTGCTTGTGTTTATCAATACTTTGTAACAATTTCATATTCCTGTGATTTCTATTGGTTTTGCACCATCGTCAGCTCGAGAGCTCTCTTTTGAGACTACAGAATGCTAATAATAATTGGTCGTATTTATATTTCTATCCGCGTTGATATTTCTTTAAAGTATGTTCGATTTTACAATAGTTTAAAAAAAGTCATTGATACACCTTTTCATACGCGCGACCTTACTCGCCTTTAGAACAACCTTTAAAACAACCAGGCTTCTAGTGTTTCTATTTAATAATAATAAATAATAAATCATTTATTTCAGACCATACTAAGCCCATATGTGATGTGTTAGTTACAGAATAATCTTAATCTATGTTAGTAAGCAATGTAATTCATTATTAAATTTAATCATTAATTCATTCATTCATTTATAGGTTTTTTTTTATTCGAAAACCACACTTGGAATCACGGCAGAGAAGATGCAGCTTCACATTCCCCTACTACCAATCACAATGGCCTGCAATTTGTTGGGATTTACTAAAAGGCCGAATGAGTTAGCCCAAGCAACTATACGGTCCAAGTCCTTATTTATGGCTGCAACAGCCAAGTTAGTTTCGTTCAGAGTAAAGTGACGGTACAGCTGCAAGTCGTCTGCATAAAGGTGAAAGCTGGAGGAAATAACTTTGGAGACAGAGTTAATAAAGACGAAGAACATTAAAGGAGAGAGCACACCGCCCTGAGGGACGCCAGCAGCAAGATCGCACCAATCGGAGAAGGTCTCATCGAGGCGGACACACTGCGAGCAGCCTTTAAGGTAGGAGTTAAACCAGGAGATTGCGGGTGAACAGGTAAGGAAGCCAGGAAGGGTAAACTGAGCAGAGAATAGAGAGGGTTTCAGGAATGATTCGGAAATCAGTAAGGCATCCAGATGCAAGCTGCTAAAAGATGCCAGAAGGTCAGAGTAGTGTGCAGGAATACTTTGAACATTGACATGGGCTATATTTAAGTTATTAGGATAAATGGAAAAGGTGTTTAAGATTTGTTCATGCAATGTCAACGGGTCTGATGAGTCGCTGTCGGCGCTAATAAAACTGCACGGAGAAGAGAAACACGAAAATTAATTTTGACGAAATAACTTTCTACAATCTTATATAGGGTTAGCAATGCCTACTTATAATAACACGTGACTGTAGCAAGCATTATTTATGGCCAATAGAAATGTCGTTAGCGGTTTAGAGGTCGATGTTAGTGCGCCCAAGGCTCCGCGGGTGTCGTCGACCCAGCCTTACGCAACGCGGTAATCTTATCATCAGCATGCGGTGCTCGCTCTTCACCGAATTTCAACTGCTGGCACGATCAATTTGGAGAGGTCGAATACTTTATTTTATTTTTATTTTGTTCTTTTGGTTGCCAGTTCTACTGTTAGGTTAGAAAAAACTCTTTAATGTTTTTTTTTTTCGTAAATGTTTATGTAATGTATGTAAATGTTATCTAAGTATAGAGTTTAAGACACCAAACAGTTATGTTTTGTGTATGAAGTCATTCAAAGTAAACTTTGATAAAACTTAAAAAAGTGTATGTACTTAATTTTTTTTTAGAATTGATATTGAAAAATGGCGTAGCTGCTGAGCTGGTATGATCACTTTCTGGACAAACAAAAAGATCCCGTTCGTTTCCGAACGTTCGCAACATAATTTTCCCAGGTACATTAATAATATCTAACTAGTTAAAAATCGCCTGCTACGAGCGGTTGCTACGAAATCCGTAGCGCGGTCCGGAAAAGCCGCAGAGGTGCGCCCGCGCCGCCGGTGGGACGAGCCTAAGCGCGCACCACCCCGCGCGTATTTATTCGCAAGGCCACGCCAGCCGCTCGTCAGTGCGCAAACGACGCTCGCACGCGATATACAATCTTACAAGCGTTCAAACAAATCTTTTCGACGCTCTCGTTACGCGCACGAATGTTTAATTTATATATTTTTTAAAAACATTTTAGTTAGTTTCTTACGGACATTTTTATAAATATTTATAGTTTTGTTTTTTGCGGACAGTTTCAATAAAACAAAATCAAAATGTTTGCGTTTTTGGAAAATTCCAAAATTGTGTGGGGTATATGCCAAGTGGTGTCCTTCTGTGGTTCGCGGGTATCGACTCCAGTACTGTTAGCGACGGTGGTAGCGCTTTTGGCGGCGCGTGTGCTGTCGGTCTTTCGGGAGATCAAGAAGCTGCCGCCGGGTCCGTGGGGTCCGCCGGTTGTAGGGTACCTGCCCTTCCTGGGAATAAGGCACAAGACCTTCCTAGAGCTGGCGAGACACTACGGATCCCTATTCTCGGCGAGACTCGGCAACCAACTCACCGTCGTGTTGAGCGATTACAAGCTGATCAGAGAGGCGTTCCGGCGCGAGGAGTTCACGGGTCGGCCGAATACCCCGCTAATGCACACCTTAGATGGACTCGGTAAGTACCTAACAGCAACGAAGTGAATTTACAATCATAACTTGCCCCCCAAATTCTACTTAACGAAATGACGAAACAAAAGCTTTAAGACTGTCCATTTAGAAAAAGTTAAATAAAAAATAAAAGTAAATATTTAAAGTCTATAATTGTTTATGCGCTAACTAGCCGGCACAAAAACATGAAGCACATGGGTATGTGGGCGGTGCGGCCCTCCCGCCGGTGTAAGCCCTCCCCCTCCAGACCACTCATTGACCGCCTCTCTCTGCACAGGCATTATAAACAGCGACGGACGTCTGTGGAAGAGCCAACGGCGTTTCCTACACGAAAAGCTGAGGGAGTTCGGCATGACGTACATGGGAAACGGCAAGAGGATAATGGAGACCAGAATTAAGGTAACTACAATAAATTCGTACATTTAAAATTATGCTTAATTCTTATTCTATTAAGAATCCAAATTGATTGTTCGTTTTCTTTATCAGAACGAGGTGTTCGACCTTATTGACAACATCCGTCTCACCGAAGGCTCTCCCGTCGATGTCAATCCCATGCTCGCATTGGCGGTGTCCAACGTGATCTGTGGTATCACCATGTCAGTCCGATTTAACCGTGGTGATGCCAGATTTGAGAGGCTTAACTTCTTAATTGAGGAAGGTATGCGGCTTTTTGGCGAAGTTCACTACGGGGAATATATACCGCTGTATAATGTAAGTATCAACAAATATGTTTTTTGTTATAATTCAATTATGATTTTGTGATAATTTTCCAAACGATGTTTTTTATGGTTTCCCTTATATAAAGGATTTATTTCACGCATCTTCTAGAAGCTCACCTAGGAATATCTTTTTTTAATATAATGTAGCTTCCCATATCTTTTTATCTTGTACATAAAAGCATTAGGGCTCATTAGCACGTCGTAATAACAAATCGTTTCTTTGTCAACAGTATCTCCCCGGCAAAGCACAAGCGAAAGAAAAAGTTGCCAAAAACAGGGAGGAGATGTTCGCCTTTTACCAAACGCTAATAGACGAACATCGGCGGACTTTAGATGTGAACAACGCCAGAGATCTCATAGATACCTACTTGATTGAGATGGAGACAGCTGAATCGGAGGGCAGATCTAAAGACTTGTTCGAGGGCAGGGACCACGGTAAGTTCATTTTTCATTTATAAAACTATAATATAAAAAAATATTTCTTTTCATTTAGTTGTAGTTAAAAAAAACGTTATTAACAATCTTTTTCTTTGCAGAGCTTCAATTGAAGCAGATCCTGGGGGATTTATTCTCAGCTGGAATGGAGACTATTAAGTCCTCTATATTATGGATGATAGTCTTCATGTTGCGGAATCCGGACGTCAAACGGAGAGTGCAGGAGGAATTGGATGCGACCGTTGGCCGAAACCGACTTCCGACCATGGAGGACATGCCTCGGTTGACGTACACTGAAACTACGATCCTCGAAACGCTAAGGATGTCCAGCATAGTTCCTCTGGCTACCACGCACTCGCCCACCAAGTAAGTTGAAAATCTTATGCATATGTAGACAACTGACTTTGATTATTTTATTTATTTATTTTTATTTAAACTTTTGCAACACAACTATTACATGGCGGACTTCTTATCCTTCTTAGGAACAAGGGGCTAACCACGATTTTTTTTGTTAACAGGGACGTCCATCTAAACGGCTACAAGATCCCCGCAGGAGCTCAAGTGGTGCCATTAATAAATTGCGTGCACATGGATCCCAACTTGTGGGATGAGCCTCACAAGTTCAACCCCAGCAGATTCATCGACGAGAACGGCAAAGTCAGACGACCGGAGTTCTTCATGCCTTTCGGAGTGGGTCGCCGTATGTGCCTAGGAGATATCCTGGCCCGTATGGAGATGTTCATGTTCTTTTCCTGCTTGATGCATCAATTCGATGTTGTCTTGCATGAGGGTGACCCGCTGCCGTCTTTGGAAGGAATAGTTGGTGCAACAATAGCGCCGAAGGCTTTCCGCGTGAAGTTCGTGCCGAGATCGCCGGCAGTGCCGCCCGTGTCCCTGCCTGACCACTCGCAGCTACGCCACGTGGGCGCCCACTGAAGTCCCACCCCACACCGCCACACACCCACCAGTATTCACTGATCACTCGTTTTAGAGCGCATCATCAACCATTTATTTAAGACTAGTTTATAAGTTACGACATCGCGAAAGCGATGCTCGAGGCTGTGCATAAAGTGTTCAATATATTTAATTATGAAATGAACTATAGCTTTAGGTGTAAAATTCCCATCGTTGAGATTATAAATGTTATGCACGTGTGGTTGCAGTATTAAATGCGTAGATTTTAAATTTATTTTATAGTACGCAAATTCACACGTCGAAGGAAGCATTGTGTAAATTATTTCTAAGTCGATTAAGCTCTAGTACCTATACCAAATTAAATTTATAATTGTTCTAGATCATTATTTATTAGTAGTTAGTCTATCACTTTGTGAGTGTTGTATTCTGAGTGTGATCTCAAGGATGTGTCGATGTTTGGTATTCTATGTATCCTATCGAAAGTAAGACATTCCATGTCAGAGAAGGGACCTGCAGCTAGTCTTAAGTGAGTTGACATTATCGACATTAACCTAGTTTTCGTAACTTAGCCTGAAGTGTCTAATTTTGAATTGTTTTATTCGCAACAAAGTTGCTATGTAGTACTATGTACTTCAGTAAAATAAGTCTGTTATATAACACAACTCACCGTCGTTAGTACATTACCATTACTTATTTACCAAGCTTTGTATATATGCAATAGTTTTGGAACAACTATGACAATAAACGGTGATTTATAAATTGATTTTATGTATTATTGACACTTTCTATTCCTTTACCTTAAGGTATCACAAAAACCTAACCTACTCATATATGACTTATAAGCTCTAAGACATGCTTGTGACATGCATGCTTTCACAGATTTTACTATTAAAAACCATAACATCAAAAACCCACTAAAAATCATTTATTTTCCTACAAATTAGGCAAGTACTTATGTAAAATTAAATAGTGATTGACACTAAAGAGGTCTCTGACCAACAACGTTTTGCTTTAATAGATTCTTAGAAAAACCAAATGTCATTAAATTAAATTAAGTTTAGACAAACAAATTACTTTGATGTGCGGCTCATATTCTATGGTAATCCGAATCCCTTGTTGTTGTCGCTGACCGATGACTTAATTCCCCACAGTAAATAAAATAGCTTAATCAAATTAAAATCATAGTACATTCGTGAAGGCCATTGACCGAGGAGTCAATGACCACAAACTAACAAAAAGGGAGAACTCTGTCAGATTACGAAGTTGCTTTAGACCATTTTCCAAAAATAAATCAAATCAAATAAATTATAGATATAACATTTATCGACATTTAAGAAAAAATCTCGTGTCACAATGTTAGTTGCCATACTCCTCCGAAACGGCTCGATCGATTTTTATGAAATTTTATATGTATATTCGGTAGGTCTGAGAATCGGTCGTAATTTATTGTTCATACCCCTAAGTGATAACGGTGGTCCACCCCAATTTTTTGTTTAATTGTCCAATATAAAATATCCTAGCTGTGAAACATACGATTTGTTTGTTTTGTTGTCATAGAAACGATTTGTTTGTATTGTTGACATAGAAACTGTCAAAGCGATACGAAGTCCGCCGGGTCAACTAGTATATTTAAATAATGCTGCGTACCAAAATAATCAGCGATGATTGCGATGTTTCGCCATCAAACAATTGACGCCTGCTACTTATTGACAACGCGTGTAGACACTAATAAAAATCACACTAAATACAAAATGCTATATTGTTATTGAAATTAAAGAAAATACATAAAAAAGCGACTGCCTTCATCGTTTAAGCAATAGTCGGCGGTCCAGATCACTCTGGGCCATCACCAAGGCTAACCCTGGCAGTGACTCGCTAGAAGGACTATATTTACAGAAGATTTGGCATGCTCTAGAAGCATGAGACTAGTGTCAACAAAAGATTAACTGACTTACCATCACCTGGAGGACCGTATTCATGATCACCGACTATTTTTTTCATTCTTTAAGTTGAGAGCCACGCTCTTGTCTGTGTAGTATTTTCCTTTCATTCCTATTACAAACTAATTCTGTTAGGTACTTCGTTTCTGTTTGCCGAATTAAATTATTCAATTATTTATTTGCTTACTAAATGTTTACAAAGCTAAAGGTGTTACAGCAGTATAGTAATTAAATGAAATATCGGATACTCGAACACAACAAAAACATGGTAATAATCCCGTTAATAATATTTATTCTAATTACAACTTAGTTCGTTAATCAGTCAAAAAAAACGAGCGAAATAATGCATTTAGTTCAACCATCGTTTACATTAAAACTTACAGTAAACGTATCTACAGTAATTCTACCTTAAATGAAATAATTTCTGCAAAAGTGACTTCTCATTCAAAATACTTATCTTGTAAAAATAATTTATCTTCTCCTCTCATTTTACATTTGTATGCACTTTTGTTGTGTCGGTATAGTCTAGCTGACGTTACAACTTAGTGACTATTGAACTTTGAACAGTGTGATAATAGAAATGAGTTGTAGCCGATATTGTAAAAAGGAATAAAAAGGGTTTTGTTTATGTACAAAGTTGGAGTTCCAAGTCTACTACTTACGCATTGCTTACGTCGGTGATCGTCATCGGATGGAACCGGTTTCATTTAGAGTTCTGTTAGGGACAATTTTTCTACAAAGGTTTGTTTGTTGTATGTAATCCATAAACAGAGATGTGAGTATAATAATAACTTAATTCTAACATTAAGCAATATGAGATATTATCTGAATATCAAAATAAGAAGTGTCTTCCTTTTCCCTTCCCAGTAAAGTTTATTATTTTATAATTCTGTTTTAAGTAAGCCACAAGTCAGTTTAATGTAAAATAATATAGAGCTATAGCACCACTTTTACAATGAACGACACAGTCATATGTACAAAACTAGTCACATTCATTAAAAGGTATAAAATAATAATAAAAATGTTGTATTAATTATATTTTTATTTCACACATGCGACTTTAGTGCGACTATCTCACATACAGAGTGCAACAACTCACTATTCAAGCTCATTTTTTATTAACTGCAGCACAAAGAAACAGCATTTTATTTAATACAAAATGATGATTTAAACAAGACTATTTCTTTACAGAATTACAAGGGTTCGCAATAAAATTGTACCACGGGTGGGGCCAAAGTAACGCCGACTATACCACGCATCTCTTCAGCTGTGGGAGGCTTTGACGCCAATCGGATGCGCTGGCGACGAAAGAGGTGTGCCACCAGACCACACGCTAGCATGCGAGACAACTCATCGCCGGGACACATGCGCTTACCTAGTCAAACGAAATTTTATTTAAAAACCTACAGAATTGAATTGAGTTTATAGTGGCCTAAGTGAAAGGGGCAACTTAGAACTGATGATGATGATGATGGAAACTAGCATTTTTATCGAAAATTAGCAAAGTAAGTTTTGAGAGCTCTTAGTATAATGCCTTCCGAAAATGTACAAACTGATAGCATAACTTCACTTTATTGAACAAGTGTGTATAAATACTAGGCTTTAAATAAAAACATTTGAATGTGCTTTTGTGCGCTAAATGAAATAATCATGTGGTCATGAACAAAGTTGCCAACTTTGTTATAAACTAATAAATACCGAAGTTAATCGACACAATCATAAAAATAAACAAATAGATAACTGAATAGAAGACCTGTTTGGAAGGGAATAAACTCTTGCGGTTTCAGCAGACTTCCATCCGGAGCTAGAAAACGGGTTGGCTTAAAATCTTCCGGGTCTTCCCAGACATCAGGATCCATATGGATGGCCCATTGAAGAGGTATCACCATGGCGCCTTTTGGAATCTTGTAATTTCCTAAATATGTATCCTGAAACAAGAGTAACACCAATTCATTATCATTCAACTTAATCAATTATACTTTTGACCCTCTTTAGTTTATGGAAATGAAGTAACCGCTAAACAATTTTTTTATTGATTGTTGAAGAAGGGTTACTAATATAACTTTAAGACGACGATCAGCCATTAAAGGTTTGTAAGTAACTTAGTAACTTAGTTATATAACTGAAATATTTAAACTAAATGTCAATTTTAAAAATTTCATAACACAACGTATTTTATCACCTACCTGTAAACAACCATGAGGAATTCCAACTGGAACTATAGACCGAATTCTTTGTGTTTCGCAAATCGTTGCCATAAGGTACGGTAACCTCGAACTGTCGATTTCTCCTTCTTCTGGATAAACTGATAAGATTTCTTTACGAACAAGCTCCTGTAACAAAAATAATGATGACATACAAATTGTCCAGTTTATCCCATATCTTTCGAATTAAATAGATCAAATCTTACTTGTTCTTCTGGATAAAGAGCCATATACAGTAAATACCAGGATAGAGTCACTGACGTAGTGTCTAGACCAGCTCCAAACATATCAGCAAGCAAAAAGAAAAGCTGTTCATCTTTCATGAATCGTGCGGATTCTTCTCCACTTTCAAACCTTCTTTTCTGTTCTTTAAGGAAATTGTCTAAAATGCATTCGTCCTCTGATGCTATCAAAATGTTGGGGTCAAAATAATGTTCTTTGTTAGCAGCGTATTTGCTGTATGTAATGCACTTGATGTGACCTTCAGGATGTTCATCAAAAAGGTTTGAATGTAGTGGGTATTCCGCTCCTTTTGGAGTTACCAAGTTCAGCATTTTTCGGCGTCTCTCTACAATACTGCCATATAGTCTGTGAGTTTGGGCCTGTCCTCGAACTAAAACTTTTATGGTCTGTCTTGTTGATGACGAGATGAACCTGTAATACAGTTGTATTTATTTCGAGCATTATTAGTTTATGTTTTTTAAATCTATTTATAATTTTAATGATAGTTACCTTACAAAAGGTAAGAAGTTAACGACACCCGCTACGCCCATTTCATGACAGCCTTCTTCCTGGATTTGACGGAACCAATGCCAGGTTTTGTCATCAAAAGAATATTTGAATCCAAATATCAACTCATTCACCACGTTCCCAAGGGAGTTAGTGAGCATTTGAGCCAAATCAACAGCGGAACCAGACGATCTCTCTATATTCTAAATTGAAACAACATTGTGTTAAGGTAAGATACTTTTGCTATAATAAAGTTTGATTCACGATCCACTTAAACGACTGGACGCTTAAGATTATAATCTCGGTTTTAATACGATATTAAAATGTCCCAGCTTAAATTAAAATGTCTTCGAGACTAAAGTGACTGAAGAATATAAATGGCTGTAGGTCAAACGTAAGCTAATAGAAAAAGAATTATATGACGATAGGAAAACGGAACACTCTTAATATAGAATACTAGAACCAGGAGAACAAATTGCAAACAAAACTTGAGGTGAAACAACAAAAATAAAAGTTGGCGATCGTGTTTTGCGTCTTGCCACGCCTCGCCCCACGACAACATTTGTCAGTGACATTAAAAGGTCACTTCCAAGAATTAATGTGGGTTTGTGTTCATAATAAAAACTGCATTTTTTTCTTCACAAATCTGAACGCACTTGGTCAACTTCACCTTTAGTGGTTATTCAAAAAGCTCCTACTCGTACCGCTAAGGTAGACTCTTTTGTGTTTACGTAACGAAGCGTGAATGTAACAAATTGAACTCGCTAAAATCATTGTATTGTTCTAAAAAATATAGTCACTTGAGGCTAAATAAAAGATTGACCGATTAACTCGGAGGACAGGCAAGGACTTCCATTTATACAATATTAACCTCATTAGAATTGTTCTAAAATTTGAATTTTGTGTAATAGACAATAATTATGTAAGAAACAAAAACGTAACTCCATCCAAATGGAGTAAAATAAAATAAAATTTTTATTATATTTGCAAACTCATAGTTTACTAGAACTTTACAACTTGGTCTCCAACATACGATAAGTGTGTAAACATAAAATAAAGAGTGGTGAAAGTGGAAAAACTTATTTTCTTCTAGTTTAGAGAATTTCCTTGGGCCAGCTTAGAACAATATTGTAATAGACTCTGAAAACTCCGAGTAATCTATTTGTTGTATTAAAAGTAAAATTATTTATTTTTGTAACAAAGCTATTTTTATTTGAAAACTCCCAAAAACATCAAAGGCACGAAAACACCACGAAAATGATATTCAGCAGAATTATTCATTGAACTTTTTTCACCATTTTGATTCCAAAGAGTTGTTTGAAAACTCCGACTGAAGGTATTTAATCATCCCACAAAAGAAGAAAAAACGTGAACTGTCACATTCTCGATATTTTTTGCCATATTTTTTAATAACAAAGAACATTGAACGGAAACATAATTGTTCCTTGTGACTACAGATTCCGGTTTCTCATGTCGATATAACTTTTTTCAGATGGACATTTCAGATTTGCTGTTATACAATACAATAAAATGATAAGATGGCTATGGCCCTTCGATTAATATAGGTTTTAAAGTGCTACAAGAGTGGGTGGGTGTGCTACATTTTGAGTATTGTTCTTTATATGACTAAAAGGCTAGGAAATTAGTGTGAGGGATATAATCTGGAACTTACTTCAAGGAGTTCGTATACACCGGCGGCAATCCTCTTTTCAAGATTGTCTCGAGACACACTGTGTTTACTCATTCCAAAGCTCTTCAACCATGAAGTCACTTGTTTCCTTTGATCTTTCCATAGGGCACCCTCAGCGCAGATTATACCTGTAAACAAAGATTACAGTGCTAGAGAACAGCCACGCCTTTAGTCAGAGTTAGAATAAACACTTGCCATGTGACAGTTTTATTTGAAGGATTTAAAATTAAGGAAAGTAGTTGTTTTTATTCGGTGCATATTAAACAATTGAAATTAACATCTGTAACAATTTTATTGTATTGTATACACGCCTTACCACAAACTGTCATTTTGAATTTTAAATCTAAAGAATATGGTTGAACGTTTATTGCAGAAATTTGTCAATTTTGGACAGTCTGATGTGCAGCAGTCTGTACAATTGCAATGCCAGTCAAACCTTGTATAATTGATGCTTTTTATTTAACTCATCTTACTTTTGTTGATAAAGTTTAAAAAGGAGACAACTTCACTTTTGAATCAGTTTTAACTAAAGTCTATGTTTTGGAGAACATAACTGTAATTATTAAGCCAATAGTCCCGGTTGTAGTCGTAAGACGGCAGTCGTTAAAATCCACCTACCCTCACCGACCCTGCGTGATGTTTCATGGTCAAATCTCTCTATGTGCTATTCTTCATGCAGTAAGGCCTGGGTTCTGCAGTGGGACTTTTATAGGCTAATGATGAGACAATTAAAAAGAGACCAAGCAAGCAATTTGTCACTCATCAAGTCATCAACTTACCATTGCCGTGCATGATGCCGTGTGTCAGGAATAAAGGAGCTCTACCAGAAAAGATGTCCTTGGCAAACGCATCCCGTATTAATTTATGGTCGGACAAAACCACAGCGTAAACGTTTCCCATTCCGATACCGTAGATCGGACCATAGGTCTTGGACAACTTGGTCAGAGTCAAATGGGGTTGATGACGGTCCATAAAGGGCAGGTAACCCAGAATAGGTAGACCCCATGGCCCAGGCGGCAGGTTCTTCCATTCATTCAGTTTTCGGAATATCCAAAAGCCCGCAACAACAGTGAATAGCCACAAAAGTATTAGATCCATCCTATATCTGTAATAATAAATGCCTTTAATAAAAAACAAATGAAGAAACGTTTTGTGTTCATTATTTGAAATAATTGCTATAAATAAGGAAACAAATTAGGCAACATTGTTATGTAACATTATTTAAATTTGTATTCTACCTGCTGAATTCTATTTTACAAAAAAACGAGCGAGCCTTACAGTATAGTCGCATATGATGTGTAACATTTGACATCTCACCTTAGTAATAAGCAAATTTAACATTATATTCTGAAAAAATGGGTCAGGTATTACAGATTTTATAACTATAAAATAAATGCGGTAAATACTCATTAGAAGACATTTGACATATCAAATGACCTTTGACAGTCAAATGACACAATATGTCACATTTAATAATAATATATCATGTTCATAATAACGAATTTAAAATGTACAAAATGGCGCGCGCTTGCGCGCTTCCCCGGCTTCCTGTTACACTGTTACACATACTTCCGACCCATTTCACGAAATCACTCCCACAAATTGCTTATATAGAAAGCGAGCGGAAAGATGTTACACATCAATATACAGAAAAAAATATAAACGTAATATATAATAAAAGTATATTTTTTTCGGTAGCCGAGCGGCCTGCGCTTCACGGGATACCTGGAGGTCATGCGTTCAAATCTGAGGTCGAGCAAAGTTTGTTTTAGATTTTTCGATGCATAGCTACCTACTTTGTAATCATCAATCTGCGTTTGGCAAAAGTGGTGATTAAGCCAGAACCCATCAATTGTAGCGATGACTTGATTTTAATGATGGAAACCTCTGCAATTATGCTTATATAATTAATTTATTAAAATTATTAGACAAAATCACATACCTTGTTCTGATCCCAAGTAAGTAGCTAAAGCACTCGTTTATGAAAATCAGTATCAACGACGGTACCACAACCACCCAGATCCGACACAATATCGAAAAGTTCGTTTTCGACATTGACCCGACCGGGAATCGAACCCGGGGCCTCAAAGGCGTGCAAGCCACTCGGCTAAGGTGGTTGTAAAAATAAATAGATTGTTTACTTTACTTTACTCATAATATTTATAAGTTTATGTAAACAAAGACTACGGTAATATGTACAGTAAACGCGTATAGATCCGTTAATTAAAGATGTTTGATTTCGACCTAATTATATAGCAAGTAAATCGAAGATTAAGTTTATTACATTACTAGCGGTGAAACGCGGTTTCACTCGCGTTAAAAAAAAAATTCCCGTTTTCGCAACATTTTTCATTGCTGCTCCACTCTTATTAGTCATAGCGTGATGTAATATAACCTATAGCCTTCCTCAATAAATGGACTATTCAACACAAAAATATTTAGCTCAATTGGAAGAGCACCTGACCCGGAATGTCAGAAGGGTGCAGGTTCAAATCCTGCTCGTGGAAATTTTTTCAACATTTGTGTTTTTGTCATTTGTTCGCAACAAAATTTGCGTTAAAAATTATTTGAACATTTACAAAAATATTTTTTCAATTCGCACCAGTAGTTCCTGAGATTAGCGTGTTCAACCAAACAAACAAACAAACAAATCAACAAACTCTTCAGCTTTATATTATTAGTATAGATTCCATATCTTGACAATACACCATCAGTAGATATTATGGGCGAAGTGGCATAACGAAATCTTGTTCCACGCTTGGATAATGAACGCTGACGTTTCGGACACATTATATTATGTAGAAAAAAAACGTTACTAAAATATTTTAGAGGTTTGTGGATGAGTCTGGTACCTAATCCCGAATGACAAAAGCCCGAATAACAAATGCCCGAACACTAAGGCCCGAAGAATTACTTGCTCGAACGCTTAAAATCTCGATGGTTCATAAGCCATTCTTGCTCGGTGAAAAACTGTCATAAACGCCATCTTTTGTGAACTACTCACGCTAAAGATGTGGCGGTTTTTTTGATCAACCAAATCAAACTGGATTTTTATCTCAATACGACATTTTCTTGTGTTATGATGACATTTTTTCAGAGAATGTGCGACATTTTGTTGTTAAATAAAAACAATAATAATTCAAAACATATATTTAGTAAAAAAATCAACATCTTACAAATATCTCGACAATAGTAATATTAGTTGACTTGACATTATTTATTATTTTATACTTATTAATCTTAGACTGTACCATAAAAATCACAGATAAGAATCAGTCAACCATAGACTATATACTAAATACATTACTTGTTTGTAATTTTTACAGAAAAAGCAAAAATAATCTTGAACAAAATATAATAACCGTATTTTTCACATAATTACGCACAATTTTCTTAAAAACCTATAAAATCAACAATTTGTTATTAATATTAATTTTAATAAAAAAATTTTTTTCTAAAAATCACGAGGAATTTTCCTAAATATTGTAATTTAAGTATATGTTTTAATAATATTCGCGAATATCGGAATGCTTAAAATTTGATATTCGTTACATCACTTGTACACACGCCTGTACACACATCAACCTATCCAAAACTGTCAAATTTCTTCAATTAATTTTCAGCCATATGCCTGAGTCATAAAGTTCAAAGTCACTTAGTACACTTTTTCCTATTTCTACTACGACTTCACTTATTAGTGGTCAGCCAGTAACTGACTCATTATCCATCACTTTTAAAGTATTCGTGTGTTGCCAATTACCTTTGAATATTTTAAACTAAATAAACTATTTTGTGAGTCATGTCTCTTATCTCACGCCGGCCGCTTGGTGATTTGTTTTGTAATTATTTAGCCATTGATATGCGCTAGCGCTGATCAGCGATTGTGTCTGTATTCACGGCAAATGACGGATCCAATACAACAATCCCCACCACTTTTGATGACCGCTCAAATACCGTACCGAAGTTTACAATATCTATTTCTATAATGTATTGTACAGTCAAATGAGTGAACTCATTGATGTCATAGCGACGTGTGGGGGACGAAAGAATAAATGCCTATATTAAACATAAGACAGTACATAGTATGTACCTTGTTATAACCTTGATCGAAACAGGTTTCAATTGAAAATAAATACTTAATTTAAATTCAATCTACTACAAACATTTTAGTGATCTCTATTACCAAAAAACATATCAAACAATTATTAATAAAAGATAAAATATCAATGCAGGTGTTCAACGCTACTATCAATTTGATAATGAATAACATAATAGTAGGTAATCATAACAATCGTCATCATAGGCAGTGTTGCCAACGATAAAAAACAAACCACGCCCGTCCGAAAATCCTTGACAAAATGGACGCTACTATACTCGTCATTCTATCCGCAGATTGATTTAATTGAACGTCAACTAAAACAACGTACTGAATTATGTAATAGACTGCTAGAAAACTAATATTTAGTACATATTTTGAAGTTTCTTACCGTTTAATAGCGAAAGTGTTGACGAAAACTGCAAAAGCCGCCTTGTATACACAACTTATCACTTGGCCAGACGCCTCGCGACTGCTCCTCGTATTATTTCATTTCTACCGGAAATTAATTCGAACACCAGGAGAGAAGAATTTGATTTTCAAATTTTATTTAAATTGGATCCAGACATTCCAGAGTTCGCGCACCGCGTACCGTTTGGTTGGTGTCCCATTACATTGCGCAGTCGCCGATTGCATTGCTTGCGTATGCTCAAGCTTACCTGGTAACGCATTATTATGCATATAAAAATACTGGCTAACTCCAAGTAGGCGATATCATACCTCGAATAAATCTTTTTTTACAATGCATTAAGTAACTTTTTTTTAAATAGCGTGTTGTGAAGACCATAAATCAGTTTCAAATCCGTTAATATATTATGATATATTAACGATACGAACGAGATATTAGGTAATTTGTGTTTACTTTTTCGTAAAAGTAAGTAATACCCACATATTGTAATACGCTTAAAACATTCGGTGGATCGATTTAAGTCCTAACTTATTACATAAAGGCCCACATACAGATCACGTACACATTTCGCATCAGCATCAAATACATTTTGTAACATTTATTAGATAATGGCAAAGTTGAACATGATTTGAATCTATGTTTTATATTTTTATCTATACTAATATTATAAATTGGTAACCTTTGTAGTTTTGTATGTATGCTTAGAATAATAATCTAAGTATGTATGTATGTTTGCAACGAATAAACTCAAAAACTACTGGACCGATTTAAAAAATTCTTTCACCATTAGAATGCTACATTAGCGCTGAGAAACATAGGCTAAGTATATTAAAAAAATATATATTAAATAAAATACTAAAAACGACAATTTAATTTTCCAATACAAAATTATTTGTTTCTTTTGTTGTCATGGAAACCATTGATATACACATATTTAACTCAATGATGGAAACTGTCAAAGCGGTACGAAGTCCGCCGGGTCAGCTAGTCTATTATAAAAATAAAGAGGTAAAGTTTGTGACTTTGTTTGTTTCTTTGTTTGCGGAGGGTAATCTCTGGAACTACTGGTTCAATTCCAAAAATTCTTTCACTGATAGAATGCTACATTCCTTGCGGGTAACATAGGCTAACCTTTATTTAAAAAATAGTTTTTTTTAAATCTCTAATCCACGCGGACGAAGTCGCAAGTGAAGTGTTAGTATATTATGAAAACAAATAGGTACCATATGAGAAATATTGACAACAGAACAAAATTGAAAACGTGACATGACGAAAAACTGCCAAGTGCGAGGTGTACCAAATATGGAATTACAAATCTTACTACTTCGACCTCAACTTTTTTGATGTCGAGGTGTTTGTCTTTTTATCTTTATCTTACTAAGAAGAAGACACATTAGTTTTGGGCTAATTAATAACTGATAAAGGGGAATGTATATTCTGTGATATGACGAGATAATACGAGTATATCGTTATATCACATCAAATATTATTTTTCTGTAATAGAATAGAATAGAATAGAAATTATTTATTGTATAAGTAACTGTGTACAATATAGTTCTTAAATAATAAATAGTATCAACAGTTTATCCATAATAACTCAATAGTATCTAAAAAGGTTAATTTCCTGATTGATTAAAAGTGCTAACTGACCAATTTCATGCTTCAGCAAGTAACATTTATCAATAAATTTGTTATTGTATTATTTGTTATCATATTATTTTGTTCTATAATTTTGAGTGACATTTTTTAGGACTTTTAATACCAAAACTGATATTGAAAAATATTGAGTATTGTGTATGTAAATATCTAATAACCTACTAACCCGCATTGGGCCAGCGTGGTGGGCTACGGCCCAATATCCCAAATCCCTCTATTGTTCACGTGGGAGGCCTGTACCCAGCAGTGGGACATTTATAGGCTGATGATGAAATATCTAATAATTTGAATAGAGATGTACCGTCACTTAGGTTATAAACATTTTAAAACGTGACATTTTATTGAATTGACAGCAAATTTTATAATATTAGTATAAAGCATACTTGCTGCATAATTTTTAAAATCTTATCCTTATCTTCATAGAACATAATTATTTAACGTAAGTACTAGATTATTATAAAGGTGATGATTTACCCTGGAGTGTCGCTATAAGTTAAGAATTAAAGTTATCTATATAAAATTTTATGTTTCTTTGTTTCTCACGTATGCGATCCGCTTGCAATGAACCTTTGGTAGGTAAATATTGTAATGCGCACGCCCGCAAAGATTTCTAGAGTTGGTAGAACCACCGTTGGGAAGTTCACGCGTTGGCCGCTAGAAAATAAAAATAATTCTTTAATTTTTTTTAAATTATGAAACCTACAAAATGTTCTACATTCGAACAGAAAAAAAAGAAAAAAAATGTAGTTCTAGTGCAGCATACGCAGAGCGGCGCGACGAGCGAGGCCGCGCCGCCGCGGGCGCAGCGCGAAGTGTGAAGGTCGGTCAGCGGCCGGCTGCTCTTATCGGACCAATCGCAACGATCACTGCCACTAAGGCCTAGGGCACACGGTACAACTCAAAACCACACAGCCTATTATCTATGCAGTCAGATTGACAGACTGAGAGACGCACAGAGCAAAGAGCTCCAAATCGAAATCAGCTTCAGCGGGACCTATTCGGCCGCACATTTCACTCACAGTGCGTATAGCATTCTGATGCTGTAAGTGTAATTAGCAAGTTCGAGTGAATAGTCATAGGTACTTACGAGAGGCAAGCGCAACAATGACTAAAAACGTGTCAAACGCAAAAAAGTCTTAAAAAGAAGTAAGATTATTTTTTCTGCTCTAAAATATCCACCCACCTGCATTAACAAAAAGCATGGTAAGAATCCGATTAATTGCTTTAATGTATAAAGCGCACTTCATCTGGAATAAACTACAGAAAAGCTGCCTATCTCTTATTTATATATTGGTAACACATATTACATTATTGTTTGGTTATGACGACATATTAAAATTAGATAATGATAAATGATGACTGAAGAAATTAGAGATTATTATAAGTTAAGCAAAATTGTACAAAAGAAACCGACAACAGCAAATAAAATACGAATATTCCTCATTACAGCAAGGCCTTTCATTGCGACCACACCATCCAAGCCTTCATCAACTACGAGCTGCCAAAGTAGTATACTAGGCTAGGTGGACTTTAAGCGAGCTCTACCACGGACTAGACCGTGTAAAAAAATGAAATCTGCTGGGAATCAATCAACCTACAACAGATCAGAGTCTAAGATCGGTGGTCTTCCCTTTAAACCACAGACGCAGTTAAGGCGAAGGGTAAGGCACACTAGCGCCGCTAATGGATTTAATTTGATAACTGCTAAACTGGTTTTTTTTTTCAAACATTGCGGACCTTCCGACACCAGGCAAACATCTATTATTTAATAATTGTGCACTACTTTTAGGTTTGTTTTTGTATTCATTCGCTAACACCAACAGTGGCCATTATTTGTGAATAAATGCAATAGCCCGTTTTGTGAATAAACCACGCAACAAAAAGTAGTGCACTATTATTAAATAAATACTATGGATGCTTTCCTGTTGTCGGACGGTACGCAATGTTTAAAAAAAGATCCGGTCCGTTAGTAATTGTCAAATTATCAATTGGTGGCGCTAGTGTGCCTTACCCTTCGCCTTAAACAATGCTGGTTTATTGGTTTTTTCACAAACATCAAAGGCCGCGTCTTACTGCGTATACATTGACATAATGTTCAAGAAAAAAAGAAAACAACTGAAGGTTCTGATCAACTGTTCTGTTGAACTGTTCAAACAAAACGACTCATGCCGTCATGTCACTTTATTTTGCAATAATCAGACGCATTACAATAACCAACGCAGTTACGTGTGTTTCGAAAGTTTCGAACTTATTAAGAAACACAAGTAGGTTATTTATTTTTATTAGCAAATTCATACAATATTTCGTTACAAAGGTGTGGTAATTATAAATTTAAACACACACAGATTTACACTAACTTAAACACTACTTTACTATATGTACTAAAATTTCAGAATGAATGATAAAAAAAAGTTTTTTTTTTCTTTTTTTCGTACTTTTTGCTAGAAATAATGTACCTATCACATCACGGGCGCTTTTGCACAATATAATAAAGTAAGCAAAGCGATATTCCATCAGAGCTTCAACATGTTTGTTAAGACAAATAAAAGTATGAAGTAAAATGATCTAATACCAACTTATCTACATACTTTTTGTAATGAAGTATGCGTTTATTTTTAGTATTTTTATTTAGCCGTTTTTATATGAGCTCGGGCGCGCGAATACCAGACACAATAGAATTTTAATTGTTATCGGCCACCTGGTGATCGATCGACGCTCAAGGTGATATGTAATATTCTATTTAGATGTTGTGCGCGGTTGTAATAGAGGTACAAATGTAAATGTATACGTTTATGTAATTGTATTGTTTTTTTTTTTAAATTTAGGTTAAACAAGATTTAACTATTGATATTGTATTGATACACGACAATTATTTTAATTTGTAACATACTTAATAGAAAAATACTTAAAACAAAAAATGAAACATAACTTAACTGAACTTAAAAAAAAAACAAAGAAATAAAAATATATAATTATATTGTTGTATTTTGCACTGTATATTTATATTTGTACTATGCCAACGATAAATAGATAAATAAATTAATAAAAATAAATAATTTACAGTATGCATCAAGTTACAATGCCATTGCAGTTGCATTTCTCCGTGTGTTCTCAGCCTAATGTTACCATAAGCGTGTCCACGTGCTGAGCGATACTCTCAGACGCAATTGCTTTAAGGCGTAAAGCAGGAGACAATCTGTTAATTATATAACGAAATTAAGGCTTTTAATACTAACTCATATTTTCTTTGTTTGAAGCTATTAACCAATTGAAAATTAAACGAGATCTGCTTGAGCCTTTAAAGGGTGTGTCATAAATTAGTTTTTGTTGAGATCGAGATCTACTATTAATAAAATAATTGAAATGTTATAATAGCAAAGTCACGAGTAAAATGTGAACAATGTAAGCTCTTGGTACAGTGGAATAAGAGTCAAAAAACAAGTCAAAACTAGGCATTTTTTTACTAAATCAACTGTCCACAACATCGTCCGCGTATCTCGTAATGCCTAGAAGAAAGTGACAAATGATGATTATCACTTCTTCGTAATTCACTAACAAGTGGAAAAGACAAGCAGAAAAACCTTCTTAAGGCGAAGGGTAAGGCACACTAGCGCCGCTAATGGGATTAATTTGATAACTGCTAAACTGGATTTTTTTTCAAACATTGCGGACCTTCCGACATTAGGCAAACATCTGTTATTTAATAATTGTGCACTACTTTTAGGTTTATTCATTCGCTAACACCAACAGTGGCCATTTTTTGTGAATAAATTCGATAGCCCGTTTTGTGAATAAACCACGCAACAAAAAGTAGTGCACAATTATTAAATAAATACTATGGATGCTTTCATGTGGTCGGACGGTACGCAATGTTTAAAAAAAGATCCGATCCGTTAGTAATTGTCAAATTATCAATTGGTGGCGCTAGTGTGCCTTACCCTTCGCCTTAAGAAAAAGTTTTGGCATTTATAACGATATAAATAAGGTTAGCCTTGATTCCATTAATAAAAAGAACTTCACAAAATCCATCGGAAACAAACATTTACTCATTTTTCTGGAATGTACACGAACACACGGGCAGTGCAGTCTTACCTTAGAGTCATAACAATATAAAACATGACCTATTTTGAACAGAAACTACATAAAAGCTGTTAACATGTCCAGTTAACCAAGGACTTACATCATTTCAAAAGTATACGATTTACAAAGAAAAATAAAGAACTTAATTTATTTCTTAAATCCTTGAGCTAAAGTTTATGGCATACGTTGTCTCTGCGAGCGTAACACTGGCAATTTGACGTTGTTCTTTTATTACGAATCCATAATTGACGTTATGGTTGCAATAAAGATTAACCACCTACATTGTTGTGGGGTATGCCGTCATCGCCTGCCACTAGTTAGATAGTTAGACAAATGTATCTGATAATATAAAAGAGACTTTGTTTTGTTATATTTTTTTTAGCCAGGGCCTTCATCTTGGATCTTAAGTGATGATAAGGCACTGGCAAGATGGAAAGGCACTGTACCTGGAATCTCCAATACTGAGACACTGGCTATCTTATCTCTAGCTGCCGGAACACAATAACGCTACAAACGCTAGAACGCGAGAAGATGGTGGTAGCTAACCCACTAAACCGAGTACACAAACATATACCGGTCACATATCGGAACCATCACCCGGAATCGAACCCGGGAGCACTGGGTCTAAGATCGGTGGTCTTAACCGCTAAATCACAGAGGCGGTGAGACGATTAATCATCAAACCTTTAAAGCTGTAAAGCCTTTGATCCCGGCTCTTTCATATGCCACAAATTTGGTATACATTTATGTGGGACACTTAGGTGAAATGGAACGTAAGGAGCTGATGAATTTAAAAGGATGTTTGAACACATGTAAGGAATGCTTGAAAGGAGGATTGTGAACTAGCAGACGTACGACTTGTGCCTGTACTCTGTATAAAAAAATGTGTGCTCTAGTTTTTATTTTCACACCTACTATTTTTTTGTTTTTAATAATGGCTTTGCACAAGCATTTAGTCAATGAAAAAGTCTTACAATACATCATAAACAATATTAATTTCTTTCATGCATGATGATGATGATGATTGATAATAGAAATGAGAAGTGAGAAATGATATACCCTCCAACCCCTCGAGTTAGGCATGAGTTCGATATATCAAAACGTAACCAAAAACGGATATGAGTCCTATATCATATCATATCGATATGGGAAACTTCATAACCGATATAAGAAAAACTAACACCGAATCGAAAACCAAAACTGCAAGAGAACGCGATATGAAAAAAACTCTATACCGTCACTGTAACCAACATCACCATATCCATGGAAAACTGAAACTACTGCACAACTCCAAATGTTTTGATATTCGCATCTTCCCTTTCTAACTAAGCATAATGTTAACGGTGTAAATGAGACGAAGCGAATATTCGCCACTACTTTGATATGCAATGTTGTTTCATTTGGCTTCGCACTTTATAGTCATAGAAATATGACGTAATTTGGAGTTGTGTTGTCTATCGTTTTCAGTTTTCTAAAACTAGTTATGCATATTAGAAGCAAAACTAGCAAACTATCTTACTGATATCGATATCTGAAAACGGTTTTTGATATCGATATGAAAACTGAATATCGGTTGCGTAACCGTTATTATAGAAAACCGAAAACGCCCATGTCTACCTCGAGTATCTCAGTAAAGATGTGGGGCTTTACTAAGTCCTCGGGCGGATTTCTTGAGAAAATTTGAAAAGTGATGTTACACTGTTTTGTTTCATTTGCCAACACTAATGCACACTCACGGACACTAAACGGTTAATAATCCACCCTTATTTCACATTAATATTCGACATAACACAAATTTTAGAAAATAAAACAACACCGCAGACATGACTCTTTACTTTCCCGCCAAGAAGTCGTCACCTACTATATATATACCTACTATAGGTATTTATACAACGTGTAACAAAAGGTGTGGTCAAAATGAAAAGATCCACAGAGTATCCGATCTAGATCTTGTATGCAGAGTTACTAAGACATAATTATTAACTTTAATTTGTTATGCAATTTTTAATTAAATATTTCTATTGTGACTATACATACATTAAAATAAACAAGTCTCAACCCTAGTGGTTTAGTAACTTCTGTGTACTTACATTTATGATCACTGCTGCTTGCTTATGCGTGCCCGACGCGCATCACTTCACAAATATAAATATTTCATCAACCATTGTATGACAAATTAAAGTTAATAATTATGTCTTAATACATCTAGATGGGATACACTTTGGATCTTTTCATTTTAACCAAACCTTTTTGTTCCACGTCGTATATATATACTCCCTCACTACCTAAAATAATATATATCACTTACCACATAGCCGGCCCTAAACCTTGATCAAGGTAGAGCGAGAATTGAAATAAAAAATCACTTATTCATCTCAAAAGGAGCCATCAATCTTTCTGCTCAAAATTGTTTTCACGTTTACCATTATGGCACCCCCTCTTCCGGGCGCCTAGCTAGAGCGACCGCTCCACTCTCTCTACCCCTGGACTAGCGCTGCTGGTAAGGCAAACATTTACTTAACATTACCTAGGTACCCTTTTACTAAGTACCTACCGGCCGATACCGCCATCGAACGAGATAATTCAAGAAGGTTTGAGCGGAGAGCTGAGCGGATCGGAACTCGATTTGTGCTGAACGGCGTCACGGGCGGGCCGATCGAGCCAGACTACCTCCGCCGTCGGCTTGTACGGCGTATCTTAGTTAAATGAGTGATTGGGTGAACCACCGAATGAGACCGTCGCCGTCGTGATTCTGGCGCGAACAGCTTTTTTATCTTTGAGTAGGCAGATGTCTCATCCTAATGTTAAGCAGAAGCGGAGTTCAGATGCGAAGGGTCGGTGTGTCAGGATTGTGACTAGTGAGTACTAGCCGTCCTCACCTTGCTGACCTGCGAGTTGCTTCTTCACACCTCGCTTAAATGGACCCCATGTTATAGAAAGGAGGGAGTACTCGTTTTTTCGTATTTCATTCATTTTTTAGTGGTGTGACCTCAGGACATAGTATTTATTATTGTTCTGAGTGTGCGACAAAGCAATGATTCACAAAATGTATTAGTTCACGACGACAGAATAATCGCGCTTGCGCCATGGGTTGACATTGCGTGTTACCAATCCTGAGGCCTTAATTATTATGCCTATGTATGTCTAAGTATTTGTACAGGTTGGATACCTATAACATAATTTTGTCATATTTTTTCACAATATTATGCGGTAAGTGATGACCGGCTACGACGAGATTGAATGTTGTTTGTTGTTCTCTCAAATCCCACATACAACAGTCACTTAAAACTGTAAAGAAATGTGGACCTTCTACTTGACGGCAGACATAGTATGAGGTCGGAAGCCATATAGACAGGTTGTGCGTGATCCCCCCTACCACCGACCCTCCAACTCGTAGCAACATGACCTCTGTTGCTAAGATTTTACCCCGAAAGCGCTACTAGGTACTCTATATAGAACCTACGTATTCCGTTTACATGTTTATTTATAGGAACGACTTTGTAGTTATACAAGCGGAAAAGTTTTCTTTCGTATTGCTCGTTTTTTAGTAGTGACTCACTTTTAAACAACGTCTAAAGAATAGAACTGGTTCCAAGAGAATAAATAGCATGTGCATGGCATATAAGAGTATAAAAAGATTGTTGAAAAGTAATATAGCTATTGTCATTTTCTTACAATCGTATATTCTTGTAAGAGTTATTGAGTTTATTTTAATTATTCATTCATGTATAAATTATAGGTATTCATTAATTTATGTAAAACAAATGACAAACAAACCTGAATTTAAGTCTACAAACAAAACATTACACGCAATTTCTATGAGCCACTCTGAAAAGTTAAGAATAAAAGCTAACACATTTCCAGACACTATCTGCTTTAGAGGTACCAACACTTTATAATGTATAAGAGAAAAACTTTGAAATTTTATTTCAACTTCTTTCAATCTAAGAATTGCAAAAAAGGTTGTACTGCACTTAATTGAATTAAGATATCACCGAGCACAGACAACAGTTAACTAATGAGACAGGATTGTGAGACAAGAGGGCAATTGCAACGCAAGCGTCCTGTAATGCAGCAAGGAGGGGCAATCCAACCTTTTTGCTATTCTCATTCAGCCACCGTACAGTTATCCAGCGGCCAGTGTTACTGACACAATGCAAGGTTAGCTCGGGGTGGACGCCCGCGCACATCGCTTAAAAGGACATTTGCGTTTATCTGCGCGCGCGGATCAAGCGGGCCAAACCGCGGTGCGCATACTCGCATCCGCTTCGAACCACTCAACCTGCAACAACAACATTTTACACCCGTCACTATTTCCTAGTTCATTTTAATAACGCATTTGACCAGTTTCACTCTCATGCGGCCTTGTACAAATCATTTTCCTTATAACCTCCCTCCGTGAGATGCAACGGCTCACGTCTGTCGGACGGTTGTGCAGCTGTTATATCAAGGCGTATATTCGTTTACTTAATAAATTAATTAAAACGTCGTAAACCATTCGCTATCTTCTTAATAGATAAACGATATCGATCAAAAATGCAGATAGTGAAACTAGTTTACGATCCGGTGGAATGCCAATCTCATTAAGGGTCCGTATCGGAGTCAATAGCTTCATTGCAGCGTGTGGTCGGAATCAAATCGATAGAATCTTTAATGAGACATTCTTGTCAATAAGGGCAACGGCTGTTTTCATTGAGGTGAGATTTGTTTTATTCCTTTAGCCGGCTCGTCGGCTTGCTTGTCGGGAGCGAGCGACGCCCGTCTCCGGTCATCTACTTCGCGCCGGGCCACTGAACGGGCTAGATTCTTTTATTCTCTTTTTATCCTTTACACCCGCACGTACAGTCTTGAACGTTTGCATCCCAAGTATACGTCTTCCTTCCTTTATTTTTAGTTGCACCGAAGAGGTGGTCGACCAGTCGTGGCGTCTGGCGACAGGGTCAACGATTCCAAGGCTTTTACCCTTGGTATGAGCAGCTGTTGCACAATAGTCAAGAAATTCCTGGAATAAATAAGAACACGGATAGTCGAGAATTTATCACCGTGCAAGAGACGAGCGGGTACTTTATTGTTTATCGTAATTGCTTGTTCTGCCGCACTCCGTCCCGACGGAACGTAGGTCAGCAATTAAGGGCTGATTGGTACACATATTTAACGTATCTAATTAAGAATTTACGCAGTCTCAGAAAAAATTGTTTGTTTTCTCCATGATGAAGTTAATTAAGTGTAGATATTTGGTGAGTCAAATTATTGTAACGTCATAGATTGTGCAAAAGTTAGGTAACGATATTGACGTCATGCGCCACGACCAGGACAATAAATTATAAAATTTGTGTTAAACAATTCGTAAAACTGGAAAAGAGGCATGTCGAAAGTTTACACGGTCGGTCGGTCCTTTAAGTTTTCGAAGACTGGAAAGTTGTGGGTGATTTTTGATCATTTGTGGTGTATTGGCAAAATACAGTGTTGGGTTGGCCTAAAAGGTTGTTTCGAAATGTTTATATACGGCAAACGGATCGCGCAACTGTCAGGCGGGCGGCGCGGCGGGGCAGGCGTCGGTGACGCGGCCATCAGTGGCCTTGCATTCTTCGAAGGAACAGCTAAATGGTACCGGTTCAATAACCTTTGACAATGTGAAGGGATTAACGCTGCTCTTGAGCCCTGCGCCTGATGCCTTTACGTAACCGCAGTTGAGGGTCACAACCGCCATTGCCAAATCAACGTTAGAATGAGATCTCCTCCCAAATCTATCTATAACGCTGTAATAGATCGTTACAGGCTCCTCACTTGCATACTGATTGTCACTTGACCTATAGTTAATCACAGGATTATTCAATATGGCCAACAAGACAAGTGTCCGCGTCGCCGTGTGAATAAATATTCAAGTATTTTGAGGTCAGATCTCCTGCGCTGTTTGTGTTCGTACGGAGAGGCGCGGTGCTAAAACAATGACGTTTAATATTTGGGTAGCAAACTGTAAGTACTTGCGTGAGTAAATTTTACGAGCAATCATTCATGTCAATATTGTGAACTACAATGTTAACTTAGCGTGACATACATAATTTATGGACATCCAAACTGAAGGAATCAACAAAAAAGTTGGAATATTTTGCTCTACCATTACAGTAGTTTTAAGGTAACTGTGTTAAAGACAGACTAGTGCGAATTGGACAGTTACCGTTGCTGAAAGACATCACCTGCCTATTAACACCCCACAGCTAGGTTTAATCCTTCCTAACATGCATGATAACGCACATGTTCAGATCGCACCATAACTCCTTCCTTTCTCTCCTTCCTTTCTCTCCTTCCTTTCTCTCCTTTCTTTCTCTCCTTCCTTTCTCTCCTTCCTTTCGCTCCTTTCTTTCTTTCTTTCCTTCCTTTCTTTTCTTCCCTTTTCTTTATCCTTTCTCTCCTTCCTATATTACCTTTCTTTCTTACCTTCCTTTCCTTCCTTTCGCATGGTGATGTCTACTGCTGGACGCATGCCTTTCCAATTTTCTTCCACATGGTGCGATCTAAGGCCTTTCTGATCCTGAGTACAGCCCTATACCTCCAATGACTAGCCCACAAGGACCAAAGCGCCATAGCTCACTACGCTGGCCCAATAAGGGATATTTGGTTTTTACGATAGTCATCTGTGCACAATAATTGAGGCAATCAATTTAACGGTCTTTCCAAAGAAGAAGCAAGAAGAACTTCAAGGTATTTTAAAATGGTAACCCATCCAGACACGGCATTGCGAGAGGGCATCATTATATTAAAGCTTAATATTTTCTTGTTTCAATACTCTATTCAATACTTTTTATGTGCTAAACCAAATTTGTATGCACAAAGAAATTTGGTGACTCTTTTCTTTCATGCACCTTCAAAAGATGGAATGGTCTACCAGCACAGGTTTTCCTTCCTTCCTATAATAAATGGTCATTCAAACGAGGCGTGAAGAGGCACCTTGTGGGACGGCAGAGTAAGGGTGGCTGATGCTGCGGTCTTTTTACGCTGCACCAATTGTATTTGCGTATGGACTCCATTTCTATTTAACATTAAAGTGGTAAATTAGGGTGGACGGAAAGCAATAAAAAAATTTAAAGTATAATTTGGCAAAAATTAAAATATTACTCCGACTTTAGCAAATGTTGCAAGATAACCATTACCAATGATTTATCCTCTTCCGTTGCCCAATATAAATATTATAAACCATTAACTTAATTAGTTACATCATTTGATAATCGTTATCTGCCTGCAAACCATAAATGATCTTTTATCATCACTACAAAACCATATGTTAGCTAACATACTAAGGTATTGAACTAAGATCTCTGTGCATATTGTCAACTAAAACTTCAAAGAAACTCTCAGTAATCAAACACAAAGAGAATTATGAAGTTACTACTAGTTATCAGGAACTATTACTGAAGATCTAGACAAAGCACTAACATATAACAACACAAGGTGTTCATAGTTCATCAGGATATAACAATCGTATATAATAATAGCATTTCCGCTATACTAAATGCGTTGCATGCATTTTAATGACAATGTATTGACAATACATTGAGATAGTGATCTTGATGAATCAGTAGTAGGTATGAATGATGGAGATAGACTTTTAACCCTTTTGTGATGAATAATAATTAACTTTATTAATAAACTAGCTGACTCGGCGGACTTCGTATCTCTTTGACAGTTTCCATCATTGAGTTAAATATATATCAAGGGTTTCCATGACAACAAAACAAACAAATAATTTTGTATTGGAAAATTTAATTGTCGTTTTTAGTATTTTATTTAAAATATTTTTTTTAATATAGCCTATGTTACTCAGCGCGAATGTAGCATTCTAATGGTAAAAGAATTTTTAAATCGGTCCAGTAGTTTTTGAGTTTATTTCGTTGCAAACATACATACATAAATACGAAGGTTTCCTCTTTATAATATTAGTATAGAAAAGCTTACTTTGCTCTAATAGATACTAATAAATGAATTTATTTAGCACAAATATACAACAACATACTAAATGAAGTACTTAAAAAACAAAGACAAATAGGTACCCGCTCTGCTTAAACGGAGCTTAAGTATAAATGTAATTAAATCAAAAGTTAAAGTTCATATTGCTCGTACCTAATGTAAAAGAAACTTTTTGAAAGTATTCTATTGATTACTTGAAACTGTTGAAACCCTTACAAAATACGCTGTAAATATTAATGAATATATCGTTTATGTATACCGTGTGGTATTTTAATATTTGCTGGCTATTTTATAAGCAGAACGAATTTTAATGTAGTTAAGATAATTTAAAAAAAAACTTCAAGTTCAAATCACCAAGGCGCATTTTTTGTAAGCCTGTTTTTATACGAAAGTGTTAAGTAATGAAAATCGTATGGCCATGAGCGAAATTTGAACCCGCGACCTCTGTTCTGTACTTACAATTTTATGCTATTGCGTATGTTACATACAAGTTTAGATCAATGCTCCGAGCGTTCAAGGAAAAGAGCCGGCATTACTTTGTAATATTAGTTATACGCCATGATATAATCACAGTGTTCGCCCATATTTTGTTTAACTTACATAAAAAAACGAACGAGCCTTACAGTACAGATACAGTACAGTACAGATTACAATAGAAAAAAGAATATATACAAACCATAAAGAGAATGCAGTAAATACTCATTAGAAAACATTTGACATATCAAAATGATGACAAAATATGTCACATATAATAATGATATGTCTTGTTCATAATATCGATTTTATATTTACAAAATGGCGCGCGCTTGCTTTTTACAAATCATAAAGAGAATGCAGTAAATACTCATTAGAAGACATTTGACATATCAAAATGATGACACAAAACGTCACAAATAATAATAATATGTCTTGTTCATAATATCGATACAAAAACACAAATGTTAAAAATATTTCCACGAGCAGGATATTGTTCGTAACAAAATTTGCGTTAAAAATTATTTGAACATTTCGTAATATAGATTTTAAATTTACAATATGGCGCGCGCTTGTGCGCTTCCAACGTAACAGTGTGACTCCTGTCACACTGTACTGTGACACTGTTACTGTTACTTTCTAAGAAATCACTCCCACATGTTACACAGTTACACTGTTACAGATTTCACGAAATCACTCCAAAAAGCTTCCCCGACTTTTAGTTACACACTTGTTACACTGTTACACATAGTTCCGTCCCATTTCTACGCTGTTACGGCCGACTTCCGTCATATTTCTACAAAATCACTCCTACAAATTGTATATAAAAGGCGAGCGGAAAGATGTTACACATCAAAAAATAGTGTACACACGCCTGCACACAGCTACCACGAACTGTCAAATTTCCTCAATAGACTTTGAGGTTTATATATATCACTTAAGGTTGAACATTTATTGAAGAAATTAGACAGTTTTGGATAGGTTGATCTGTACAAAAACAAAAGAATATCGAAACAAGTATTTGTTGCAATGTAGTCCAAAATATTATTTAAGTAATTCATACGTATTCATTTGTGTGTTAACATCCAACAATGTCCAAAATGAAAAACGAAGCATGTACCTTATAGGTTGCATCTTGTTTCATCATCAACATCAGCCTATATTAGTCCACTGCTGGACATAGGCCAATCATATTCTTTCATCAGGCATATCCTTAATTAATAACTATTAATCAGAAGTTATCATCAGCACAAACATCCCAATGCTGGGCTCAAGTTCTCCCACATGCACAATATCACATAGGGAGACCAGGGCCCAATGCGGACTAAAGAGTAGTCATGACTACTGTTACAGAGTAAATACTCCTTTGTAAAAATACTCTTTAATATTTTTCTATCAAGCTGTCATCCTTCTTTTGTTCCTCTCTTCTGTTTTTGTCACTGTTAACGCTGCTTGGATTTGGTATGCTATCAAGAGCTATTTCACTTCTTTTAATAATTACTGGTCGACCGTTTTTCACAAAATTGGTATTTTTATATGTTATACAATGTAATGTTACACATATCATACATATCTGTACTTTACTACATGGAAATACAATAACGCCTCGGTGGCCTAGTGATGATTGATATCCGAAGGTCCTGAGTTCAATTCCTAGGTCGGGCAAAGTGTGTTTCGAATTTTTCGATGCATAGCCCGGGTTTGTGCTCACCGACCGTTTGGCAGGCTGGATGGAGGCAGGATAGAGCCAATACCCATCAATTATAGTGATAACTTGATTTCAATGATGGAAGCCTTTGCCCAGCAGTGGGATAGTATATAGGCTAATTACTTAACTTTACTTACTTTTTATACCTGCGTTACAGTCATGTTACTACAACGACTACAGAGACCTACAGCTTACGCCTTAACGCCTTGCTAAGCGCAATAGATTTTAACTTGAAGTCTCCATCCATCAAAAGTAGGAACAGTTATTTACAAAAAGCTTATTTTGCTTCGCGTTGTACGAAGGTACGTTTAGTAATATACTTTCAGCAATTTACAGCACGATTAGAGAGTGGCTTACATTATTGATGACTCTTGTGTTCACATCTGCGCCCCTACTCCAACAGTGTTAATTAAAAAAAGGGTTAGGTGTTCGCAACTTGTTTAAAAAGGAGCCCGATGGCGCAGTGGTTAACGCGCCCGGTTTGCGAGCTGAGGTTAAGCAACTTTCGCAAAGGCCGGTCATCGGATGGGTGACCAAAAATGTATAATCTCGAGTTCCTCCGTGCTTCGGTAGGCACGTTAAACCGTTGGTCCCGGCTGCATTAGCAGTCGTTAACAACTGCACTGCACAGCACTGGGCCCGCGTGGTGGTTTATGGCCCGTTCTCCCTATCCATCCATAGGGAAGGCTCGTGCCCCAGCAGTGGGGACATAAAATGAGCTGATGATGATGATGATGATGATGAACTTGTTTAATACCTTTTTTCGTTTAGGGTAGTGGCACCAGTGTTCGCCCAATGTTCGACACACTTTTCGTTGCCTAAAAACATTTAAATATTACCGGATGATACCTAGATAGGAAACAGGTAGCCTGTAATTATCCAATTAGTGCTAAAGACTATAATCAGTTGCTGACCCGTATTTTTAATGATTAAAAGACGAAAATGTCGATCACTGGTTCTTGTTGAACCCTTCTCATTTTTGATGTGTAACAATCAATCCGCAAGCAATTTGTGAGAGTGATTTTAAAACAGAATTAACATTAAAAAAGTTACTCAAAAACCATGTTTTAAAGGATCAATCACTAATATAACTTAGATGATGTAGCTTGTAATGGTCTATCATTACATAAATGAGTTAATGTATCCGCTACCTTAGTGCTTACGTCTAACTCGATTTGTGGCTGGACATCGGTGCGTGAATGTTTTGATGAGTACCCACTTGTTTACGCTAAGCTAACTATAATTTTATAATTTGTATTTTCTCTATAAGTGGTTATTGTAATCTTTTGAGAAATAAATGTCTTAAACCTAACCTAAAATGGGACGGAAGTATGTGTAACAGTGTAACAGGGAATCGGGGAAGCTCGCAAGCGCGTGACATTTTTGTAAATTTAAAATCGATATTATGAACATGACATATTATTTATTATATGTGACATATTGTGTCATTTGACTATCAAATTTTATATATCAAATGTCTTCTAATGAGTATTTACTGCATTTATTTTATAGTTATAAAATGATGGTTACGGACCTGACCCATTTTTTTCAGAATATAATGTTATAATTGCTTATTACTAAGGTGAGATGTCAAATGTTACACATCATATGCGACTAGGTACTGTAAGGCTCGCTCGTTTTTTTTTAAACTTAAATATGTCGGAAACCTTTGTATTCTACTATCCGTAAGTCAAGGCTACATTTCAAGTCAAAACAGTTGAAATTTGTATGGGATACCGACATGAGGAATGGATTTTAATCTAGGAAAGTTTGCAAACAGGCTCCTGCTACCGCTTACCTCTACCTTATGTTGCTAATAGACAAAGGAGGCGATCGGTTTATAATTCAACTATAACTCAAGGGATACACCCACGGAGCATAATTGTGATGACGTTTAAAGTGGAGCATTGTTTATGGGCAGAACAGATTAGCACGCACAACGTCACTGCTACTTCTACGCGTAGATATGTAAAAATTTTACAGAGTGATACAAAGTTTTTGGTAATAAAAAAGTCAAAATCATTTTATTTTATTTTACTTTTTATTTTTAAGTGCACTGAAGCTGAATTAAATATGTATTTATAAAATATTTATAAAATACAGTGAAAAATTCAGTGCTTACGTCAGCCTTCCCGGTAGCATAATGGTCAGTGCAGCCGCCCGGATTGCGGAAGACCCAGGTTCGATTCCTGGCTGGGTCAGGTAGGCATTTAATTTTTTCACTGTATTTTATAAACATTTAATTTAATATGTAATATAAATGTAATATAAAATATTCACAGGCATTTTTTTGCCGTCAAACTATACAAATTACTTAATTTAATTGAAAAATAGTTAACAAAATATAGGTATGTACAATGTCCAAACTATTGAATTTACCATTAGTTCGATCGTGTCACCAAACTACCGCCACAATGGTTTGAATAATACTGGTTTTTTAGTAGGTGTCAAGGGTGCCAAGTCTTCGAAGTTGAGCGGGATATGCGGAGGGGGGGGGGGATCGAATAGACAATAAAACTGCCACTAAACACTCTCTACATATTGACACTTTTAAATTAACCAAACACTGGACAGATGAATTAACATACACCAATTTTCATTATATTACTTTATCTGTAGACGGAGATATTTAAAAGCATTTCTAGAAAAACCTTGAAAATAATCTTGGAAAATAATACTCATTTTGATTAGTAAGAAGTTAAGCTATCTCAAGTAAACATTATACAATTAAAGGTTATCTGTGGTTGTTACAATAATTTCCATTGATCTGCTAAACAAACCAACGTCAAGACTCTTTTATGCGATAAGACAATTTATTACGACAACACTGAAATGAAAATGTGTCATCATAAATACAAAGTTAGAATGAGATGGATCTTACCTAAATATGTAGCCAGTGCCTCAGTAGTTGAGGATTCCGGGTGACATGCGCTTCCACTTTCGGCTTTATCATCACGTAACATTAAGTCAAAGTGAAAGGAAGGCCATCTGCTTACCCGTAACATATAAAAAAATTATGTGTTACGGGTGTCTTCTGTCTGTTACTGTGAATGTCATTTATCTGTCCTTTTTTATTCTGGTAAGCTAATACGATGTAGAAAAAAAGTAAAATATTTAAAATTATTTTTCTCTAGTCTCTCTAGAGTCTAGTTTTACCCACATTCATAATGTATTTATATCATCATCAGCTTATTTTATGTCCCCACTACTAGGGCACGAGCCTTCCCTATGGACGGATAGGGAGAACGGGCCATAAACCGCCACGCGGGCCGGGTGCGGTTTGGTGGTTGTTAACGAACGACTGTTAATGCAGCCGGGACCGACGGCTTTACGTGCTTTCGGAAGCACGGATGAGCTCGAGATGATAATATTTTTGGTCACCAATCCGTTAACCGGCCTTTGCGAAAGTTACTTAACCTCAACACTCGCTGACCGTTAACAACTGCGCCATCGAGCTCCTCACTGAAGATATACTCAATAGTTTATTTATATGTTCACTTTAATAAATATTATAATTATTATTATATTAACATAGATGCCTGATCTTATTTTGCAAGTAAGTTTTTTGTTTTTCTATTAGCTTAAAAATTATAATTAGTTTAAGCTTGTGTCACTGTTGTATGCAATATTTTTTTCAATTTAAAAAGACACATAGTATCAGATACTGTTTATTCTTAGATAAACATTAAAAAGTAAAAATAAACGCAAGTAGATCCGTAAAAGTTGTTTCATTTCAATACATAGTATCTGTTTTTGCTAAAATTATGTGGATAACTGTTATTGGCTTCGTTATGTTTAGACATATTTGTAAAGTATTTAGTATTTAAGCTGTTGTTATCCCGAATAAAATAAATAAATAAAAATAAATAAATAAATAATTTCCTCTGGTTTTTAAAGTCAGGTAAAAAGACTGTCGCTATAAAAATACTCAAAGTCAAATCATTCATTTAATATAAGCCTTTACAGGCACATATTAACGTCATAACTATTAAAATCTAAAAAATAATAATCTAAAATTTTGTAAACTATTGAGTATACCACCTGTTGAGATTTTGGGAGAGCCTTTGACCGAATAGAGCTGGCAACAAATTCAGGAGGCTTTTTCTTTTTCTCTATTTTCTATACCAAGTTACAAATAATGCTAACTTCCAATAAAAAACAAGTAAAAAGAAAGTACGCTTCTCTAGTTAGTTTGAAAATGATTAACGATGACACATATAAAATTACTGTATTAACAGGTGTAATAGTAGTACTTCCGCCAATCGCTTAATAATTAGGTACCATAACTAATTGCCAATCAGCGTCTGAAGATAAGCGAGCACACCAATCATGTTTCTAATAAAGCTGTTAGACTAGTTTCCTAGTTTTCCAGATAAAAAATGAAAAACACATCAACATACACTATTAATGTGAGAATGTGAGATAGCCATAGGATCTAAAAAACGACTCATTTATTTGTTTTATGTATATATCTTTGTATGTAAATGAAATCTAAAAAGAATTAAATATATAATATACAAACCTATTTAGTTATAGTACCTGGATGACCGAACTTTGCTCGGTATTTTTTACGGATAAAACGACGTTTTGTAAAAATCAAACCGATCGATTTATCGCCCTCGAAAACACCTCCTTGCATACTAAATTTCAAGAAAATCGTTGGAGCCGTTTCCGAGATTCAGATTATATAATATACATACAAGAATTGGTCGTTTAAAGGTATTAGATATTACTATTATTATATTTGATATTAGAGCTTACTAATAAATGAATAAAGTTTTAAATCTGCGCATTTTCCTTTTTTACTCTTCAGTCGCTTTTTTGTATATTTTATCTAACACTAACAATAGTCATCTACAGCTTCATATTATGTTTATCTATCTGTCTAAACGTAAGTTTAAACAATATAAAAAAATAATAAAAAAATAATATAAGTACTTACGTACCGATTACTAATCTTATATTACCTACACTATACTATTTTTTTAAACTGTACGGATCCACAGAGTTTCACTCACGCGGTCCTATCTTGCCGCCGCCATGTTTACAAACAAAAAGATCAACGATCGGTAAGTAGGTTAACGCTGCGCGCGCGCAGTCAACGTCGCTTGTTGCGCGGGTCGTGGTCTCGCCGAGCGAACCTCCAAAATAACTCACTACTGACCAAGTGTTCTAAAAACATGATAATTATTTTAGTACCGACTTTTTCCATACGACTGGAAATAACAATCATGGGACAAAGCATTCAACGGACTTTAAAAATGTTGTGTAAGGATTATGGCGTACCTTTTTAAAGACGATGTTTCGATCGAGTTGTACAGGCCGTGATCATGAGCTAACTCAATGAATACCGAACGAAGGTGTAAATAGGACTAGGACATTTTGGGCCAAACACGTGGTCATGATTTTGTATGCTCTGTGGCAATTATTTGAGGAAGCCACAGTCCTGAGATTGTGGCTTCCCCAAAAAAAAAGGCGTCCTAAGGCTCAGGCCTTAGGACGCCTTTTGGCCGAAATAATAATGGCGCTCATTATTTTACAAATTACGGAGTCTCTTAAAAAGGATATCTTTTGTTTCACATTTTAACTATAAACCTGGAAAAATATACAACAATTTATTTTAACTTTAACTTGAAAACAATATGAAATAACGTTTATTAAAGTTTACGCAAACACAACATATAAAATTAATAAATTACGTTAATTAATTATGTATGAGACACTAACACCTCCTCAGCCTCCGTGTGACCATGTACCCTACATAAGGTTTAAAAAGTAAGAATAATATCAAATATATTACAAAGTCAAGTTTCAAGTAGATCCGAAAAAAGTGTTTTATTTTAAATGAAATAAGTTAATCTATAAAACATTTAGAACTTAAAATTATTATCAGTTGCAAATTCCGTGTTGACAATTTACACTTGTGATTGCCCAAAGCGACGGATCTCATTTTTAGTGTTTCGTAGTCAACAAGAAACCCTTATAACTTCGCCATGTCCGTCTGTCTGTCTGTCTGTCCCCAGCCTAGCTCATAGACTCTTAGTACCTACTAGAAAACTGTAATTTGCTATGGTGATATATACGAACTGTTCTCTATTCTGTCATAAGTTAGTTACTAGCTCTAAACTAAAGCTAACCATTAAGGCGAAGGGTAAGGCACACTAACGCCGCTAATGGATTTAATTTCATAACTGCTAAACTGGATTTTTTTTTCAAACATTGCGGACCTTCCGACACTAGGCAAACATCTGTCATTTAATAATTGTGCACTACTTTTAGGTTTGTTTTCGTATTCATTCGCTAACACCAAAAGTGGCCATTATTTGTGAATATGTAAATGCGATAGCCCGTTTTGTGAATAAACCACGCAACAAAAAGTTGTGCACAATTATTAAATAAATACTATGGATGCTTTCCTTGTTATCGGACGGTACGCAATGTTTAAAAAAAGATCCGGTCCGTTAGTAATTGTCAAATTATCAATTGGTGGCGCTAGTGTTGCCTTACCCTTCGCCTTAAATACTGCACGGAATAACGAGGCATTATCTTAAACTCTTTTGATGATAAATTGCCGGCCCATAAAGATTCAACTGGTTCACTCAAAGTAGGTGAGCTCAATTAAAGCATAATTAATAAGTGGAAAACGCTTTTGTGGCTCATTGGCGAAGCGCGCCTTTCTTTAGATTTTTTTATGGTCTTTCAAAATTAATATTGATTTACCTACCATGATCATCATTTCTGACAACGAACACAGCTGGCGGCCAAAGCAGCGCTAATGCCTACAACTTTTCATGTCTTTTTTATATTGTATTTTTACCCGCACTTCATCACACTATGTATATTGTAGTCCGAAAAGTATAAATATTCTTTTTTCACAAATACACTATAATAATTTTAGCTAGCTTCAGACTAATTTAGTTTAGTTTAACTATAATGGCATATTGTAATCCACAATAATACTAATAATACTAGTAGGTTTGATTTATTTACCCTGTATGCTTAATAGCATACATATATATATATAGCATACAGGGTAAATAAATCAAACCGGTGTGGGTGACTAAATCTAAAACTACCTGTGAAAAATTGTTCTTTGCAGTTTCAGGTCCGATTATGATAAAAACAAAAAGTGCATATCAGCGACCTGAACATAAGGTTGTTTCTTTTCAAATCTCATTCCTATTGTTATTATCTTAAGAGCTCCAGCGCGCGAATACCAGACACAATAGAATTGTAATTGTTATCGGCCACTTGGTGGTCGATCGACGCTCAAGGGGCTAAGCATACCATTTGTAATAAGTAAAATTGTATTTGTAATACATAAAAACTTCTTCCGACTCGACACATATCTAACAAGCATGCACAATGTTTTGGGAAAGAGACAATTGCGCCCGCGCAGGAGAAATCGTTACAATGCCCTCTAGCAGCGCCCGCGCCGGAAGAAAGTGCCAATTTTCTAAGTATTTGCATGGCGGAGAGCTATCCCGCGCCCGATGGCCTACATAGACATTTTCCGTGAGTTTCAAGTCGTGTCCAAGTCCATCGTGTCTCGGCGAAAATGAACCAACGTCCCTATACGAGTATACTAGATTTTATTAAAATATGCATTCTGTTGAAAAGGAGAAAATATTTTCTTTTTCACTGCATCGTCAAGTTTGAACTTATGAATACTGTTTTCTAAAGTTTACGCGAACACTACACATTGAAATGAAACAACTTTTACGGATCTACTCGCGTTTATTTCAAAACATTACATGAATATTATTTTTCTTGTTTATAGAAACATTTTTATGCATAGACTATTTAAAGATCGTAAAATTTTTATTATTAAATATTTATAAAATACAGTGAAAAAATTTAATGCCTACCCGACCCAGCCAGTAATCGAACCTGGGTCTTCCGCAATCCGGGCGGCTGCACTGACCATTATGCTACCGGGAAGGCTGACGACTGAATTTTTTCACTGCTTTTGACTGCAGCCTACACACGTCCAGTGCTGAACATAGGTCTCTCCAAGTGCATTTCTTAATATCGCCTCATAATCAATAGTACAAGAACTGTTTTGATCATTCTTCACCAGTCACTCGTCATAAGATCCTCGTCTTGATCTCCCGTATTAATAAACAAAGTGTAAGCTTGGAGTAGTTACTCCGTGTTTTGTCTCTTTTACTCTAATATGAAATGAAGTTTACATGACGGGAACAAAACACGGAGTAACTACTCCAAGCTTACACTTTGTTTATTAATACGAGGGTATAAATATAAGGAAAGCAATTAAAAGTAATTGTGTCCAATATTGTGAGAAATCCAAACTTTTATTTGGACCTAATTATCTTATTACGATGAACTGAGCCATTGCTGATACTCTTATTACATACAATCTAAAACATAACAAAGATTAGGATTTCGAATTAAATAAATCGCATCATAAATCGCATAGAAACGGTTTATCACAGCTTTGACAACCTTGGTGTCGAGGGTCCCAAAGAATTTATTTTTCTTTCGTTGTCGGGTTATATTTTATTATTGTGAAATTGTGATAACCTAGAGATTTTAAATACTACTCACAGACCAAAACACGCACAAAACATAAAGTCAGGATATAGCGCTCTAATGAATGAGCGCTTTAGCCTGACACTAGTGACTAGTTGCTAGCAGTGGCTAACATACAGTCTGTTCGAACTGTTGAGATACATAATTAAGCCTTCTAATGCCCTCTCACTTCGCCGGAAGAAAGTTCCCAACCATTTACATTGCGAAGAGCGATCCAGCGCCTAAGATGTCCTACATAGACACCGCTGCTTTATTGTTGTACCAATTTCCGTGGGTGCGAGATCGGCCCAAGGCTTGCGCACGCGCAGGGATGTACGCAGACAAACCGAGAGTGCAGAAAAATAATAGAATTATTTAACGACATATTTAAATATTTTTTCACGATACGATTTTATCAAAGAAGATGACAGAGTAATTACGAAAAAAAAACATTTAGTATTATTATAATTTTTAAACTAAGTCTTACGAATTGACTCTTAAAAATACCCTTTATAAGTCTTTTAATACATAAATAAAATATTATAGTAATGCTAAAACTACCACTTACAAGTGTTATTTATTAAAAAACACATGTGCAATATGCATAGTGACACTGTCTCTTACATGAATCGGACATAAGGAATGAAAGAGTTTCAGTCACCTCACTAGCGTAAAGTTTCTCCGATAGAGAAACCTACAATATCTAATAGCCGCCGACATCCGTCTATGCAGATTTCCAGAGCAAGCCTCCACTGAGATGTTGACCTAAATACGGACATTACAAAGCGAATAACACGGTGAGAGGTAGTTTATTTTGCATGCCTCTGATATCGCTCGACTCATATCTTGGACACTTCTGTCTTCGCGTCCATTGTTTTAATAGGTCACTGCCACGACTCGACCTAGATTCCTAACAAAATGCACTCGACTCAACAACTATGGATATACTCCCCTTTCTCACATAATTTCACGACACGGGAAACATTGCTAATTAGCGATTAGAAACAACCGATAGACTCACAAGAAATGGGCTTCAATGACAACATCAACTCGTTTTCATTACAAATAGTGGCGACAAGAAAAACTTGCACTAGTGTTACGTTAGAAAGCGTAGACATTTCACCATAAAGCCTAGAAAGTGTACATGAAAAGAAAGTGAAGAAGTAGGGGAAAAATGCGACGCGGCTTAGGAGGCGCGGGAACGCGAGACAATACTGCCGCGAATAGCCGAGTTTCCAGTTTAGTCGGCGGTTTTCAGGGTTTTATGTCTCGGCTTGAATGATAGACTTTGTACCCGGCTCGTACGTCGAAATCGCAACGACTACACTTTTCGTATGAGAATGCGAAATGAATGCTTTGTGTTGAGTTCTAGTGTTTTGCTGGCTTTTTCTTCTATTCTTAATAACTTTTGCTATTTTGTTTATTCTCAAGAGTAGAGGACTGAAGCTTAGCATAGATCAAGTGCTGAGTTCCTTTCCTCATTAAACTCAAACACGGAGACAGCTCATTTGACATCTCACCTTATGAAATAAATATTACAATAGAAAACAGATTAGAGAATTAACAATTACGTATATTTTTTTACAAATCGTTAAGAGAATGCAGTATATACTTATTAGAAGACATGTCACACTGGCATTCTATCTGCCGCGCAATTTATTTATGAGTAAAGAACATGTGAACAGTTTCGAGAAAATAGCACCTCAAATATCATAATCACAAACTCAGTAAGTTGTACTTAATGCGTTCATAAATTGTGCGGCAGTATCACACTGTTACGATCACATTTCTACGAAAACACTTCCACAAATATTACTACCTGTTGTAGGTAGTGGGTAGGTGGTGGGTGGTAGTAAGACATTGGGATTAATGTGTCGATCACTGGTGGCTGTTACGGATCACACTGTTACGTACCTCCGTCCCTTTTCTACGAAATAACTCCCACAAATTGTATATATAGAAGGCGAGCGGAAAGATGTTACACATCAAAAATAAATGCAAATTAAAACCTACTTTGTAACTTCTTTTTTTTTCCTAAAATAAAAAGACGACAATTTTGTTTTAATTGCTAAAAAACTGATTGTCATTTGTTTTCGTTATTCTGCGTTTTGTTTACTCTACAGAATGCAGTGACAGAGCCGCAACGTTGATTAAGACGGCGGCGGGGCGTCTAGGTAAGAGGCGCGCTCACATTTCTCGCTTCACGTGTGCCGTGTGCCTAGTTCTTATACCGATGCACTCATTTTTACTTTCTTTCCGTTCGCTCTTATTTGTTTCAGCTCTTTGGTTAGGCATCATAATGAAAATAAAATCGAGCGCTCTCGCGTTCGAAGGCAATGACGTCTGGAATACGCGGCTGTCTAGTTTTGTTATGAGTAGCGGTTTGGTCTCGTAAATCCTAGTTTTATCACTGCCCATATAAGTTTTGAGTGTCGAGTCGGGCATTTTACCTCGAACGAGACGCCGATAATATTTAATGCTTTCTTAGCTTTTGCTAGCAATGATATATAGAATGACCTATTAATAATTCGTCATTGCATAGAATCTGTTTTACTATTTTTTTTTATAAGTATATAATTTTAATGCTTACAGAGATGTGTGTGATGATGATGATGTGATCATTTAACTTTTAACCGATTCAGATTTTTTGGTTGCCTAGTAGGTATCACCTAGTCTCCCAAACTAAAATTAAGCAAATTCACTGTACAGAAACACAACTCACATCAATGTCTGAAAAAAGATAAGTCCGTGACAAATACTCACATAAGTGCATTATCATTATACTTTACACAGATTACTCGATTAGTTTTTGATCATATACCTGAAAGTGAAAATCGAATGTTGTTCATAAATGCTGTTGCTATTTGTACGTAGATCACGCATCACCACATGCCGGGCTCACTGACTTGCTGCGCTCGTACCAGTACCACGAACACTGCTTCCAACACCTCTTTACGCTAAAATATCGAAACAATACCACACGAACAGCGCACTCACACCCCGTTCTCCTATCAAAACTGTCAATAATTGCCTCCGCATAGTAATTTAACGACGAACGCTAGGCGTACTCAGCGAGATTGCAGCTGCATATTACAAGTCACACTTCAGATGAACATTCTAGTGTTTATTTGATATTTTAATGACAATTTCTTATGTGTAAGTTCCGTTGAATAGTTAGGATGGTCACATGCGAGCGGTATTGTCTGAGAGAAAACAAACAACAGTCCGGCACGACACCGGCGACGTCCATTATATTTTAATGACAATGTGAGTTAATTCGGTATTAACTTTTTTGTTTGTTCACGTTTAAGACGGACGAGTAAGTGCCATAGAATGGTTGTATGGCGGCGACGACGGATCGGGAAAGCCGTTGCTAAGCAGCATCGAGAGAAAGAGTGTGAAGGAGAAAGATGAGCATTTCACCGCGCGGGGTCAATGCGCTCGGTGTACTGTCGCTGATTGTGGCCCAATTGCGGTATGTGGGTCTAGGCCGGCGTTCGTCGACCCGCGCGGCCCAGTTGCGCGCGCGCCGTGCTTTCACGCGGGGAGGGGGGGACCTTCATGGAAAGCTGGGAAACGTGACGCATCTGGCCGCCGATCGCGTATATCAATGAAAGTTTAGCGCATTTGACAATTTCGCATAGGTACGTACGTATGCACTTTTTTGTGCGGTCTCTGCTTTTTTGTTTTGGGAAGTTTGAGTTAGTACTGAGTACGTTACTTACTAGGTATTGAGCAGTCGTGCTGTGGCAAAATGTCCTGTTATGTTAGTTGCGAAGTGGGTATGAGCCCAGCAGCTGCAGCGCTAGGATTTTATAGGATAGGTTTACCAATTTTCGTGTTTGGTTTATCTCTATAATTTAATGAACGCAAATGAAATATATTAATATCTTCCCAAATGGCTGGTTTTAAATTATCATCTTTTTATTTGATGTAATAAAATAGGAACTAGGTACTTATAGCAACTAGGTGTGGCTTTTTAAATAACAATTGCAACAAGAATGTTAAAAATCTATACGTGTATAGGTAGGTATACATCATTGACACGCAGCATTTTCAAAAGGTGACTCGCCATTATTCCTCGTAATAATTTCGGAGTCCACATACCTATATTTTTTTTCGCCATCAATTACATTCGGCTTTAAGTGGGCACCTGTATACCCTTCGAGTTAAAAAGCATCAGTCATTCAAGATATCGCCGTATCACTGCAGATAATGCAAAACAGTCCGAAACAGAAGTGGTAACAAAAAGTGCCTATATTTTATTTTCAAAATTTGTATAAATTATTAAATAAGTAACATAATTTGATTGAAATATGTTAGTTATATAATATAAACTATATAAATTGTTATTATATTATTTCGTGGCATGCCCGACATGCAAAGATACATTGCCAAAATAAGTTAAAGATCACAGAAAAGTTGTATTGAATCTTTATTTCGTTTTTATTGACACTTAGCTTGACTGAAACTTCCGTTACTCTTAATTCTTAATGTTATAATTTTCTATAGGTCACTTCTGATGCCCACTTTTACTTATAAAAAAATCTTTAAAAAAAATGAAAAGGCAAAACTAGAAATATACAAAAGACAATAATAACATTTACACTTAAATATTATATAGATTATATAACCGCAGTGCAGCTTTAACGAAAGGAACGGAGCTGCTTCGACTTTCCCTACTGTGAAAGGACTTCAGGATTCGTTATCATAACGACAATGTTGTTTGTTCAGAAGTTGCTCTTCCGTATTGGCCCTATTATTATTTTTCTTATGATAAGGTGCGAAAACCAAGCGCGTTTTTAAAAAGTAATAATAACTCTCTAAAAAGTTTCCGAATCTCTATATTCATGACTCTAATTTCAAAAGACACAACCAATCTTCTTATTAGTTTTTATGAAAGCTATCAAAAGTGTTTTTCATTTGCGCTGTGCACGCAAGCTGCTAGGGAAATGCAATTGAAAAGCCATATTGTTGTGGGACTTGTGGAACCCCGTATACAATCGTAATGAAAGTAAAATAGAAACTGATTATTGTATTTTCTAGGTTGTTTTGCTAGGCAGTGGTTTGGCCATATAATCCGTAAGCCCGTAGGCTATGTTAGAAAAGATCCCTTACCCTCAACCTCAATGTCTGAGGCCCTAAATAATAATAATAATTTATTTAATACAGATTAAAATCAATTACAATCCATGTTAGTAAAGTAGGTAATTAGTAACAATTTGCCTTAACATGTTGTCTGCTGGGAATACAGACAATATTTTTATTGCTTGTAGGACGGATCTGGCACTAAGCAGGCGAAAGGATAAAATTATTTAGATATTGTTAGTACACATTTCAAACAATCATATTTTATAATATGAACCCTATAACTATGTATATCCAGCGTTTCGGGATGGACATGGGACAGTCCATCAGCAATACATAAACAAATTCTCGTGAAAGCGGTCATCGCATAGGAGAGAACAATCTTACCAAAGAAGAGATCAAACACAGAGGGGCTTATTGACGCTCTAAAAAAATCACAAACGATTTATATTGTTATATTTTGTTATTAATGTAAAAAAATGCTTTACATATTTTTTTTTATTTATAATTTTAAGATCACAGGTGAGTTCAAGTCAATTTGTAATGAGACGGATCACAAATTATTCATTGTTATAGTAATCAATAAAAAAATACCCTCTCTTTAATACACATAATTATAAATGAAAGCTTAAATTGCATTGTCGCTTATGTTCGCATCTGTACGGTTACCTTGAAAAGTAAAGTCGTAAGGTCGTAAGTCGCTTCGCCCTAAATCATTTTAGGATCCCATGACGATCGCTTACTAAACAAAATAATAAATTATTCTTATTTCGCATACCTGTTGTATCCCTTTTTTGTACAAACTTTTTTTATATCAATGAGAGATGAGCTCAATATAACGTTCTTTCGAGTTTAATCCATTAGGTTTGTGAATGTAATTTAAAATCAACTTACTTTGGCTTAGCATACAATTTTGTTCCAGTATGAACCAGAGATGATGATGATAATGGTGATGATGTACCAGAGACTGTTTTCTCTAGCTTATTCATTAACCCGATCCTGCCCATCTTTCATTGTAGGTACTTATTGCCTCGCGAATCGTATTTCACGATATCCAGTTAACAAATTTCTTGGGACGGCCGCGAGATCTTGTGCCAAGTACGTGTGAATATAATTAAATAATATTCAGCTAATTATACAGATACAAACTTACTTAACGCAGAGGCCGTTGAACTTTAAGCATACATTCATTTTTTATGCATTAGCAATTTCATGATTTCGAGGTTAGTGAGATTCTGTGAGATACAACTTACGTAAGATCATTTTAGAATTGGGCAGTCAATTATTTAACGTCATAAATTCAACTTTAAACTTCATTAGACTTTTAGAACGAAATGTTCTTTAATCATTGATTGCGCAAATAACTGATGTTAATATACAATTTATTTAAAATCTATTTAGTTGTTAAACCATATGAGTTTTTGATAGTTACTTATAGTAACTCTATTTAAGAGTTTAGGTCTTTTTTGCAAAAAACCTTACCGCTTACTGATGATGATGATGACGATGAACCGCTTGAGAATAGCTGAGTTTGTTTCATCTAACGCGGTATACGATAAACTGCAAGAGCAAGGTGAATCCACGGTGGATGTGGAGCGAGGTGACAATGGCTAAGTATGAGTGATAACGTGACCTTTGCATTCATTATCCGCTAGTAGGGCCGTTGTAGGTAATACGCACCCACGCGATGGCAAACGGCATAACAACAAGCCAGAGACAATGTCGTGGATTCCGTATTCCAGTCATAGTTTTTACTACCGAAAAAGTATTTACTCTATGTTACAAATTTACTCTGAAGTAAAAACTTTTATTGAATTTATACTTTTTCATAGTCATTTACTTTTAATCTGTCACCTGCATCTGCGTCATTTGTTTTTCGTTCTTCTTGTCGTCTGGTCATCGCAATTTAGTCCAGTCATTTGGTGCTCAAAAAGGGGATTACCTGGGGACAGTTTTCCGGAAGTTTTGAGAATTGGTGATTTTATAGATTTTGACGTGAGCTTTTCGAATTTTTACTTTGCCACCTCGTATCTTTGCCGCTCGCGCCGTCATATTGGAAAAATGGCGCCCAAAAACAGTTTTTTGACAATAACTCCTTTCTAACTAATTTTACGATGAAAATAGTTATGTAATAAATTAAACTAGAAAAAATTTGTCTGGCCAGGTTTCCATTTCGTGCACAGCGAGCGGGTCCGAGTAGCGGTCTTGGTGGGGCTTGAAGCGAAAGGATCTGCAGGGCACGTGAGTTGTCCATAGGGGTTGTTCTGCTCGGTGGGTTTCATTGAGTAGGCTTCCGACATCTCCGGCACTAGACTGGAGAACTAGTAGAGGCGCCCGCTAGATACAATGCCTCCGGTTGAGTCAGCCGCTTAGGATTGTGGAAATGACGAGGTGCCTGAGATGGGTACTGAGAAGTGAGTAGGCTTACAACTCCGCCACCAAAGAGGACATTTGTTATTCGACTTTAGAGTTGACGACCCGATCAGTGGAACTGCGAGTTGTACTCTTAGTGCAACGAGAAGTGAGCGAGCTTACAGTTCCGGTAACCTATCTGGATATTAGGTAGTGGACTATATTGATGACTGGACTAATTGGCTTCACAGACTTATTAGATTGGCTTGGTTTAATAGTTAGTTAATATGTTTTTCTAAGTCTCTTTTAAATTTAGAATATACTTTAATAAATTTGTTTTGTTGATTCTTCCTTATACGGTCCAATTATATTTGATCTCTTCCTTTTTGTTACAAAAATAATAAAGGACTTATTTTGTATTTGAGTGTTCTTAACTTTTCTTAAGTCTTATTAAAAAGCCCTATTCGTTATGTGAAATTATCACATTCAAGTGTACGTTACAAGCATTACAAGTAATAAAGTTTATAGAAAAGCATGCCTTTGACTGGAGAGCTTGCTAACGAGGTTCGCTTAATGTCATTTTAATTAATCATACAAGCCGTTTACGCGCCCCACGCTTGTATGGCCATTGAGAAATTGTTCAGTAGATGTCTCGGAGGCAGTTCAAAATTTTATACAGAAAAGTTGAAAAAGAAGGTTGTACCTTTTAAAAATGTTGTATGCAGTTTAACCTAACTTTAAACCGACGAAAGGATTTTGACAGGTTCACTGTCCTCGAATTATAACAATTATAACCATGAATAACAAGTGATTTATATTAAATTTTCCTATCACTTATAGTTTCTTCTGCATTTATAAAAACAGGTCGGCATTGTTGCAAAATGAAAAATAATTAAGTAAGTGAAGCATACCAGAGGCCAGGGTGCCTAAAGCTAGTTTCATTTGCCATTCGAATACGTTAACGAAAACGAGAATGTGCATGGTATAATTTTAACTCTCTTTATTTGTCCCCAGAAGACGCTAATTCAATTTATTTAATTATTTATTATTTAATTATTAATTAATTACTTCAGAATATAAATTCAATGCCATACAAATACTCGTTTTTGTTAACGTAATCGATTCGTGTATAAAACTCGCATAGTTTACCGCGAGGAACGCTGCATACTGTTGTATCTGTGAACTATAGAAATAAAGAATTTACTACGGGCACGCAGCTTCTCAGCTCATCAAGCCAACTCACGAAAGAAGTGGAAGCAAAAAGGTTGGTGTTCACAATAATTGATGACCCAATTAAATTCGCTACAAAGCCGCAATTTCAGTTTGAACAGCAGCAGGTGCAAAACCGGGCAAGTGCGAGATAGGCGTTTTATAACGATGCCAAGACAAAAAGCTTTTGAAAGTAAATCTTTTCTTTTTCTGTATAGTTTAATGGCCAGTGCGAGATGAGTATAAATGAATCGCAAATAATTTGGTAGCTGGCGTCTCATCTTGTATTTTGCTTAGGGATTTGGGGATTCAGGATAGGAAGGACCTACTGGACTGTGTAGAGCCAACCGTGAATCGAAGTTTTTTAAGATGTGTTTCTTTATATCTATAACGAGTAAGTGTAGCCAGTAGTAAGCCAATAAGGCCAAAGGTTTTACCACTTTTTACATAATCCCCAAACACTGAAGCATTGTCTGTCTTATCTTTATGATTATGGTAGAAGCTGGTATTAACGACGTAAGAATGGATCCAGAACTGCGCTATCAGCAGTGCCCACAACTTTGACGTGGAGTGCTCATTGTTTGCGAAATATATTTCACTTCGTTAAGCTACATTGGATCCTGTATCCACCAAGCTCGGAGGGACGAAGGGGAGAGGAGATATGTCGAGAACGACCAAATAATATTGCGATATACCCATCTCCTCTCCTCCCATTTCAACTATGGTGGATACCGGGCAGAATCCCTGAGCATGAGTCACATGACTCATGCTCAGAAGCCTATATAGGCTACTTCTTATAACATACAAATAAGGGGCTGCACAGTCACGACTTTTGTGACAGACCGAATACAATGAAATGATTTTGTTTTTTCTTTGGTTAACTAACCCTAAATACTTGAAACGAGTATTCCCAGGAACTCGTTGGGAGCCAATGAGCAGATATTCAAGTGACGTCATCGCACAGGGCTCAAGGGCTCTATCGATAAGGAAACTGAATCGATAATAGCTTCGCTGCTCTCACGTGAGTCATCACTCGTATTTATAGCAAACCTTCTCTTCCAATCCGGTTTAATGGATTACTAAGAAAACACTAGAGTGAAAATGTGTCACACGTTTTATTTATGAAATAACTATCGATCTCGTGTGGGTGTGTGATGCCGAAGGAAATTTTGGAATCCTACATAATATTTGAAAAAATAATAATGGCAAGATTGAAGAAAAAACTGATAATGATCTATCTCTGTTCTTTAGGTTTAATTTGTGTAAGTTATTGTTTATCTAAAAATATTAATTACCACAGCGTAAACTTACAATCTGAATAACTTTATTTAATTACGTCGGAGAAGATCTTAGCTTTCGGCTCACTATGCATTACTATGAATTCCGAAGATGGAAGCGCACTTCACCCTGAATCTCTAGCCAACCACTGAGGGACTAGCTATGGAGGCTGTATAATTTCAAAATACAAAACAAATCATCACCGTCTACCTGATTCATACTTTCCGATCAATGACGTCACCACTACCGCACACGACGCTGGCTCTGGCTAAATATGGCATAACATTTTACTCTCAAAGGATGACGCAACTATGTTATTATACTTTTTTAGGGTTCCGTAGCCAAATGGCAAAAAACGGAACCCTTATAGATTCGTCATGTCTGTCTATCTGTCTGTCAGTATGTCTGTCTGTGTCTGTCTGTCCGTCCGTATGTCACAGCCACTTTTTTCCGAAACTATAAGAACTATACTGTTGAAACTTGGTAAGTAGATGTTTTCTGTGAACCTCATTAAGTTTTTTTACACAAAAATTGAAAAAAAAAACAATAAATTTTTGGGGTTCCCCATACTTAGAATTGAAACTCAAAATTTTTTTTTCATCAAACCCATACGTGTGAGGTATCTATGGATAGGTCTTTAAAAATGATATTATGAGGTTTCTAATGTCATTTTTTTTTAAACTGAATAGTTTACGCGAGAGACACTTCCAAAGTGGTAAAATCTGTGTCCCCCCCCTGTAACTTTTAAAATAAGAGAATGATAAAACTAAAAAAGTATATGATGTACATTACCATGCAAACTTCCACCGAAAATTGGTTTGAACGAGATCTAGTAAGTAGTTTTTTTTTAATACGTCATAAAGTACGGAACCCTTCGTGCGCGAGTCCGACTCGCATCTTTATTTAAATGCGAGCGGGTGAGGTGGTCACAGAGCCTTTACGAAGCGCATCATTTTTTGTTCGATTTGTGGAAGGTACGGAACATAAAACAAATCATGCAGATGCTCAAATCATTATTATGGTGACCTCAGAAAATAGGACACAGTAACTACAGCGACAGTTTTTGAATATTAACTGTTATTTACGTAACATTGTCATACAAAAGATTTTATCACGATAAGTAGTACAATAAGTAAAAATCTAATTTCATAAATTTAAAAAAAAATTGCACACTCATTTAAATAGTCTTGCCAGTTTTTTTTATATACGATACACCGAACACCGTCACGTACGCAACAGCGATACGCTGTGATACGTTGTTGGGCATAGTAGGTAGTCCATGTCATGTTACTTTCCGTGCCTGATACTTTCCTAGCACGGTCATGGTATGATATGGCCTAGTAGGCAGAGACTGTTAGGGTAGTTACCATCCAGTCGGATTCTGTGCAGAATTCAAGACACACACATCCAAGAACACAAGACAACTTTGTTATGGTGGGACTATGTTAGTATAGAAATAAAACTGAATGAAATTGTGTGAAAGTTATGTATAATATATTTTCTGAAAGCAAGTAATAGTTTTACATTAGCCCATGGTTTTACTAAATAAAAGCGTTAAATAATAATTTGATTACTGTTAGAAATAAACTTCGTGAAGGAAACTTAGGGTAACATATTTGTTATTCATACAACAGTTTCCAACATGTTGTAATGCTAATTTCTTAGCTTACGGCAAAGCCACGGGAGCAGGGATGACAGCCTCTGGGACAACAGGGGCGGGGAGAACGACAGGTACGGGGACGATATCAGGGGCAATGGGATTAGGGAAAATACCAGCTGGTCCTGGAACAATGGGATTAGGGAAAACACCAGCTGGTCCTGGAACAATGGGATTAGGGAAAACACCAGCTGGTCCTGGGACGATTTCAGGTACAACGGGCATGGGTAGAACGATAGGTCCGGGGACAATAGGATTAGGGAGAACACCAGGTGGTCTAGGAACGATTTCAGGTACAACTGGTTGAGGGAGGATGATTGGACCCGGGACGATAGGCGTGGGGATCCCTGGTGTGGGGAGGATAATGCTGTCCGGGGGGATGACGACGGTCTCCGGAGGTAGGATGGGGCTCCCTGGCTGCTCAACGGCAATAGGGTTGGCGCCAGCAGGGGCTGGAGCGTCCACGTTGACAATGATCTGCACCAGCGGTTGTACGCTGGGAGGAGAGGGCCTGGCGAATACCAAAGCCACAAGGGCAAACAAGGCGATGAAGGTCTTCATTTTTGTGCTGTAACGAAAAAAGGCGATGATCAATTAGGTCCAAACAATTCCTGATAAAGGCAGTTCAGAATTATTATAACAGGACATATAAATTATTCATACATCATTTGAGAGTTATCTCAAAAACCATTTGGCTGTTAACGAAATAGATGAAATTTTTTTAAAGGAACTACATAATTCACTGAGTTGGTGTTTAGAATGTGTCAACAATTTCGATTTTAGAGAAGACCAATTAGTATTCAAACTGGTCACAAAACCATATTAACTAGTTAGAGTACAAAGGTATACCATCAGAAGTTTATTCACTTACCTCGTTACAGAAAGTCTGAGGGAAAACTATGCTTCACTGCATCAAACAAGACGATTTTATTCAAAATTCTTATCTCATTTCTCTATAGTATCCAAATCAAACGTTATCCAGTCATAAATGCTCCATAAACTTTATCGGTAATCATTGTATGAGTTAAAATTTCGTCCTCTATGAGTTTAAAAGTGTCACATTCACATCCTAAGCCGCATTGTTGTTTCGCTAAAATAGAGACAATGAAGAAAAACAACAAGAGATATAAATAAAATAAAAAAAGGTTTTGGTTTTTTAACTTTTCTTTAACCCTTTGTATGTCGAAACGTAGATCCACAGCGCCAAACAATTGAAATTCTTATCCGATCCGAACCCTTCGGAGAATCTAGTAGGGCACGGGGACGCGCACTAGTGCGCGATGCCGTCCCCTCTAGAAAATCTCCGAAGGTGATTCGTTTCACACGGCTTGAGGGACCCTTTACGTTCCTCGCCGCCCCCAAAAAAACCCGGTGATGCTGAAAATGCCGTCTGAGGCAATCAGCAATCTCTCTCCAAAAAAAATTGAAATTCTATTGTGTCTGGTATTCAGACAGACTAGAGGTTAAATTTAATTATAACTGGAAACAACATGGGGTCTGTTCCCCATTCGGCCATCAACAAATCAAGAACGAATATTCTTTGCTGTCACTTTAAATGCCAGTGTAGACTAGGAATAAACTTCGGCGAGTCTTCTTTTTGTCCGTCTGACACCTACTTTGTAACCTGACGGTGGATAGGGGATGTCAATAGTCTATAGGACTTTAAAGTCGTGTATAGCCGAGTTGTCCGTCTTGGCGTACTTTTTGTCCACATCGACGTTTTTTGTCCGTGGCGCAGCGTGGTGGGCAGCGCGCTGCGCCTGCCGAATAAAGTTAGTGGTTTTTAAAGGCTGCCATTTTTGCTGCTGACAAAATTAGGAATCAACCGGTTAAACATTCTTTCCGAAAGTCGGAGGAACTCTAGATATTGAAATTATACCACCCATCTAGTCATCTAGCGTTGCTAAAGTAGCTTAACATGTAAGTTCTTAACGCGTCTTAGTGCTCTAAGTAACGCGTACTCGCAATGCACAAGCCGCTAGAAGCACTATCAGAGTCAACCTTTACAATTTTTATTGAAAAATTTAAAATACTTAAATTGTAAATGTCATATTCAGTTCTAGCTACGAAAAAAATCTCCTATGAATTTCACTACGCCATCAGCATCGGTTCGTAAATCTACGGGTCAGGAGACCTTGTACCAAGAAGAACCGGCAATAATCTCAGCAAGCATATTATAAATACACTAGAAACTTCGATACCATTACTAATCTGGTAGGAAAAGTCGGAAAAGCGACATGCTGCATCCACGCGGGCACGTCCGTCCGGTGGCAACCTGGCCATTAAATTAATCCGACGTTTCCCGACCAGTTGCTGCGTTTATTGAAACAACGATGCGATGCAAAGATCGTATACTATAGTTGTTAATTCTAACAGAGCGGTTAAGGGGTAGATGTCTGAAGTCTTTATTTAAAAAAATGCATTTATTTTTACCGATTTGAACAGCCGATTTTATTTTATTTAACTTTTATTTAATTTTTTTAAGTAACGTCTTGACATTCACTTTATAGAATTGACCTCACCCCACCATCTCCATTCTTCCATAGAGTACGCGAACTGCTCTCCCGTGTCACCGCTGTACTATCTCGAACATTCCATCGCGCACAAAGAAACTTGTTGACTCGTTTCTTTGTCGCACTCCCAAAAGATGGAATATTCTACCAGCACTCGTTTTCTCTTCTTCCTATGGTATCCCCATACGTCCTGCTAACAAGACGACGAAGTGACGGGGCACCTTGTGGGCCGGCATGGTGAGGGTGACTGATGCTGCGTTGTTTGCACGCTGCACCAGTTGTCTAAGGTGCAGCGTGAAAACAACTAATCCACTAACTAAATCAACTTAATATTGGAAAATGTTTCGAATATGACTTGCCGACTGGCGCGGCGCCCTCTTATACCTAACGTCTTTGATTCGATTAAAGAGACGATTTATGTTCGTGCCCAAATAAAAAATATGATCGGTTTCCCCCATAAGGGAGCTGAAAAAAGTTATTCAACCTAGTACACAATAAAAGAATGACTTATCACCCCCCCCCCCCCCCCCCCCCGCCGCCGCCATTAAAGAAAGTGTTACATTTCTCATTATCTTGACATTGAGCATCAGACGGTTCCTTAGGTCCGGACTCTACCAATGCGGAGAAGATAGGTGAAAAGGAGAGGAGATATCACGTAAATAATCACTAAATTTTGTTACCCATTGCTTCTCCGCTTATTGGTTGACTACGTCTTATCTTATCTTAGTGAAGCCTACCGAGGTTTACCTCTCCTAGTTACCCATCCCTATCGGGATATTTTGTGCAAGTGTGTTTGCTTTTGTGATAGTGATTACCCACGTCACATCTCCCCCTCTATGCCTATATTGTGCTTTAGTGGAGTCCGGGCCTTAAGGTTGGAAAGCATTCGCAGGCGCCGTGGTGCGTCCCCGTGGAAACTGTGCCACATCGCGCCTACTCTCAGTAAAAGTACTTTCTTCTGGCCGCTTTCAGAAACCCGTCTATAGAACCAACCACGTAGTAACCTTGTACTATGTGACATAAGTCACTCGCCTGCACCTGCACTATATTTAGAATTCTCTGCCGCTTATGGCTGTTCCTAGAAGCAATCAATACTGAATTACGCTGGGTGACTTTGACGTGAGTGTACATCATCGAGTTTGTTTTTATACGTATATACGTCATACGCTATTTTTTTGGTTTTGGGTTGGCCCGCGTGGGTAGTTGTCGACTGCTAATGCAGCCGGAACCAACGGCTTTAAGTGCCTTCCGAAGCACGGAAAAGCTCAAGACGGTATTTTTTGAAAACCCATCTGATAACCGTCCTTTGCGAAAGTTGCTTAACCTCAGCTATCGCAAACCGGACCAACTTCACTTGTCTAGTTACATGAACAGAAATGGTTCTTCACAAAAAAAATACAACTAAAGAAGGATTTAGGTAATCTATAAAAAATACATGTATTCATCCTTTTCATTTATCTGCCTAAAAATAAATAATTATTTGTGGTTTGAGCTATATAGCAATAGGAATACTAGTAACGCAGAATGAATGTCTATCTGCCATACTCAGAGACGTCAATTAAGTTTTAATGACAATTAAGTCTCTTGCTGTTACTTTCTTATGTATAGTGCTAAATCATTTAATTGTCATTAAAACTTATTTGACGTCTCTGAGTACGGCAGTTAAACAAATCAATTTAAGTGACCTTTCTAGAAAATTATTTAGTATAAATAATGAATGACGATGGATGGATTCTTTGGGGGAGGCCTTTGTCTAGCAGTGGACGTCTTTTGGCTGAGATGATGATGATGATGATGATGATGAAGGAAAGACGCTTTGTCCTTATATTGAACGTTAAGTCTAGAGCAATAAAAATAAACTTTTATTTAACCTACCTAATAAAATAGCTAATCAACTGTAATTTCATATACCTAATGCTTGATATGCAATCAAAAGCCTCTAAGTATAACGAAATGCATTTCTGTACAAATCTTTCTGTTCAGATTAAAGCCTTAATCTGACTTGTAGCTAAGACACAATAGCCCTACTTCGCTAGAGAGTTCGTTTCTTCTAACTGACGTCTTAGCCATAGTCATAGCTTGTAGAGTTATAGAGTTGGCACAGCAAAGGGAGAATGTATTTGGGTCGAGCATTTCGCTCGAGACGTGATATATCAAGCGGAAATCAAAACATGTCACGAATTCTCCCGACAAAGGTTAGCGTTCTCCTTAGCCAATGTAATTTCACATGTACCATAACTACTTATACAGACTATAGATATAGAAACTGCATAGTGTGTAATGCAAATAGAATTTAGCTCAACGTGTTTGACGTGTTTGTCCATGGTATGATTGTTTATTTACTTAGGTAGGAGCTCGATGGCGCAATGTAACCACAGCGTCACTGGACTTTTTTGGGGGCGGCGAGAAACGTAAAGGGTTCCTCAAGCCACACTGCTTGATCACGATCAAAACAACGTCAGAAGGTTTCTAGACGGAATGACATTACGCAAGCGTGCTCCCGCACTTAACTAGATTCTCCGAGTAGTTTGGGTAGGATTGGGATGGCCAGGGTTACAATAGTGGTGTACGTTGGGGGTTACAAGCAGATGTGTTTTTAAATCAGAGTTTATACCCTAACTATCCTAACTAATAGTAACCTAACTTAATATGCGAAAGTGAGTTTGTTTGTTTGTTATTTGTTACGCTTCCACGCGTATACTATTCAAACCGATCATCATGAAATTTTATACATATATTCCCAGAGTCAAAGACTTATTATTAAAAAAGTGAGTTTGGTTGTTTGTTTGTTTGGGTTACCCGTTTGTTTGTGTGATACCCATTTCACGCGTAAACTATTTAAATGTTTGTTTGTCATAGAAATTGTCAAAGCGGTACGAAACCGAGTCAGCTAGTTTATTATAAAAATACTTAATTAACCTTTTCCGATATATTTCTAAATTAAAAATTAAAATTCCTACCTTTTCTTATTCAGTTGCGTAAAATTTATAAATGCTACTGTAATATTATTAACTTTTTTTAATGATTAAACAAAATAATAATATGATAAATTAAATAACAATAGTAATATAATAATACAAATAAAAATACGAAATTTAATTAAATTGAATAAATGAAAATATATCTAAAATACATAACTGAATATCAAATCAATCTGATATCAAATCTAATAAATGTAAATCGATGTAAACGATAATAGATTAGTGACACTGAAAAGTCCTCTGCTGTTACTTTATGTAGTTTTTGTACTTCCTTTAAAAAATATGATTTTTATTTCTTCTATCAGGAATGTTGAAATGTTTGGATTATATTTATGAATATATTATTTATGTTATTTACTTTTTTATTTTAATTTTAATTACCTACCTTTAAGATAAGACAAATTCGAAGAGCTGTGTCTTCCTGATACAGGTATTAAACTTACCAGGAATGTAACATTAACGATGAAAACATCTATTTGTTAATTACATAAATTTATTTAAATAAAAAAAAATATTTTAATATATTATAAGGGGCTTTTACGGTAATTATGACTATGATGATTTAATAAAGTTTTTTGTATGTAAAAAGTTATCATGTCAGAGAACATGACGTGTTTAAAACATATGCGTGAAAAGTTTCTTTGTTCTTGATACAATAAAAAACTAAAGAGCGGCAATAATTTCAACAAATGACCAATTTGACTTTCATAACACTTTATCTTTAATTGCATACCTACTGTTATCATTACAACAACGGCGGCATCACTCGGCGACATTCGGTTGCAAATGTCTTCAACAACAATTCAGTTTTTATTTATTTATTTATTAGGTACACAAAACAGATAAAAATTAAAAAATAACAAAAAAGCATGATAATTGTATAAGAGATAAATTTCTATCTAAAAACACTGTGTACACATCATGATTAATAATTAGCGTCTATGTTAAAGTTTACCTAATCTAAAATTATATTCAATTAAAAACTAATTATATACATAATAATGGTGAATAATAGAAATATAACAAACTGAAAACTTATTCTAGGTTAATGTTTGTCAACATTTTTATTATAATTGGGAGATGCCGGACTGAGAATTTCCCGGACATTTTTCTTAAATTCATGTATTTTCATGGAAAAATATGTCGATGTTGTTATTAATGGCAACCAGTTCATTGTATAGACGGCACATTCTGACAATGGGATTGTAATAAAGTTTTATGGGTTGCATGATTGGAAAAAATCTATTTAAATTGGAACAACTTTAAACTAATAATGTAATTAAACATTCACGATTTTTTAAAATAATGCTTTAAATAGGAGGCTTACACATAACTCGCAACTACTTGTAGTAAAAAATAAGAGTTTTTTAAATATATATTTTTTATTTTATAAATTACAATATTTTTACATTTCTGAAAATAAAGAGTTAAACCATAATACGTTACTTACTGCCGCACACAGGACAATACCATATTTTTCAAATAATGACGACCTTAGTATTGTTTTTGAACTAGTTATAATTATAGGTTAGGTAATGTTAATTTGTATGAATGCACCTTTATATTCTTTTGTGTGACAAATAGTTCTTTGTGTTACAGATTTTGTAATATTCAATTGTGTTTCTTTTAAGTGATGTCCAATTTTTTGATATTCACTCACATAATTATCATTCATATCAAATTATAAAAACACAAATGTTGAAAAAATTTCCACGAGCAGGATTTGAACCTGCACCCTTCTGACATTCCGGGTCAGGTGCTCTTCCAATTGAGCTATCGTGGTTCTAACCAGCACGCCGAAATTATTCAACACTTTTTACTTTGAAAGCCAAAGGCGCCTATTCAATGTTAACAACTACCGTCACTAACATCCGATCATAATATTTTTACAAATATTAAAGATCAGTTAAGAAGTAAGCAAGCTATTTATAAATGTTCAAATAATTTTTAACGCAAATTTTGTTGCGAACAAATTATAAAAACACAAATGTTGAAAAAATTTCCACGAGCAGGATTAGAACCTGCACCCTTCTGACATTCCGGGTCTTCAACAATAACATCCGATCATAATAGTGTTGAATAATTTCGGCGGGTTGGTTAGAACCACGATAGCTCAATTCGAAGAGCACCTGACCCGGAATGTCAGAAGGGTGCAGGTTCAAATCCTGCTCGTGGAAATTTTTTCAACATTTGTGTTTTTTATAATTTGTTCGCAACAAAATTTGCGTTAAAAATTATTTGAACATATCAAATTTCTGAGAACGACAGTTAATCAATTAACAGCTCAACATGTTTGGAATTAAAACAATTAAAACTCACCCATTATATAAGAAAAGCGTGAAACAAATACTAACAAATTAATGTAATGACAAAATTACTAATTTGTAAGTATATGTGCACCGAGAGATTTTAGTGGCTGTTTTCCCGCAGGTGGGTGGATCAGACCATGAAACTGAACAACTTTCCCCAAGAAACATAGGTCAAAAAACTAGATAATTTTTTAACTTTACCATACAAACCATGCTCGGTCGATAGAGGCTTTGTATAGAAAAGTGAAAACATTATTTCGCTTTTTGACTTATGTTTCTTTGGGAAAGTTGTTCAGTTTCATGGTCTGATCTACCACTTTCAGAAACAGCTCGGAACTCTTTCAGAAACAGCTCGGAACAGTACGAACGCGTAGGCTACTCTTGACGCAAACTCAATCTCAATACAATTCCAATCCCAAATCTAAAAAATTCAAATGGGCTACTCTTGGCGCAAACTCAATCTCAATACAATTCCAATCCCAAATCTAAAAAATTCAAATGGCACTCTTAAAAACAAAAATAGCGCTACATTGGAATTAAATTGCGTGGAAATTGAGTGAACAAATTATTATCGAGATGGGGCGTTCCGAAATTGCGAAACTTACCCCAATATCGATACATAATAATCGCATTGGAATTGTATTGAAATTGAGTTTGCGTCAAGAGTAGCCTACCTGTTGTGAGATTCAGTGTCGTGAGATGTTGTCTATGTGCGCGTTGCTCCAGCGCGATTGCATGAAGCTTAATTTCTGTGGGTGATATTTAGTGACTTATTTTGTGATGTGTGACAACGCGTGCTACCGATTCCGATTCTACAGCTTTAGTTCTTATATCTCTACACGCAGTAATTTCACGAAACACATATGCTGCTTGGTAGCAGATATAGTTTTGCTATGTTGCCGGAACATTGTCAAATTGAAGTCTCGCAAAAACCTCGCGTTCTTTTTTGTCCTTTTTTAATGTTAATTGCATCTCAACGAATCCTCTAAAAGTTCCGTTAGCCGAGGCCATAAAACACCTCGAAAATTCGTCAGTTTTTATGTGTCTGGACCAGGACAATGGGCCATTTAACTGTCCCAAAAGCAATAAAGCATTTCCCATTTATTTGCGAACACGGCTGTAGCTCGCCATCACACACGTGCTAAAATGGGTCAAGCCACGACCAGTCAGCACTTTATGGGTATCCTGTGGCATGTAACGGAGAACATTTAAATACATTCTGAAATTGCCAACACGCGAAACACTACCTACTTAATATTTTTAATTTCAACCGCTTCTGTGGTCTAGTGGCTATTAGCCACCGGTTTAGACCCAGAGGTCCCGGGTTCGATTCCCAGCGGGGGGTACATGTTTGTGTACTCGGTTTGATTGGTGGTAGGGCTTGTATGTCCGCCTGGTTAGCTACCACCATCTTATCTAAATATGTCGCCATAACATCCATGTTTGTAGCATTGTTGTTCCAGCAGCTAGAGATAAGATAGCCAGTGCCTCACTAGTTGAGGATCCCGGGTGAAGTGCGCTGCCATTATTAACCTTATCATCACTTAACATCAGGTGAGATCAAGGCACTGTGCTTACCCGTTAATATAAATAAAAATATCTAAAAGCAAAATCAATAAGCGATACTAAACCACCGCATGTCGCGTTGTTGTGTTTTCTTCCGAATTACGAAGGAAATCGAAATATTTGGTCACCCATCCGTTGACCCGGCATTGCGAAAGTTGGTTAGCATGCAATATTGTGACCTGAACCCAAACTTGTAAGCCGCTGCACCGTTGAGTTTTCCGACCACCTTTCTGTTGTTTTTGTTATTGTTATATTAGTGTTGTCTCATTGTAGGTAGGTGAAGAATGCTATGTTGTTTTGAGAAACTTTAATATACACCTTTGTACATTTTGGATAAGTTTTAAAGACTTTATTATCACAAAAAAAAATATTAAATAGGCACGGCTACAGAGTAGAAACCAAACGCAACAAAAGAAAAGAACAGATAGATACCTAAAATAATTAGAAATAATCATAATGGTACTTATCTAAGTCAAAAACTGTTTTGCCTGTAGAAACGTATATTTTAGAAATAATTAATCATTAAATAATTTCTACATCACATAGTAACTTATTTTTATTATGACAAATAAGTTCACAATTTCTCGCCGTGCATTATTCCCAATCAGCCATCCAACTAGAGGTTACGGCGAGTACGCGCGCACGTATATGCGCAGGCGCAGCCGTGCGCCGGCTCTCGACTCGCGGCAAATTTCGCCGCTCTCGCCCACTGATCTACATTTCACCACCAATATGGGTCAATAACTGCCCACGCTCAGCCCCTCCGAGCGCGGCCATTCACCTCGCCACTCCAAATCATTGTTCGCCAAATGTATAGCGCAGCCGGGTCAACGACCCCGTGAATGGTGAGAGAATCTTCTCCGAACGACACTCGACACGGTGCGATCAATGCACGTACATCCTCCATTCGTCTGTTTATGAGACGTCAGCGATGCCGCGAACATAAACAATGCTCGATAACGTATATTCCGTATAAGTAGTCATCATTCACTGAGCCAGCTGTTACTCCTCAACAATAACACACTTAAACTAACTGCTCATTATCTTTATGGTGTTGGCATTGTTTGCTTGGAAATACTTGGGATGAATGTGATGATAATTCAAAGAAAAAGGTTGTAAAACATACTAGCCGGTAGTTAATGCCAATCTTTTGTTTAATGTTGTCCAAGTCATGTCGTATCTCACCAAAAGACATTTTAGTTTCTAGTGCTGCAAGGCGAATTAAGGCATTGCCAAAATTTAAAGCAACGGACAACGGAAAGCTTACTGAAGAACGTGAAAACTAACTTGTGAAAGCTGCAGACTGCCAGCATAAGCTTCTTAATTCAACAAGATAAGCATATGCCTTTGGAAGAAACGCAACGTTTCTACCAAAAACTTTCATCGGAAATTGAATGCAATGTTTATACTGCGCACTACAAATAATAAACAACGAGTTAACGAAATGTTGAACTGTAAAGAAAGTGGCGCGTTGAACGGGCCGCGCCGCCCCGGCCGAAGTGTCACGACGAACTCTTACATAAGGACTCTTTAGGCTTTCAAAAATGTAATGGCCAGTTTTTACCATTCGCAGTCACAATAGGCGTTGCTTATTGTTATTGCGAGCTCGTTGGACGTTTGGGGTGATCGTGCAAGTAAGTAGCCTGCGCAATGCTAGGTCTCCGGATTGGTGGTTAAAGAAGGCGCGTAATGTCGTTGCGCTTTGGTACCGTGAACATAGCTGTCGGAACAACCCATTAACGAGTATTGAGCGAGCGTGGCGTTTTGTGCTTATGGCACGATGTACCCGTATGTGCATGTGGAGACGCCTGAGTCCAACATTGGAAGGTTACACGTTGGTGACAATTGTTATTGATATCGAAATAAAACTTCTGACAAACGCATTTTAAATTTTCTAGGTTCGAGTAAGAAACCAACTTGCGTTTATTTGTTTAAACGAGACAACACCTTCTTTATGAAATCATTCAGCGTGTTGATATTTTTAATAAAATTTGAAAAGAGCATTTTTGTTATTATGTTAAAAGACGACAAAGGAACAGACGATCCACCTGATCAGAAGTGTTCATCGCTTCTTTCCTTATTGTTTAAAATTAAAATTCTCTATTTATAAGCCGCTGTGACGGAACCTTAAAATTTCGCGAGCCGCACCGTAAGCAACAGTTAGCAACAGCTCCATTTACCGCTGCCGTTAGATTATGATGGCTTCGTAGAAAGTGTGAACAAAAGCAACCTAGCACTAGCACCAGCGAGCATCAAAATAAAAACCAGCTCTTAAAGCTGGAGGCTGAACTGTACAGTATACTCCTACATTTCTGATGGCTCATGCCCCTTATCCCCTTGTAATAAGAGTTACGAACTGTCAAAAGTGGATACATATTTTGGTTGCGCGGGCGCGGGAAACATCGCTCGCTCCACATTCGCCGAGTTTGGAGCCGATGACTCCTCGTGACCGTGCCCCCCTTACCGAGTGCTGCTTTATCTCGCCGAATTTCTCTCTTCTGCACCGCGTCACTGCGAACAAAAAGTCGACACTCGAGACCCGTTCGGTGGTGCGGCCTAGTTGCGACTCGTGGCGCCACTCTATCGAACTCACCAAAGTGCTAATTGAGAGAGCGGCAAAACAATTGTAAAGTGTAACGCGTTTTGATTAACAAAACAATAAGTTTAGGTGTTTTAAGGCGAATATCAATGTTTAGGACTTTTTCTTTCAGCCGTATTTGTTATTAACTGTATTTGTTATTATCTATTGGTTGGACCGGTCTCAGGCCCTGATGTCCGAGGTTTGATTCCCAGAAGAGGGTTTGGTACACATGCTTTTGTTAGGGTAAATACATGGCTTGTTTTAAGTCTGCTAAAACAATGATACCATTATCTTATCTAAGCTTGTTGCCATAACATTGTTGACATAAAATTAGAATGTAAGTAGCATTATTGCATTCCGAAAGTTATGATATGAGATAGCCAATTCGTAAGTAGTACGTTACCATCAGGTGAGATTAAGTGTCGACTTTGTCACTGCTTTTCTCTTGTGAAAAAAACTCCAGATAATTTTTCATTAATATACATGGTACCATTTTAAACCAAGTTATACTTGCCAAAATAGGTCCTGCGTTGATATCTAATTAAGGCGCGCGTACGCTCACGCAAAGAGGTTTAAAAAAAACAGTTTTAAAACTGCACTGCGGCAAACGCTCAATATTATCAACAAATTGTTTTCTGAAATAGAAATGAAACATATTTTACGGATCTACTCGCATTTTTTACACATTTGATTTTATTTACAAATTAATTATGAGACGACCTACAACTTAGTCTTTCTGGACCCCGTAAAACGTCAGGATTTCGTAAAATTTATTTCATTTTAATCAATATATTACGATAAAACAAACACAGCTATAACTTATAATACAGAAAAGCCATTGAAAAGTGTTTCTAGTTCATAATGCAAAAGGGTGAGAACGCAATATATTTACTCGTATAACTCATTACAGTTAATTTTTACTTACTGGTACAATTTGTCCGTATCTAGTATCATGATTTTTTAAATGATGCGCACTTAACTTGCCTTCCCGTAATTAATTAAATGTAATTGTAGCTTACAAACTGCTCATTTAGATAATTTTAACGAGCTTTTACTCTCGGACTGCTTTGAATATGTTCTTCATGTAAATATGGGGGCATCTTTTCGTTTTTCTTTACCAGAAACTTAGTGTAAGTTGTAATTTGTGTAATTGGATGGAGTTGACAAATAGGGTACATCAGTTGAAAAATGACCATATCCTATTTATTTTTGTTTCCATTCTAAGCCTTTGTTGAGTAATTTTACTGAAATTCATATAATTCAAACCGAAATACATCAATCAACACAGTATACTTACTGCGGCAAAAGTATGTATCCATCTAAACTTCTAAAGAGTTTTGCGCGAAAACCGTATCATAAGCAAATAGGTCGTTGCTTGTAAGACCTTTTTTCATTGTACTATAAACGACAAAGGGCTAACCCACTGACCGACAAACCTTAGAGAATCGTCATAACTCTTCTTTCACTTTCCACTTCTAGATGCTGCCATAAAAATATTACACGTTTAACTACTGCGGGGCCCGAATGAACGGATACAAATTTATTGACCAGCATCTTTTTTTAGTGCAAACGAATACTTACCTACTTTTGTAACAAGAGTAAGATTTTTATGTTTTTGAAAATACAATGGCACTACCGGATTCCGGTTGCGATACTTAAAGTTAAGGAACCATTGAAATGGTGAACCCCGAATGGGTTACTCAGCATAGTCATCTTGAACTCAAATGCTGCTTTTCTTCTGGGAGTAAGACTTATCTTTTCTATACAGATGCTGACTACCTCCTCTGGCCTATATAGCGTTAGCAGACTTTTGTGGGCGTCGAGGAAACTAAAGGTCCCTCTAGCCCGCTACTAGATTCTCCAAGGCGTTCGGACGAAATCGAGAGAAGTACATCCCGAGGGATGGCTTTATTGAGAGAGTTTGCTGATGGCCTCAAACGGCCTTTTTAGCGTCACTGAACTTTTTTCAGGGCGGCGAGAAACTTAAAGGGTTCCTCAAGCCGTGTGATCAAATCACCGTCCGAAGGTTTCTAGAGGGAACGGCATCATACAAGCGTGTCCCCTTTTCGGTATGGATCGGGAGCGGCTCTAAGTGGTAGCAAGTACGATACTAAACTACCACCGTAGTTACCATTCAAATAATAATAATATAGCATACAACTAAAATGGCAATGGGTGGGGCACATTTCTCGTAGGGACGACGGTAGATTGAGCTAAAGAGTTCTGGCGTGGAGGCCCCGAACAGTAAGAAGTATTGGCAGACCACCGGTCAGATGATCTGATGATATTAAAATGTCAGCAGGGCCGACCTGGATCAGAAAGGCCACAGACCGCACAATGTGGAGGAAAATTGGAGAGGCATACGTCTTAACCACACTAGATTAATATTATTGAGCGTGAGCTTAGCACACACGAATGATCATTCATTACCTACACACGAACAATCAACACGAACGATCGTGCTTCGGAAGGTGCGTTTCGACGCGTTGATCCCGACTTTTGTCAAGGCAATCGTAAACAGCAATGATGATTTCTACCAAAATAACTAACTTATTTAATTGCAACTTTTGCTATTAGGGTCGTATAAAAAGAAGTCCGAACACCTAATTTACAATGGCATTTTTTGTAACAACTTAAAAGTTGTTACAAAAAAAATTACTAGGAAGTTTGAATAAATTTCTAATGGCCAAACCTAAGACCTACGACCTTCGACCTTCAAAACTAAGAAATATTTACAACTTAACTACTGTTTAACTTTACAATGAAATAAAAACATAGTTAAAATATCATTATTAAGATAATTAAGTATTTTTTATTTTATGTATTTTAGTCGACGAGGTTTATGTTACTATGGCTGTCCTCACTGTTGCCTATGAAAAAAGAAAGACTATAGATAAGTCCGTTGTTTGAAAGGCCCTTGTAAAGTCGTTGGTCCCGGTTGTTTTCGTAAGATGGCAGTCGCTAGAACCCACCAACCCGCATTGGGTGGCCCGCCTGTCGGGTTATGACCCAGTCTCCCATATTGGGAGCCCTAAGCCCACCGGTCGTTTTTGACTGATAAGAAGGTTTCAATTACATTTGTCGCCACCTTACCTAATAACTATAAATATTTACTACAAAAAACCAAACTCCACAATTTAAAACTCTTCATCGTTTTCCTGATAGAAAAATGAAAGTTCAGTTTTATAAGAACTTGAATCATAACCGACCGTTTTAATTACCTACATCAATATTTTAACGGGTACCAAATAGTAACAATGTTCTTGTAGTCCATGGTTTAAAATTCAAAATAATTTATTCAGTTTAGGCTACAAATAGCTCATAAGAAAGTCACTATGCCATCGGTTCGCAAGTCTACTCTGGGCTCCGAGACTACTGAGAAAAACCGGCAAGAAACTCAGCAAGTGTCCAGTTTTTTCTCCCTTACAGCGTCAAAAATATTGGAAAACGCCCTATCATAAAAGGACACTTTCCATCACAAGTAAACACACAAAAAATAAAAGACAATCACAACTTGGGCAGCAACTTAGGGACAGCAAAAAATTTCTAAATCAGTCTGCAACTTATATCATTCTGAACAGCAGTTTTATCACGGTAATGTTGTCTTATGCTGCTCCCCCCTTCCGTGACTGGCCCTCGCTACGCTGCGCTTACGCTCGGGATTTTTTTTTAACTTAACCTAACCAACAGCAAGGATTTCTTTCTTATGCTGACCGATTGTATAATTCTGCTGAATTATACCAGTCCGCAGACCAAATAATAATTTTGCTGACCAAATATTTATTTTGTAATACAAATAAATTACCTATTTCCCAATAAATTTATCTGACATTCAACAGGTAAATCGGTCCTTAAAATTTTTCAAAAGTTGGTTTAAGCTAATGTTGGACCAGTTAATGTCGTCATTTTCTGTCGTTTTTTCCCTGTATAACGTCTATATGCATATTTTTACAACCAAATGTTAGAATTAAAAAGTGAAAGCGATATCGTTGTAGCAGTTCTTAAGTTGAAAGTTGGTTTCGATTTGAATTCAGAGCAATAACAGCAAATAACAATAATTTTTGGTCAAAATATTTATTTTTTCTGTAAAAAAAAACACACTTGCATGTCCTTTTTTTGTTTGCCATTTTATGATAAAAATGAAAACAAACTAAATTAGTGAATTTAAATAAACAAAGATATCGAAAATCATGTCTCAACCTTAATCAATGTATTTTAATTCATCACAATCTTTTTAAAATCAAATGACATTGTGGTCAAATTCGATTTGATAAAAAAAAATAGATTTACGACTGCCATAACAAAACGTAACTATTATACAAATATAATGGTCGGCTTTGTTACATGGGTGTGCAATAATTGCGCGGGCGCGGGCAGGGCTGCGTCCGAGGCTAAGTATCGCGCGCGGCCTCCGCGCTCACAAACGGCCTTTGCAGTTCGGCGCGGTCGACGACCCGCCCCGGGTCATTGACCGGGCCCACATTTAGTTTTCACTTTCGTTCACTAAGGATAACTGTACCACATACGTCACGCGCATACCCACCGCCGCCCGCGATCCGTCAGGTGGTTCCTGGTGCCCGATTAGAATACGCAATACGGTGGCACACATTTTAGGCAACAGCCTTCGCCAAATTAGTAGGTAGGTAGGTATAATTCTTCAAGACTACATCGTTGTTCTTTAATTCTTATTTGTATAAAGTTTTTTTAACAGTTGTTTACAAGATGCTGTGCAAATTTTTGCCCAAATTTAGGAAACATACAAACCTGTATATTTATTAATACTCATGCGAATGTTAATCGATTCGAACGCACACACGGTTACGCCCGTCACCTACCTAGGCATAAGGTTATTGCACTAATGATAGCCGATGTTGTAACTCGGACGATGGAGCAGTGTCCTTTTGGTACATTTTTGGTACAATTAGGTAATTTTTGCGGCGGTGGGGGGTCCGTGGCGCGGGAGGTGCGGTGTGTGGGGTTGCGGGTTCGGCGGTTGCGCAACCATCGGTCGTCGACTCGGTTATGTCAGCGGCTTACGTAAGCGTCACCTCGCAACGCTCTGGGCACCGCCAATTGTAGCCCCGCGACCGATTCGCACTTCTCGCGAACTATTTGCGGACGGCTGAGGCTTGTTAGCACGCCGTCTCCGGACCGACTCGCTCCATTGTTCATTACTACCCTTCGACAGGTGATAATTGACTCTGTTAGAGCCTCGCCGCGCGGTGATTGCAAAAGGGTGCTTCGCTGTGATTTTGCACACACTAAATGACTACTAACGTATTGTTTTAACAATATTAACAATGATAAAAGTTGTATTTATTTTAATTATAACATTATTTACTCGTACGAGTATAGCGGCTCTCAAGAAAGGTTAATCGTGAATGTTCAATTCGAGAAGACAAACGAAAATGAATCAGATCACTCCGGTCTCTTGCGTAAGTTGGTACAGCGTCCAATTAAGTTTAACCTTTCATGAATCGATTAGCGTACATCAAAATGGTTCATTGTAGTTGTTAAGAACAGGTGTGCCCCGGAGGAGTAATTATGCGATATGGCAGGCCGGCCGGAGAAGGGGCTGGTGCGTTGCGTTGCGTCAGCGCACGGAGAGCGGTCGACTCAACGCACAAGGTTGCGTAGGTTCAATGCTCTAGAAATACGACACGACCCCGGGCAACCGCACCGCGGCTGGCCGAACTGCGTGCGCGCAGATCGCATGCGTAACTCCTCGTGCCTAGCTGTGGGTGTGAGCTGTGAGCTTTTTTTTTTGCAGAACTCCCTAAAATTCTGTGATTTGTTAGTTATGATAGAGCAAAACTGTTTGTTTCGTTACCAGAAAATAAAACTGTAGATACTTACGCCGAGAGGAGCCCGATGGCACAGCTGCTAGCGTGGTCTCGTTATGATTTTGCAAATGAAGCAGTTTTTGCAATACCAGTTCATTGGGTAATTGGGTAGGTAACTAATTTAAATTATCTCTAGCTCGTCCGTTCTTCGAAGCACGGTAAGCCGTCGCTACACCCAAACTGATTCAGCGTGGTGGGTTATGACCTATCTCCTCATGTGCTTATTAATATGTAAAGCTGCAATAATGATGATAATGACTTATTCCAGCTTTCGCGCAAATCTGTTGAAGTTCTCAAACATTTCAGCGTAGGTTTTAGAGTGAAGTGACAAACATACTAAAGTCTTGGCATTTTCGCATCCGCGTAAATCGGCGCAACGTAACTGCGTAGCGATAGCAACAGATGCGACGTTGAAATGAAACAAAACTCTATTTGTTTTGCACTTTATATGTCGAGTAGGTAGTTAAATAGTACGTCTACCTATGGTTCAATACAATATTATCTTCAGGATGATGTTGGCACTGCCCCGTTTCTGCAGTGCGTCGGGAATGTTTGCCGAGTATGAAACAGATGGTTTTGACGCAATCATCCGCAAAAATACGCCCCCCGCCCGATCCTTTAAATGTCACTACACATTTACAGAATACACTAAACATGCACACTAGCTAAGGTCTAAGACACCGTACTCGTAGAACAAGGGTACGAAGAACCAGTTCACACGCGCTCTATACCAGGTACAGACATGTACCTGGGCGCTTCTCTCCTCCTCCACGGCCCGGTCTACCTGAGACGAGGTCCGAGCCTTTAGAGGCGCCCTCGGGTGGTTCCGCCCCCCGATCCGATCCGAACCCTTCGGAGAATCTAGTAGGGCACGGGGACGCGCACTAGTGCGCGATGCCGTTCTCTCTAGTAAACCTCCGAAGGTGATTCGTTTCACACGGCTTGAGGGACCCTTTACGTTCCTCGCCGCCCCCAAAAAAGCCCGGTGAAGCTGAAAATGCCGTCTGAGGCAATCAGCAAACTCTCTCAAAAAAACAAAAAATCCGCAAAAAAACAGCATCCCTTATTCGCAGAATTAGGGACAACCCACTCAACACTACTTTAAAGTTTATACTGGCACCCCCTACCAACCGTTAGGTTACAAAGTAGGTGTCAGACATCCTTGTGCAAGCACAAGGGACCATCTACGTCAGGTCATAACGCCAGATCAGGACGCACCGAAGCGCATTCTTCATCCGATACTTTTAAGACTAGTGTCTCAAGCTAGTCGCCCCGTGGACACGTATAGTCCACTACCTATTATCCAGATAGGTTACCGGAGCTGTAAGCTCGCTCACTTCTCGTTGCACTAAGAGCACAACTCGCAGATTCCACTGCTCGGGTCGTCAACTCTAAGTTGACTACCAATTATCCTCTTTGGTGGCGGAGTTGTAAGCCCACTCACTTCTCAGTACCCATCCAGGCACCTTGCCAATTTCAACATCCTACGCGGTTGGCTCAACCGGAGGTATTGCATCTAGCGGGCACCTCTACTAGTTATCCAGACTAGTGCCGGAGATGTTGGAGCTCTGCTCAGTGAAAACCACCGAGCATGACAACCAACTATGGGCAACTCACGTGCCCCGCAAGTCCTTTCGCATCGGGCCCCTCGAGACCGCTACTTGGACCCGCTCGCTGTGCACGAAATGGAAGCCTGGCCACATCAACCAGGCAGACGAACATTCCCACTTCTACAGCTAACCACACGCCACCACGAGTCCAACCCATGTCCGGAACCTGTCGGAGACGCCCGCAAAGGCATAACCGACAGGGGGCTTAGGATCCGGAACTCCCGTGGTACCCTTGAAAAGACAGCCGGACCCGTAGTTCCAGCTGCCATACCCTACCTATCAGGGTCAGTAGATAGGGACAGAATTAGGGACAGTCCGAATGCCATCCTGAATACTGTTGCTGATAGGCGGGAGTCGCCAATGTGGAAAAGTTTTGTGCGGAGAGTGATTAGTGATCACCGCCCCAACTAATAAATTTTAAATAATAAACCCAAATAATTAATCTAACACCTAGTTTTATAAGATTGTATACTAACACCATGATTGTAGACTAACAAAGTTTATAAGAATATTATGTATACTAACACTTTTATATGGATCTCGTCTGAAATAGATATATTTTTTTTATATGCAAGTTAATTTTTTTTTTTTTAATGAAACGCGAAAATCCATAGCCTCGTATACTTGATCCTACTAGCTTAATCCTCGGTGACATTTAGAGGCTCTCGCTTTCGCCATTCAACACGATACATCAGAGCTGCCTTCCTGATTCCTGCTGCCCTCGCACAAACGACAGTCTTTAACAACCACTAACCCCTATTAGTGAGATACATATATGTCTAATGCCCACAAGTATACATACAAAAATATACAATGATGAATCCCTTTTTGGAAAGAAAAAAAATAATGCAAAGTGGTATTACATCTTTTTCTTTTTTCATAAGCAATTATTTCTATAAATAGAAAGCGTACCTGCTCCGTACAGTTACAATATAAATCTTAGCTGAACTAGTTCTCCTAACTGATGACATTTTTTTTTACGGGACACGCACAGCTTCGTAACCTTCAAAAGAGAGAACGTTGCGTCGCGCAAGCACGTCCAATGAGCCAACTCTTTTAATGTGGACGTTTCGTAATTTTTTTTAAAGTATAAATAAAAGCCTTCGACCTTTGCGAACTGCCCAATTCAGCCCGCTTGGTATTCCCGCGGCGGCGGCGTCGTGTGCTTTTCGTAACGTATGCTATGGAGCTCACGCGCGCAAACGTGATCGTCATGACTGCATGAGCCGCATGCGCATACGCATACGGTGCACCATTTTAAGGTTTACACACGCAACGTACGAGCATGAAGCCGATAGTCACGACATCTGCTATTTTGGAAACTAAAATTAAAAATAAATCGAGTAGGTAGTCGATACGTAGTTGATTTTTGTTCACTTTGAGTAACCAAAATTTTGGCACAGTAGCAGTTGCCGTTAAATATTACTTAAATACTCAAACCAAATAAAATTTGCACTTAAATTACATTTTTTGTAAGTGTATAGAAAACAGATTAGTTTTCGATAAGGCTGCTTAAAGTGATAGTATTTTTCTAAAACAACGTACCTACAAAATTTTCATTTTAAAAATATTATCGTTTTAAGTAAGACGGTACGAGAAGAATCCTTTTTATGTTCAAACAGCGAGATGCCTCAGTGAAAACGAGTATTCTTTAAGTAAAGTAGGTAAACTGCCGCACTCAGAGACGTCAATTAGCTTTAATGATAACTTAGCACCAATGTTTTTTTTAACTGTAAATTAGTGTTAATAATGACGACATGAGCACTTTTAAGCTCTAACTAGGTAGAGCTGGTGATGGTAAGTAGCTGGATGAGAGTAGCCGCTGATCGTGCACAGTGATGTGCATTAGGAGAGGCCTATTTCCAGCTGTGACTAATATAGGCTGATGACGAAACACTATTTTGAATGATATGTCGTATAAGCTAAGTAGATAGATACTCATTATTTCTGGTTGACCTCTCTCTGAGATTTAATCCAAAAAGTAAGTTACCTATTAAATGTTGTCATGATTTTACTGTTTTAATTTATACAATAACCCATCGCGCTACCCACTACTACGGTATTGTCACTTCGATCCTTTAATAAAAATTTGTGGGTAACAAACTTGTAGCGCTACAAAACAAGAAGTTAAACAAGTAGGTAACTACATCAAACAGAAGTTGTCGTTTTATAATTTCCAATTTTACTTGAACCGTTAAACTGTGACAATATCTCCGCTCACTTCTCCGCTTTATTATTATTACGAGCGGCTGTAGAAAGCGTGTATACAACTCTTTAGCATGAAAACAGGAGGTTACTAAGGCTCTGGTGATCCGCGATTGCCTTTGCATCGGGTTCAGTGACCTTGTTGGCGCGCTCTTCAGCGAAGTTGTTGCTAACAGCTGACGGAGGTGCTGTTAGTGCGGTCAACAGTAAAATGGTGGTGGCACACCTAACAGTTGACCAATCGTTTGACAAGATTTAACTAAATTATTTAATTTAAAAAAATTGTTTTGACTAAGTTACTACTTAAGTTGTGTAAGTTGAAATAATTATAAAATTCGCTTAAAATAACATATGGAAGTAGTTTTTGCAAATTTTATTGTGAACAAAATAAATTTTATTGTAAGTTGTTTTATTTTGTTATATTGTGATAAATGTAGAATTTATTAAAAAATCATTAAAATTAAATATTTACGAGTACTTATTTGATTATGTAGTACAATGCCAATTAGTAAATTGGTTGAAAAATTAGTAAATTTTATAGAATGACTCGTTAAAAATTAGTAAGTAAATAATTTATTTTATTATTATTTAGTGAAAAAAATAAGTGCAGTGTATATATATAAAAATATATAGATAAAGCAGAACGAACCTAAAATGAGAAGATGTTCAGCAGAAATTTATTTAAACAATTTATTTTATTGCACTGCTAAATTGCCTATGCGCTCTAGATTAATTAAATATGCGAAGTTTGTGTTTTCGTTAGTGCAACTGAACGATTTCTAGGTACCTATCCTAATTAGGACAATTGTTGAAACTACTTGTGGGCCTTAATTAAAGCCTTTTTCTTTCTCTAACCAAACTTACTGCAATTTGTAAGTCAATACCAATAATTATTATTCAGAAAATGATGAGATTTCAAATGTTATCCACTTGAAAAATAAATTGGTCTCTTATTCACTGGACAGTTGAATGGGTCCAACTGAAAATTACCAACCTCATAACCATCGTTTGACTAGTTCTATTAGCATAGTTGGTGGCACAGATCTAGGTAACACATTTGGCTTATACAATGTATAGTTGAAGGTATCAAAGATAGGGTTTTTATTGCAAAACTGAGTTATATTTATACTCCTATTTCTAAAGCTGATTACAAAAAAGTTCCACAATATCCTCTAACGGATCAAAGTAAGTCAGCCAACTATAAACAATCTTTTAAAAAAATCTGGTGCGTCGCTAACAGAACAGTTGTGGGTTGCACACGCAGCCTTTCACGCACTTAATTTGGCAGGACCCCCTTCTCGCCTCGTCTACCCCTCGCCCCTCGCACCGAGAGAAAGTAGCTAGCCTACGCAATACTAGGGTCAACGACCGACCACAAAAATACATACTTCTGACGAAAAGTGACACATTAACTGTATGCAATTCATATTCAGTGTGCGGCCGACGTTTTGCGCGGATGTTGTATCGGGCACTACGGGCGTTTAACTATTGTTGTGTTCCGCACGTAGGCACTGCCTGATTCATAGCTAATCCCTGTGGTGCAGTGAGCAGGTTTACATTATGTGTAAGTAGTGTTAGCGACAAGAAATCGACAGCTATGAACAACACTATTTTTCTAGATTGTATAAGCCGCATCACTAGCGTTAGCTGTCACTTTTGACATTCTCTGGTTTTAACCGCGAATACGACATCTATTGTATTTGATAAAATTAGATAATAATAAATATTAATAAATTATTGTAAATTAAATGGTGTTTAATAGTAGTAATAACGTGTTTCTGAATATCTTCTTTTACTTATAGATACGAATACCTACGAAGCTTTGCTGTTTAGAATGTTACCACTCATCATATTTCTATTGGAACCATTCTAAGGCATCTTCGTTTGACATGTGGTGAGGAAAATCAACTTTGACAGATTAAAGCCTTCTGTGTGCTACATCAAAACTTGATCTGCCAGATACAACGTAGAATTCAAGACCGTAGGTACCAATGGAGGGATCATGCACCCAGAATGTATCTAATGTTTCATAGAAATTAAACACTACGCAAATCAACTTTTATTTTGCATATTCTCGTGAACTTTAGAAAACAACATTGTAATGCGATGCTTATGTTGCTCATATTAGGGAGGAAACTTTTGATTGTGAAAGTTTTAATAGGTAGTAAACACGCACAGGTTATAGAAACATTTTGGTTGTATAACTTGTACACTAACTACAGAATGGAGATTTTTTTATTGCTATGTTGGCAAATGACTCCATCAGTCTAACTGATGTTAGGCAAAGAGTCTAGATGCGAGGACAGCTAGTTCTCGATTAAAGGACCCCATGTAGTAAGGAAGGAAGAAGTACGTGTGCTGGTATAGTAATCCATTTTTGGGTGATATTATGTATAATATGGTAAGAGATATGGAAAAAACATGTACCTAGTTAAAGTCTGATAACTTTGTGGGTAGTCAAATGAATACGGACATACCCTGAAAATTGTAAGATTTTGAAACTTTTAATGCACTTCAGTGCTAACAGTTTTTACGTAAAGGCATTCTGCAATCTTGTGCTTTTGCTTAATTAATGCAACGTAACTTTGTTATAGCATCGCGATCTCGTTTCTCGTTGACAGCAGGCAGTAAGTAATGTTAACTGTCAAAACAGTGTAGGGCCAAAGCACGTTCAAGTCCATCAGCGAAAAAAATAACCGTATTAAAATTGTAACTGAATAGCGCTCCACTGATCTACTGAGCACGTAGCAACGCTGCCTGCGTGCGTTAAAGTAACGAGATTGAAACAAATGGTACCATATTTTTTTTCTTGTTTGATAAATTGTACGGACGAAGTAGAGCGGTCGTTTTACGCGGAGATACGTAACATGTCGTTTTTTATATTAATAGGAAGGAGATGAAACTACTGAAAAGGCTTCGGGTGTGGGGGTTAGATTCTCTTGGAAACCTAAGATCTGTTCGGTCGATTAGAAACCTAAAAACAAGATAGTTTTTTTAAAATTCGCAATGAAACTTGTTTTTTGGAACTGTTAGGTAGGTATAGCAATTTAAACATTTGTTGGCAGCCCACTCAACGAAGGCTAAAAACTGCCAAATAGGGGAAATAAATCGTGTAAAAGCGATTTTTGGCATAGTTGTAGAGGATGGTGTCTGAAGCGAACATACTCAAAGTACTGATGGATGGGGGTGAAGCTAACGGGTAGAGGGGGTGTAAAGGTCCCTTTTTATTTTTTTCTTAAATAACTCGTAAACCGTGGCTCAAAGCAAAAACAATCTACAAAAATAGTGTTGCGTCTATCGGTAAAGTCAAATTTTCGATACCGATAATTTCAATACTCTTTTATTCATTCAATTGGTCGGGCCATCCTTGGCGCTCACGCCATCACCCTTGCGCCCGACGCTACAGGAGCGCGCCTTACGCGCCAGTAGTTTGACCCAAGACGTTATAACGCGAGAATTGATCATAATTAACTTTTCTCCTTTAATACCTCGTTAAATATTGATTCCAGCGACAAAGTGTATAGAACCTTTTTTGTAGATAATTTAATGTAGATTGTTGAGTAGAAGATTTTTTTTTTTCGGTTTGAGCCACCGTTTACAAGTTATTTAAGAAAAACTTAAAAAAGGAACCTTTACACCCCCCCCTAACCCTTAGCTTCACCTCCAGCCATCAGTACTTTGAATATGTTACTTCAGACACCATCCCCTACAACTATGCCAAAAATCGCTTTCACACGATTTATTTCCCCTATTTTTCTTTCGTTGAGTGGGCTTCTTTTCTTCTAGTCTTCTTTTCCTAATGATATGAGTATGCCTACCAACTTTAACTGCGTTCAATTTCAGTTTAATCATCATCATCATCATCATCATCAGCCCCTCTTAACCCACTGCTGGGCAAAGACCCCTCTTTGCTTATGACATTCGCCAGTTTCATCAAGGGTAAGAACATTGTAGAAAAAAATATTAATTGTTTGAAGTTATATACAGGGCGTCCCACGCCCATGCCACATGGAGGGAAAGTACCTTAAATATTGTAGATAGAACATTTTACTGAAAGAAGACATTATTTTAATTTTAAAAACAATTTTAACTGCGTTCATAGATTTTTGAATAATTATACGTTTGAACCGGGAATCGAACCCGCTACACGAGAAAAAAAATCACCTGTAGCTTTATCATACCGATCGAAAGGGTTCATCAGAAGGATTATTTTTTGCTAAATAACATAGTGTCAGAAATAAAAGGAAGACCATGAATTTTAACATTTGATGTGGAATTTCGTTCAGATTAATGAAAAGCTAACATTGCCGTAAGGACATACAACTGACATGATCATAAGTACCTATTACTAATCAATGTACCCACTTGAGAAATATGCATCATTTCCCTATTATAATTTAAGTGCATGATAAAATGATAAAGAGATACGTAATTAGCAGGTACCTGGTTGTATGCAACAAATCGAGCCGTATCCTGAGCCGAAAGACGCGTAAATTATTTTGTTCATCGCAATGCGGCTGGCTGATTAAAAAGAAATAATTCAAATATGTTCCATTTTCAAACTTTTATTCTTTCGTTTCTGTGATTTTCATTGTGGAATTTTTGCATTGTATTGTGAATTTTTCACATAACCATGGCGTTTCAAAATAATTTTGACTTAATGGAAGCATACTTTTTGAATCACAAAAACATAACATTAGCCTTACAATGGCACCGCGAAAGATATCCTGATAGAAATACACCATCTCGATTTATTATGAAACGGTTGGTGGATAATCTGCTAAATTTGGGACGTTTCGATCATCGCGTACCACAACCGCGGCACCAAATGATAAACACTGACGATGAACTCGACATTTTGATTTACTTTGAGGCAAATCTTAAAAGTTCAGTGAGGGAAGGTGAAGAAGTAATCGGAATTTCGAAAAGCAAAATACACCGTGTACTGAAAAAATACAAATTCAAAAGTTACATTGAAGGGCGACTAGTGCAAAAATTACTGCCGGGTGATGATGAAAGACGACGTATTTTCTGCAATGAAATCGAGAGGCTCATCCGAGAGGATCAGTATTTTCTAAATAATATTATCTGGTCAGACGAGACAAACTTCAGCAACAATGGTATGTACAACCGACACAATAATCGCATTTGGTCCAGAGAGAATCCCTTACGTATCCGCGAGACTAATAATCAAGTGCGTTTTTCGTTCAACTGTTGGTGTGGGATTGTAAATAACCGGGTCCTCTTAGTACATTTTTACGAAGGGCATTTGAATACGGAAAGGTACTTAGAAATACTTGAGATTTTAAGAAATGAGATAAATAATAACCTTCCGGTTGCAGAACGACAAAACCTTATTTTTCAGCAAGATGGGGCTCCGGCTCATAACAGTCACAGAACAAGGGACTATCTCAATGAACACTTTCATCCCTGGATCGGGACAAATGGACAAACAAAATGGCCGCCAAGATCCCCAGATCTAACCCCGTTAGATTTTTTTTATGGGGTTATGTAAAAAATTTAGTTTACAAGAACACGTATGAAAGTGTCAACGAGCTACAAACAGAACTTAGACGTATTATTCTGAATATCCACCACAGCAAGATCAAAAAAGCGACAGGGAGTGAAATAATCAAAAGAGTGCAACTTTGTATTCAACAGGAGGGGAGACATTTTGAGCATTTGATAAATTGATTAATTTTGTATTAAAAATGTTAAAATTCATGGTCTTCCTTTTATTTCTGACACTATGTTATTTAGCAAAAAATAATCCTTCTGATGAACCCTTTCGATCGGTATGATAAAGCTACAGGATGATTTTTTTCTCGTGTAGCGGGTTCGATTCCCGGTTCAAACGTATAATTATTCAAAAATCTATGAACGCAGTTAAAATTGTTTTTAAAATTAAAATAATGTCTTCTTTCAGTAAAATGTTCTATCTACAATATTTAAGGTACTTTCCCTCCATGTGGCATGGGCGTGGGACGCCCTGTATATTATATAAAGGCTCCAACGATTTTAATGAAACTTAGTATGCAAGGGTTTCAGGGGCGATAAATCGATCTAGCTAGGTTTCATTTTTAGAAAACGTCGTTTTATCCGTAAAAAATACCGATCAAAGCTTCATTCGGTCATCCAGGTACTTAATATTAAAATACCAAAATTTTGTTAGACATGAATGTTCAAAAACAGTGATGTTTTTGTACATTCATGTACAACATGTTTTTTTTTGCATATACTTATGTAGATGAATTAGTGGTTAATGTACACACATTGATTAACACATAAAATACTTAAGGCGTGATATTATTCTATACGTCAAAATTATTAGCTTTGATGTGAAACTGCATTTTCAAATCGTTATTTAATACTTGTAACGAAATTAAATGAAACGTTATAGTTTCTTAGGTAATGATTAAAGTTAGTTAACGTCTCTTTTCAATACTAAAAAATACTAAAGAGTTATAACATTAGCACCACTTGTGTCAATCTCAATTTAATTCACCATGTTTTTTTTTCTAGAATAATAACTTGTATCAGTGATTATTGGGTTGACTTTTTGGTTCTGTGGTACCCAGAGCACTACAGTCGATATAGCAGCTTAAATTATACATAATACCATGTAGAGCAAATCTACATTAAAGTAACACCTACATTCATAACAACAGAGTTAATACATCTGCGCAGTTGTCGGTGCACTCAGCCGTGTACCTTCGGCCGTTAATTTATTGTATTAGCTTGCATGAAGAATAAGATGTCTAGAACGTGAGAAGTACATAGGTGCCGTACGCGGCACGTGCCATGGAAAATCACAGAAACAAGGACACAGTGCAATAGTTCATTCAACTTGGTGTTAGTATTCAGCGGGCGCATCGTGATGAAACCGTCGCTGATCTTCTTAACTGGTGGCGAAATGGTGGACCACCTACGAATTTAAGGGACTTCCGAAATAATTAGTAAGGTTACTTCCTTTGGGCAAAGGCGCAAATTGAGCGTGTAACTAATCAATCGCTAGGACAACACGTCTGTCGATAACATTAGTAGGGGTTATGAACGATTTCGTTCTCGCTAAAGTGGGAATTACCTATTGTTTTTGTGATCCCCAAGATTTATCATTTAGTCAATGAACATACCTGCATACCTATGCAGTAGTTTTATGAGTAGGTAGAGTACATAGTGATCAAGACGGATTTTGTGTTAAAATCGTTTTACCGCCGAAGTTAATAACCTATCTCTGGTAAGAGATAGGCCTATCTTAGTTTAGTTACCTAGCAACCGCTGTTATTTTCCGAGCAATAACAGAAATAACTAAGCAACAAATCTTTAGTAGGCCTATCTCTTGCTGAGGATAGGTTACTAATTTCGGCTGTTAGTTTACCAAATAACTTATCAATTGTACAACCATTACAAAAACAAATCAAATACAGCCAACAATTTATATATTGTACCTACTAGCCCCCTCGAACCGTATTCGGCCCAAAGATTCCGATCACGCTTGCAGCGTTACCCCGCTGATATGGATAACGCAACTCTTTGAACCAGGTACGCTCCGGAGCGGGGGTCGTAGCCCTTTTCCCTGCAACACCGACCCAACTCCAAAATAAATAATTTGGCCTCGGTGCTCCACGAACCTCCTGTTTCCACAGCAAACGGCACAAATACGTATGTGTGGCATAAATTTATGTTTGTAAATTTAGATATATAAGCATAATAAATTTAAGGATATTCTCTATTCCCTGGCTCTTCTCGATAGATGACTGCATTCCGACACGACTAGGTATTTAAAAATGCTACTGATAGTGTGCTTACTTACATCAAAACGTTTTTTATTTTACCTAATTCTTTAGTCCTTCTTTTTGGTAGAATATTCCTAATACTTCATTCTTGTAAATTTTACTTAGTATAGCGTCAGTCATACATTAGTTATTCTGTGTCATACATAATTTCATTTAACGTTTTAATAAAAATTACCTTTTGAAAAAGCAGTTTGAACATCAAATTTAAAGCATGGCTTTGCAAACTACGGGTAGAGAACTTTTACTGAGAAGAAGCCGCAAGAAACACGGTAAGGGGTATTTCGTTCTCCGGTTTCTCCGGGTTCTACGGTAAGTACAAACCTATATTGCATTGTAACACAAAACCTGCGAACTTGTGTTCAGTAAGTTTAATTAAAACTTATAACAATATTTTCTCATAACAATAAGGTATATGTACATAAAGCTAAAGCTTTATTGTATATGCAAATCTTATTAAAATTCTTTTAAAAACTCTTTGTTTAGACACTCGCTACTGTATCGGATGTCAAGCCTGCTATAATGAGATTCTCGGTAAGAATTTTAAAAAGCTTTGTGGTAGCGTCTTCGAAAAGGAAATTAGGTACTTACTCGACGACCGACGTCTCCACAGAAAAGTGTTTTAATATTAGGGAAAGAGCTTTCGTTATCATTGTTTGTTCAAGTCGTTAAGAGGCGCGAAACTTCACAATTTCACTAATAAATTAAACGGCCTCTCTAAATTGCGGTATCTAATTTGCATTCATATTTGCGAGTTTTTTTCCTCAATAAATTAAAACACATTACACAATGGAAAAACATGAACCCAATTATGATCTGCATTGCTAATATAAAACATTTTGATTTACCTACTATTAAACTTAAATTTTAAGCGGCTCTGTGGTCTAGTGGGTATATAAACTACCGACCTGAGACTCAGGATGTCTCGAGTTCATATATTTTGTACCTATCGGTTGATTGGAGGAAGTACTTGTTTTAAATCTGTATAACTAGCTACCACTGTCTCACAAGCAAGCAAGCACAACCTCGTCATGTGCTAAAATTTTCTTAATATCTTAAGTGTTGGTAGAAAAAAACAAAAAAATAATGTTCGAATAAGAGTGAAAAACTTATGGCAAAATATATTATTTCACAGTATACCTACACTGTAACTAGGTAGCTTTAAGTAACCACAGTAAAAACCAAGAAAACACCAGCAGTTTTCTTTGCTACGAACCGCTCTTCAATGCTACGAGATCGTAAACACAGACAGACAAAAATGTTATATAAAAATATATGTAAAAAGACTTGAAATTTATTTTCTCTAGGTAAGTACCTAAGAAGTTTCCTGTTGCTAAAGTCCCGCTTTATTATTTTTTTATATCCTATCTCATGACCACTGCAACTTGGAGGCAATATAACAAAATCTGGAGATTATTTACATATAATTTACGCAAATATTGTTGCGAACAAATTACAATTTGAAAAATTCTAGAGAGTAAAGATAAACCGTCAGGATTATCAGGACAAGTGCAAATACCTAGGCTAGCTTATAACTATCCTCCTCGTACAAAATCATCATCATCATCATCATAAGTTCAGGCCTTCCCATAAGAACAACAGCACGTGGGAAGATCAGGACATTACCCTGCTGGCCCAATGTTGTAAAATATGCAGAACAAACAATATCATCATTGTCATCGACCTAAAGCTCCTTTAAGGCACTTCTCATTCAGCACTACCGTCTCAACGGAGCGTGGAATAGTTCCCGAGCAGCGTTAAGCGTGCCGTTGATTCATAAAAATAAACGTTTATTTATAGAACAATGGCGAAAAAAAAGCACCGTAGCATGCAGTCGTGGAGAAATCTAACCATCGGAACCCCATATACAGGGCCGTTTAGTATGCATGCCTCCGACGAGCGCAGCCAAAACCGAACGGCCCGGTGGTGTAACCGCGTGAGTGCGGTAGTAATGTGCCGGGTTCGTTCGCCGTCGAAAGCGAAAGTGCTGCGTTCAGTGGGACAACGACCGGCTCCTGGCAGTTTGGCCGTTTCCTGCGAGCATCGCCGAACGTCGCGCCTCCGCCGGGCTCGCCTGCGCAACCGCCTTGTTTGTAAACATAGTGGTGGGTGCGAGTTTTGCACACCGATCGATCGTGTTAATGAAATCGAGAATTTGTTTGCCAGAATTTCAACTTACCGCGTTTGTCATCTACAGCGCTGCTGCAAAGCCCCGAACCGATCGGAACCCCTCGGAGTATCTAGTAGGGGCGTTCCCACTAGATGCCTTTGCCACTAGACGCTTGCGTGATGCCATTCCCTCTATTTCTAGCACGTACCGTCAGTGGGTTTTAATGCTAACAGTGTTTCAATAAAATAAAACAAAAAAAAACAATACTGGTTTCCGTTAATGTTTACAGAATCGAGAATATTTAAAAAAAAACTAAAAGTCACTACGTTTGCCACCAGCTGCTCCAATGTCACAAACTATCATTTTCGTTAACTTGATCATTCGATAAACAAAACTTGCACTCGGAGATTAGTTTGAAGAGTATATTGCTCATTTCTGTTTAGTAGGTACCACAATATCAGCGAAGCAAGAGGGCGCTTATTCTAGCGTAACAAATTACCCTTTGCAATAGAGTGGCAACCAAATATACTCACTAGCGACAGTAAATGTCTTCCATAGCTAAATTAACCTTTGCGATCGAGTGTCGACCAAAGGGCGTTTTTCATTGTATCGCACACTCCACAATACTCCGTCGCGTGACAGCATGAATGTTTTGTGGAATAAAATAACGTTGCAAACAGAAAAGGTGTTGATATAATTTCCACGAGCAGAATTCCAACACGGCCTATCTACCAATCAGAATCATGCGCTCGAGTCGACACGACTTATCATAATCATCTTCATCAGCATACAAACGTCCTTCTGCTGGGCTCAGACCTTCCCACATGAACCATAGCACATGTAAAGATCGGGACACTACAATGGCCCAATGTGAGTTAGTGAGATTTACGACGTATCTTCCAAAGCACGGAGAACTCGAGAATTTTGAATTTGACTTCCAACTTGACCTGGTATTGCGAAAGTTACTTAACATTTAGGATCGCAACCAAAACGCGCTAACCGCGGCATTATACCCCTACTCGAGTGACTGCCAAAAAGTATCAAATTAAACTAGATATATCAAAGCCTTTCGAGATTGAAAAATGTTTGCGTTGTGCTTACTCATGGTAGGGCCAGAGTACTGCTCCACCATTGGCATAAACGACCGAGATCATTAAGACGCTGTTGAATTTAATGTCACCTGTATAGCCTGGAATTCCTAGGTTATTGCATTCCAGAGCGATGAACAATACCTATTACAGACGAAGAAATTGGCTATTGTTTAGATGTTCTATTGAAAATCACTGGTCATAAAGTAAAAACGTGAGCAGAGTAAATGAATGATTCAAAATTATTTCACTAGGATTTTTTTGTACATGAAATGTGACGCATCCCCGCAGGTCTGGGGATATGCAATCCACAGGGTATGTGGGAGACACCCGTTCTTTTTTTTCGTAAACTTGAGCTTTTAGACGAGAGGAGGTTTTCAATGGAAAAAAAAGGTTATCCTGAGTAGGTAGGTTAGGTTTTTTTATAGTTTGCACGGCAAATAGCTCCACTTCACCATGTTAAATGAAAATGGAGTCCAGACAAGAAAACAACTGGTGCACCGTGAAAATAACGTAACATCAGTCACCCTCACCATGCCGGCCCACAAGGTGCTTCTTTAGCCTTATTTGGTGTCATGAAGGAGAAAAAATGTGTGCTCGTAGGCTATTTCATCTTTTGGATGTGCGACAAAGAAACATGTCAGCAAATTTCTTTGTGCGCGATTCATATTCAAGACAGTACAGTGGTGACTCCGGAGAGCAGCACGCGTACTCCTATGGAGGAAGGATGAAGGTGGAGGTAAGCCAAGCGCTTTCCCGCCGTAGAATATAAAAAATAACGAAAGGAAGGGGGATACCCACTAAATCTAGCATTGTGTAAAGGACTTATGAGTAACTATGAAGTTTTATCAATTCAACCATCGACCATTTTATTGCACCCTATCCATGGGGCTTATTAATAAACAAAGTGTTGGAGTAGTTACTCCGTGTTTTGTCTCTTTTACTCTAATATGAAGAAAAAAAAACGAGTTTACATGACGGGAACAAAACACGGAGCTACTACTCCAAGCTTACACTTTGTTTAACTATTATTAATACGGGGGCATAAGTTTAGATCGTTGTAAGTAACAATATTGGTTAAGAACGTTATGGGCACGGATTTGGCAGCCTATATAATTTAAAATAGATATATAAGTAATACCATTAATATTTTTATACAAAATATGTTGTTAATTAATTAGTTAATTTGTTGTTTGACTGTCGATGTGTATGGTATCTATAGATAGGTACTACATGGAGCCATCCTGATTTATGACGGGATGTTTCGTGTGTTTGACAACCCTACCTACCACTGACTACAGCGACCTATCCTAATATGATACTTAGAACCTTTAATTAGACTGTTAAACCGTCGTCGTTTTCTTGCTTTGACAGTACCAAACCTATCTACAACCACGGGCGTGGCGAGCGGATCGATTACTTCATCGTAAAAAGTTAGTTTAGGACCTATAAAAAATTGTAGTAGGTCTTAGCATAAAGCTAACCTTGAAAGTAGTTCTGAAATCAATAAAGGTAGGTAGACATGAAGATTTTTTTCAAGTTTCGAGAAACTTCAATCAGACATTACTTAAGTACCTACTCTTATCTATGGCGCGCACACCTCATAGATTTTTACTGGCTTTTATATGTACAGACGGCAGCAGATCAACCTACCCAAATCTGTCCAATTTCTCCAATGAATATTTATCCTTATAACCAAACATAAAAGTTCAAAATTGATTGTAGAAATTTGACAGTTTTGGGTAGGTTGAGCTGCCGCCGTGTGTACCTGCTTACTACCAGCCGCATACATTATACGAGTAGTGCCAGGTAACCCTGCCTAAGCAAACTTACCACCCCATGGGACCATCAGGTCTTAACGCCAGATTAAAATAAAATAGGTTCATCATAACGCCGAAGATTCAGGAGTGTTGCCACGTGAACGAGTGACCGAATAGACTCGTATAGATAGATAGTACACTTTCTATTCTTATACCAGATTGGTAAGCTGCTGAAACATCCTACAGGCAGCCACTCTACTATGACAGCTAGTGTAAACTTATATCTTAGAAGGACTTAGCTGGATTCCCAGTCACCCTAGCGGCACGTGAAGAGGATGTACAGTGGCTTTAAGTGGGTAGGCCCCTCCTTCTCCCGAATCCCTGTCGTGACCCTCGGATTTGGGCAAGAAGGCGGGAGCTGGAGGAGAGAACCCCACATAACCCCCCAAATATTATTTATGTGTAATTTATCTAATCATTTGTCTTGTAAGAGTCTTGGATGTAAATCTAAAATACAAGAAATTTTAATAAATTAATAAATTAATAACCGCCCGGGGAGGCGCGGATGGATGGCGAGTTTTCCACGGTCCAGAAAAAGCTCAGCTGACTATCTCCGTTCACGTCTACGGGACATCTATACCAAATGCCGGAGGATAGGTCAGAGTAGGCAAGACGTTTGGCTAGCGTCCTTGCAAGACGCTACGTCATCCCCGCATCTATAGCAGCGTTAATGAAGGTTTTAAGTGGGAAGGCCCTTATGCTTTTCTCCCATTCAAAGGGCGGAGGATGCTGGACCCAACATAACCCTGATGACCGGGTTTGTGTAAATCATGAGCAAGCTCTATTAAACAGCCTGCCGTAAAATATCAAGTTGATAATTAAGAAGGACCTAACGTGATAACCTAGACCTAGCGTGTAGTTCCACACCAACGTGTTCATACTCCAGGAGCTCGGCGTCAAGCAGCGTCTGTCGGCCGTAGTACAGTAGCGCATACTGCAGTACTTTGGCAATGTCTCTCGGCGGGATAACGACTCCATAGAGCGGCATGTCGTACAGGGAAAAGTGGAGGGAACCAGATCACGTAGCTGGTCACGTATGCGCTGGACTGATCAAGTGAAATCCGCAGTAAGGAACCGCGTATCTGACTGTGCTAGACAGTCTACCAACAGGGAGAGATGGCGTGAGGTCGTGCGGAGAGCTGTGTCCGCCTCAACCACTGAATTTGACAACTCAACGTGACCACGACCGCTCTGCCAAGAGCGAATCGATAGAGAAGAAGAACGTTATAGCTACCAACTTGTCTTATTTTTTTGAGTCTTTATTGTTTTAACTGCAGAAACACTGTTTAGTGAATTTGCTCAAAAAGACGCGTAAGGTAAAATTAATTTGCAAGATTTTGTGTCACAGTTTAATGAATGACAATTTATTTATTTACTATGATATATCCAGATGCAAAACTGAGAAAATCAATCTAATAACGATGAATTGTATAATCAAACGATATAAATAAGTACGATAAATTGTATGACTTTTAAACCACCGGACTCATGCCCCAATAGCCCCGGGTTCGAGGTACATGTTTGTGTAGGTAGTCGGTTTGGTTGGTAGGACTTATTTGTCCGCTTGGCTAGCTACCACCATCTTATCTAAATATGTCGCCATAACATCAATGTTAGTATTAGTATCTTTGTTATATTCCATCAGCTAAAGAAAAGATAACCAGTGGCTCTATGGTCAAGGATTTCAGGTGAAGTGCGATTCCACTTTATCATCACCTTCATCATCAGGTGACATGAAAGCCAAGCATACCCGAAAAGGAATTAAAAAACATACTAAAGGGTGTTGTTACTCTGTAAAGAGCATTTAATTTTAGTAAATTTATCAAGACGTTTTCTAATGTTAAAATATGTTTAAACTGGCTAAACATTTATTTAAAGCTTTTAGTCTTTGTAAGGTTATTAAATTCTTCATTTAAAAAAATGTTGTACGAAATTGCTATGAACAAAGTTCCCAGTCTGTACCTACAACATAATCATGTTTGGATTAGTTATCTCGTTGACACAGTAGGCTTAAAACAATGAGATCACGACAATAAGTAAACAATGAAAAGCCAACAACAGCATAGAACGTCAGTGACGTAAACACGCTTAAGTTTGCTGCATTGTTCAAATTTCCCTCTTGCCGATGGAGACAGCCAGTCGCGTACCTGTCTGGCGGGCGCAATCGTTATCGAGACGCGTCGGTCTGCATCGACGGGCATGCGCACAGCGACCGACCGAGCATTCGACCAAGAGGGAAGTGAGTTTGGAAGTAAGGAGGACCGAGCTGCACGGCCGCTTGTAAGCGTTCGCCGCTGAGCCCCCGCCGCCGCCGCGCCGCCCGCTCCCGCAGTTCTCCCGCCGCGCCGGCTCCGCACGCTCGACACCAACCGCAACATGGTGAGTCATTGCTAAGTGCAAACCTATCCACTTGTGACGACCTTTATACGATAGACACGGGACTAAAATAAATCAAGCCACTCGCTAAATTGAGCTATAACATCAACTTACGTGCACGACGACACTTAATCACCTTCACGGACTATCTCCGCAGCGAAATTGCAATACCTTAACCCAATTATGTGAACAATTATTTGAGAAAAATCGAGGAGGCTCTCGTATTATCATTGAAGGTCATAATAGCGTTTCACTTCATTATTTAACAGAGTATCGCACGTATTTCAGGTAATGGACAACCGCATGAACGAGGAGAGTGATAATGAACACAACTCTTCGATATTCGTTACAAATTTTCAAAATGGTGAAACCGTAAATTATTCTCTTGTTTTGATAAAAGGATTTATAACAAGAGGTAACTCTAACAATCAAGAAAAACTTACATGCACAATTTCAAACGATGGAGTCAAATACAAAACCCTATGGAGTGTTTATAATGGAGAATTCAAAGTGCTTTCTGAATTAAAAAGAGGTGACAACGCTATTAAATTAGAATATGCAGAGCAGAGAAAAACCTTAGTATTAGAATACCACCCACGAAACACAAACCTCAGAGTAACGCCTGTTTATATAATTTGTCAAGGCCACGATGGATGTTTTCAAAGTCCACCTGATATCAATTGCTCTGTAGAGAGTGCTTGCGCTAGAATTGCTTTAGGGTCAAAACTGATTCAAAGCATAACAGCTGAAAAACTATTTGAGAGTGGCATTGGAAGAAAAACATTCCAACTGGAACATGAAGTTAATCCAAAAAAACCTGAATGTATAATATTTCGGAGTAGTCTAAACGTCAACAAAGCGAGGAAAATGAAACAGGCTGAGTTGTGGACACATTTTGGCCGAGAACTTATGCTATCGGAATTGGGAAGCAATGAACGAAAATTTTTAGGCTTTATATCTTGTACTAGGTTTAAAGGCACGGATAATGACAAGCCGTTGACACATGATGAAATTGTGTCTCTTACTGAAGCCTATGCAGCTCTGGGCGGTGGAGGCCTAGCTCTTTTTGGAACTGGTTGTATATACACGTGGCCAGCAACAGTTGACGAAGTAGTCCCTAAATTTTTAGATTCAACGCCGGTTAATACACGAAGATTTATGGATGACAGTGGATTTCGAGGAACCCTAGGGGGTTGTTTTGCAACAACATTGGGATCAGTGTTTCATGAGCTCGGGCATACATTCGACTTAGGACACACAAAAGATGGCATAATGGGAAGAGGGTTTGATAATATTGACCGCGTATTTATTGTTGGAGAGAGGAAATCGTCATTGATTAAAGACAATATGAATAATTACAGTGGAAAACCTGTTCAACATTCCACAGTGTCACTTCAACGAAACATCAGTGTTACAATGAACGTAGCAGAGCCATTACGAGTATTGGGACCAAGAAGTAAAACCACACTGGGTAATTTTGCATCCATGTCTAAGTCTGACATTATAAGAAGAAGTCCAAATGTCACTCCTATTACAAGACCATCAAGTGTATATTCAAACATAACAAATAAATTTTCCGATTATAAGAAGAATACAAATCGCGTAAATGGTAATGACCCTATTTATTGGACCAGAAACTGCGCAGTTTTATTGTCTTACCACAGATGGTTTAACAATGAATATGGACGAGAAAGACAAGCAATTACAAGATATTTAAAATTTGATAAAAACAAAATGCTGATAATATCCACTGCTGGTATTAGAATCGTTGAAGTGCGCGACGAATCGAATGGCATGGTTTTGGATTCGTATGAATTTACCAATCTCTTACCAGAAAAGCGATTTTTGGTGCCGTTTACTTTTTCTCCGAAAAGTAAAGTTTTGACTATAGTTGTAGAAGATGATTTAGGAAATGTGCTAAAGCAAACATTTTCTTACTGACTGCAAAATGTAAGATATGAATTGACAATAAAGTGAGAGATAAAACGGAAAGTATTAAAAATAAAGGAGAAAGATGTAAATATTAGGCAAGTCATAGAATCTATGAAACTCCAAAAATAATATTCAATGTACATAGTCATTATAAATTAATTTTAATATAGGAATAACTTATTTCCAAATTATTTGTTCAATCACACAATATCGAAAAACATATTTTATAATATGGAAACATTGGGCGATTATGGCAAGAAGTTTTCTTTTTGACATTTGATAACATAAAAAATATTTTTGACAACAATTTGGGTTTGTTTACTTTTACGAAACTAGGTTGCTAACAAAAATGACGACTTGCAAGCTAAAAGTCATAGCTTATCTTTTATTACAAGTTGTGATATGAACGTATGAAAAGTGTACGAATAAAATCAAGGAGTGTGTGCGCAAGAATTCTATAAAAATGGATAGCTCAACTAAATCGCAAAATACGTTTTTTAACAAGATTAAAGAATTTCCATTTGTAATAAATGGAAGGATAAATATGGTGCATTTTTTAGAAGCATCCGCTGATTTAGTATCTTTAGTTGGTATGTACACAAATTTATTAACTACAAAAGAATGTTAACATTTTCAAAAGTAAATAATTTTTTTCTTAAAAGCCTGTAAAGCTTCAATATTATGTTATTAATTAAGAGTTTCATTACAGAACGCCTTGGAAAATTGTTTGCGCCTGTTAAATATGACATGCAAGGGAATATTGATGTAAGTACACACCTACATGAAAAAAAATCGAATCCTATAAGGCAATAAGTATAGTAATAAAATTGATATTGTTATTATTTCTAGAAAATAAAGAAATTCTATGTGTTTGATGAAGCATCCTGCTTGCTTGAAGTAATGCTTGATGAAATTAATAATGGCAAAAGCGATGGAGCTGAAGGCATTTTATGGCTTAATAGGTGAGGGATAAATTGTATTCTCTGCAAAAGGAACAAATATAAACTTTTAATTAAGATATAGTTGTGGCCAGACAATGATTTACACTAAGCACCATTTGACCAACTAACAATTGAATTTTTATTGCATCTGAATTATGTGGCTGTCGAAATGTTAAACATATAAGTGTGCCCGCTTACAATTGGCTTTTTGTAGGACCGACAATCTGACCGATTTTTTCGGCGAATTTTGTAAGATGCATCTATTGCAACATAGAATTCCATACAATACATTTCATTTTCACCAACAATAACATTGGTCACAGATTCCCGTCTGGGAATCTTCCACCAGTACAAAACCAGTACAAAACTAGAACTAGGCGCCTATAAACCGTTAAATATAATAAAACTATGTTTTAGGTTTAATTTTGTGTTATTTTATAATTTTAAGAAACAATCAATCATGTGATTTATTATCTAAGATATCAAAGATAAAAATAAATTTGGACATTGCCTTATATAACTTTAGCTTTATCATTTCATTGATATTGCCACATGAGTAGGTACAAGAATCATTTGGAGCATGTTTTTTGTCTATGAAATATATAGTGCCTGTAACTGTAAATAAACTATATCATATTTAGTTAACTTACTTTGCATAGATTTTCCTAAATTTATTAACACAACACTGTGCACTACTTACATCATGTCTTAGTATCTTAAGGTGTTAAGAAATCTCAAACAAATGGTTAACATAGAAATAAATCAGTATTATTGTTTCCAGAGCACTGTTATTTTTCGAATTAATATTTGAAGGAATCATAAAAAGTTTGCAGGCATGCAATTATGAAGTCAACATGACAAAAATATACACAGAAGCCTATGAAAGTTCAGTAAAATCATACCACAACTGGCTAACACAACAACTATTTGCTGTAAGTTTCTAATCTGTTGAACAAGCAAGCTATCTTTGACAAATGTAACTCTTCAAAAATGAATGTGTATTCATACAATAGTGTTGTAGAATTTCCCCTTTATAATTTACTTACTTAAGATCTTTATGTTACATTATTTCAGCTGATCTGCAAGATGTCTCCACCTTTGAGTCAAATACTGAAATCCCTTGAAGTTCAAAGTATGAATGAATTTGAAACAAAACTAGTAAGTTTCAATCATAAATTAAATGTAATCCGGTGTCAAATTGATGACTTTTTTAAAGTTAATAACTTATTTATAGAATAAATAAATTTGTTGCAAAATGGAGTTGGCAGTTAAAACAATTTTGTTGGGAGCAATTATATTTAGTTTAAAAAAACCCTTAAATCTAATGACAAATTGTAAACTAAGTTTGGACTCACCTCTAGTCTATTATTTTCATCATTTTTAGTTTGCTGAAGATGCTATTTTCGTTAATTTATATATTTATTAAAAATATGTACTGTACAGTATTACCATATTTTTTGTGAGAATTTATATTAATGTGAGATTTGTGTAGCTATTATTAAAATTATAAAATTCCTGTTTATGGTGTGCAAATATTTGTTTTATAATATCTTAGTAGTGCCTTTACGAATGGTTGACAACAGAGTAAAAATTCTAACAAATAAACAGTTCCAAAAACGATGCATTATTTCTAGTAGCCTATTTTACACGGATTTTATATTTGATACATAAATTACTCAAGTTAAAAACAAAATAAAAAAGGTATTGATAAAAGAGAAAAAATCATGTTAAGGGTAAGATTATTCGCTTTAATTCAAAATAACATTAGATAATACATTATTTATACTTTTAATTAACATAAAATTACGAGTCATTTGTTGATGATGATCGATAGGATTAAATGAAATACTTATACTGTACACTGCTGCAAATGTGAAAAAAAATTGGAGCTTTGCTACCCACAACACCTGTTAAACAGCAATTGTTTAGTTCTTAATTTCCTGTTTCTTGGAAAGTTGTAAAACAACTAAGTAAATAAAGTGTTTGAATATTCAGCTGTTTATATTTTGATTCATTGTAATAATGAAAATCATTAATAATAAATAAATGCTTATGAAATAATTACATCACTGAAGTTGCTTCATACCATCTTCTTTCTCAGATCAGGGTGCCAAGTGAGAGTTTCAATCGCCATGGCAAAATGTTAACTCTTCGTGTATGCCGCCAGGAGGCGCTGCTTCAATGCCATACTAATTTTCGTTTTCGTAAGATGAATATGGATAGTAAACAAAACTCACACTAGGCACCCAGAATAAAGGATATGCAAATAGTATATTTTTAAAGCTAGCCTCATACAGATGGGGCATAGTGTAATTTAACATTGTTTCTCATTCTTATTAGAAATAAAAAACATTTAATTGGTTGTAGTTTCTATTGCGCCAAGACTTAAAAGGAATCATTTTTAAAATACTTTGAGGCTTTGCTAATAAATAAGTTCTAGGATAGCAGATTGTAATTCAGCTAGAAAACTGGATTGTAATTCAGCTTAAAAAAAATTGGTTTGGTCTGAGGTTGGACTTCTTTTTTTTAAACGGTTTTATTTAGCTTGCCCCATTTATTTATTTGTTTATTTGTTTGGGTCAAATCTAGTAATTGAAATTTGACCCCCTTCCTATTGACGGATTGATCTGAAATTTGGTAAGTACACACCTTTAGTTCTGATGACAATACAATTCAATACATTTGGTATCATTGTAAATGCAAGATGGCTGTCGCTACATAATGGCGGGTTACATAATATTTTATCACTACTACCTCAATATGGGTATCAAATGTAAGGGCTTGATTTTTCACACGCCTAACGATTTTATTTTTTTGTCTCATCAATGCCCTAGGTTGATGAGGAGAGTGGTGTGATGACTGATACCTAGGACTTACCGACTTATTTTTTAGCTTTTAGTACATTGTCTACATCATTTTTTTCAATCTTTATTTTCAATAATATTGTTAGCCTCATCCTCATTTTCCATCAAATGAGATAAAGGCCAAACTCATAAAAATAAATGTTAGCTAATAGCTGCATTTTTTCTACCTGGCATAACTCTGTTGCAGTCTATCAGGTAAAACTGTGTAGGTTAGTCACTGCTTTATATCAAAATATTTCCTATAGGCATTAAAATAGCCCCTCAGTCTTTAGTATTTTTCAAATAAATGCTTTTAGCTATGGATGAAGCCTGTTTGAGTGCAAGGAAAGTAAAAACTATCTCGAGAACTGTAATGGCCCATAGGCTTGCATGTAAAATTACTTCTGTGGGGGTACTCAACAGATATGGATTGAAGAGGAAGAAGCTGACTAAAGGCATCTGCATCAGGACGGTAAGCATGAGGAACCCAGCTAGCTCGGGTACCTGAAAAGGTAAACAATACACAATCATTAAAATGTTTCTGGATTTGGGATATAAAATATTTATTTGTTTTTAACTGTTCTGTGCTACGAAAGATGTGTTAGGCTGTTGGTCACTATTATTTTGTTAATGACACCCCACAAGGAGGATGTCGATGGCGCAGCGGTTAATAAGCCTCCGTGCTTCGGAAGGCACGTAAAGCCGTTGGTCCCGGCTGTATTAGCAGTTGTTATCAACCAACAATCTGCACTGGGCCTGCATGGTGGTTTATGACCCGATCTCCCTATCCATCCATAGGGGGGAAGGCTCGTACCCCAGCATGAGGACATAAAAATGAGCTGATGATGATGATGACAGCCCACAATGTTTACCTAAGATTAAATAACTGGTAGAAGCATGTTATACTTAGTAAGAAGAATTAAAAATAAAAACAGCAACATGTTTAAATTTATTAATAGGTAACTTTTTTTGTACAAAAATAATGTTCAATATATTAGTAGTGACACTACATAGTATAAAACAAAATCGCTTCCCGCTGTCTGTCCCTATGTATGCTTACTAAAACTACAATAAACATGCAAGTGCAATACATATATTTTATTCAGAATTAATAATGTACGAGTAAGTACTGTTTTTTCGAAATAATTTCACACAAAAACAGCTCATGAAAAACTAGAACAATGTGAACTTCTACCAAACAAAGCGAAGTCATAAAAATTGCTCGGCCTTTACAATGTCGCTGAAATGCGTAAGTAGTATTAAAGCAACAGTACCTAGTCAATGTGCAGACATAAAAAGGTTAAATAATATCATCCAATACATATTTAGAGGTAGGACTTCTTAAGTAGAAGATGTAGTCTGAGCAGTCCGACCTCTAAATATACCTACTTATTTATAATAACTTATATATATTTTTAAGTAATTCGTACTTACTCTGCATGACAAGTTTCCATAGTGACCAAGGTACAGTCTTGCCGATTCTATGACGAAGAGTAATGTGAATACTGTGAGTGATAAGTACTTAGTGAGATGTCCTAGATTATTTATCTGAAATAAAAGTTATTAAAAAATATTTATTCTAGAAAGAGAGAAAAATCTCGAAAAAAGGTTTTCAAGTAGGTACCTTGTTAAATAGAAATATTGACACAACTACTGTCCATAATATAAAAATATATACATTAAAGTACAGACACTTTTGTAGCCGAAGCATAGTTCGATAATTCATAATAAAATTTTATAATTTTTAGACACGAAAGAAACTGCTTCGTTTTTTGTAATGTTAATTGTTAACAAAACAAAGTAAGAAACATTTCGCAATGAATGTAAACAAACTTTCTTTTTTTTTTAATGAAAAACAAACGGATCCTGATAATAAATCTTTCCTTTTAATTTTTTTTTATATTTCTTTTATTTCCAATCGTTATTATTTTCATTATAAAATTTTACATAGCGCAAGCACTATTTATGTGTGTAAATTTCGTTGCTATAATATAAGTCGTTTTCAAGTACATACGTCATGCATACGCTAGATTATTCGTTAAGCCAACGTACGGTAAAATCAAATCAAATCATTTCTTAAAAAGTTCGTATGATTCTTACAATTATTTAATTAATCAAACTAAGCTTTTTCTATTGGTATAAAACTATAAGCAAACATCAGCGAGTTTATTAGGATTGGATCATACCTACCCTCCGTAAAAGTAATCGTTAAGACAATCAATTAATCATTCCTCTCCCCCAAACCATGAACCATGAAGTCATGAAGATAAAAATTTCAGATATCATGTCAACATAATAATATATTCATTTCATATACAATAAAATTATTGTGTCCTTTATGGTGAAATCGAGTGTCCGTTAAGGTAGCGTACACATGGTCTAACTCACGTTTGTTGTTAAGCCAGTGGCGTAACTATACCATCTGAGGCCCGTGGCAAATCCATTAGACGGGCCCCTCAAAAAATTATAAGATATTCCACCTTTTGATACTATGCCCAAAAAATTATAAATTTGTTGAACTGTTTCAAAAAATTTCTATATCCGTAACTTCTCTAACTGCATCAATAAGTACTAGATTTAAGTTATGAGCAGCACAGTGAACATATACTGCATATGGCTCGATTTCTTTTATGAGTTTTTGAACTCCACCTTAAGTGCCTTTCATTGTTAGCACCAATCCTTGTCCTCTACATTTATTTAGAGGAATATTTTTGTCATTTATGGATTTATAAATGTTCAAATAATTTTTAACGCAAATTTTGTTGCGAACAAATTACAAAAAGACAAATGTTGAAAAAATTTTCACGAGCAGGATTTGAACCTGCACCCTTCTGACATTCCGGGTCAGGTGCTCTTCCAATTGAGCTATCGTGGTTCTAAAAAAAATTATTTGAACATTTATAAATAGCTTGCTTACTTCTTTACTGATCTTTAATATTTGTAAAAATATTATGATCGGATGTTAGTGACGGTAGTTGTTGACATTGAATAGGCGCCTTTGGCTTTCAAAGTAAAAAGTGTTGAATAATTTCGGCGGGCTGGTTAGAACCACGGTCGGGAAGTGGAAGGGGTGGGCCCCTTCCACTTCCCGACCTCAGATCGCCTGTAAATTATTTTCCCTTTCATTTTTGTTATATTCTCTTCCATTTCCAATGGGTTTCCTCCTACTATGATTTTGTTTCTCTTTTTACCATTTTCAAAGACTTCCGCCCTGGTCGAATAGGGATAACTCTGAAACACTTCATAATTTATTTAAAAATGACAGTTTTCCGTACAATTTTCCTCCCCTATCTATCTATCTAGGGAATGTTTATCGAAAAATGCTAAAACACGTCATTCTTTATTTTTATTGAGAAATCTAATTATCGATTAAAATAATTCATTTTATAGTTCTTACTTTAAAAATAACGTTTTCTTCAAAAAAAAAACTTTTTCCCTTTTTTACTAATTTAAAGAAAAATAAACTGAATTCCTGAGACACGTCATTCTTTATTTCTTGTCAAATAGCCAAATACCAATTTTCATGTATTTTACTTTAAAACGGACGGACTTTCATACAAACTTTCTCCCCCTATTTGACCCCTTTAAGGGATGATTTCCGTAAAATCCTTTCTTAGTGGCTGATTACGTCACTCAATTAATCTACAGTCCAAATTTCATCTTATTCGCTTCAGCGGTTTCGGCTCGGCGATGATGAATCAGTCAGTCAGGACATGTCATCATATGTATATATAAAGATGAATATCTTTAGATGATTTTAAGTTCTTGTATAAAATTTATAATATACACTACATTTTGTTAAAAAGTTAGGTTACTTCTGAGCTCGCGGCCTCTCGGGCTGGGGGCCCCCTATGGTCCGGGGCCCGTGGCATTTTGCCAGCCCTGCCACCCTATAGTTACGCCACTGTGTTAAACCCTCTATTATTGCGTAGTTAGTGCGTAATTACTGCAAACATAAAATAATTAGTGCTTCTTTAGTATAAGAAATAAAAACCTTTTTTAGTGTGTACGCTGGCATCACAATCAAGCTGGGGCGTACCCATGATGACACAAAACCTTAGACCATATAACCAATGGCCTAAGCACAAAACTTATATTATTAGTGACATATATTATACAATTTATACATTACATATTACACAGAGAGACATCGTAACCTTTTTACCATTGAAAATGGTTATCAGATGCATTTGCGATTTCGCATGAGACGTATTTTTGGCCATAGCTCCGAGGATTTTGGGAGAATCGAGATGTAAATAGTAAGGAGGGGTTTGTAAGTGTAAATTGTACCAAAAGTTGAGGAATTTATCGAGACACATGTGAGCGTTTGAATTTTGAAAATCGTCTAGAAACTTTTTTTGGAAATTTGAAAAATGTGAGAAAAATTGGGTTTTTTGGGTGGTGTTTGTATACTAAATTGTTAATATTTAAAAAAAACCGACTTAAAAAAAATAAAAAAGGGCCCTAGGCAGGCCTACGTCACTCCATGTACTTGCGCGCGTTAGATGCCTACCGAGCGGCTTACCGCCGGCGGTATAAAAGCCAGTGGACTGCCGCAAGCGCTCGTTATCGTACGCTCGTTCGCTGTGCACGTTGCGTCATTCATAAAACATCGATCATTTATAGGTATTCTGTAGTTATTATTAAATAAGTATTGTAAATAGTGAATAAGTTTAATATAAATGTTGATCGACATTTGTGTGGTTTAGATTATTGTAAATAGTAATTAGGTGATTTAAAATCTCGTTTCAATAATATAAACCAATGCCGCCCGCGCCTGGAAATTTTTGTGAAGTTGATGATTGTAAATCTAATAAAAGGAATTAAAACCTGTCATTATTTAGTTTGCCTGTTGATGAAGAAAGGTAAGTACTAAACTCTTTTAAGTATATACATTATAGATACCTACTTATTTGGATGAATTTATAGAATAAAATAGGTTGGTTTTAATTACTTACTTTCAACATTAAAGGCGGATTTTGAGTCACAACATAAAAATATAAATCTAAAATGTATGAAACAATGTATGTATGAAATCGATTACGTTCCGACTCGCGTCGCGACACGACACGTCAGATAAATATAAATGACCTGTGACTATGTCTGCATTAAAGTTGTGACAACACGTTTGGTGTGGTGGTTAGTGACCCAGCCTGCCACGTCAGCGGTCGTGGGTTCGAATCCCGTTAGGGGCAAATGTTTGTATGATGAATGTGGATACCTATTTTTTAACTCGAGTTATGGGTGTTTATACTCGAGTAATAAGGAATATAATCCATCTCTATACCTACTCAGTTCTCTTTCATATCATAACACTTTCATACGAAGGAAAATCTATATTCCAGCAGTGGGATATTATGGACTGATGATGATGAAGATTTTTAACTAAGTAGGTAATTCATTTAATATCATAGGTAACATTATAATGTTCTCTCATGGAACTCTGATTCATACTGATCATAAACAATTGAGCTTTTCAATTTATCATTCATTTTAATTTAGATTACAAAGCTTAAACAAGCCATTTAGACACAGGTTAATTTAGGTACAAGTTATTGTGTGTGAACAATATTTTTATCGTAGCAACAGCCCTATCATTACTACGATGGCAGCAAGGCCGCGCGGCTGCCAATCGATAACAACTCTATAGTCGAGCCTATTAGGCATAATTTAGCACGCAGCGGTCGCCGACGCGTCGCGACGAAATGATGTAGGCTATTAACGCGGTAGGTATACGAATTTTTGTAGGGAGTGATTTATCTGTTACGAAGTAACTATTACCTAATCTGTGCCCTAGGGTATTAGTTTAGCTACACAATGGCGAAAAAATTTTGAAAATCAGTTAATAATTGTGACCTGTAGGTGGTCCCTTCAGATTTGTTATTTAAAAAAAACAGGTATTTCCGTATATAAAAAGTGATGTAGATTCTTTGATTATTGACCGATCGTCATGGTAATGTTGTAAAAAGATGCGGATGCAGGCGAGAAGTGCATTCAAATTGGAATTGTGTTATTTAAAATAAAACGGTTTTTTTTTCGTATAATGTTGTATTAATTTTCAATTCTTGCGGGGACTGCAAAATCTGTGAATTTTTTAAAAGTTATTTGTTTAGCCGATGAACAGTTCTCAAACTTCTTTAATAAATACCCTTAAGTTTTTAGGTTATACTGATTAACTAAAGCTAATTGTTCTTCTGAGCTATTAAACATGCGAGCGACGAAGATAGGAAGATGTGGTTAGGCAGCGAGAGGTAATGAGCACCAGTTAAGCATGAGGTAGAGAGTCCATGGTGATATAGTGAAAAGTCATGTTTGCATTTTTTTCGCCAAGAATATGTGTTTCATTGAATATTAATGAACATGTAATAATGACGGATTATTAACCGTTAAGTGTTCGTGAATAACATGACTGCGATTTAAATGAAAAAAATCAGTGCAACGACACTTTTCAAGTTCTCTCAAGAAGCCCGCGTAAAATCTCAGTAAAAAAGACCCATACCTTTATGGATACTTAGAGGGAGAAATCGCTGAACGTGCTTCTCGCTGTTATATTTATTGCTCGTTATGTGAGTTGTGAGCCAGGCAATTTATCAGGTAATTTAACAACATGTACATATACATAGTCAAGTACATGATTTATTATTTTTGTCTTCATTTAATTACTACCCTCATACACGTTCACAAACACTTAACAGGTTAATAGTCCACCACTATTACACATTAATAAAACCACAAGTTTTAGAGAATAAAACTTAACTGCAAATACGACTCTTCACTTTTCTGCCAAGAATCTAATCAGCGATTTTCCTGCTAGTTTACTTCTACTATAAATACCTAAAACTTTACATATTTTTTTCCACTGCAAATTCATATTTCGCTATTCGCTTTGACAGTGTTTCATGGAAACACTGTGAAAGCGAATAGAAAGAGAAAACACTTTTGAACTTGTTTGTGCTTTTAGTATGAAAAGAACTTTACATATTTTTTTTACATAGTTCCACTACGAATTCACATAAACTATTTCTACTGACAGAGTTAGAATTTCGAGCATTAAAACCACATATTTGATAAGATTTCATAAAAATAAATTGCTTATAAAATAACGGAGATATCGAACAAGACTTACGATAGGGTTGCCAACCTTACTATATAATATAGTATTCTACAATTATTATTTTTTTTGGTAGCTAGACACCTAAAATAGTAAGATACTATATTATTATAGTATGGTTGGCAACCCTATCACAAGTCTTGTTGTTCGATATCTCCGTTCCCTTTATAAGCATTTTTTTTTAAATTTTGCATAGCGTGGGCACTAATTAGGCACTAGATATGTGTGTAAATTTCGTTGCTATAAAATAAGTAGTTTTCGAGAACGGTCATGGGTACGCCAGCTTGATCGTGATGGCAGCGTACACATTAAAAAAGGTCTTTATTTCTTAAACTAAAGAGGCACTAATTATTTTGTGTTTGCACTAATTACGCACTAAAAGATGGCATAACAAGAAACGTGAAATCGACCATGTGTACGCTACCTTAACGGATAAGTATAATTGTATCTTTAAAAGTTAAGAATAATAACAAAGGGTATGTTCCGATATACACTGCGAGCACTGTAAGGTGTGACGTCAATTTAGTATACTGCAAAGCCGTTTCTTTTTAGTTAGCTATACTGGTTACTGTTTAAAGCGGAACGCAGTCCAGTATACTATCAATCAATAATACAAGTTTTTTAAATTTCTGGACGCTGTTGATCACTTGATCAAAGCACTGAGAGCACCTTACCTCGAAAATGCCAGTGCTTACAGTACAGAAATGGCGACGATTTATGACGTTCTATATTTTCCTAGGATACTGCGGCAGTATAATAACAGAACTTTCTCATCAGTAAGAGCACTGGAGAGTGCTCGCAGTGTATATCGGAACATACCCTAAAGTTATTAATTTTCTGAGTTTAAGACATATAACTTTATTGTTTAAAAGTATCAGAGGACTTCTTGGCGGGAAAATAAAGAGCCATGTCTGCGGTTATTTTTTATTTTCAAAAATTTGTGTTATATCGAATATTGAAGTGAAATAATGCTGGATTATTAACCGTTAAGTTAACTTTATCGTTTAAAAGTATCAGAGGACTTCTTGGCGAGAAAGTAAAGAGTCATGTCAGCGGTTTTGTTTTATTTTCGTAAATTTGTGTTATATCGAATATTAAAGTGAAATAATGGTGGATTATTAACCGTTAAGTGTTCGTGAGTGTGCATAAGTGTTGGCAAATGAAACAAAACAGTGCAACGTCACTTTCCAAATTCTCTCAAGAAGTCCGCCCGAGGATTTAGTAAAGCCCCACATCTTTACCGAGGGGTTGGGGGGTATATCATTTCTCACTTCTCATTTCTATTATCATTCATCATCATCATACAGAAAAGAAATATTATTTATTTATGTATTACCTTTTAGAAAAATTACTTTGACACTGGCTAAATGTGCTAATCGCTTACACCATCAACAAAAAGAAAAAAAAATATCAGAAAAAAAAGAAAGTCAAAATTCCACTGTCAAAATTCGAATCTGATTCTGTCATTCAACGACTTCTTGGCGGGAAAGTGAAGAGTCATGTCTGCGGTCTTGTTTTATTTTCTAAAATTTGTGATATGTCGAATATTAATGTGAAATAATGGTAGATTATTAATCTTTTTTTTTTTTTAGAGAGTATGCTGTTTGCCTCAGACGGCATTTTCAGCTTCACCGGACTTTTTTGGGGGCGGCGAGGAACGTAAAGGGTCCCTCAAGCCGTGTGAAACGAATCATCTTTGGAAGTTTTCTAAAGGGAACGGCATCGCGCACTAGTGCGCGTCCCCGTGCCCTACTAGATTCTCCGAAGGGTTTGGATCGGATGGGGGGCGGAACCACCCGAGGGCGCCTCTAAAGGCTCGGACCTCGGCTCGGGTAGACCGGGCCGTGGAGGAGGAGAGAAGCGCCCAGGTACATGTCTGTACCTGGTATAGAGCGCGTGTGAACCGGTTCTTCGTACCCTTGTTCTACGAGTACGGTGTCTTGGACCTAAGCTAGTGTGCATGTTTAGTGTATTCTGTAAATGTGTAGTGACATTTACAGGATCGGGCGGGGTCAGGATTATTAACCGTTAAGTGTTCGTGAGTGTGCATGGGTGTTGGCAAATGAAACAAAACAGTTCAACATCACTTTTTAAAATCTCTCAAGAAGTCCGCCCGAGGACTTAGTAAAGATCTTTACTGAGATACTCGTGGGGTTGGGTATATCATTTCTCACTTCTCATTTCTATTATCATTAATCATCATTTTATAGGATTATAATACTAATGAAATTAAGAAACTAAAGACATGGCAGCATTGTCTATGACCTTAGCCGGTTCCTCAGGGAATGAACTACACTTAAAAAAAAAAAAAAAAAAAAAAAAAAAAAAAAAAAAAAAATCTGTCATTCAACATAACCTATAACTTTAAAACAAAGTTTGATTTAATTTTCTTCATTGTTTTTTTACAGATACTCAGAAAACTCAAGAAAAAGTAAAAAATGCTTTTATTACGGCCTTTTCGATTGGCAAAAGGTAAAATAAATTGATGTCAATTTTGTTCTATACTTTTAATTTGCTCAAAATTCTTTGACTGGATTATTTATTATGTGGCCACTGCGGTGGCTACCATCTAACCATTGCAATCAATTGATGGCAATGGTTATATGGTACTAACTAACCACAGAGACAGAGGCCTCTCCCGATGAACGCCTATATTATTCTATTTAGTTCATACTGAGATGTTTTGTGTACACCAATTATTATTATAATCTGTTCTGTTTATTTTACTTCAACTGCTTATATTAATTTTAGGTTTACTGCAAACTGAAGGGGTAGAAATTACTATCAGCGCCGGTATCAAGTACTTCCCGCCTCCTATAAATTATGACCGTAAGTTTAATATCTATAGACATTATTTTCCTTACTCCAGACAGGCTGTCTGTCATGGAGTCCATAATGTGAAATTTAAAAGGTATATTCCGATATACACTGCGAGCACTGTCCAGTGCTCTTACTGGTGAGAAATTTGTTCCATTATGGACTGACAGTATACTGCCGCAGTATCCTAGGGAAATATATGACGTCATTAATCGTCGCCAATTTTGTACTGTAAGCACTGGCATTTTCGAGGTAAGGTGCTGGGGTTGCTTTAGTAATAAAGCGACAGTCGGAGGGGGTGGGGGTGAGGAGGATGGGGGAGGCAGGGGATGGGTGTGCCCCCCTTAAAGGGGAGAGATGCGAAAACCCATAGGTTTTGTGATTATTTTTTTTGAGGTTTTTGAGTGTGAAAATTGCTCAATATTTGACTTAGACATGTTGTAAAACCCTTCCCTCTTCCATGACTGACGCGCGCTTCGTTCGGGAAAAAAAAAATTTTTACTTCACCTAACCAACAGTAAGGATTTACGTAACTTCAAATACGTGTAAAAAAAACCACGCATATTCGCGGGGTGGGGGGTATCGATTAAAAGGGCTAACCAACCCTTATCAATTCCTTATTTCTGCCGCCGATTACTAAAACCAACCCAAGGTGCTCTCAGTGCTTTGATCACGCGATCAATAGCGTCCAGAAATGATGAAATGGATGACAGCATGGATGTCAGTAAACTGGACTGCGTTCCGTTTTAACAGTCACTAGTATAGCTTACTATAAAGGAACGGCTTTGCAGTATACTAAATTGACGTCACACCTTACAGTGCTCGCAGTGCATATCGGAACGGGACATACCCTTTGTTAGGTCACAACTTCCAATAATGAAAATAATGTTTTCCCATATCTTCCATACATATAAAATTCTAAACACTGTTTTGTATTGACAGTGAAGTCAATCTCATGCTAAATTAGTGGGCTTAACAACAAATAATAAAAGTTGAAATACAGATTTACTGCCAAATAATTTAGATCCCATTTAAAAAAATATAGATACTTATTCATTAAAATTCCTTAATTCTTTTTTTTTACCACAGACATTGAAATACCAGAACGCCAACGACTGCGTGTATATGATAAGGTTCCTATGTATCCACCAAACCTCAAACCTCCAAAGATGCAAAAAAGACTCAGATACATGAGAGGTCCCGAAGATTTACACACTTCATTACAATTGAAACAATATGGAGTTGTTGTAAGTTATCATCTGTCCTTCAAATAAAATGAATACTGCATGCTAGGCTTAAACAAATTGCATAGATAGATTTGGCCATTACTACCCATACTGGCCCAATTTAGAGTGTTGGGTTAAAACCCACCAAATTAGGTCAGTGAAAATATAGCTCTTATGATAACAACCATCACAGGAAAGGGTGAGATATTTATATAAAAAAAATATATTTTTAATTTTATTCAAAATAAAACTGACATTTCTGACACATTCACTTAGTAACTATACTGACGCCTTACTTAACCAACTACTCTGGCCAAGTGTGGTTGATGGAACAGCTCTCATCTTTTTTATCAAATTACTTTTTACTGATTTAAAGGTTATCATTACAGATTTTAATTCCAATAAAATAAGACTTTAATCAAGATTATTATCAATAACTAAGATCAACAACTTTATTAACATTCCAAAGCTTGGAAGATCTTTAAGGAGTTAATAAATGTTACAATTGGCCAGTGGAGCCTGCAGAAATCTAAGCAAGCCAAGTTTTACTACAACTAGTAACAACCATAAAACAAAAGGCCAGTTTCACTAATTTCTTAATTTATTTTTTTATATTTACAGGCTACTGGAGGAGGTCGTATGAGATTTGAGCATTTTGAAATGGCACGTCTTGTTGTTGCTCGTAAATTGGATCAAAAGAGGATGTTTGCGATTTGGAGAATTGACCCACCGTGGCAACCGGTCACCAAGAAGGGCCAAGGGCAACGTATGGGGGGTGGTAAAGGAGCCATTGATCACTATGTAACCCCAATCAAAGCTGGCAGAGTCATCCTAGAAATTGGTGGAAAATGTGAATATGCAGAGGTAAAAGAAAATTTAATTTAAATGTAAATTCAATTGATACATGGATAAAGAGGATTAGGAACTCTTAAAAAATTCTGGGAAACCTAAACTGTATTTGCTAGAGTTTTTTCTGTGGGCCTTTATTTATAGTATACAACTAACATTTAATAAGCTTTTTCAATTAGCATTTTCATAAGCATTTTGAAATCACCGAAACGAATCACCTTCGGAGGTTTACTAGAGAGAACGTCATCACGCACTAGTGCGTGTCCCCGTGCCCTATTAGATTCACCGAAGGGTTTGAATCGGATCGGGGAGTTCGGATTGGATCGGGGAGTTCGGATCGGATCGGGGAGCAACAAAAATATGTACTTTCATAGAATCAATATTTTTTAGAATAATGTTCAACAACTTAATAACAAATAACAGTCTGTCCCAATTGGTAACTGAGCCTAGGCGGGTTCCAGATGTGGAGGGCCATGCACCTTCCTTATTGGATCTTCTGCTGACTTCACACCCAGACGGCTATCGAGTTCTGTTGATGCACCACTAGGCTCATCAAACCACTGTCTGATTCATAGCACTGTGCCTCTCACAGAAACTTTAAAAAAGCAACCAGCGGCCATCCATCAGTTCTGGCATTACAGGTCGGCGGACAGGGATGGGATGCGAAGTTTCTTTGCGTCCTACCCGTGGTTGCGAGTTTGCTTCTCACTGGATGTTGATGTGATACTGCAGTATGCCTGCAGGGAATGGAACTTTTCATTCCAAACTCTGTGGTTCCCATTGGTGGCAGGTCCCAACCTTGGTTTGGTCGCTGCTGTAAAATGGTGTCTCGCCAAAAGCGACAGCATTACCAAACCTGGGCTAAAGCGGTGTTATCAAAGGATCCAAACACCAGCGTGCTCAGAAGAAGTTTCAACTTTGCCGCCAGGTCCCTTAAGAAGGACATTGCCGAGGCAAAGTCATCATTCATAGGTAGAATTGGCGAGAGACTAGTGCGTCTTCCTTCGGGTACGCGTGCGTTCTGGTCTCGCCAAAGCTCTCTTAGGAAATTTTGTCAGCCGTCCCTACCATCATTGCACAAAACCGATGACTGCCTGGTCCATACTGCAAAGGAGAAAGCCGATCTCTTGGGCACTCTTTTCGCCCTTGGTCGATGGGGAAAACTCCACCAACCATACCGCATTGCGCTAGTTCAATGCCAAACGTTTGGTTCCTACAAAGGTCAATTCGTAAGGCTCTTTTTTCCCTTGATATCCATAAGTCGAATGGGCCTGAAGCAGTTCCTCCCATTGCGCTTCGGACGTGTGCTCCTGAGTTGGCGTCGATTCTAACGCGCCTTTTCGGGCTCTCTTACACTACTGGCATTGTCCCGAGTTCTTGGAAGACAGCCCTTGTCCACCCAATTCCCAAAAAAGGCGGTCGCTCAGATCCGTCCAACTAAAGGCTAATAACCATCACCTCTCCAAAGTAATGGAGTCAATTACAAACTGCCAGCTCTTAAGGTACCTAGAAGAGAATCAGCTACTCAGTGACCGCCAGTATGGTTTTCGTCGCGGTCGTTCGACTGGTGATCTTTTAGTGTACCTTACTAACCGATGGGCGGCGGCAGTCGAGAGTAAAGGGGAGGCACTGGCAGCTTAGACGTAGCGAAAGTGTATGGCACAGGGCTCTTCTCTCTAAACTTCCATCATACGGGCTTCCTGAGAAATTGTGTTCGTGGGTCGCCAGCTTTCTTTCTGGGCGTAGCATCAGAGTCGTAGTCCACGGTTCGTGCTCTGACATGAAGCCCGTGAATGCTGGAGTCCCGCAGGGGTGTGTGTTATCCCCTACTCTGTTTCTTCTACATATCGATGACATGTTGCATAACAACAGCATTTTTTGCTATGCGGACGACAATACTGGGGATACGCTCTACACCGGACGAGCTAATATTTCTCTGGAAAGCGTCATCGAGAGCCGGAATAAACTTGTGACTGCCACCGAAAACATGTTAAGTCATGTCTCGAATTGGGTCCACTTCCTCCAAAACACAAGTTCAAGCATTTACCGCGAAAAAACATCCCTTCGTCGTACCTCTGTACTTTGAGAGAGCTCTCCTTGATACCAACCCGACTATTGGGATCCTTGGCGTCGATATTTCTAGTGACGTTCAGTTTCGGGGTCATTTGGAAGGTAAAGCTAAATTTGCTTTGAAAAAGCTGGGTGTGCTTAATAGAGCGGGTCAGTATTTCCTGCCGGCCTACCGCTTACAACTGTACAAAGCACAGGTCAGGCCGCATATGGAATACTGCTCCCATCTTTGGGCTGGAGCACCCCAGTATCTACTCCTCCATTTGACCGTATTCTACGCAGAGCTGCTCGATTGTCGACGACGTGGTTATTTCGGGTCGGCTCGTTCCACTGTCTCTTCGGATAGACGTTGCGTCTCTCTGTATATTGTACCGCATATATCATGGGGAGTGTTCTGAGGAATTGTTCCGCTTGATCCCTGCCGCTGATTTCCTTCACCGCAGTACCGCACTACACGCAATCGACTGTCATTCCATTCACATCACCTTGATGAATGGCGGTCTACTACTGTGCGTTTTTCACGAAATTTCTTGCCTCAAACTACAGTGGTGTGGAACCAGCTCTCGGCGTCGGTATTTCCGGACCGTTACGACCTTGGGATCTTCAAGAAACGAGCCTATTCCTTCCTTAAGAAGTCCGCCCGAGGACTTAATAAAGCACCACATCTTTACTGAGATAATCAAGGGGTTTAAAGGCTGGCAACGCGTCTGCGATTCCTCTGATTTTGCGTCCATCAGGTGACCCGCCTGCTTGTTTGCCTCCTTTTTTTTTATATAAAAAAAAATATATACCTATATAAACACGTCCGCATATTGTTTACGTTCATCAGAATTGATTGCGAGCCGCGCGCGTGTCGCCCGCCGCCGCGCCGCCGGCTACTCATTGTGTTGTCTCTTTCCGACAAAGGGAGAGATGAGTAACAGCAATTAGCATTCAAATTACGCATTGTAAGCAATTTTAATAATGATTTACAAATCAAAAGACTTTACATTCTGGAAATACAAAGCCTAATGTTTACGATTACTAGTTTTATCTAGATTACTATTACAATACGTAAAAATAAATCATTCACATTCACTTTTAAAACAACAGTTGCGATAAGGACTCTCACTAATTCGTATTAGTGTTAACATTCTAGTGAAGGTGTTGTTATTGCGAGAATAAAAGACTACTAACATAATACCATCAAAACATTGATCGTATTCAGACGAATAATAGCGTAAATGTTTGTCTTACTTGTTTGTTCTGGTAACTGGCAGCTATCTGGTTGAACGTAAGATGTTGAAGTGGTGTTATTCGCCTTTTTTTCGTATGACAAATTTCGATAGAACAAATACGTCTCTAGTTATAACTCTGCAAGTTTTAGTTATAAATTTGTGAAAAAAAAAATATGTCATGCATCTGGGTGCGTAGAAGCGTATTATTCAATAAAAAGTTTTTGGTGTATTATGAATGACATTACCGCTTTATTCGATTGGGGCGTCGATATGATGGCCTGTTAAACATATTATACATATATTTATATTTCTGCACTCCTCCATTTAAACTATACAGAAGAATGTATGTAATTCTCTCACATCCTATAAACTTAACTCGCCGCACGGTAAAAACAGTTTTCTTAAAACAAAGCAAAATTACTTCAGTCAAAGCATATTTCTTAAATTCAACAAAATGATCCACTCATATATACTGAAAATAATATTTTCTTAAATTTAATATCACAATAATCTTGGTTTTATTTCTTTACAATAACATTAGTTTTGTTTGTTTTGAAAAAATATATTTTTTTCCATTCAAATCATTATTTTCTTGAATACCAAGTAAATATTTTTTTAATTGAAATTTTTTTTTCTTGAACCAATACATGGAAGCGTTATTCTTAGATTATATGCAATTAAAAATAAATAAATAATATATTAGAATAAGTAAATGTATTCTTAGAATAAAAAAATGTATTGTTGAGAAAAAAAAATGCTTTTCTTTATTTAATTCTATAAATTCTCAAACTAAATGATTGTTGTTTTTATTAAAGAAAATAGTTTTTTTCTTCTAACTACAATAACGCCTTCACTCAATAACTGTTATAATTTATATCAAACCAACTCTATTTCTTGTTTTAAGAATAAAAAAATTGATCTACAGAATTATTATTTTGAATCAAGAAAAACAAGTATCATGTAGTTATTATTATTTCAAATTAAAACTACAACTTTTTTCTCTGAAGACGTTAATGTTTTGAAATAATATGATATTTTCTTGGGTCAAATAGAGGATGTTGTTCATTCAAAATGTTTTATTTTTGGAAGTTTAGGGTGTTCCTGCACCTTCTAGTCTTCTTTACATAGCATCCTAGCCATGCTATTTTTTGCATAGCATGGCTAGGATGCTATGTAAAAAAGACTAGAAGGTGCAGGAACATCCTACATTTCCATAAAAACTTAATACCTCTTTATACAAAACTATAAAACATTTTGAATGGAACTCCTACAAATATAAAAATTGAAAGTCATTATTACAAATTTACTGTTTATTTATAATTCTACTTATACTTAAATTAATTGCGTTTTTAACGTTTCATGTCAGGTACATAACTAACATAATTAATAAAAATTATGTATATATTTTACAAGCTTTTCAATGAAGCCTTTTCTTTCTGTGTGGCAATTATGTTGTCGTCACCGGCAATCTGTAAATATTTAAATATATTATTCACTAGTTTCCCATTTGACTAATATGGGTATGCAGGAATTTGTTGGCAAATTATATTATTTGGCCTATTAACACAGTAGATAATTATGATAATGTAAAAGAAAATAATACAATACACACCTTAGCACTGACAAATATGCTATCTATAGCTCCTGCGTCGATAATTTAAATTTCTTCGTAAGCCTTTCTTTTGGTAGGTACCTACTTGATGTTCCAATACATGAGATGTGGATGGCATCTGTGAGGATTTTTTACTGAAATAAAAAGATGACCTTGCATTATACCAAATTAACTACGGTAATATTACTAAAGAGTTGATTCTATAAAATAATGTTTTAAAATATATAAGAGCTTTTCTGACTCTTACCACTAGTAAAGGGAATTTCCAAAATTCAATTCAAGCGATGAAAAAACTTATCACATCATCCAGATTGTGTATAAAGTTTATAACACTAAGTTGGTTTTTAAATAAAAATATTTTCAGTTTTTCCAGTTTATATAAAAGTTTAGTCCCTTGTTAGTATATATCATATCGAAATGGATTAAAATCTGAAAATTAAACATTAAATAAATTAGGGCTCAGTCAAGTCACCATAACAGCACACAATATTTTTCTTGTTTTTTCAATTATTCTCTATATTTAGTACATACAATGTTGCCTTCAGCCCCTTCACTTAATTGCTTAGATCTTCTAAGCTACATAATGGATTATATTGGGGTTTTACCATCATTTATTGTATTTTATCTGAAAAGTTTGTGTATTTAATATTTAATATTAAATAGCGGTTGTATCATACTGATTTTCGACCAAAGATGTGCTAAGCTATGTAGCAAGGCATGTGTATGATATCCACCAATAGGATCGCTATGATATGAAAATAATAAAATATACTTACGAACATCACTTATTTGGTCAAAGAATCTTCTATTCTTCCAGGACATTGTAAAGACTATGATGTTTTTTCCACTTCCTCCCATGGATCTGTGTTGTTTGCAACCACATAAAACCTGCTTGATTGCTTTCTGCAAAATACATAATTATTTTTACTATAAGAAATAAAGAGTAAATAGATGAAGTAGCAGCTAGGAATCCGAATTTTATGCAACGGTGACGGGTTTCGAATTCGAATTTTGATAGCACAAGCGCTTTAGCTACTTACTTTAGATCAGATCATTGTATTTGATGTTGTCTTACATCTATATTAATTTAAAATTACGTCGATCCTTTACATGACGGAAGGACAATAATTTAAACAGTCTTTCTCATTAATAAATTAATTTCATCATTAAAAAACAGTATTAACAATGGCTAAACCTTGGCATAGGTTTACAACACACAACAATAAAGGCACACAAACAGCGCATAATCTGATGGATAGATACGAACTGTAATATCAGTAAGTATTTTCTTCTTAAATCCTAGATTTTGGAAAACAAATTAGGTACTTACCTATGAAAATTTTAACAATTTCGTCGGGAACTAGCCACGCACGATCGTTGCAGCTCTGTAAGTTCTTCCATTCTAACGTCCTTAAGTAAGTAAGGTACAAAATACCTATGTAGTACTATGTACCTAGTAGGTAATGTAATGACACACACTTTACACTCGGTGAGCAGCGCGCGCGTTAAAAAGTGGCCAGACTGAATGTAAAATCCTCTTCAATAATAAATAACTAAAGGTAAAAGCGCAACACAGCGCAACAGTGACCAACCAAACCCAGACAGCTCAAGGCAGAAAATGACTTGGGTAGCCAGTTCAAAGCGTTATAATCTTAACTACAGACTAATATTATTTCATTCTAGTATTTGTATAATTTAAGTCAAAAACATGCTTTATTATATCAAGAGAAATAATGGTTTTGTTAGTTTTACATTTCTATTGTATCAGATCGAATTGATATCCTCTAGGTTTAAATAAATATATGTTAATTTCAATAGTCTGATCTTCTTGTAATCACAAATAAAATGTTGAATTGAAATAACAGGTTAATTCGAATTAAAAAAACCATTTTTGTGGATATGAGATATTGTCGTTACTTGAGCTAACAAAATATATTCTTGCGGTCCAGAAAACTTGAGCGAAAGCAATATTTAGTTGATCCAATAAAATTAGTGTTTAGAGTCAAGAAAAGAGTTCTTTCAGATTGAATTAAATATTTTTATTTGATTTCAGTATAATAGTTCTGAATGCAAGTAAATTATTTCTTGGTTTTAAAAAGTATTTTATACTTTGACGAAATTTCTGGTTTTGGTTTAAATAAAATCGATCACACTTCAATCAAACAAGCCTGAACTCAAATTAAATATATTGGTTTTAAATTTAGCAAATCAAACAAGAAAATATGGGTTTTTGGTTCAAAATATTCAGATTTTTGATATGATGCAAATATGCTTGAGCTAAGCTAATATTGCTAAGAAAATAACATTACTTGGTTTAAGAAATCCTTTTTACCCGTGCGCGCTGTTGCCTGCTGTCGTCCAGCTTGTGGCTATAATATTCTATTTATCCCCTTCTTAGAAGAATATACTTAGGCTATAATCTATTCCTTTTAGGTCTACACTATGTTGAAGGTAATAGCAGAGAGACTGCCATTTCAAGCAGAAGCAGTTTCGCACGAAATCATGGAGGAAAAAGCTGTCAAAGAGAAATTGTTAGAAGAATCTAATCAAAATAATTACAATTTAAAGTACATTATCCAGAATAATATGGGAGGTTGTCATAGATTCCTATCGCCGTTTGATCATCGTTGGTACGGTAAATACTTATAATTTGAATTTTGATTACTAAATATTTATAGAAATTGTAGAAATAAAGTAAGTGATAAGTATGTTATATTTTTTTTACTTCAGCCTTTTCCTTACAAAAAAGTTGAATATTTGGCTTTTTAACTTCAAAATAGTAGTTAATTTTTACCATTGACTAATAATATATAAGGACAGACAGCCGTTATATGTATTACCTATTAATTACGCATTTTCGTCCAAACAATGTGCATGAAATACGTAAAAAATAGGCAATAAACCTAGATGGCGCTTCAAATAACTTCTTCTTTCTGCCCAGCCCCCCAACCGCGTAACACTCGCTTTCGATCGCTTTGAAGGCGAGGCCCTCGCCTCGCTTTCTAATATAATATCGAAATATAATATCGAATAATATCGAAAGCTATAGCCTATAGCTTTCGATATTGTTTTCATATTGCTTTCGAAATGACAAGATGACGCCTCCTCCTCGTCTCGCCTTCAAAGCGATCGAAAGCGAGAGAGTTAGGCGGTCGACCCCCTGCCCCCCAACCGCCTAACTCTCTCGCTTTCGATCGCTTTGAAGGCGAGACCCTCGCCTCGCTTTCTAATATAATATCGAAATACAATACCGAATAATATCGAAAGCTATAGCCTATAGCTTTCGATATTGCTTTCGAAATGACAAGATAACGCCTCCTCCTCGCCTCGCCTTCAAAGCGATTGAAAGCGAGAGAGTTAGGCGGTCGACCCCCAGGTCCATGTATACCTACCTTGTTATTTTCTCCTATAAAATTAATAGATTTTCACTTTCACTTTTTTTCGTCGTGGCAGTCAACTGGTATTATTAAATACTAACTTTATTTTTATTTTATTTATTAAGGACAACCAACAAAACAATCACATGTAACATTGGCTATTAGACACAATTAAATATATTCTCTTTGTAGTGACGTTTTATTTATAGGTTGCCACGACATGTGTAGTATGCAAAGAGATTTAATATAGTAGGTATTCAACGAAGATTCAACGTAGGTACTTGAGTGGCGACCACGTACCGGAAAGCGCAGCGTGGGCAGGCCTCCAACAAGGTGGATCGACGATCTGGTGAAGGTCGCGGGAAGCCGCTGGATGCGAGTAGCACAAGACCGGTCGTTGTGGAGATCCTTGGGGGAGGCCTTTGTCTAGCAGTGGACGTCTTTTGGCTGACATGATGATGATGAAATGTCTTTGGTAGTATGCAATCCTAAGCTTTAACTTTATCTTTCATCATTGTAATACGGCGGCGGGCGGTCGCGCTGGGAGTGCTGTGCCGTTTCTCCAGACCCCACCTCGATTCTTTGGGAGCTCGCATATCCACTTGCAAAGTACCTTGAGTTACATACATTGAGTTTGCGTCAAGAGTAGCCTACCTGACCTTCTCACTATCAAAGGTTTTATGAAGGACATTTTCCCATGTTACTTTGGTAATGCCCCTCACCACCTGGTAGGCTACTCTTGACGCAAACTCAATCTCAATACAATTCCAATGGGATTAATATGTATCGATATTTGGATAAGTTTCGCAATTTCGGTACGCCCCATCTCGATAATAATTTGTTCACTCAATTCCCACGCAATTTAATTCCAATGTAGCGCTATTATCGCTTTTAAGAGTTCCATTTGAATTTTTTAGATTTGGGATTGGAATTGTATTGAGATTGAGTTTGCGTCAAGGTAGCCTACCAGGTGGGTTACTCTCGAAACACAATTGCAATAATCAATTTCCAATCCCAAATCTAAAAAATTCAAATGGCACTCTTAAAAGCGATAATAGCGCCACATTGGAATTAAATTGCGTGGAAATTGAGTGAACAAATTATTATCGAGATGGGGTGTTCCGAAATTGCAAAACTTATCCCAATATCGATACATATTAATCGCATTGGAATTGTATTGAGATTGAGTTTGTGTCAAGAGTAGCCTACCTGACCTTCCCAATATCAAAGGTTTTATGAAGGACATTTTCCCATGTTACTTTGGTAATGCCCCTCACCACCTGAACCGGCTTGTTGTGGTGGTCGCCAACTATGGTGTTGCCAGCCTTCCGCCAACTATGGCATATTGGTTTGGTAGGTTTGATGCTCAAGAATAAAACAGAAAAAGTCTTTTATAATTGTTTATTAAATTTGACATTTTATGAAAGGATTTTCGTGACAAGCCTCAGTTTGCATACATGTATATAAACCTTGTAGCAATAATAATTTATAAACTCCTTTCTCTTATAATGACAATAAAAACTCAACAAAAAACAAATACAGTTACAGTAACAAATACTACAGCGTAGAGTACTTATGTTTTGTGACTCGACCCTATCCTAACAACAAAAGCCAAACAACACGCTATCAGTATTTTTAATAATATCAATGTTTACAGTTTCTAGATTAGGGCATTCTTAGAGTCATTTGTTTTTATGACACAAGCGAAATAGCTGAACGTGCTAATAGTGTTCCTTCACTCGCACCCCGCGTGCGTGTGTCCTTCACTATTACTTAGATATATGAAAAGATACAATGCGGGTACACTAACGCTGAGTCCGAGTTATTTTTAACAATTCGATATAGCAAAACTTCACTAAAATTTGTATGGTACAATACAGGTAGGCTACTCTTGACGCAAACTCAATCTCAATACAATTCCAATGCGATTATTATGTATCGATATTGGGATAAGTTTCGCAATTTCGGAACGCCCCATCTCGATAATAATTTGTTCACTCAATTTCCACGCAATTTAATTCCAATGTAGCGCTATTTTCGTTTTTAAGAGTGCCATTTGAATTTTTTAGATTTGAGATTGGAATTGTATTGAGATTGAGTTTGCGTCAAGAGTAGCCTACCTGTGCTTCCTAGCGAGAAGCTGGCAGCGCTTTTTCGATCCCATATAATTTTTAGCAACTTTAAATCTATCGAACCGAGAATATAACTCGCTCTTAGCAGTCTGGTCACGAATGCGGAGTAAAAGTGCGTGCGTGACGATGATCCGCACGTCTGAAGTACGTTATAACACCTTATTTACTTATAGAGACGATACAATGGTTGATTAATTGACTCTAATAACGCCCGTATAAGTTGCACAGTGCAAAACCTTTTCCGTAACGCAAAGATTTCCCTCCGTTCAACTGCGTGCTAAATTAAATAGTTTTTATAGTCTTCGACAAAGTCGAGCTCGCTCTATTCAGAATCACATTAATACACAAATACAGATTAAAACAATTACTAGTAGTGTACAGTCGAAGACTTTAATATGTGTAGTTAAAAGCTCAAAAAGATGTAACAGTTTATAATGCATCTGTTTTAGATTCCTAATGTATGTATGTAAGTAATCAATAAGCGTTGTAATTCTATGTAGCCAATTAATGTGACAAATTTAAAAATGCTGATATTTGAATTTATGTAGGTATAATACACATTGTATACAATGTACTTGAGTTATATAAGTAATACATACAATAGTCACGAGATATGTACCTACATAATATATAAAATCACGTAGTGTATCCATAACAGTGTTCATATTGCTGTTTACATAAACGTCATGTTGAATCGCTACATGAAACTATTGCGTTCATTGATTACCTACATATTTATTTTGTAGTATAAAGTGATTAAATGGATGTGTAATTCTGTAGCTTATATTAATGTACTCGACAGTACAACTGTAACAGACATGAATCATTTCATCTTACGGTGTGCATTCTACTCTGTCCATAACGTTAAGCATCTCTACCACATTCATTTTCTATATCCGCACTGTCGTCTCCACGTAGTAAGTACCTATAAATTATATAACGTCATAACAATATTTACAAAGCCTAAATAACTAACTTACGAGTAAATGCAATTTACACCTTCAATAAATTAAAAATAGTGTTATACAATATTATACAAGCACTAGACTTCATATATGATATGGCTTTTTTATCTATAAAATCGACTGCATATAAAATAAATCCAAAGCAGTCATATTTTATCACATGTTGAAATTGATACATTCCAATGGCTATTTCGTTATATATTTTAATTACGTTTATTTTGTTATATACCTTACACTATTATCTATTTACTGGAATCCATTTGAAACAATACGCTAGACATTATATTGATTAATCTACGTACATAACGTTTATTTAAATAGAATATAAATTAATAAAATTATTATGGGAGTGTTGAATAAATTAATTGAACGGTGGCAATATTAAGGAACAATATCAAGCTTACTGCTTGCTGTTAGCTGAGTAGAGGAGTACAACAGAATTGAGCAAAACTGTTAGCTCAAATAAAAATACATTTGACTAGTTCTGTGCCTTACGATCTAACCTTACCGACTTAAAATTAATTCCCTAACACTGGCAATTTGCAGTCGTACATTACAGTATCATTATTACGTTTGTTTATATATTTCCACTAAAAACAATCTTTGCTGTATTAGGTTATAGAAAAAATAAAAAAATTACGCAAGTTTTTTTTGTAGACTGCAGGAAATTACACCATAATTTATATAAATACAAGCTAAGCTAATATATAAGTTAGACAAAAGTGAGGTAGCGTTTTTACTTTCTAATGGAAAAATATGTACAGTTCTAGGCAAAATGCAAGGAGAATCTGTATTTGGTATGTGAATATTACAGTAGCAATAACGGCTAGTACTTACGTATAGTATGCGAATACAAATTCAGGTCGGCTTGAGTGTCATAGCCCGCGAGTAGTATAATATAATTGTACCAATATAGACAATACTGTATTTGTGTTTTTTTATATAGTTTATAATCTATAGTCACGCTTAATGAGTATTAACTACATAATGCACACTATTAGTTAGTTTTTATATTATTTAAATATGTGCAGCTTTGTAGATGACTAGAGTATATATGTTTAACGATATTATATGTAATATGTATGTATAAAACAGTTACAATTTGTATAGTTTTTCGTTTTCGATCACTGCAAGGATCCATTTTTAGACACATATTGTATTGAGGATAATACATTGACCGCTACAACAGCTTTACTCGTAAGCCTCGCTCAGATGCTCCAATAGGAATGTCAGTTGTTTTTTGTGAGCGATGGAGTCACAGAGTATCTGAGTGGGCGCGCCCATGTTACCGTTAACGTTCTGGTAAATGTGCGCGTCGGTCGTCGCGTTGTTGTTGTGTGTGTCAACAGTACTATCCTCGAGCCCGGCTTCCCCGGACGTATCAGGTGCATTGTATACGTCGATTGGAGGAGCAACGCTGATATGCTGATATTTAAACGAAGACAATATCTGCCGGATCTTTGCAATGATCTGCTCTACTCAGGCGTTTGATTCCTGCGAAAAATTCGAAAACGTGAGTCAGATTTCTGCAGCAGAATTTATAAGAAGATTCTAATAGGGCTATATTATATCAGACAGTGATATTGACGCTACGTTCTATCGCGGTATACTAGTAAGGAGTTTTAGTGACCGATTAGTATTCTACATGATAGTACAATGAATGGTTAGATTCGAATGGATGTGTGGTATGGCGGTTAAACTCGAAAACTTGCTGCAGTGACAGGTGACTTACTTTAGACTTAACTATACTACAAATACTGCGCGGTATTAAATGTATATTCGTATAAAACGTACGTATTCATATAAAACACTAATCCTATTCCGTTTTTTAAATGCATCAAAAGTTTAGGCTCTATCATTCATAAGAGAGTGGTAATGCTTATACACAGAACATCGAGAAAGGTCAAATACGATAGAACCGTGGTGCGGCCGGTGATCGAAGCGTCAGCAACATCTAGACTAGAAGCGTGGGGGTCGAGGTTGATTATACCTTGAGGTTGTGGAAGTATTGCATGATCTGGTCGTAATCCATGTGCAGCTCCTCGAGCGGCAGCGACTCGTCGGGGCGCGGCTCGGCGTCGCGCGAGTACATCGGGTTGCCCACTATGGTGGCGCGCTTCACTTCTGGCGAGCTGCTGCCTGTACAACGAGAAACATGTATCTTCATCAGCTCATTTTATTAGAACAAGCCATCCCTGTTAATGGAAACACAGGGAGAACGGGACACTGCGGATAGGTGTTTTTTTTTCTTCTTAAACTTTTCCCCTGACCTGGGTCAGTGTCGGAGACGTTCTACAACTAAGTATATCTATGTCGTTCTAATTCGACCATCCTACTCTATTCGTGGCTTTATGCCTACATTTTCTTGACACGATTGTGCCCTATCTACTATTATCGCGGATTGATGGTTGTTTACTACTGCCTATAGAGCTAATAACAACGGCTTAACGTATCCTCCAAAGCGCGGAGGAGCTCAAGACGATATTTTTTTGCCACATCATTGAATGTAGATATATTTTTAATAATAGTTATATGTAGATAGTTAGAACAATTTAAAATAATTGAAATACCTTTGTTCTGATTGGCGGCTTCCACGAACTCTCCTTTAGGTTCAGGTTTAGACCTGTTCTTGTGTCTCATCTGTACTTCCGGCAACCCTGAAAATCATTAACGTGTTAGACCATAAAACTTTCCAGTTTGAACAGAACCTTAAATGTGACTTTACTAGATAAAAGTACAATACTAACTACCAATTATTATATAACTCTTTTTAAAATGGTCTAAATTCGGCAGGTTATTTGTGACGTTCTTTGGTCATAGTATGAAAATTAAATGATAAAAATACTACCTAACATTTTTTTATTATGTAGTATTTTTATCATTAAATATTAAATGACCCAATAATCAACTATTCAATCCAACTTTGGGGCAAAAGGCAGAAGCTCAGCATTTGTTACTCTTAGTAACGATTAAGTAACGCTGTTATTCAGCTACTTTCTAATCTCGTAAGTTGTCTAAGAGCCGTATAGTAGTTATATAATTGTTTTCAATAAACCTCACCTATTCCGGAGTCGTGCATGTAATCAGGGCTCTGTGGTTTAGTGAAGGTGCGCCGCGAATCATCAGTGCCTCTATTCAGGCCGACTATCTCTCTATAGTCCTTATTCTCCATGATTAAGGGAGCGTCGTTGTCGAACTCGAAGAGGCGCGCGCAGTCTTCCTTGTTGGTCAGCTTCTCCACAGGGTTGTCTTCGAAGTCCGGGCGCAGGTTCATCGGTATGGATTCACGCTTGTAGTCTTTTATGTCTCTGCTTGATATGTACGGTGCGTCGGTCTTGTTCAGATCAATAATTCTGGAAATAAAGCATTTTTAGAATTTTGAGAACACTTTGCAAAACCCTTAATAGTGTTTATCTAGCGTATAGTTAAATTAAACTTTACAACCCGGTCGAGCTAAGTTTGCGTTTCGGTGAAATGCTAAAATTATCTGTAGGTAGTAGGTATATAGATAAATACTAAAAATAAGTCAATCATTAAAATTTAGATTATGTTTCCCGAATATTACATATCGGGTCCTTTTTTGCATACTGTATAGCTGTGCAATGTGACGTCATCGACGCCAGGCGCCTTAGAGCATTGTTGGTTTAATACTCTAAGCCAGGCGCAAACTTACCTCGACCGAGGTAGTTTGTTAATGATGCAATGGGGCAGTGGCTTATGCCTTTGGGGTACGATATGCAAGCTAAGTAACATTCGTAATGCCTTGCCAACGGATGGGTGACAAAATTAAAATATTATTATACGGAATACTTCGTGATTTAGGAACATCTTAAGCCTGTGTTCTCGATTGGTGTCGCAATCGTAAGATGGCAGAAAGCTTGCCCAGCCCGCAAACCGCATTGGGCCAACGTGGTGTGATCTGACCCGATGCCCCTAGCGATATAGCTGTGGACTAGCCGCATCAGTGGTAGTAATTTTATTAAGGCTGTATCCTATCCGGATTGTATCCTAAGCAATGAAAACTTAAAAAATATAGAATGTGAGTTTAGATTGTCATTGACAGATTTCGGCCGCTCCTCTTCCATTTTTGAAATGAGTATATTTTGCAAGGAGCGTGTGTGTCAAATACATGGTAGTGTGTGTAATGTTTGTTATATTGATTTAATGTATTTTTTATGCATAATTAAAAAAAAATATTAACATTCTGCAATCCTTCTCTATATAAACTATAAGTGTGCGAAATTTCATATTTCTCCGTCCGCGCAATTTTCGTAAAAAGGGGTACAAAGTTTTTGCTTTACGTATTCATATATAGATTAATAATCATGTTACCGGTCGGAGCGGCGGCCATTTTCAGGGGAAATCTTGGCGGACTCGTGGTCGCGGTCGTGTTTCTTGTGGTAGTTCCGTGAGTGGCTTCGTCTGGATGGTGGCATAACGGCTTCGGGTAAAATCTGTGTATTAAACATAATTTACATAATTTGTTCACGTGTTTTAGACAAACTAAATCTAGAAATCAACTAAGTTAAACATAAATGATGACATAGACAATCGTTTTGTAGAACAACGGAGTTAGGCACCAATTTCTGTCATTTCTCTTATTAAAATGTACATTTAATAAGAGGTTTCTTCACGGCATTGAATATCAACTTCAATATTCAAACTGCCAATTACTAAAGAATCTAACGGTAAATAAAACTCGCAACTGAGACTAACAAACTAAAGCAGAAGGCGAGGCAGAAGTTAAGGCTTTTATTGTTTTTAGTTCTGTTGCTCAACATCGAACCAAAACCTCGGGGTCTGAGATTGGCGGCGACCACAGGGACGGACGGTTAAAATTAGCATTATATTTTCATTTTAGTATCCCATTCCCATACAAAGCAATATTTTAAACCAATAAGCCATTTTTAATGAAACTTTATATGTTACGAAGTAAATATTCTTTTTTAAGTTTTATACTTTTTACTCGACTGCAAAGGAAGGGTATGTTTTTAAATGTTTTTTTCTTTTATTGTCATTTTCATTTGTTTTGCTTTTGCTATTTTCCTTTTTGATTTGGTTTATTTTATATTAATATTTTCTTTTTCTATTCATTACAATTGTAAGTTTAACTTTGCCTCTTAATTCTAAAAGACCACCTTTTTCCTCTCGCCTCCTTCCGTTACAAGGAAATACAAATACGTTGACAGTCAAATAGTAACAGTAAAAAAACCTTAATATAACTGAATTGAATTGTGCTGTTAAAAGTCCACTATGCAAAGTTTCAATTTGCATAAATATTAAGTAGGACCTAAAACGTTAATATAACTGAATTGAATTGTGCTGTTAAAAGTCCACTATGCAAAGTTTTAAATTGCATAAATTTTAAGTAGGACCTATGCTTACTTTGGTGGAGTTGCGGTGTGGTGGCGGCTGGGGCGGCTGGGGTGGGGGCACGGCGTGGCGATGCGGGGGCACGGGGGGCCGGTACTCGTCGGGGGCGGTCGGCTCCGGCCTGCGGATTGAGGGTAGCAGATTACACCACTATACCACATTCTCCCTGTCCATCCCTAGGGAAGGCCCGTGCTCCAGCAGTCGGGACATAAAATGAGCTGATGATGATGACCACAATCACAGAGTATTCCTGAATGGGTCATTGATACAGCTGGTGGCAGGTCGACTATTGACGTCCGAGATATAGCCTTGAAAACCCCAATTATCCCACCTCACATGTGAACGCTCCTAACATGGCCAACACTGTACAAAGCCCCAATTTACATGCGAGTTATATAATGACGAGTATTAACATGTATACAATTTTGACTCTTATTCCATTGTTTTAAGAGTTATATTGTTTACTTATCTTATATATTTTTTATTTATCTATTACCGAAAATATATAAACTGCAGAACCAAAGCTCAACTCACTGCCAATGACCATCTCCTGACTGCTGGCGGGTGTGCCTCGCCGGCTTCTTGCAATACGTGGTCGAATCAATTGCGCCCCTCTTATCGGTTTGGGAAGGCAGCTCAATAGAATTGGGGTTGTCGAAGCTGGTCACCATCACGTTCCCGTTCTCCCTGATCGCGTCGTCCGGGTCCACGTAGTTGTAGTTCAGGGGGTTGGATGTGATTCTCATCTCTTGGTTGATGTTTCCGTTCATATTGGCGTTGTCTGGAGGCTGGGAGGAGTTGCGATTCGCTGGCTGCCGGTTGCCGTTACGTTCTATAGTTGCGCGACCTGAAAGCAATGTTTTCTTATAATAATATGAGTGACTTATGTATCAGTACTGGTGATCTGATCAACGATAGCGGTGCAAATTGAATATTTGTAGACGTTATGTTCGGAATTCACCCGACATTTGACCCTACTGTACCTAATCTACCTACTGCTGGGAAGTCATAACAGTCTTACCTAGCGAGACCCAGTCAAGCGCGTTCGTGTAGACACGCTGGACGTCTTATCCCGCGTCAGTCCGAGGGTGGTGTCTACTAACAGCCAAAATTAATAACATATCCTCAGCAAGAGATAGGCCTACTAGAGATTTGTTGCTTAGTTATTTCTGTTAATTATCGGAAAATAACAGCGGTTGCTAGGTAACTAAACTAAGAAAGGCCTATCTCTTACCAGAGATAGTTATTAATTTCGACGGTAAGCCGGCCATTTAGAGGCGACCGCCTTCCGCCGTCTGACCTTACTGTAAGTTACTGCTAGAAAGTCAAAACAGTCTTACCAAGCCAGACCCAGTCATGCGCGTTGGTGGTAGACTCGCTGGACGTCTTATCCCGCGTCAGTCCGAGGGTGGTGCCTACTAAGCCAGCCACTTGGAGACGTCCGCCTTCCGCCATGGTCGATATGCTTCTGCCGCCGCCGGCGCTGGCGTCTGCCCGAGCTGGCTTCAGTCGGAACGCGTATACTACACACGACACTACGAACACCTGCAGTGGAATGATAATAGGTGTTAAGAACCTTTTTTTTAATATCTTGGAGCTGTTGGCACGTTTAGCCAATATGTCAAAGGAGTCTGTAAACCGAGAATAAAAGTCTTAATATTATAAACGATAATGAGTGATCATAGAAGTTGAATGATAAATGATATACCCATAACTCCTGGAATTTCAGTAAAGAAAAAGTAACGTTAGTTATACTGTCTTGCATTATTTGCCAACACTCGTGCACGTTGCACAAACTCTTGACGCTCAATAATCGACAATTATTTCACATTAATGAATATACAGCTAAACACATATTTGGAAATAAACAAAATTGAAACAAGACTAGACTTCTCGCCAAAAACTTTTTCACAGGTTTTATTTGTTTTAAATAAAGGTTTTTTGTATATATTTAGAACACTTACCACAATAGCGAGACAGAATACGCCAAGTAACACCGACATTCCTAAAAACAGAAAACATAAACATTAACATTATTATATTGATCATAGTGGCTTATAGGATAACTTATATAATATCATCAACGTTCTTTGCGTTATATATATAGTCTCTTACTATATTAAAACTAGCAACGCTAATGCTTGTGCGTGACCACTGCTTTTAGAAAGATACTATCTATGTCCCCATTAAATACACACCAATATCTTTGAAATACAAAGTCAGTATGTTTTTGAAAGATATAATTTTATTCGGTTCCTGCTGACTAACGTTATATTGCCATTCGATCTTCTGAAACGGAAGCGGAAAACTCGCTGACAAGACAAGCGAGAAGAGTCAAAATATTGCCATACAAATCTTGTTTTCATTAACATGATTGAATGACAGATAAAACTCACAGGCACCCTAATAGTTCAAAAAATAATGAGCAAGGGTTTCTAGACGTGTATTTTGTATAATAAGAGATACGTACCAACCGAGAAGCTCGATGGCATAGTGTTTAAGGCACTCTGTCTGCGATTGCTAAAGTTAGCAACTTTCGCAGAGGCCGGTTAGCGGATGAGTGGCCAAAAATTTTTCGTCTCGAGCTGTCTCTCCTAGCTTCGTAAGGCACGTAAAGCCGTTGGTTCCGGTTGCATTATCAGTGGTTAAAAACCACCAACAACTGGACCTGATTGGTAGTTTATGGCCCATAGGAAAGGTTCGTGCTCCAACGTACCAATTTCCACGGGTCTCATGTTGCTCGAGGGCTGGTGCCGGTTCTGCACCGAGGGGTTGTTGCGGAAGATGGAGGCACCATACTGCTGCGCCTGCACCGTCGGCTCGTGGTTGTTCTCATCTTTCATGTTGGAGCTGCCATATCCTGGACAAAGAAAGGTGTTCTAAACAACTAGTGGTAGGATTCTCCACCTCCGATTGGATGGCGATAACCATTGTTAATATGTTTGATGTTATGCATTGCTGTGTTCCGGGTTCATGGAATTATGGAAAACTAGTCAAAGATATTGTTTTAGAATTCGAGTCGAAGTTAAAACAATAGGCAATGGACGGGAATATTAAGTCCCAGTGAACTATTTTGCTCTGCCAAAGGCAGTAGGAAAATGCAGAGGTTAATTAGTTAGATTTAATTTTATTTATTTATTTTTTATTATTATATGTTATTATAAGTAATAAAAATTAGTTAGAGACACCCTCAAAGAAACATTATGATGGTTTTGGGTTTACTGAACCATCAGCCCTAAGTCCTCCCTTAATAATCGCGCGATATCATTGAGCACTAAGCGACCGACGGACTCACCCTGAACGTAATTTTGGTTACACCAGATTAACATCTTTTATTTCTCATCTCTTTCTGGAACTGGTGGTGCCTAACACCCCAGCGTTTCAGTGGCTTAAGTCTGTCTGTAAATTAAACATCGACAAATACGCCGGCATATGCCCGGGCTGACATTCTTCATAATTTGATCTTTCTATTTTGTTACTATCCTTATGTAGGTGCCTTATGTACATAGGAACCTACAAAATATAAGGTACATAATATAGGTACATACATAATGGTATTGCAATTAAAATATTGAGTACGAGTATTGTACCTTTAAGCACATCAGTGAGATCCGCCAATCCGGATCTGAGTCCACCCCGCATGATGTCATCGTTCTGCGGAGTATCAGGCCTCTGAGGGGTATCACCCCCACTAAAGTCCACATCCACACTGGCTGCTGCGCTGGCAAGGGCACCGGGGATGTTCTTGATATTGGCGGGGGTCTTAGCATCCCCCTTTCCTGGTAAGGCGACTCTCCTGAGCGGGCCTGAACGACATTGCTCAGGAGTTAGGAGGGTTACGCGGAGTAGTTCGCCGCTGCCTGTAAGAAAGATTTTTTATTTTTTATTTGGGGGGAAACGCATCACACAAACAGTTCATAGGCTGACGCGTGTGCGTCATGTGATTTAAATAATTTATCCAGCCTGTTCTTCGATAAATTATGTACTAGATTCCCGATGAGCGATTAAAAAACGGTACGCGACTTTGGTGTCACGGAGCCACAATGGCGATGCCGATGACAGTAAATATTAAGAACAAATATTTTGCAACTTTAATTAATCTTTATGTTTAAGATTTAAATATTTAGAAAATACAGTGAAAAAATTAAATGCCTACCCGACCCAGCCAGGAATCGAACCTGGGTCTTCCGCAATCCGGGCGGCTGCACTGACCATTATGCTACCGGGAAGGCTGACGCAAGCACTGAATTTTTTCACTGCTTTTTGATTTTTGCCTGCTTTTTAGCGGCAGAGTGCCATCTATCCAACGGTTATTGCAACAGATGGCTATGCAGATTCATCTTTACAGATGAAATACCACAAATTTTAAAATACAACGTTATAGAAAATTTTACTTTTTACTTTTAAGTGCTAATTGCGGCACTGAAGTTGAATTAAATATTTATAAAATACGGTGAAAAAATAAAATGCCTACCCGACCCAGCCAGGAATCGAACCTGGGTCTTCCGCAATCCGGGCGGCTGCACTGACCATTATGCTACCGGGAAGGCTGACGTGAGCACTGAATTTTTCACTGCGTTTTGTTTTTTGACTGCTTTTTAGCGGCAGAGTGCCATCTATCCAACGGTTATCGATCGAAGAACCTGTTCTTGTCTGAGTTTATCAACAGAGCACTTATTTATGAATTATATTGAGTTTTTACTAGCTGAATTAATTAATTTAAAGCCTAGTTTTTAAAGTATTTTTAGGTGATTATAAATAACATTAGCTATAAATAACTTAGTACATTTTACTTTTCATTCCAAGTGTTAGCGACGCGCTCCTATTAGTTTTATTTATTTATGTTATTAACTTGGCGAGGGTAGTTCGAAGTCACTCCGGCGGCGGCCATTTTAACGGCCACCAGTAGTCTGCTGCCAAACGTCCTCGGAGCGACATTGTATTACGGCTCGCGAACTAATTTCCACGTGTTTTCCATTATCACTGTATAACGTGTACAATCGTAATAAATCGATTAACCAAATAAGGCGTATTCACTCCGACATCACCCCAGCACCCGTTACATCAAGTAAGTTACTAAGAACTATATAAAGTTTTTACAAGTAATGACTCTGAATGCGGCTCTTATGGCTTAGATACCAAATTTCAGCAAGATTGTCATAAAAATAAAATAGGCGTTATCTATACGAAAACATACCTGTGTTTTCTTGGTCGTTATACCTACACAGGTTTTTTATGTTTTTTACGGCGATGCTTACCTTCACCAACCGCGATGACGCGAGGATGTTTGGAGGCCAACATTGGTGCGAATGCCACCACTTCCGGGTCTAAACTCTCCACCAGCAAGTAGTAGTCCGTTACGGCCACGTCTCGCAGGGCGGTGCGGCTGCCGTCTGAGAATTCGATGTCGATATCCAAAAGGCCCTCCTGAAAAAAAAGCATTTGCTACAGGCGCTTTTTTCCCACTTTTCTCTGTAAAAACCGTCTGAGGATGTTTGGTCTCTACGGCAAGGGAACCTTAACCTGTCGTCTGCTGTGAATACTGACGCAATAGAATTTTAATTGTTTGTAGGACGGATCAGGGTGCCAAGTGCGTGTTTCATTCGCCATTCGATCACGTTAACGAAAACGAGAATTTGTATGGCAAAATTTTAACTCTTCTCGTATGCCGCCAGGAGGCGCTGCTTCAATGAACATACTAATTTTCGTTTTCGTAAACGTAATCGAATGAGTACGGATAGTAAACAAAACTCACACTAGGCACCCTGGCGCTAAGCAGAGGAAATATTAAGCTTCTCAAATCACATCATATCCCCAGCTCATTTTATGTCCACACAGTTGGGGCACGAGCACGAGCCTTCACTATGGATGTATGTAACGGGCCGTAAACCACCACGTGGGTGACGCGGGCCCAGTGCTAATTGATGGTTGTTAATCATTCGAATAGGAAAATTTATTAGGTACATTGATTGCTGTACGTTTTACATGCAGGGACAAAAAATATTATTACACTCCACATTCACCCTTTGCTTTTGTAAGCAGAGTCCGCAGTCAACGTTTGCTTATTTACAAATGTCTGACATACTTCCCGTCTAACTGGCACGTTGCCAAACCCGGAGGCCTTAGACATGCGGCTTTTATGCCCAGTTATATTACTGGTTCTCATCCATCTGGCGCTCACATCAATGCAGGACATAACTGCTTGATGTCAAAAATTAATATGAGCTATGTAGACAGGTTATGTGCGCGACAATGGTCGGTAGTTGGTCGGTAGTTGTTCGGTACTTACCTATGACCTAACCTTACCTTATTTACCTAACTTACCATACCTTAGTATAAAATTAACATTAAAATTAAGTTAGAACAAATGGTAAATCATCGTTAATCAAAGAATTTAAACGGGGATTAACGCAAACTAATTAGTAAAAAGGTATCACATCTTCTTTATACCCGACGTTTCGACCGTGTTACAACGGCCGTGGTCACGGGCTGACTGCTGTCGCGATATTGCGCCTCCGTTTGCGCGGCAGAGTCTTCATCCACCGTCACATTATTTTGCCAACTACCGCCACACACAACAAACAAACAAAGCGGACTATACATGAGCGGGTCAAAGAACATATCGCAGCAGTAAAGAACAGGCAGTCTAATAAATCAGCGATTGCAGAACACCTAAGTGCTTGAAAGAGGCACAAATCACTGGATTGAATTTTACCGTAGGCAAGTCCTCTCCACAGATCGCCACTTCCATTTCAATCGCCTCACGCACTACTCTTGAATAAAAGTGGCGATCTGTGGAGAGGACTTGCCTACGGTAAAATTCAATCCAGTGATTTGTGCCTCTTACAAGCACTTAGGTGTTCTGCAATCGCTGATTTATTAGACTGCCTGTTCTTTACTGCTGCGATATGTTCTTTGACCCGCTCATGTATAGTCCGCTTTGTTTGTTTGTTGTGTGTGGCGGTAGTTGGCAAAATAATGTGACGGTGGATGAAGACTGCCGCGCCAACGGAGGCGCAACATCGCGACAGCAGTCAGCCCGTGACCACGGCCGTTGTAATTCGGTCGAAACGTCGAGTATAAAGAAAGTATGATACCTTTTTACTAATTAGTTTGCGTTTTAAATTTAACTTTTAAATTCTTTGTTTAATTATGGAACGCGAAAGTTTAAAAGTGTATGTAAATCGTCAGTTTGTGTGCAAAACTATATTTCTCCTCGTTTGTCATCTTAGGAAACGCTGCTTCAATTTAAATTCTCTATTTCCTTAACGTGAACCGATGGCAAGTGAATTCTTACTATAGGCATCCTGAAATCAGTACTAACCTGGTACTGAGCAGTCAGGCGCCTAGTGACAGTGGTCTCTGATACGTATCCATCGGTGATGGCGGAGTCAGGCGATATGTTGAGCTGAAGGCCGGATATGACTCGCACAAGGAGACGAGAGATGGAGACTTTGTCGTTGACAACGCGGACTTCGCGCAGGCCGATCACGCGCCCTGTAGGAACAAAACCAACACTTAATATTATAGTTTATAGACCTATAGTCTAGCATAGTAGTCAGTCATGGCCGAAACACCAGCAAGGTTTTAAATTAACTAAATTCCTCGGAAAAAAAACAAAAATACAATTATTTGCCTCCAGCTTCTATCACGCTGCAAAGGTACCAACTTATATTTGAACTTTAATTTATGATTATATCTTTAAAATGTGACGCTGTAGTTCATATTTTATAGAATTATAGATTATGAGACTTTTAACGTCAAAAATGATAATAATTGAAATATAAAAATCACCTTATTGTTTCAATGAATAAGCTTCAATCACCATATCACAACCATCAAAGAAACACGCAGACTCTTGAAAGCCTTACAACTTACCGTAGCATATAAGGTTACCTATAGGTGCGTCCGTCTAATGAGTTTACTAACCTGTAATAGGTGAGAGCACTTGCACTTCAGTGCGGCCAGTGCTGCGTCCTTGGAGTACCCGTCCCCTAAGCGAGGCAATGCGAGGGTCGGACACTCGCATCAGCGTGAGCACCAGCTCGGTCACTTTCAACCAAGTGCGCCGCGAAACGAAGTAGGAGACGCGACCAGAGTCGTGATCCTTGGCTAGGAAGCGAGCGTACACCTAGAGGAAAGAAATTATGTTTAAAATTCTTCAACAAGCCGAATTGCATCAGGATTTTCGTGGCCTTTAGATAATTCATTTAGTCTTTTGTTTAAAGATATATACCGATTTTCACCATGTCATGTCGTTGTTGGTGAAAACGGGCATCGATAGTCTTTATAACTCTTTAAATCTTGCACGTTAGGGTTGCGTTTTTACAAGTTAAGCGACTTTTGCAATGTTGAGTGACTTAATTATAATATCGTGCGTTGTAGATGGAAGTCTTATAAAACCACCAACCGGCATTTGACTATTGTGGAGAGAATCATTGATGTGCTGTAGGCATTCATCTTTCCAAATACGCTAATGCGTTTGTGTTAGGAGCGAGTTAATTCGAACTTGAGAATTTTAGTTAAAGTCTTACTTCAACATTGCTCTGTTGGTATCTAAGGCGACATGATCGCTGATCGGTCAAGGAGTTGGTGCCATCTGGTCTAGCGCCGCCCCACCCACGGGCAGAGAGGGAGCGCTTCATCCTGTCCTTCGTGCTCGCATCATCTGATACTTTCCAACCTTAAAAAACAAACATGCATATTAGATTGTTTAAACACTTGAAAACAAGACGAGTAAATGGACTTAAGTCCGCAATGAAGCGTAGGTAATAGGTGCAATCCGTCCGTTCGTTGGTAAAGTGATCATCTTAGCCTGTCAACTCTCAGGATGTCATCATATCACGTGATAATACCTCTAAGTGCAGTAGTTTTACAATATCATAGTACCATTTACACTGAATAAGCAATACAACATACTGCTGCTTGTCTCCAAAATAGGTATGGGAGTTGCATTCAGACGGCTTCTGTACTTTAGTTTGTTACTATAGGTTGATCCTACTTCTAAATCAACCCCTTTATTCACACTTTCGATAATGCGAAAAAAAAATTGGTTGAAAATGGTGTCTACGAATTATAGAAATCGCTAACATTATCGCGAAAAGATAAAACTTTTCTGCGATAATGTTAGTGATTGACTACAATCCAAACCAATTTTTTTGTTCAACAACAGCGAAGTAAAAAAGAAAAATGGAAAAGCCTTTTCTCTGTGTTTATACTTAATTAAAGCTTCGAATGAAAAGCTATTGGCATGTAGGTCGCCCTCGTAACACTCGTTTTGTTTGTGAAACTAGTACCTAGGTATAGTGATTTGTGTCGCAATTTACTGTGATTGTTTTTCACGCGCTCTTCTGGGAAAGCAATCGGAACTAAATCGCTTGTAGTGTACCTACATACGTTTGCATAGGTAGGTACAACAAAATTCCGAGTTTTATGAATGTTAGGAATACAAATTGTTTTCTTATCGTTTCCTAATACATAGGTAGGGTAATAGAGCACCAGTGTTTGACACGAACCAGGGTTCGAATTTTTTTCCTTTGATCATTGAATCAGCAACTGATTTTGGTCTTTAGCAATAACTGAATACAGGGTGCCTAGTGTGAGTTTTGTTTACTATCCGTATTCATTCGATTACGTTTACGAAAACGCAAAATAGTATAAATAAAAATATGTTTATTTTTCCCATCACAAAATAGGTCCATTTGGTTAAGGCTTATTAACTAATAATTAAGATAGCATCCTAAATTTGTGAGAGACTGGTGCCTGATAAAGGTTTCAGAAAAAAAAAACCTGGGCTACAGGTCGCCAGGCCCTCCCTGCAAATAGTAACTATTTACTTGAATAAAGTTCTTAACAAATTATGAACAAAAAGAAAAACCGATCGAAACAGATGAGAAACAGCATAGTTGGAAGAGCACCTGACTTGGCATGTCATGGGATGCGGGTTCGAATCCCGCTCATAGAATTTTTTCAACAATTTGTCTTTTTTCAAATATAGATTTTTCAATTATGTTCAATTATGACCAGCATTCATGACTTTGCTAACAGACTCTTTATTTTTACCTACTTGTCTAAGGTAGGAAAAGGAACTTAACAATTAATCATACGAATTCTTAGGTTCAAAAGCGTCGATGTTCCAATTGGGATTTCATCTAATCTCTAAATATAATATTAGTATCTTAAATTTTACTTTTTTTTTTACTTATTTATTTTTAAGTGCTAATTGCTGCACTGAAGCTGAATTAAATAGTTTTATAAAATACCTTAGTATCTTAAATAAATAATAAAATGAAAAATTACACATGAAATCGGTAAAACAAAAATGCTATGCTAGAATCTTGCTATCAGGTGCTTTGTTTAGAAACTCGAAAGTCGAAAATGTTTCGTAGGACAAGTATAAGTACACACGCTTGCATAACAGGTGCGAGTTTCATTCGCCATTCGAAAACGTTAACGAAAACGAGAATTTACATGATAAAATTTTGACTCGTCTCGTATGTCGCCAGGAACTAATTTTCGTTTTCGCAAACGTAATCGACTGATAGTAAACAAAAGTCACACTAGGCACCCACACTACCACAAATGGTCAAACAGACTTTTTAAACTTTTTGTATAAGTAAATCATCATGGTTGAACACTTACTCCCTTATTCATAAAAATTATTTCAGCATTATTTAGTTAAATATTGTTTTGTCAACGTCACACAAACGTCATTTTGAATTTGAGAAAAAGAGACAAAACAATGATTAACTAAATTATGCTTAAATAGTTTTTGATTCGCTATATTGATGTGTTGGTGTCAGTACATAAATGATTGCTATCTTATGTTTACCTTTGATTTGCGACAAGCGATTGTCGTCGACGTCTATCTCCAAGGGGTATTCAGGCATCCATACTGTGAAGCGTGCTAGCCCAGTGTACGTTCCATACTTGACGATGACGGAGGCGTTTGACGAGCCGCGAATCTCAGACCCGTCTACATAGACAGAACTGCACGATGATGACACCTGAAGAAAGATTATTTATTAAATTTAACTAATCAGACAGCTTTGACAATCTACTGATGTTTATGGTATGCGACATATCTAGTAGGGTAATTGAGTTAGAGTTAGCTTTAAAGGGTAACGTTTCCTGGTAAGTTTTAGGACATTCTTAGCTACTAGTAACATAGGATAAGTAACTACTTACTACATTTTTTTAATATTTATATTAAAGGTCTGCACGAGCAGGCAGGCCGCCTGATGGTGAGCGGTCACCGCCGCCCATGGAGATCAGCAACATCAGAACTAGGTGCCTACTACTAACTAACTAAGTAAGACACTCTGAGCTCTTAGTAGGTTAATACGCATCCGCGCTAGATTCACGAGAGCCTTGTGGGTTATCAGCGATTTTACCTCAAGTTTCCTTCGATGAAAAATGAACAATAAAGTTTATGCATAACCCCCGAAAGTAAGCGTGAGCGTGTGTTGTGAGCTCTGCACTGTTGCAGTTAAACATTTTTTACTGTATAGATGAAAGTTTCTAACATTTTTTGTCAACCACTTCGTAAGGCTTGCTTTTTAACAATTCAGCAGTATTTTCGAATTTAGAACAGGCTTAAGTTTAAAAACAAACTGGTAACTCAATTAAATCGCTCGAACAGCATAGAATCGATCAATATCTAACAGTAGCCGATGTGCGAAAAGACCTTTCTGAATAAATTTACAAATGCGATTGGCACTGCTGTCGCATCCAAATATTCAAAAATGGTCGTGTTTCTTAGTGCTACAACAAATATGTTGTAGCACTAAGAAACACTGGCACTCGTGTGAACATAGAACAATAAACGCTGGGTACTGATTATAAAATGTCGGTACCTAAAATACTGTTTCTTCAGAGTATTTCTTCTACTCGTTCTACAGATTGTTGAGTAGTGCGAGATCTATTTGCTATAAACTTAACTTCTAACTCTCTCGTTAGTCACAAGGAGGCGTTACTTTATGCCATACAAATTATCGTTTTCGTTAACTTGACCGAATCGTGAATAAATCTTGCACTAGGCACAGTAGGCACTTTAAACCAAAGGTTTTAGTTTAACAACTTGGTATGATTGGTCTCACCTTCAAAACACTTTCGTCTTCCGAGTGGCACGAGCTCTGCAGAGTGACGTCGGCCACCTGGCCTGCCTGCGAGACGATCAGCACCTTCATCGCCTGCGACACCTGCCGGCCTGTCAGCACCGCGGTGTTCAACACCTCCCAGTTCTGGAAAGAAAAGTTTGATGTCATCGTCATAGTCAACTTCTGGGCACAATAATTTTGCCACCGTGGCTTTTAGGGCATAACAAGATTATAGAGGCGACGGGTCCGTCAAGCCTTAGTGATCGAATGTCCTTAAAGGGTTGCTTGAGGGGATAGCATCACGCAAGCGTCTCCCTATACCTTTTTTTTTTACAATTATCACGGTAAATAACTCCATTCACCCTGATGTTAAGTGGAAATGGAGTCCAGACGCTAAGACAACTGGTGTAGCGTGAAAAGAACGCAGCATCTGTCACCCTCACTCTGCTGAATCAGGGTTTCAGTAATATGTAAAAACTAAACGCGAGTAGATTCTTAAAAAGTTTTATTTTCATTGTCTAAGCGTTTAAGTAAAGTTTAGAAAACAATATAACTATCCCATTGTTAATACTTATATCACCTAATACACTATACCATATACACTTACGTTTCTTGAACTAACGTTGAATCAATTCTACATTCCTGAGCGTCTACACAGAGGCTACAAACATGGCGTTTCACGTAGGTATTCACACAAGGCACGCGCTCATACGGCATAGGTGCCTATTCATGCAATTTCTGTAATCGGATTTCAATGCCCGGACGACTACAATGAACTCGCTAATCGGATAGACTTCGCACGGCAATATCACTGCAAAGCTGCCTACAGGCACTGCCTAAGTGTATAGTAGCGTATAATGAACCTAATGACTATATGCATACTATTCACGCTACCTGATCCTCAGGGATAGGCTAAATAAGGATCGCTTGCTTGTGCGTTCTTCCACTGGTGTCTTTTCATACGTGCTGTTTAGTCTTTATTTCATTGCGATCTTGTTCATCCCTAGGTTATTTTTAAAGATATAATTCTTCTTGCCTTCTTATATAAGGGTGTCATGGATTTGATCAGTAAATTAGTGATTTCGCTATTAGACTCGCGCAATGCATCCTCTTTCCACTCTCCTTTCATACATTATGCAAGTTGTTAAAAAACGTATAATATTTCGAAAGGGGATGGAACAATCCATCCATCGAATTCTTCTTCGTCGTCGAGTTCTCATGCCTGAGGGTCGTGACCACCAATAGCAACATCGCGGATCAGGGCTCTCCAAGAGGTCCTGGGTTAGGCGGATAGTCGCCTGCGTGTAGCATTTCAGGGCTTCCTGAATAGCATCCGTCCACCGGGCAGGCGCTCTTCCTCTGCTTCTTCCTTCAACGTGACTTAATTACTAGGTTGCTGGCGTGCAATGTGACCAAAAAAATGAGAGCGTTCTTTCAAGGCATACTGATGATAGGCGGGTTTTAATGGCCAGTTTCTGAAGGATACAAACGTTAGTGGGACGCGCAGTCCACGGAATACCCAGCATTTTACGCCAGCACCACATTTTAAACGCATCTATCCTTGATACAATACGAGCTTTCAATGTCCATGTTTCAGAGGCATATAGAAAAATAGAGAAAATCAAAGTACGCATTAGTGTAGTTTTCGTGCCGCGATAGATGTTACGATTTCTTCAGATCTTCTCAAGGCGTTTTACTGCTGCTTTTGCCATTTGAGCCCGTCGAACAATTTCCTTTTGGCAGTCTCCATCATTGCGTATTAGAGAACCCAACAATCCATCGAATTATGAACTTTAAAATGGCCGTTAAAAATCTGAGCTGCTTTGTATAAAATCAGATTCGAACACGACCAAAATGTATTCGTGCTTCTATTATTTATTTTATACGCCAATATATTTTTATCATTTTCACATATTATAATACAATGTCAGCCCGTCACCATCGCCGGTGTTATTCGGCTGAAATAATATCGGGAATTTGAAATGTATGTATGTATTTGAATTAGGACACATACAGATAGTATGGAGTTTGTGCTAAACGATATAGGTAAGTTAGGTAACGAGAAACTCGATGGCGCGGCGCAGTGGTTAACGTACCCGGTCTGCGATTGCTAAAGGTAAGCAAATTTCGCAAAGGCCGGTCATCGGATGAGTGACCAAAAATGTATCATCTCGAGCTCCTCTGTCCTTCGGGAGGCGCGTAAAGCCGTTGGTCCCGGCTGCATTAGCATTCGTTAACAATCACTAATCCGCACTGAGCCCACGTGTTAGTTTATGGCCCGTTCTCCCTATCCATCCATAGGGAAGGCTCGTGCCCCAGCAGTGGGGACATAGAATGAGCTGGTGATGATGATGATGTAGGCTATTAATCTATAAGTACTAATATTATAGAATAATAAGAGGAAAGCTTTGTATTTTTGTATATAAGTATATATGTTTGCAATGAATAAACTCAAAAACTACTAAACCGATTTAAAAAATCTTTCACCATTAGAATGCTACATTAGCGCTAAGTAACATAGGCTATATTAAAAAAAAAGAAAAAAAGAAATGCGGTATGCGGTTGCGGTCAGCTTGTAAACTAATAAAAAGACAGCTTCGTTAACAAGGTACGATTACGAAAAGCAGCATAAGATCAATCCTATTCAGCCTCTTTGTGTTATTGCGCTCGTTAATCACGTCCAAGTCATTAATGAGTCGCTAACAATGCACATACCTTACCTGGCAGAGCAATTATCATAATATGCTAATTACAACCAAACTGCGTACCATTAATTGCATCTAGTCAGTAATGGCATAGACTAATGAATTCATTATTAAAATTGCCGAATACAATATCATTAGTGTAATATTAATCTTCCGCAGCATGGAGAGAGGGCGGGGGTTCGTCTGCCAAGAATAATAGACAAGAGCATGGGGTTCTTCTAGAAAGGAATATCTATAGATATTCTTATAATAACTTGTCACCACAGACCAAAAAGATCTGCTTTGTCGCGAACTCCTTACATAACTTTTGATTTTTTAAACATTTTTCTTAAACTTTCAGAACCAATACTTCGCCTCTATGGTGCCTTGGTGGCGGAGTGGCAGAGCGCTTGGCCCGATACCCGAAGGTGGGTTCAATTCCCAGGTCGGGTAAAATGTATTTCGGGTTTTTCGATGCATAGCCCGGGTTTGTTATCACCAACCCGCATTTGGCAAGCGTGGTGATTAAGCCATTACCCATTAATTGTAGCGATGACTTGATTTCAATACTACAAGCCTTTGCCCAATAGTCGGACAGTTAGAGGCGGTATACTTTACTTCGCTTCTTAATTTTGGCTACAATTATATTTTTTATTAGCTGTGCCCCGCGATTTCACCTGCGTTAATAGTCATAGTGTGATGTAATATAGCCTATAGCTTTCCTCAATAAATGGACTATTTAACACAAAAATATTTTTTCAATTCGAAACAGTAGTTCCTGAGATTAGCCCGTTCAACCAAACAAACTCATTCAGCTTTACAATATTAGTATAAATGAGTATCCTTACTACTAGAAACCATGTGGAAAGCAGCCATAAGAGCATGGATACCTTAATTTCTTCCATTTTATACAATGTCAGAAAAAAATCCAAATTTTTTTCAAACGGTGTTTTGTTATCCTTATCATAGAAGATCACTTTCCATCGTAAAACAAAAAAGGTACAAGTGAATCTAAAACGTCTAATTATGTAAATTTACCTCACGTGAATTAATCAAAAAATCAAATGTCACACTGATTAAAATACAAAGCTTTCTTTATGGAACAAACTAAAATTATAGATAACTAATAAAAGTAAGTACACATGAGAAAAACCGACACCATATTTGGCTACAAAGCATGACAAATGAATGAGGCATTGCTTCCCTCAATTTTATTTTAGACATTTCTTATAAGCATCTGAGAATATATCTAGACGAGGCCAAAAAGTAAGTAAGAATATCTCAAATATTACGGTATAGCACAACCAAATAACCCTTTTAATCACGTCGAATATATCAGCCTTCATTGGGCAGATATGATCCCGCCCTTGAATAGAGCTGCTCATGGGTTAACGGCGCCTTAAAGATAATCTTATTATTACCCTATACATGGTACTCGTCTGCTTGAATTATTGCAGTATCAGTCACGTTGTAAGGTCTATCTAAGAAGCTATGTATTTGCCTACAAATTGGGGGTACTTAGATTTCAAAAGGTCTTTACTAAGTTTATGTATTATGTTCAGTTTATCTGGGCTATGTTCCAAATTCTACTTATGAGGCGCCCAGTTAAATATTAGATTTTTTATTTACAATGGCACTTTTTTCATCATCATCATCATCATCATCATCAATATCATCATCGGCCTATACTACTGTTTTTTGCTTCTATTTTTTATATAGTTATATTTATTACTAAAAGGAAAGCCATTGACTTAAATCTCTCCTGATGGTAAGTTACAAAGGTGGAAGCGCCCTTCACCTGGAATCTTTAGTACTGAAGATGAACTTGCTATCTCATCCTGACTGTCGGAACACAACAATGCTTCTTACATTGTTGTTATGGCAACATACTTAGACACAGTGGTGGTAGCTAGCCAGCCAGCTAGTGGTATTCAAGCGAGTAGGTTCAATAAATATCCAATCTCCTTGGGAATCCACCGGGCACCTCTATACTTGAGACCAGTAGTCTAACCACTACACCACAGAGACGGTAGATATGAAGAGTACCTACTTATTACAACATTACAAAATGTAATCAAAGGCATTTTCAATCTTTGCTCCGTCGTCCTGCAGTTAATTGAATTACTTAATTTTCTTTAATTTAATAAAACGTTTTGCTGTATTATGATTTCAGCGTGGAGAGCAGCCGCACACTGCGACTCCATTTGCCAGGCTAACAAACATTTGTCTTGTCATCCCGTTCCATTAATTCATAATTGGTTTACCCACAAGATGTGATCGTTTAATTAAGTTCTGCGGGCCTCGTTGGACCAAGAATTATATCAGATCAGTGACACCGTTGCGGGCGACATCGTTGAACAATATTAGATTGAAAACTTTGGATGGGTTCCTATCTATGTCGGAGTTCCCATTTTTTAATTAACTATAGGCCAATTTCTTGGGATAATGATTCTCCAAATAGAAATAATTTCATTACGCAAGTTCTTCATCGAATAACATTTTGTATTCATACGGGTATATTTTAAACAAAACTGAGTTGTTTAAAAACTCTTGAATAAAAGCAAAACGTCATGGGTTTCTTTGAAAAATGGTGTGCATAGGTATACCCTTGGTTTTGCAGGCGTCAGTGGGCTACGGTAACCGTTACCTACAGTAACCACATCAGGTGATAAGATTGATTACCACTTTAAAAGTTTAAGAAAACACTGCAAACAAACAAAAGCATACTATGTAGGTTAGATATCTTATTTTAACTTTCACATAATGTTATAGTCTAATTATTATAAGTTTTTTTATTTTCTCTGGAATTTTTTAACATGACTGTATCGTTTGTTTTGTGTACTAAAATAAATATATAAATTTAACCACTACTTACCCGTTTAATGGTATAAACAAAAACACTCATCAAACGCCAAATAATTATATGCCGACGATGTTACCAAAACGAAAATGGTGCGTTCATGAATGACGCGAAAGCTCGAAAAAGCTTTAGGCTTATTCAAAATTTAATAGCTAAAGTGGCGTGGCTGGTTTGGCCCTTTATCCTCCATTAGCCGGCGATAAAACCACCATTACACACACAGCGCCATTCACGCTAACAACACCATCCCAAAATTCTCGACGTAGGTAAGCTACAATCATGAGCGGTCCCGAATTATGCGTTTGTAATTAATCTGGTTATTATTAAACAGGTTGATCAAACGTGACAGATACCACTCTACTAGCGATGTCTTAACATCATATGAATAAGTTTTTTGTCATCATCCTTTAAATATACATTTTTAAATACAAGCCTTTCCACATTGAAGTAAGTTTTACCGTCGATTCCCAGCTGGGGTACATGTTTGTGTTCTCCGTTTGGTTGATGGTAGAGCTTGTTTTAAGTCTTCCTGGCTAGCTACCACCATCTTATTATCTAAATATGTCGTAATCGTAGTAGCGTTGTTGTGTTCTGAGAGCTAGAGATAAGATAGTCTGTTTTTCTTCTGTTGAGGATTCCGGATTAAGTGCGGTTTTCACCTTCAGCATTCTCATCACTTAACTTCAGCTGAGATGATGGTCAAGTGCTTACCATAGGAAATGAAAAAAATGAAATGGAAAATGAAACTATAATTAATTATTATCATCGTTAGCCTGTAAAAGTCTCACTGCTGGGCTAATTCTTTGCCACATAAACAATAGCATATGAGGATATTGGGCAATATAAGAGTATAACCCACCACGCTGGCTCAATGGTTGATTGGTTTTAACGACTGCGACAACCAACAGCTTAAAGTGCCTTCCGAAGCACGGGGCAGCTCTACACGATAACTTTAATTTGGTCACCCATCCGGAGGTCCTGCATGGCGAAAGTTGCTTAGCATACACGATTATGATACATAAATGCGCAAGCCGTTATGCCAACACGTTCTATTCCTACTTATACTAAGGCCTAATAATAATAAGTAATACTAAGTAATGTTTCGTAGAATAAAATTCAACTCTTTTGACAAAAACGCAACAGTACCTAGCTCTCAAATGAAATTTTCAAAGAAATTTCAATAACGCCGTACAAAATGCCGGAACACAAAGTTGCCACAATTTCGCTTATATCTCTCAACGACAACACATTATTCAAATTGAATACCTATTTGAATTTTAAAATAAACCCTTTCAGCGGAGTGGGTTTGTTTAAAGTAAAAATATACAGCTATCTATTTCGAAACAAAGGTTTACGAAAGGTCCTACCTAGGTAGTCAGTGAAAAAGTTGGAGATGACAAATTGTTCTATAATTTCAAAAAGTTGCTAGAGTTTCGGCACAGATTTTTCCCAGCTCTTTAATTAAATTTGTTTTACGGTCCAATTACCAGACAATAGTGGACGGCCGCCAGGACCTCGTAAAGCCCTTGAAACCCGATAAAGATATCGTTGTAGCAATAAAAGGTGCTCCCAACTCGCCATTAATTACCATGCAAATACCTTTCGCTTAATTTATCGTTATAATCGGTGTCTCTATAAATTGTAGATTCTCGGCAACTGTGACGTCTGTAATGACCATATAAGGTATAAATAATCTTGACTGTGAGAATAGATAGGCACTTTGATATTTACAAGGCTTCAAGTTCAAGCGTTGAAATTGAACTACGCTTGACTTAAGTAAAGGTTATTAGAAATTCTTTTTCTGATCTTGCCTTTTATTAACAAATATAAGGAAGGGTTATATGAGACGTTGCCTATTCTAATGATAATGGTTAGTGACAGGACAGACTAAATAATTAGTTCTAATACTAAACTAACCGAATAGTCATAGTGATGTTCGTGATTACATCAAGTAAAATCAAAGATAATAAAGATACCAGACCTGATCTGTTTTATAAAATGGAAAAGCTATATATTGAGATGAATCTCTGAATGGCTTAAATCGGAATATAGTGGGATGAGAAATTCTGAATCTGCTCATAAATAGAATTGATTGAAATTTATTCACCGATCACAGTAAGATACTCGTATCTCATCACAAAGTTTTGAGTACATCACAGCTGAAAACCTCAAAAGTTGCAACATATCAAGACATAGATAGTACTAGTGTAAATCATATCTATACTAATATTATAAAGCTGAAGAGTTTGTTTGTTTGTTTGTTTGTTTGTTTGAACGCGCTAATCTCAGGAACTACTGGTTCGAATTGAAAAATTCTTTTTGTGTTGAATAGTCCATTTATTGAGGAAAGCTATAAGCTATATTACATCACGCTATGACTAATAGGAGTGGAACAGTCGCTAATTAACGCGGGTGAAACCGCAGGGCACAGCTAGTTTTACATATAAAAAGGTTAAGTTTCAATTTATTAAGTAAGTTACACTTACCTTAGAAATGGGCAGTACTGCTTGTATGTCATCCTTTTCAATGTCCAGTCTTGTGTTGACCCTGTGCTCATGGGGTGGTTCTTCCGTAGTCGCCGTGGTGGCAGGGTTGGCAGACACCCTGGCAGACCAGCTCAGCCGCGCTGTCCCTCGACCGGATTCGCCTTCTGACCCTTCTGTGTCACCTTCACCTTCCGCGCCAACTTCTACCAGCCACGTCAAGATTTCTTCCCAACCTGGACCACCAGCACCACCGGTTTCTTCCACCTCCCTAGGATCACAATAAACAAGTAATTTAGTGTTTGTTTTACTACCTCTTCTTTTTTTAATTGGATTGAATAATGAAAATAGGTGATTAAACGCCATGTATAATATTTCTTTATTATTCTTTATTACGGCTCCCGCCCCACGACCGACTTTTTGTAGGACCGATAAGACCGATTTTTGCTGAGGTTTTAGTACCGATTTTGTTACTGAGTTATAGGACGTTTGCGTTGCAACACAGAAGTTCACTGACTAAAAAAACAGTCACCAATTATCGGACGTAGGCGAGAGCCAGTTTTGTTGGGAGAATACAAAAATAAATCAAGTTAAATAAAAACTGAAATCACAAAGACACAAATGTTGAAAAAATTTCCACGAGCAGGATTTGAACCTGCACCCTTCTGACACACCGGGTCAGGTGGTCTTCTTTGAACATTTTATAAATAGCTTGCTTACTTCTTAACTGATCTTTAATATTTGTAAAAATGTTATGATCGGATGTTAGTGATGGTAGATTGTTGACATTGAATGGGCGCCTTTGGCTTTCAAAGTAAAAAGTGTTGAATAATTTCGGCGGGCTGGTTAGAACCACGATAGCTCAATTGGAAGAGCCCCTGACCCGGTGTGTCAGAAGGGTGCAGGTTCAAATCCTGCTCGTGGATTTTTTTTCAACATTTGTGTTTTTGTAATTTTTTCGCAACAAAATTTGCGTTAAAAATTATTTGAACATTTTAAAAACTGAAATCATAAAATAATAACAAAAATTATGTACATGTCGTAATCGAAGTTAGGGTAAAAAAGCATTTCTTGCACCAGCAATATTCATATACTCATAGTAGTAATGACAAAAATAAGCTTGAGATGGTTAAAATAATGAAAATGCTTTTACATTTTTTGACTGCTTCCGACGTTAGGCATGCATTCGTAAATCTTGGGTGAAAGTGGGATAACAATGTCATTGATCGTGAGAGACATGACAGAATCCATATCCGACTTTTTGACGTTATAAGTAATTTCCGTGTTCACGTCCTTCTACGCCTTTGTGAGGCGGAAAATGGCGATGTGTGAAATTATAACGTCAAAATAATTAAATATACAATTACATTTTCATGTACTTTCAGTAAACACTGTGTTTACTTTTTGCTGGTGAAGATAAACAGGTCGGTAATACTCTTATTAAGATTTAGTGGAACGTAAATCATTCTAGAGTTTCTTGTAGTCGCAGTGAAATAATTTTAAAAGTCGTGACATCCTGTTTCATTAAACTGCACAACGTTAGACCGATTTATGGCCAGCTAACGCCAGCCAAGTAAATACATAGTCGTGGCCGGAATTCTGAACAAACCTCCCCAAAGAAATGAAAATGAGGCTTTATTTCGTTATTTAAAAAAGAAATATGTTTTCGTTTGTGTGCATAAAACTCGTTAAAACAGTACGCAGTACCTCGAAGCAAATGTAATTTGTAAGTGGCGCTTGTTAATGGTGTAAATTTTCATTCGCAAGCGGCTTAACGTCTCCATAATGCTAAATGGGTACACAGCCTACAATGCTTCATTCAGTATACGGACTTTTGAAGTATCCAATACTCTATAGTACAATAAAAGTTTGTCATTACGCCTGAACAAATTGACCTACTTGCATTCAATAGTGCCTCCGAATGCGAATAGCTGAAAGCGGCCGCTGAGAAAATAGAAATGAAATGGATCCTTTAAATCCGAGTCGCGACCCTTGGGCGAGTGGACGCAGATGCACTATAAAACACTACTGCTGGTGTTGGACGATTGCAATCTCATTCCTATCGAACTCCGTTTGTGCATTGCAATCTCTTTACGACGATAGGTATATTAAATCTTCTTATTTAAAACCGAAAGCAATTTATTTTTAGTAGGGATTAGAAATTTAACAAAATAATCAGAAGCACCTTTTTTAATGATTGCACGTTGGGAATGGTTCTTTTTTAACCGACTTCTAAAAAAGGAGGAGGTTCTCAATTCGGTTGTATGTTTTTTTTTAACAATAATTGTACCTATATATTTTCCTAAAAAAGAATATAAGATTGAGTATAATATAGGTTAACTGCAAGCAAATTGAACAAACTAAACTACTTAATTATTATTTACTTTTTAGTGCAGTTTTTTCAATCAAATTTTTTGGAGTCGGTTTTTAACTGTTCAATAATTCAAAGCTTCTTTTATGTTACCTATATCAATCCAAATGACTTTAAAACACATTTCCTGATCCTGATTATACCTGTGACGTTGGGATAAAAAATATATGTATAATTCAACGCGAGTAGATTCGTAACTAAACTAGGATGGTATCTATCCATGACAAAAAGGGTATTTTCCAATAAATTTGCCCTGTCAAAGAGAGGGAGATAAGAAATGGCCTTGCTGATTTATTCCGCAGTGTCTCCGGCCGTAGACTTTTGAACCGATGACGTCTATTTTTATTAGTTTACTATAACAGTGAGCATTTGTAGCCAAAATTTAATGGAGTTTTTTTTATTTTGATAGTTGCTTCCCAACTCCTTCAATAACTGCTACATCAACCGTCTGTAATTAATGTCTTGCTGGTCTTATAATAATTATTGCAGGCCATAACACACGCCCATACAAAATCAAAGTAAATACTCAAACTGCTGTATTAACTGAAACAATACATACATCCCTGTCTCATCATCTCACCCAGCGCGTTTGATAAACGGCCCGTCAATTTTGTCCGGGAATGTAGCGAGAAATGCATTATTCAACCTTTTGCCTTTATGGATAAGATTGGGGTGACTTAAATAAAAAGAAATGAATGAAAAAAGTTGCTGCTAATAAGTTGTCTAAGTTCATATGCGTTATACCATTTAAGAAAGGCTCTACAATGTTGCGATTAATTTATTATATTGAGAAGCCCAACCAGGGCTCATGTTTTGGTATTTGAATAATATGAATGTACATCATCAACATCATCAGCTCATTTTATGTCCCCACTGCTGGGGCACGAGCCTTCCCTATGGATAGGGAGAACGCGCACTAAACCATCACGCGGGCCCAGTGCGGATTAGTGGTTGTTAACGACTGCTAATGCAGCCGGGACCAACGGCTTTACGTGCCTTCCGAAGCGCGGAGGAGCTAAAGATGACAAATTTTTGGTCTTACCCATCCGGTGACCGGTCTTTGCGAGACTAATTGCTTAACCACAGTAATCGCAGATCGAGCGCGCATCGAGCTCCTCTTAACCACTGAGCCATCGAGCTCCATTTATGCATGCTCATGAATGTACTCCTATTTTTTTACCATACGAGTGCATTGAAAACCTTTGACTTTGAGGAGTACTTACGTGCTCAATCCGTCGTCGTCCTGCAAGGGTTGTTCCAGGCGCGTGGCTGTCACTGTGGCAGCTCGAGGCTTCACCTCAGCTGTGACAGCCCATCGGGAGTTCGCCGCAGTCACGCTCACCAGCCGCAGACCAGACTTCACTTTCATTCTGGAGAATTTCGGGAGGATTAATAATAATAAAAATAATATAACCCTTAAAAAAATCATGGTCACTAACATTAGAATAATTTTTATTAACGGGATTGATTGGCACCATGTTTTTTATTCTGTATGAGCATCCGATAATACGATGATGATGATGATGATGATGATGATGATGGAGCATGCAACTGTGCCGAAATATCATCGGATACTTACACCCAAAAAAAAACATGGTAATAATCCCGTTAATAACAATTATTCTAATTAAAATAATATTTATTGAAAACAGAAATGGTTGATACATTCTACAATAAATAACAATGCTATCTTCTTAAGTTTAAAACAGTGTTGCGGATAGTTTTAATAGACCTTAGCCTGTATGTACTGAGTTGTGCACAGTATTGGCATCACATAAGAGTGCGCCATATATGTTGTTATTTTCTTTTTATTACCAATATATTAATATATAATTGTACTATGCTATATTTTATTACCTGTTGTGTGTAAAATGTGTACCTATATTTGTTATGTGATTCCGATAAATGTTTTTGATGTGTAACATCTTTCCGCTTGCTTTCTATATAAGCAATTTGTGGGAGTGATTTCGTGAAATATGACGGAAGTATGTGTAACAGTGTAACAGGAAGTCGGGGAAGAGCGCGAGCGCGCGCCATTTTGTTTTTGAAATCGATATTATGAACTTGACATATAATTATTATATGTGACATTTTGTGTCATTTGACTATCAAAGGTCATTTTGATACGTCAAATGTCTTCTAATGAGTATTTATTGCATTTATTTTATAGCTATAAAATGATGTAATACCTGATCCATTTTTTTTTCAGAATATAATGTTAGAATTGTTTATTACTAAGGTGAGATGTTAAATGTTACAAATCATATGCGATTATTTCTTTTTATTTTAAATTATGTACAGTTATTATTAGAACCAGAATCCTTTACATTGCCCTCAATGTCGCAGAAAATTATGCTGTAAGTTATATCATCGATTTTATAAATACTTATCATGTTTGCCTCATTTTCCCTTTCATTTAAAACGAGGTTTAAATCAAAAAGCAAACCCGTCCCGACTTTAATTATATTAAGAGGAGAACGGTTATTAATTAAATCGACTGTGACGCCATATTGGTTATTCGCACATTTTATCTATGGTTATGCTCTGTATTCCAGCCACACTGTCCTCTCTCATTTTCGTTAGGATGAATATATTTGCTCGTTATACTATTTGACCACACTTAAACTCGTACAGTCCATTTCATATTTAAATTTGGTCCTTCGAGCCGCGACTTACAAATATAATCATATCAAGATACAAAGCGTTGAGAAATATAAAGAAAATCATAAAACGAGTGTAATTATGCATAGTTATTCTCTACTAGTAAAATGTAAGATTAGTATAGCATACGAGTATATCTAAATGCAGCTCTTTTTGATCACATTCGAGAAGCTTCAATAATTTCAGGTCACGTAGTTTCATCGTAATTTTCAGTGGTAACTTGGCAACACTAGCACATATAATATCTTATGTGCTATATCTGTAAAGCTGAACCGAAGTGGTTATAAATTTCCATTTAGGCGCATGCAGCGTTATTCCCGCGCGCCCTCCTCGGCTATAACTCAAAGTAGAAACAGACACAAGTTCGGGCGCAGGTGCCGCAGTAACGACATTGCTCCTTAGAATTTCTACAGGATCTCTCTTGGCTCTCAAAACTGTAAAATCATGAATATCTAAGGAAATAATGGAGCCGTATTCAATGTGGACCATGCACAAATAATATTAGAAGCACCAAATAGCATCGCACCAACGTTTTCGACTCTGCTGGTTCCTCAGAATTTCTAGTGTCTCTTGGCTCTTGAAATTGTAAGATCATAAATATCTGAGAAAATATGAGGCCGCATTCAATGTGGACCATGCACAAATAATATTAGAAGCGCTGAACAGCTTCGCGTCAACGTTTTTGACTCTGCTGGTTCCTCAGAATTTCTAGTGACTCTTGGCTCTTGAAATTGTAAGATCATGAATATCTGAGAAAATAATGAAGCCGCAAACTGCATCGCGTTAGATTTGTATGAACATTTGACATTAGAATTTGTAGTGTCCCTTGGCTTTCAAAATTAGGGATAACAGGAAAAGATGGGGCTAGTTTCAATGTGGACTATGTTCAAATAATATTTAGAAAGGCCAAACAGCTAGGCGTGAAATTTTTCAACTCTGTGACTTCTAAAATTTTTTAGTGTATCTTATCTTTCAAAATTTGGAGATGAATGTCTGAGGGATAATGAGCCTGGTATCAATGTGGACCACAAATAACATTTGAGAACACCAAATCTGAGTCTTAAGTTTGATAAAATACATATAAATTTTACGTTTTTCGATTACGATTATAAAATTGTATAAAAAAATGGAAAAATTACATGAAGCTATTTACAATCTTCTTTTTTAAACAGCATGTTTTAATGACACCTCTAATCTCAAAACATGTAATTAATCACAAATATTGTGAACAAAACTACCACGGTTTCCTTCAATGTAGCGAACTATCTTCCCATAAAACCACAACTGCATGCTTTTGAAGGATAAGGATAAGTAGAAATTGTCAATCATCTCACTAAATTCAATGTAGTTCTTACAGATTTTATGCATACAAAACAAAGTTTTTAAGCATACATTCAAACAACAGCGTTATTAGAGCACGTCCAAAATTACCCCCAGCGCGATACTTAACTTCAAAACAAGAACGTGTAGGTAAATGAGTTTCCGTGGACTAATTTTGAGTAACAAAGCGCTGCATAGTGGCGACTGGTAGTACCAAAGGTAATGCAACAATAGGCAATAAATTTCAAGCGTTGTGTTGCTTGAATTTAGTGCACTATAAGCGTATCGGCCGGCAGACATTATATGGGTCGTGTTCCTAAATGTAAAACTAACAGTTTCGTAGGACTATAACCGTTCGTTACAAATCAGGACACTTAAATGTTTATGCCAAACACCAATTCCCAAAAATATAAAGCATTCAGCCCCATATCCGAAGGTACCGGGTTCAATTCCCAGGGCAGGATAATGTGTTTAGGTTTTTTTTATGCATAGCCAGTATGTGAGTACGAGTACCAACCCAAGTGTAGTGCTTGCCAAGCGTGTAGGTACTCCATGTTACCAACCATATTATATACGGTATAAAATGGTATTGGGCATACCAATGCCCAACACCTCAGATCATTGTTTTTATAATTATTTTAGACTAGCGGCCCGCTCGCGTCTTCGTCTGCTTTAGTACCGGGTCCAATTCTATGCATGTATACATATAAACTATTATAAACCTTCCTCTTGAATCACTCTATCTATTAAAAAAACCGCATCAAAATCTGTTGCGTAGTTTTAAAGATCTAAGCATACATAGGGACAGACAGATAGCGGGAAGCGACTTTGTTTTATACTATGTAGTGATGATTATTTATGAACGGTACCCGTTATAAATACCAATAAATATATACATATGTTTAATTTGAGCCAGACCATCTACACAAAGCAATGTTTGATCTGTATAACTGCAAATTTGTTAGTCTCCAATATTATTATAATGTGAATAGCCTTTATTAATTAAAGTAATTAAATTTTTTGTACAACACTATAACACTGAAGCTGTTGTTATCCCTAATAAAATAAATAAATAAAAAATAAAATAAAAAGGACCGGAGGCCAGTACCCATTAATTGTAGCGATGACTTGAGTTCAATGATGCCCAGCAGAGAGGAAGAATACTACAGTCTATACTTTATATATTATTTGTTATAAATAGTCTGCTTTTACTCATAAACAAATGCTACCAACACAAATTTCAATAGATTAACCACAAAATCTATAAAATAACGTTGTGATACCGGTCATTAAATTTATAGCTGTTCGAAAATAATAGCGGTAGAAAGTTACACCGTATCTCGTTACTCTGTAGTAAGCTTGTAAATTGAACCATTTGTTTTCGAAATTTATTAAACTAGTTTGCTAACTATAAAACTTTAAATTCTACGATGGAAACATCTCCTAAAGTCACCAAAAGTTTTGTAGACAGTGGCTGAAAGGCAAGAATTATGTAAACTTTACTAATAACGACCTCGTAGTTGGTACTTGTTAACACTTCAATCTGAAGTCGGTTTCAAAATCCAAGAATAAGATTTGTATAAAACTAGTATTTTAATATAAAAAAATAGTAACTAATATTATAGCAGAGTAGACAGCCTAGAATCATCATTTGCATATATATTTCGTTCAATACAGGCTTTTCTTTACTTAGTTTAAATAAACTTATTGGTGTAGGTTTAATGTATTCTAAGTCATGTCACCAGCAAAAGTGCTCACAATTTTAGCATTAAATTTATATTCTATTTTTAGACTGATATTATGATTCTGTGACATAAGGATCGGCCCAACGAAGGTTGGGGTTTAATGACTATAATCTTACAAGTTTAAGGCGACACACTGAAAAAAAGCACCAACATCCGTCGAATAGTTTAGGACTATAATAATATGACTAACGAATCTGAAATGTTGATAGGGTAAACTCAAGTCGTCATCTTGAATTTGCTAGCTCACGATTCTATAATTTTGAATCGATCATAATTATTTTCGAAAACATCACTAAAAAACACTATTGTTGAAATTACAATAAAATTACTTGGAAACCAATCAAATACATTAATAACATCAATATTTGTAATTTAGTAGCTGCATATTTTGATAAATAAATCATTACTGGATGTATTGTTTTTTTTAAATATTTTTTAGATTCTGTTAATTTGAATGAATGAATGAATGAATGAATGAATGAATGAATGAATGAAAAATTTTATTCGGAGCAAGAACATTTAAACTTAAACATACTAGACAAAATACAATTAAATGCTACCGAAATGGTGGCCACTCAGCTTGATGCCGTGACATAGATATGCCATGGCGCTGATTTTCTGTGGAACCAACTCATTTTCGCAGGCGCTACGTATTTTCGACCTTATGACAGCGACAGTAAGGATCAGCCTTTTAGAATGTTCATAAACCGAGGTATAGTCGGGACCACCAGCCTTTTTTTGTGCAGCGGAAAATGTTTTGCGCATACCCGCCGACCAACAGACTAATAAAGTGTCTTTGAAACCACAAAGGAGCTCAAGTGATTACATTTGGTTACTAGTTCATGTATTAGACTGTTCCTTAGCTTTTGCTAAATTATTATCATGTTTTTGTTGCAATTTAGCACATAATATATCGGAACAGTTGCATGAGCCATGACCACGGATGTACTGAAGTTATGCAGAGGGGGCAGGGGCATATCTTTGATCGATCTTTTAAATAGTCAGTGTTTCCCATCGACAATTTTTATTACGATTTCAAAATTTACTATTCTGAAGAGTATTCATTCAACTTGCTCGAACTTGCTCACGTAATTACACTTTAAGTTAAAGACCAAAAAATACCCGATGTCGGCTCATGATAGTATAAAAATCGATACCCTGAATCACAGCGCAGCTATAGCGTCAAACCTTTGAAAAAAGCTTTCACTCACAAAGAAGAAGTAGAACAACGTTAGCCAAAACTTAACGCTTCCGCTCACAAACTCCCAATCCCATTCCCAGAAACGGGCAAAATATTGGCGTTTAATAAAAATAATGGGCCATCGAAGGCCATTTGCAACTTTTAACGGGCGGCCTGCGCGTCCGAGACGCTCTAGAGTGCTCCACAATGCGGCGACAACGGCCGGCTCTCTTCGGTTCACTCTAATTAAAACTTTTTCTACAATAGGAAGAGCCCCCGCAAATTAATGTAACATTGTTTGACAAGGTCGACGTTAAACTTCGTGGTCTATTTAGTACACTAAGTACAGACACGATGTCCTGGCATTGATTTTATTATTCTAAAATATCCAGATAAGTGACCAGTTTCTGATATTTTTCATAGTTCAAGTATTAAAATCAGAAGAATGAGAACCGATCGTGGATGGTCTAATATAGGAGAGACGATAACTCTTGGTCCTCAAGCCTGCTAACTCAAAAACGACTCATTAGTGTGTCGGTAGTCTGATTTTGACATCAAGACTATGGAAAAATTAAGGCCACTGATACACGATTCTGACGTTTCCAAATAGCAGAATCGAGCCCCAGATCAATGGTTTGCATTATACCTTTTTAATTTATAATATCTTTCTAATAATCCGATCAACTACTATCACATCAATTGGAAGTCGCTCATCCGCCCGTTTCTCAGGGCAGTGGTATTACCTAAAATATTTGACAAGGTTTAACTTAAACTGGTTAGTAAAGATATCCTAGAAATATCTTTGTAAGGCCCGACATTTCGACCGAGTTGCACCGGCCGTGGTTATTCGCCATTATAATTATAATAGAACCCGAAAGTCTGACAATATAAATTCTAGTACTTCATAACTAATTATAGTAGTTAGTACTAAACATGACTAATGATGCCTGCGCTGCAGCTTAAAAGTTACGTAACAGCTTGCAGCATCTGTAAATTTAAATGCCCTGCTTTCGCTCGCGTGAAATTCTGTCCTAATCGCGAGCCCCAGGCTATCTTTGCAATTGACCGGGTAAAAGTAGCCTATGGCATAATATTTTTTTTTGGAGAGAGTATGCTGATTGTCTTAAACGGCATTTTCAGCTTCACCGGGCTTTTTTGGGAGCGGCGAGAAACTTACAGGGTTCCTCAAGCCGTGTGAAACAAATCACCTTTGAAAGTTTTCTAGAGGGAACGGCATCACGCATTAGTGCGTGTCCCCGTGCCTTACTAGATTCTCCGAGGGGTTCGAATAGGATCGGGGTGGCCTAATAAACTCTCATAAGTATGTAAAAAATTAGGTCTGATTTTTAAACAAGCATGTTTCCTCTTCTTTTTTCATCATCATCGTCATCTCAGCCAAAAGGCCTCTCCCAAGGATCTCTACAATGACCAGTGGAGATCCATCCATTATTTTTTATTATCGGCAATGTTTAATCGTGTAGTAATATTAGTAGTATATTAAAGCCTAAATTGGATTTGTCCTCAATAGGTTTTTAAAAATAATAACTAAATACAAATAAGAGCAACAGCTACATAACAAAGCCTATATAGCTAAATAATGGTAAATTTATTTCTTTATTGTTCTTGCACTAGCAGTTGAAATATTCAATTCAAATTAGAAAGTCCTTCGGATTGCGAAGAACATTATCATTTTTCAAGCGCTATTTTCAGATTTGATCTACAAACGGCTGCACATCGGGCTACCACAAACTATCAAAACGCCTCAATACAATTTGAACTTTATATCTATATTATAAGGTTGAACTTTTATTGCAGAAATTTGACAGTTTTGTATAGTCTGATGTGAAGGTGTCTGTACGTTAAACTTATTGACATAACGTATGCTGGCCGTCGCTTTACAATCTGTATAATGTCACTGCTCCTCCGGTTCACGAACATGGACATAGTCATAAACGATATGTAATTAGACACGTCGTTTGACGAGCCAGATATGTTGGAATTCAATTACAGATTACCGTTTGAAGTATGCGGAGATAATATTTACGAAGAAACAAGTTACATGCCTGTGTTGGAGTATAGGAAATCTGTTATCATGTAGTAGACAAACCATAACACAATTAAAAGGTAAAGTAGGTCCTAAGTAGAACACTTTAAAAAAGTTTAAAAAACAACAAAAGACGAAAGCCAAATCTTAAGATTGAAAAGTTTCTTTAAAAAAAATAAGTAGGACCTACTTTACCTTTTAATTGTGTTATGGTTTGTCTACTACATGATAACAGATTTCCTATACTCCAACACAGGCATGTAACTTGTTTCTTCCTTCAATTTAATATTGTTTCTTAAAAAATTATTGACGCAATTCTTTTTTGTAGCTATACATTTTATATCTAAGTCTGTCTGACTGCTAACTAAAATTAATGAAGCATTCCTTCACTTAAAACTTGTCTTTTCGGGTTGCGTGAGTGACAGGAGGGGAACGACTAGCCGGTGGCAATCAATAAACTAAAGCAAAACAGCCCAACCAAACATTCTATTTTTAACACTTTCTAACTTGTTATTCTTATATTATGTGTCTGAAATTCAGTAACTAATGCCCTACATACCTATAAGTACTTATTATTTACTTTTACACTATTGATTCCTTAAATTGTCAATTGAAAACCAAGTATTTGATTTCAAACACTAACCTGATAACAACATGTCCAATAGTGTGGCTGGTATCACGTCTCACAACAAAAGGCAGATGCAGTCTGGAGTGAGGGTACAAGGGAGCTCTAGGAAGCAGTAAGGCTGCATCACCTGCTCTCGCCTCTCTGTACCCTGCGCGGGCTCCAGCAAGAGTCACGGAGCCCAACGGCCACGCCGGCTGAACTGACACTCTCCCACAAGCTCCGTCACCAGTCTCGCCACTGCTAGCCTCCGCAGCACTATACGCCAACTTCACAGTCCTCGGTGGACGCTTGCCTTTACCGTCAGCGGGCCACCACGCAGCGGGAATTGTCAGTTCTGCTAAACATGCACCTTCCTCGCCTTCTGGACCACATGTAGCTGTCAGTGTGCGAGATCCAAGGTTGGCATGTAACGTTATGCACACTCGACGAGGGCGAGCTGCCGCTCTTCTGGCCCCGCCTTCTCCGCCAGTGTGGAATAATACACGCAATACGGGCGCATCACGGGGTAGCTCACGAAACACTAGATGTGCGGAGACGTCAAGTCTGTGCGCTGTAGCCTCTTGTAACTCAAGTAGCGTGGCGTTTCTCCGTGGAGGTTCTAAGGGATCTGGTACCGCGTATCGTGCAGGTACCGTCTGTTTCGTTGAAAAAGGTCCGTATGTTGCGCGGACGGACGCCGGCGCGGACCCTTGTAGGACTGTGAACCGATCTAGTGACAGCAGTGCGCCAGGCAGTGCTGTACCCAACGGCTCTGGAGGCGGCCCTGCCCCACTCCATCTTGCGGTGTGCTTCAAGAAGAAGCCGCTGTCTTTGTTTTCGAAGTGAACTTCAACAGCGAGCACCGATCCTGAAAAGAAAAGAAAAGCACATTTAAAACTTGCAGTAAAACATACGCCATCAATGCAAGAATGCATGACATGTGTGAAATGTTAAATAAGTGTTTTATTTTGGTGCTTGACGAGAGATAAAAGGGCGCCAAGTGACGTTCTGGCAACAATCCAACTTCATTATGTGTTGTGCAGACACACGGCTATGTTTACAAACAAATATATATTTTTTTAACAAATCTGTTTTGTCCTTATAAAAGCAGAAACTGTTGTTAGATATATCCATTTAAATAATATTATACCAGGCCTGATGTATTTCTTAACGATTTTAACAACTTATTATTATACTATTGGTTAGTTAACATTACTGATTAAAAGATTTAATTTAAAGGCTTAAAGGTTCATTTGTTTAAAGTGCTTTATGCTAACCATTATACCAACAGAACAAAACGTAAAAGGCTTTTAAAATATAGATAACAGAATACTACAAATAAAAGAAAATTCTAGGATAAGGATTAAGTTGTAAGCTAAAATAAATCGTTATAAAAGAAGATGTCTTGTTGAACTGTCTCCCTGTAGCAGACGCTGCAAAGCCAACACTATTAAGTAGTCTTTCAGTGACAACAGACGCTGAATCTACAACTTTTCCTAAGATGTTTATGTGTTCCCTCTTACTACGTGACAGATTTTAATGATTCCTTCTACGGACGACGATACATCAGGCTGCGACGCGACCTCGACACCCAACTCATAATTGAACTAGATTTGAGTCACGTCTCAATGAGGGTGGCTCTTCACTGAACTCATCATCGCCCCTACTTCTGTCTCTCTGAAATAATATAGGTCAAGATTGTGTCGCAACACTCACTGGCGAGAAAAATTGGACAGTATGGTTGCGAACATTAAAAATTTGGCAACAGATGCAGGTACAAAACTTTATTACAAAATCAAAACTGTTATAAATTTACTAAAAAATCAACTAGTTGCTCGTTAAAAATAAAAGAAAAAGCTGCCATAACAACTAGTTGTTAGAAAGAACTTAAGAAACTATTTTTTTCCTTCCTTCCTTCTTTCCTTCCTTTAGACACTTTACAAGCAACTTGAGAAGAGATAAAGTTTTTTTAAGTAAGTAATTCTTGAGCTAAACGTATTTAACGTTAAAACCTCCAAGAAGTTATTGCTTCATTAGCAAAGATATACTGTGGATATAAAAGCTATACTGCTAACACGTGGACCGTAAAGTGAGCTTAGAGTGTGTTTAAAAGTTTGAGCACGGGGATTCTTTCAGGATATTTAATACAGGGTTAATTTTGTTCTTACTAAGGTTAAGATCATAATGCTTTACATAATTAACTTCAACAAGTGAGTGAAGTAATTTAAAACAATTCATCTTAGTCTATGTGCCGACGAGATGTTTACAGTATATGCTTCTATACATATAGACATACTCGTTTTATGAATAGGACTTAATTATACAAAAACATCGATTTTGGTTCTGCTACAAATACATTAAGAACGTGCCTTCCGATACACGGAGAAATCGACATATTTTCCTTGTAAGATCACTACACAAATGCACAACCGTTGCGCTGTCAGAATCCGCCTCCAAAAAGTAAATAGCCTGTAACGAGTATTCTGTCCCATTGGTAGGTCATTTTAATCACTGCGATTGCCAAATACGGATTGGTGATTTCGATCCCGGCTACAAAAGCTTTTATTCAAAAATGCGCGATAGATAAGACCATCCAGTCATCCTGAAATGCAGTTTAGATGTTTCTAGCACACTTACTTGGAAGAAGAGACGGTATTACTTCATTTGAAAGAAAAGTGTGCTATCAAACACGCGCGAGGAAAGGGTAATAAAAGGTTTTAGCACGTGACTTCGCAGGAACAAAGGAAACTCGCAACCCTCTCGTCTCGGGCTTAGCAGATATTTCCATTAACTTTCGCTGTTATCACCAAATGTTGCAGTGTGTTACTACGGCTCACTTTTTCATACGCACGTTAGTATAATAAGAGACAGAACGATGGGGAAGCAGTATGAAATTGGGAAATCTGGCATATCGTTTCCCTGAGATTAATCTGGGAGGCGATTGTTGAACCGGTGACTAATTCTCACACTCACACGCTCAACTCGCACTCGCATTCACACTGTTCGGTGCGTACCTACCTACCACTGATTTACTTTAATTTATTTGTTTTTTAAATTGTTTTTGCCGTTTCTAAATTATTGGGTTGTCTATCTGTTTTGTTTTCTAATTCGCTTAAGCGACATAAATTAAATATATAGTTTTACAAAGTAGGGATCTGTAATCGGCAGTAGGTTAAGTATACAATGTAATAACTTAGTTTATAAAGTGCTGTAAATTCTATATTCATAAATAAATAAAAAAACATAAAATAAATTACAAGTGCTCCTTTTTTATTCACGGACACTGGTAGCTTACCTTTGACACCAAATATTCTCCAACGTAAATAATGTTAAAAAAAATCTATATTACTTTAAAGTGTATTTCATGTTAGTATTGATTTCAAGATCACCAGGTGAGATTCAAAAATTGCTTTTTAGTATTTATAGTTTTAAAACAAAACAACAATAAATTTCGTTGTTCTGAATTCAAATTATTATAGAAATGAATATTCGGATGCATTAGGAAATGCGACGATTACCGATTATAAATAAACACTGTATTTTGTGACAGATCGAGTTTCAAGCCGGTGAAGTAGCGGGCGAATGGGCGTAATCCAGTTTAATTTATAAATTCTGCTCTGTGACAAAAGAATTTTTAATTATTCGCAAGTCATCATACCTTTGTCTAATAAAATCTCTTCGTTGGAAAACAAACAAAGTTCGCTCTGTAAAATCGTCTACATCAATGTTAATTTTATAAAGTATACATTCGCCTAAAGTTAGATAATAAGCAAAATGTATTTGTTTTGTGTTATTATCCATTATACTTGTAGCACTTAGCACGAACTATTAAATGACACGGCCGACTAACGGCAGCTCATAAATACGTGCTTATTTTATTAAAGGGTTTTCCATCCCTGTTTTGCTATCCGTTGCTCCAATGAGCAGCGGGATTTGAAACGTGACTCTGCGCGCATGGAAACGCGAATTAAGCGGCTTTGTTGGAAACATGTTAAATTGACAATTTCTTATAAGCATGGATTTGCATTGTTTCTAAATTGCTGTTTAAATATATTTTGTTACCCGAATAATAAACACGGCAAATGTGTCAATCGTCTTATTTAAGCTATTCTATCGTAAAAGTAAATTTTACCATTTTGAGTGTAAGTTTATGTAACTACCTTCCAACCTATCCAAAACTGTCAAATTTTTTCAATGCATTTTCAAACATATGCCTTAGGCATAAAGTTCAAAGTCTATTGAGGAGTTTGAGAGTTCTTTTTTTTAAATGTTTTTGTTTTGTTTATATAATTTCAACGCAAATTTTGTTGCGAAACAAATTACAAAAACACAAATGTTGAAAAAATTTCCACGAGCAGGATTTGAACCTGCACCCTTCTGACATACCGGGTCAAAAACGACGGTAGTTGTTGACATTGAATGGGCGCCTTTGGCTTTGAAAGTAAAATAGTAAATAGTGTTGAATAATTTCGGCGGGCTGGTTAGAACCACGATAGCTCATTTGGGAGAGCACCTGACCCGGTATGTCAGAAGGGTGCGGGTTCAAATCCTGCTCGTGGAAATTTTTTCAACATTTGTGTTTTTGTAGTTCTTTTTTTTAAAATTCTTTATAGGCAAGTATTTGACCGCGATCTCGCCTGGTTGCATACTTGCCTAGATAATGCCTGTTTGTGGTAGGTTGATGGCAGGCGTGTGTACACGCATAGGAAATAAGATACCGAGCATTTTCTTTTCTAATGTAAGAATTCTCTCAATATTAACCCTTTGAGCGTCGATCGACCAGCAGGTGGCCGATAACAATTAAAATTCTGTTGTGTCTGGTTTTCGCGCGCTCGATCTCATATTGAGGCCATACTAAGGTAAGTATCAGTTTGTCCTTTTAGTAACGAGCAAAAGTAGATATAGCTGATATGGTTAATCTAGCAAAAAAAAAAATTAAAAAACACGACTGCCATGACAAAAAAGGCAAAAAACGAAGTAAAAGGCAAAAAACAAGATGTCATGCATTTTGTTTAAATAATTTTTAACGCAAATTTTCTTGCGAACAAATTACATAAACACAATGTTGAAAAAATCCTGCTCGTGGAAAATTTTTCAACATTGTGTTTATGTCATGTATTTATTTATCTGTATTTATAAAAGTGAAATGTCACACATTCACTCACTGACTTCTTAAGCAAAACTCAAATAAGTCAAAACTGATGGTTAATAAAACTGAAATTTTCAACGCATTCGGGGGACCGCTTTACGGAATACTTTCTTATTTATAAGGTCCCCCGAATTTCATCTGCCACATAGGGGTTGAATTTCAAAATTTTTACTAGCCTATGTTAGTCGGAACGATGCAAGGATTATAACGATACCTCATATATCTAAATTGGTTCAGGCGTTTAGAAGTTATGGTGAAATAAAGAAACATCACATATACAAATACTGAACCCTGAAAACATAACACTCCTTTTATTGGCATTCGTGTAAAAAACAATACATTTACAGGCTGTCCTCAACTATCGAAAATGTCCTTGAGGGCCTAGGGGTCACCTATGTGAATTCGAAAGCCATCTGGTTGATTTTCATTTCAACGAACACCATCGATCGATCGCTCCATTGAACGATGCCCTAACATCTTTAAATAAGTACCCGATGTAACGATTCATCGAAGATTCAACTCACCGATGCTTTTTGTAACGACAATTACATAGAACCGACAACTTATTTAGTCAATGTAACATTTCAACGATATATCTCACCACACATTAACCAAACAACAAAATCCTAATTCATATTGTACCTTTTATGATGGAACTTTAAAATATAAATAAGCAACCGGAACGGAGTACAAATTCTCCGCTAAAAGCATTACGCTATTTCAAAGAAGGAAGTCGTATATCAGCAGTAAAACTAAAGAGCAATGGGCGAATATAATTTGTTGCTTCCGTTAATTAACTCCTTAGCTTGCGGAATAGTTTCGGGAAAGCGTTGACGAATACATTTTCTTTCGAATATTTTGGTTGAAACTACAATATAATTCGTATTTTAAATTGTTAAGTAGCATAACGGTCACTGCAGAAGACCCTGGGTCTTCGATTCCTGGCTGGGTCGGGTGGGCGTTTAATTTTTTCACTGTTTTTTATATAAATATTTAATTCAGTTCAGTTGTGTTGTCAATTTGTGGTATTCATCTGCAAAGATGAATCTGCATGTCCATCGGTTGCAATTACCTTTGGATAGATGGCACTAATGTCGCTTTAAAGCATTTCAAAAATCAAAAAGCAGTAACAAAAAACAGCGCTTACGTCAGCCTTCCCGGTAGCATAACGGTCAGTGCAGCCGCCCGGATTGCGGAAGACCCAGGTTCGATTCCTGGCTGGGTCGGGTGGGCATTTAATTTTTTTCACTGTATTTTATATAAATATTTTATTGTTAAGTAATGTTTAAATGTAATCTTAAATATCACGTATAAAAGACAACTTGCATTATTAGTATCATCTAGCTAGATTGATTGTTAAAAATTTATTGGATGTTTAAGACGTAATACGTAAACATTGATGAAACAAAGCTGTTTATATTTAATTGAACAAACAGTTGAAGAAATTGAAGAGCAAACATTAAAACTAATGAAAGATATGTTTTGACATAAGGAATACTATTTCTCATTTACAAATGACACGTAAAATTTGAGAGAAAAATCTCATCAAAAAGCTACCTCCATTAACCGCCTCTGTGGTCTAGTGGTGAAGACCATCGGTCTCAGACCCAGAGGTCTCGGGTTCGATTCCCATGGGAGGGTACATGTTTGTGTACTCGGTTTGGTTGGTGGTAAGGCTTGTTTGTCCGCCTATCTACTAGCTAATACCATCTAATCGCCATAACATCATGTTTGTAGCATTGTTGTGTTCCAGCAGCTAAAAATAAGACAGCCTGAGTAGTTGAGGATTCTGGATGAAGTGCGCTTCCACCATTGGCATCATCACTTAACATCAGATGAGATGAGGGCACTCTGGCTTACCCGTAACATAGAAAAAAACCTTTCTAACTGACAAGAAATACAACATACACATCGATTTCCTAAATACTCGTTTGTAACTTAAATTGCCAAGCAATGCCGTGGTAGCTCAGTTTAAGCGCTGTCGCCTGGATTGCGAAAGGTTGTGGGTTAGTGTCTCACCTGAGGTAAGTCGTACTGTTTCAACTGCTATTTTCAGTTTCATAAAACTCTTTTGAGTTATTTTTAATTTTGCCATTTAATACATTAACCACAATTTAACAAATAATCTAAGTGTTGCCGTACTTTTAACCGCCTCTTTGGTATAGTGGTTAAGACCACCGGTTTTTTTGAAGTGAAAACTTCTTTAGCGGCGTTGTGCACTTTTTTTGGAATGGATAAAAAATGTTAAACTCGCGTCAGGACACGTGACCTGATCGAAAATTCGTAAGACGGATGGAGAGTAGAGGAATGGGTAAAAAATGTTAAACTCGCGTCAGGACACGTGACCTGATCGAAAATTCGTAAGACGGATGGAGAGTAGACAGCTGGCGCGGCGTAATATAAATTTTTGATATAAGTTAATATAACTTTTTAATGTAATATAAATTGTCATGTTTGTGTACGATAGCCCAATAAATAAATATTGTATTCTACCACATAAATGAGAGTACTTTTATACTGTATAATTAAAGCAATTCGTGCAAAATTATTCCCTAACCATTCCAAAATATCAAAAATGCACAACGTTAATATTCAAGTTTTCACTTCTGCCGGCACTCCCAGAGTGCAACCCGTCGTTTTTGTCCCCCGACGTGGGTCAGTGTCGGAGACTTTGTTACGCTACGTCTATGCCGTTTTTAACTCGGCTTTCCTATGCTAGGAGTGGCTTTACGCCTACATTTTCTTGGCACGTTTTGTGCCCTATCTATTCCTCTATTGTCCTATGCTATACTATATAATGTTACTAAAAAATTTTCCATTTTCATCGCACGCTAGGTGCCCTACTCTTTCTTTTTCTATTAGTCACTTAATTCTATTACATTTTTATTGCATTTTTTCATGCCCTAAGAGACCACCGGCTTAGACCCAGAGGCGCCGGGTACGATTCCCAGCGAGGGGTATATCTTTGTGTACTCAGTTTGGTTGGTGGTAGGACTTGCTTTTCCGTCTGGCTAGCTACCACTATCTTATCTGTATATGTCGCCATAACACAATGTTTGTAGCATTATTGTGTTCCGGCAGCTAGAGTTAAGATAGCCAGTGCCTCACTGTTGAGGATCCCGGGTGAAGTGCGCTTCCATCATTGGCCTTATCATCACTTAACATCAGGTGAGATCAAGGCACTGTGCTTACCGTAAATATATTTAAAAACTACTGTTGAGTATGTGTAGTATGAATACACGCATAAGTATGCTATGTATACACATGAGTAAACTAAAGGAGCTCAATGAAAATTACTTTAAATTCGGTTGCTTGTTTAGACTGGGCCCAAAAACATCATCAAAATCAGTAAGCGAACGTGGCCTTTGTGAATTCCAGTTGCGTAATGACGTCAAAGGGCCGTCTGGCAACACGGTATGACAAATGAACAAATATTTGGCCGTTAATGGAGTCCACACATTATGCGCTGGCTTTATTACTGCGCCCGTCGGACCTATCATTCCATCAAACGTTCCAATATTCATAACTGAATTGGTTGAGGCTTTCGCTTTAATGATAAATTGAGGCTATGCTGCAGTATTGTTGGAATGTGTTAACAATAAATCAGTTCGGTTGGGTAACAAAGAAATTGCTAAATTATGGCCATTAGCGCTCGTCAAAGTTTAAAAAATCTACAACAGTGTGTTTAGTGCTATTTGTTGATAACTTTTTAATTGTATTAGAAGCTATAACACTAAGCACTTTAGCTTGTCAGAACTTTGCAACTAATGTCAAGTAAATCTGACCTTTGACTTTCGACCTTACTTAAATACTTTTCAGACATAGATTAGGTAGCGGTCATGACCATCGTATCTAAAGAGTCTTTCTGGCTCCTATTACGGCCCGACACACCCTCTCCAATCAAGACGATCGGCAACGCGATATTGGAACGCGAAACTCTTTTTTTTGTAACCCCTACGCTACAGAGGAAATTAAAGTCGAATTCTTGCGATTGCAATAGTATTGGATTCAGGCTTCGTACCGCTATTGCGCTGATAAAGTGAAATGGGTTTTTTGAGCTGGTATATCGGATATGTCACGTCAAAGTATTCGTTGGCGAAATGGATTCAACTTTAGGCTGCAGTTTATTTGATTGCAATGGTATAACTGTATGTTGGACAACATACGTTTGATTTGAAATTATACTTTTTTTAATTCAGGGACAAATAGTTAATGTTTTTTTTTCAAGAAATGTATGATTTGAAAAGACTCAATCAAAAGCTCATACCTATTTGATTAGTGTTTTGAGAAATTAGTGTTTTGAGAAATACTTATATGCTAATATTAATCTCAATAGGTACCAATTCCTATTCGAATCCAAGTTACACAGTAGTCAGATAAGTACCTAGATTACAACACAAAAGTCATTTAGATCACTTTATACGCCAAAATAATCTTCTTTTATTTAGCGATGATACATTTGAAAACATAATCTACGGCTTTGTGGGCCGAATGCATCGTAAAATAATGTCTACTCAGCAAGTAAAACTGTACCGAATCGCCCTTAAAATTTGTATAAAACGACAATAAAACGGGTAAAATTGAGGTAAAAGAAGGCTGCGTAAAAAATAACGGCCCTCCAACAAATGGGGTAGGGCAGCCCGCTAAATAAATTGTTTGTTGTTTTCAATCCCACACAGCCCATGGAGCGAGCGCCTTACGACACTCAATGGTCGCTTTTAAATTGTAATTCTTTTCCGTGGCATATGGAATAACCTTTATTTAACCAGCACAGATGTTACAAAATATGACGTCCCTAACAATTTTTAATATAGAACTTTGAGAAAATATAGATAAGTAGCTTAAGGGGGTGCAGCGCGGACGCAAAACTGCGAGTTTCAAGTTTCTTTATGATAGCGAGCGCGCGGCGCGCGGCAGTGGTGTGACAACGGCGACTACGAATACGCACGCACACTAATATCTGTACAGAGTAGGCTGGTGATTTAATTAGAGCAATGTTTACTTTCGTAAAATCATAGGCGTTTGGGTAAAAAATAATAAAAGTCTTAATATTTTCATATTCATGTTTTTTAATTGAAAAATAAGATAACAGTGACCTGCGGAATATCAATACAAACATTTTGATGTCGGATCATTGTTTCATTTGTGCTATATTTACAAAGTTTCAGAAGAAACAAGTTTTTAGATATCATTATTTTACGTATTGTTTATGCAGTTTCTGGGTATTTGTTTCAAATTCCAAGACAACCACGACCTTGTGAAAAGATCAAGCTAACCTACACTAGTCCACCCGCCTGCGTAAAAAATAATAACTAAATAGAAAATCAACTGAAAAGGCTAAAAAAATCAACGGAACAAGATAAAAATTCAATAATTACATAAAGCCAGCGAAATAAATCGAAACAATATCAAACAAAAGTACTGTATACAATTAAAAATTACAATACGATAGTCCTTCAAATTTTTATGCAACATCATACATAACATAAGTCAAATCATTCTCACTATGTGCGTGACTCCAACTGTGTGTTATGTATGATGTTGCATAAAATTTCGAAGGACTACCGTACTGATATTTTTAATTGTATACAGTACTTATGTTTGATATTGTTTCGATTTATTTCGCTGGCTTTATGTAATTATTGAATTTTTATCTTGTCCCGGCCTTTTCAGTTGATTTCTATTTAGTAATATTTTTTTACGCAGGCGAGTTTTTTAATAGTATAGATGACGTACATTTGTTTTTTCTTTAAATAATGGAGCATTATAATACATATAACTGAACATAAATAAAGGTCAAAATAAATATCATAAAGGTTGTCTGAAACATAGCATTGGTTATTGGTTATTAGTACCTAACAATTAATTTCAATTGAACCCAATCGAAGCGTTTGTATAAGTAATTTCAAAGTAATTACTTAGCTCGATCTCTTATTGTTGCTTGAACTTAAACTATTAAATTCATCCATCTTACCAACCCGTTAACTAGAACGGGTGATTTGTCATTTATATATAGTGGGTGTAATTAAATAATAAATGTAATGTAATGCAATAAATCTGGCCTTTATGTTGATTAAGTTCATTTGAGGGCAATGATGCTAAACTCATTACATTATACAAATATTAAACACTAGCTGACCCGGCGGACTTCGTACCGCTTTGACAGTTTCCATCATTGAGTTATGTATACATCAATGGTTTCCATGACAACAAAACAAACAAATCATTTTGTATTGGAAAATTAAATTGTCTTTTTTAGTTTTTTTTTTTTCATGTAGCCTATGTTACTCAGCGCTAAAGTAGCATTCTAATGATGAAAGATTTTTTAAATCAGTCCAGTCGTTTTTGAGTTTATTCGTTGCAAACATACATACATACAAAAATACAAAGGTTTCCTCTTTATAATATTAGTAGGTATAGATAACAGTGGGTATATAAAGGTAACATTCAAAAAAACTAATAAAACAGTCCTGTAAGCCTTGGTATGTCGGAACGTAGATCCACGGCGCCAAACAATTGAAATTCTATTGTGTCTGGTATTTAGACAGACCAGAGGTTAAAAAGACATCGAATACAAGAATAAAGAAAATTTTTTATGTCTCTGCTATTTGACCAATTTTGTTATTGAGTCATATTAGAATTGAAACCTATTGAAACCTATTTACCTACAAGACGAATTACAGGTACATATGAACATTGTTATTGTGTTGTATTGAATTGTAAACAATCATTAGCTCATTTTATGTCCCCACTGTTGGGGCACGAGCCTTCCCTATGGATAGAGAGAACGGGCCATAAACCACCACGCGGGCCCAGTGCGGATTGGTGGCTGTTAACGACTGCTAATGCAGCCGGGACCAACGGCGACCTTCCGAAGCACGGAGGAGCTCGAGATCATACATTTTTGGTCACCATCCGATGACCGGCCTTTGCGAAACTTGCTTAACCTTAGCAATCTCAACCCGGGCGCGTTAACGACTGCGCCATCGAGTTCGCCAATAGAACAATAGACTATTAAAAAAAAAATACCAGAATCATAGTTAGATAATAATTTTAAGAGCTTTCAGAAAAACAAATTCCTAGTGTTTTTTTAATTTTTATGTGTGCCTCGTATATTGTACAAGGTGTTTATAATTTTAGGAATTATCAATATAAATAACGCGAAAACTACTCTTATCTATTGGTAACTATCCTCCCAACGAAAGGCTTGAGAAGCACACAAATAAAAAAATGATTGGCTTTATGTACATAGTCATGAGTATGAGATTGAATATTGTTTCAGCAAACGAAATTGGAAACATCTCTCGTAACAGTAGCTAATATCACCACCTCAGCACGAGTCAATAAGATCAATCATAGATGTCAATACATCATTGCATACATACTTCCGCAACATAAAACCGTTGTTCCTCATTCAATCACATGTCGGTACATCACAACTGCTCGGGAGATCAATACGAAAGCAAAAGGAGCGTTAAAATCTCATCAGTCAGGGTTTCAATACCGTTAATTTGGTAACGATACGAAGATACCGTTAACAAGGTAGCATTATGATGGATGGGTGACATTTTTTCCGGTAAACTAATACGCGAATTGGCTAAAACACATTAGGTAACGAAAAATTAACGATACTTTTCTAGATAACGTTATACCTACATTGCCGCTACCAATTTACCTTTATAGAAATAAGTAGATTGAAATGAAACAACTTTTACGGATCTACTCACGTTTATTTTATACATTACAGTCTCTCTGTGACCACGGACCCTGCAAAGGGTTCGAAACATCAGGATAAACATTACAGAAAACAATATGTTACTTATAGATACTTATTGTGGGAATTTGGTAACGGTATTAAACCCTGGTCTCCGTCAAAGGAGCGCCCTCTGTTTCCGAATACTACCGGATATATCGGAAATGGGCCTCATTACAGGCTATCATGCAATATCTCGACAGCGGAGTCGAAAGCTGCCAGACGTTCATGGAGTACGAATTTTCGTAGCTTTATTATAACGTCGGCGGCATCTTTCAATCTGCTGTTTTTGCTATCTTTCGCTTCTATTCTACAGCCACAAACCTATAGTAATAGAGTTTGGGGTAGCTTGATTTTTAAATTAATATGTTTTGTAGAGAAGTCTGCGAAGGGTTATTGAATTGAACAAATTATTAGACACTTCCTAAATCATAAAAGCACACACGGTAAGTCCGTAACTCATTTTGGGAAACCAAATTTATTTGACTATCACTGAAAATTTAATTTTTAAAATAATAATTTCATTACTATTTTATAATTATAGTTATTGAGTTTGAGCACCCAAAAACACGGAAGTACAAAAATATCCTGGTCAACAAGTCGACACAAAGCCGCAAACACGGAGCCATGCTCAATAAATGTCTCAAAAAGCCCTCAAACCCAAAGACGACACTTACAGAGATGGATTGCTTTAGAATTTCAAGAAAATGTGACAAATAAAATGGGAACCGTTCTGTTACCGTAGTTAGTAGTACAGTGCACATACAGATTTTTTTTAAATATTTTTATTGCAGGTAAGTACATATTTTAAGGTAAAAATAATTTGAACACAGATAAAGACACCGTCAGTCGTCGCGACCAAATAATAATATGAATGCATCATTTTGTCGACTAAATTACTCACTTTAATTAAAGAGTTTAAAGTAGATACCTGAAAGCATCCGCACAGGATTCAATGTCACCTTATAGTAATAAATATTGTGAAACCTTACATAAATGTGCAATGTTTATTGTAAAGCCGCTTACAAAAAAACAGGAGCAATGATTCTGCATGAGGTCTCCAGATTTCCTACATGTTACGTCAGGAACTTTGCAGACGTTACTTAAGTAAGTTTACTCTCATGCATTTTTAAATAGTCTATTGATTCGACCACGGCAAGGGTTCGAAATGAAGTTTTCTTTCGGGAAGATACCACAACAAACTCGATACCTAGTTAATATTTGTATTTTATAATAAGTCAACACGAAATAATTAGTGTTGAACTTCTACTAAGAAATAAACGGCTCGAGTTATGCTCGATAAAGATCATGATTTCAGTAAACTTCTACATGTAATACCTATATATTAGGTCCTTACCTATGAAATTGACGTTTTGTATGAAGATTTTTTATAAAATTATATTTTTCATACTAACGTTTTTTTTAATTTTCTTAGCATCTATTTATGTTAACACTATAAAAATTTAAGGGTAGTGTGTTTGTTTCACTAGCTAAATATAGCAGACATTATCATCATCATCATCTCAGCCAAAAGACGTCCACTGCTGGACAAAGGCCTCCCCCAAGGATCTCCACAACGACCGGTATTAAAAAGAAAAAAATCAAGTCCCTTCAAAGCTACAATTAAATAAAAAGTCAATTCCGCGAAACAAAAAAGAAGTCAATTTAAAAAAGAAATTGGGCCATAAAGACACAAAATGAATAATCATTGTTATTACTGAAGCCTAAGTAATATAGTCCTAATTAAAGGTCTATAATAATATTAACAACCGGTATTGACTTATAGAAGTAATATTCCTATTAATAAGTGCGAAAAAAACTTAAATTTCATAGGTAAGGACCCAATATTTATGTATTTGCCACAAATTATGCGTGACAGACGACAGCAATTAACTTCGTGTAAACTTAAAAGGAATTATTTTGTTAAAAATAGTTCTCTGTGACAGTTATGAAAAGACTTTAATGTCCTGTAAGACCAATTTAAGTAAAACAAAAGAAACAGAAACTAACAAGAACATTAATCCAGTAAAATAATATGAGGCACCATTATAAAAGCCGAGACTGCGTAGTAGGGCTATTAAGATCTACGAGTATATATTTCGTTTGTTTATAGGACAACCAATGAAATGCTTTTAAAGTTCTTGTTAACTGTATGATGCATAAAGACATAGAATAGCAAATGGATGTATGAATCACGAGCAGGACAGCTACAAAAGCATACAGTAGTAGTAGAAAAACAAGTTCTAAAGGAGTCCTACAGCAACGTATATATAATGTTTATACGACACCGCCACAAGCATAGCAGAGTAATTAGAGTGTTGCTGCAAGATGAGGATGTGTTGTGAAAAGAAAATAGGTACCTATGACGTGAGCCGCTTGCAATCGGTGCAGGAATGCACATGTCTGCGATGCGGGGTGATGCGTATTGCGCAGGGGTGGCGAATAACAAAACACAACCACACCACAAGAGTTATAATCTTACCCAGTGTTCTTAAGAATACGCAAACTCTTTTGTCTTAAATTCCACAACGTAGAAACGTTCACTCCTCATCTTATATAGGCGTCGTATAATATATATAAATGTCTTCTGTTTCATCAAAATTAGTAATTTCAGCATCAACCTTGATTATTTTATTCTAAACTTTAAAGCCTTGCCCTTTTTACCATTTTTGTGCGTTAGCTTAATGAAACCATTCTCTTTATCTTCAGGTACTTCATAGATAACTTTATTAAATTCCTGTCTAGTTAATTACATCATAATTACATTGTAAAGTTAACCGTGCCATAATTTGACGTGCTTTAACGCCCGTAAAGAGAATTTACATACTCATAAGTAGGGGCTATCTCCTAGGAAAGTGTAATATCGTCTTTTAATATGTAATGAGGTACCCGGTAGTATCATCCTTATGCAAATTATGTTATTCAAAAGACGTAATTAAAATTAGAGCTATTGTTTTACTTTTAATCGTCTAAAAGCAAAACAGTAAAATTAGATTCACTTCATGTATTAAAAACTATTCCTAGTTAAAAAAATAAAAAAAACGTTCCCAAAAAGCAAATATATCAAAACACATATAGAATTTACCTAGAGCATGAAGCATGAATATGTTTAGAGATACATCAAACGCAACACATACTTAAAGTGGTTATAGGAAACTTCGAAAGTGTACCTTCTAAGGATATCGAAGAACATTTTCCAATATTTTTGCCGCTGAATAAGAGAAAAGAAGTCCTTCTCTTTCCTTTTTGAAGATTTTGCCTGTTCTTCTCAGTATGAAGTTATCCCGACGTAGACATAAGAACGGATGGCGTTTTTACTTCCACGAAGCTCAAATGTAGCCAGACATGAATAAAGTTTGAATTTGAAAATTTTACTGAATATCAATATCAATATCAATAGTGATGTAAAAATTCTATTTGGAAATAACTCTTCGCTGGCGAGCACTGTGTTTTGTTTCAGAGTACTCAATAAATTCCAGTAGTCAGTTGTTTTAGAATCAGGAAATCTAAATTACTCATTGCACCGTTTCAGAATAAAGTGGGGACACGTTTTTGAATATTTCCCAATATACAGAGTACATAACGTAGACTGCATTAACATTCTAAATCCATGGCGACAATGAGGCTTCTTCAACAACTGCATTGGTTTTAAAAGATTAAACATAATATTCTGACAGTGATTGCACACATAGGGAATAATAATATTTTTAAGAAATTGCCCAGGAGTGGGCCAGCTATGGCTGATATAACAACAATAATAATAATAGATATAAAACAATTTTTTAAAATCAAAACATTACAATGATTGGACAATATTTAAATTTTATAATCAGACTTAATATGTATTTATGATCTTATCTACCCACTATAAGGCGTTAAAATTAGTTACAATTCTAGGTACAGTCTATGATTTACGTAAATATTTAGTAATCCTTCAATGAGGTCGCCGTCAGATTGTCGTCATATGTCAACGAGGATTCTTCAATTGTTTTAAGATCATCTAGTTTCATTGAGCCCCCTATTGGCTGTTTCAGAAACACGTCCCTCTGAGTCACGGGCTACTTTATGAGATACTTAATCATTCGACAGCGAGGACTTTTCCATTGTTTAAAGATCAGCTAGATTCGGTGCACCCCTATCGGCTGTTTTAAAAACACGTCGAGCTGAGACACAGGCTAGTTTACAAGATAAGTTCTAAGATTAGCTAGATTTGGTGCACCCATATAAGCTGTTCCGGGAACACGTCCCAATTACTCCCGATGAGTCTAAGGCTTATTTAGTTAGTACACACGCACATCAGACTATCACAAACTGCCAAATTTCCTCAATAGACTTTAAACCTTATATCATATGGTTGAAATTGAGACTTCTTGACGGGAAAGTGAATGGTCATGTCTGCGGTTTAGATTTGTTTTCTAAAATTTGTGTTATGTCGAATATTAATGTGAAATAATGGTGGATTATTAACCGTTAAGTGTTCGTGAGTGTGCATGAGTGTTGGCAAATGAAACAAAACAGTGCAACGTCACTTTTCAAATTCTCTCAAGAAGTCCGCCCGAGGACTTAGCAAAGCCCCACATCTTTACTGAGATACTCGAGGGGTTGAGGGGTATATCATTTCTCACTTCTCATTTCTATTATCATTCATCATCATCATCATACAGGAAAGAAATATTGTATATTTATGTATTATACTTGTTTGAAAAATTACTTTGACACTGGCTAAATGTGGTAATCGCACGAAGTCATCAACTAAAAGAAAAAAAAAATGGTTGAACATTTAATGAAGAAATTCGAAAGAGATAGGTTGATGTGCAGGCGTCTGTACATTCTCAATGTAGGTAATCATCAATGAAGTCACTGTGAGATTTTTATCGTAATTATGTCAACGAGCTTCTTCAATTGTTTTAAGATCAGCTAGATTCGGTGCACCCCTATCGGCTGTTCCGGGAACACGTCCCGCTGAGTCACGGGCTGCCGCGGGCGTAATTCAACATCCAAGAATAGAACGACCGGTATTTGTCAAGTCAACATCGGCGCGCTCTGGATGCGGCAATAAATGCCGATTACGTTTGGGGGATGCTATATTATGCTTAGTAGGTATTTTTGTGTCTCGATGTTCCAATATTGGCAATATTTCGTAATAAAAAGTGATTATTAACTGTGGAAATAAAAATCTTTATTTTATCCTGGACCTTATGAATTAATTTTAACACAATCAACACATAATGGAAATAGAAATAGATAATATCTTTTTTTCTTTTTTTATCTTTTATACACATTCAAAACACAGGAACATCTATCTATTTTATCACGGACCCAGTGGCCGAAGTCGTTGAGTATGAATGTTTAGGGATAAAGAAATGCGAGTAGAGAGTGTTTATGAAGATTTTGAGTTTTTTTTTAAAAGATGCTCGTGTAATTACAGATTACATGCGAAATATTAGTAATTGACAAGTTTTTAATAATGTATACTATTATTATTATACTTATTACATTCTGATTATACATATTAATAGGTTTTATTCTCTATGTCGAAAAAATAAAGTAGATAGTAAAAATAAAAATCAATAATATTGCAAAGATCAAGGTTAGAATAAACGTAAGGCTTCCTAAGACTAGGTATAGGAAATTTTATTATTTACAGGAACTATTCAAGTTTTCATGGAGCTCGATGGATGGCGCAGCGGTTTGCGCATTCGGGTTACAATCTTGCAACTTTACCAACTTTTGCAATGTCGTTACCGAACACCGGTGGCCCAGGCCTAATTAAAATATCTTGTCTTTAAAGGGCATCATTTGCCTGGCCTGATTTGCTTTTGTGCTATTGTTTTTGGTGGTAGAGTTTGAAGAAACCTTCAGAATGGATACCACACTTATTTCTGCCAACCTTTTACCTACGAAACTAATTTCTCCTACACAGTTATCTCATTATAACCTTTGTTGTGGTGTTTCTGGCTGTGGTGTTTGCATCCATAGGAATGGCTCGTGCCTCAGCTAGAGACTCGTGATTATAATGATGATGACGATGATAACCTTTGCAGCTGTCACAAATACGTAAACTGCACTAATTTACCAAGGAGAAGTTAACGAATTATTGTCATATTTTTGTTGTTTTCTTCGTAGAGTTTCAAAGAATTTAAATAACGTTACTACAGTATACATACAGCCTAACTTTTCACGCCTACAGTGATGAGAAGCTTCTTATGTATTTGTAATTCATAATAAATATGTGGCTCGCAAGTCGCAACACTTAATATCCAAGCCCAATTTTCGCATGTCAACATGACCTGGCTTGACCTGACATTGGTTACGTTACTAACAGCTTCTGACAGGAATTCTCTTTAAGTAAACACAGTCTAAGCAAATACCGACATCTGAAATTAATATCATCAAAGATTTCACCACAAAATGATCGGATCAAAGCAAGCGTCGTATCAGGTAGCTAAATATTTACTGGCTTGTGTATATAATAAAATTATATTTAAGCGCCTTTATAGATTTCGATGTAAAACTTCAAAGTTCAACATTTTGAAATGATTCATCCAATTTTAATAAAACTTCCTATGCTTAATGAAAATATAGATATCTAGAAAGTTATTAGAAAACATTTTAAAAACGTATTTAAAGTCCATTACGAAAAGTTCAAAATCACAAATTTTAATAATACAACACCTATGTCTTCTACAAACTAACTAGCAAAATCAAATTATAATTATAACGCAGCCGTATCCACAACAACGTAAATAATCACGTCAACAAACTTCATAGACGTCAAGCTCTCCGGCACATCCACTCATCTCGAGAGCACTTGTATGAAAAGCTCCTACGCGCAATACGCTTCTTTGAGATGATTTACACTCGCTACATTATTTATAAGGCTATACACAGTACTAGGCGTCGCTGAAAACTTATGGAAATCATGTTTTTCAGACATCTCACGGGAAATCTTTTCGGTTTCAATCATTGTTCCCTTTGTTGGGACGATGTGAGTGGAATAATTTGTAGCTTCCCCAGTTATAGATTAAACTCAATTAGGGAAATAAACAATTGCCGCTTCCCCTCATTAGGAAAAAGTGACAAATCGCCTTGCATCCTTCTTTGTAGACGTATCGCCTCCACACATTCCTGTCTCATTTACGCGTTTGTCAAAGGGCCGTGGGAGCGGACGGCTGAACAAGTCGTCTTTCGCATTGTAAACGACGTGCGTAGGCCCTTAGGTCCAGTGATAGTTGTAGCTACGCATAACGGAACATTCATGTTCGGTGGCGGAGATTAACTGACCACCAGCTCTATTATGACCGCCACCATTTTGGTTTGACGACGCGATGTGTGAAAGTTTTTATCGCTTGGCTTTTTCAATCGTCAATATAACGCCGGCATCGGTATTTAAAGTTTAAAAGCAAATAACAGTGTTGACGCGACGAAAAATGTTAACCGTGAAGGGAGAAGTCTAGTCGTCACCTCCAACATAATATCAAAAGACTTGCAAACCGAAATGAGCTGTCGTAGAGAAGGGACTCCTCGTTTTTTAAAGAAAACCGTTTGCCTACTTTACTTTGCTTCGGTTCTACCTGTCAACTTAACTAAAAATCTTTTCTGCGTGTAAATTCTGTGAAGAATTTTCTTATCCAAATTTTGGTTTGAAAATAAAAGCATTTTTAAAATTACCTTTTATTGCGACATGAAAGATTATATCACAGTCATGATTAGATGCAGCATTATTTTAAGAGTGCCCCATTTTGTTGGCATTTGCTGTAAAGTGGTCGTAAAGCGTAGCTGCGTTTTGAGTTTCGGGGTGAATGGGGCGCTATATTCCGCTTCACAACAAACTCGTTGCGCCCATCTATATGCAAATACATAAGGCCCTCTTGAACTCGTGCCCTCATCCCTCATTTGTCGGCTTGCGTAATGAGGACTTGTGAATGAGCTTGTAAGACAAACAGCCGATCGTAAAATTCACAAACAACAATCTTTACCTACTGCTAGAGATTAAATGTAGATGTAGATCTTAGGAATCGTTATCATAGACACACAAAATCTATGCAAATTGTGATAACAATTCAATGGTTCGGCAGGAATTACAATCTTCCATAATTCTCAAAAAAAAAAAATTTTTAAGGTTGGACCAAATTTTGTTTACCTAAAATAAAATCATTTCAAAAATAAACATTTGTCTGTAGCGATTGAAATGTCAATTCATTATAAGGTTGTAGCAGCAGGTTGTTACAACGAAAATTGCAGAAGAATTGAAATAACCTAAGTAAATTCGTAAATTCGGTTGATGTCCCTTCACGAAAACTGTTACTCAGGTCAAAAGAACTACATGCAACGTCACATTACAAAAGGAAATTGCATGCAAATAGGTCTTTATCGCAACACGAAACCACCAGCTTCTTATGGAATTCGATTGTGGCGTGATACACGACATACGTTCAAACGCTGTGTCATCATTTCAATGTTCTCATTTAACATTTTCAAAAAGGGTCCTGTAATGCGTCCGATATTGTTAAAGAGCGGGCTCGAATTCGATTCATTGGTAACGAGCTTCGAGAGGGTGGAAAAATGAGATTAGGTTTGATAAGGAGTTATTGCCGGCCATAGGCCCTTACAAAACGTAAATGTAGATTGCTGGAGCTAATACACAATGACTTACGTTTCGTGTCGAAGTACTGAAATGGTTTAAATAAACGTACTTTAATTTTACGATAAGTAGACTGTGCTCGATAGCGAAGATTCCCACGACTTTAGTTAATTTATCGAGTTTTGAACATATGATTGTCAAATACTTACATCACTTGTGATCACCAACCCGTATTTGACAAGCGTAGTGATCAATTGTAGCAATTAATTGATTTTAATGACGAAGGTCTTCGCGCAATTTCGTAGCAGTAATTTAGTATATATGCTATTTACCACCTACATCACTGAATCTCTGTATATATTTTTTGAACATAAAAAGTTGTAATAACAGGTTTATGCATTCGAGAGATATTAAACTTTGAAGTTTGTATTGGAAATCGTGAGGCCGTAAGCCCTCTTAAGCCATCATCGCTAGCAAGTAGCGTGTAAGAACACCGAGTTATGTTCCGGCAGCTAGAAGTAAGTTAGGCAATATTTTTTTAGTTTGGATTCCGGGTACACTGGCTATTTGGACTTAGCGGCACTACTGTGGTCAAAGCAAAGCGATTTCTCTTTGCCCATTTGTGAAAAGTCATGGTAAGGTTTAAAACAGAGGTCCTGCATGTGACAGGTGGGTTAAGTGTGGGTGGTAATACGGGCTTTGCGAGCTTCACTCGGGAAATCTTGTTAGTGGTAAAGCAATTTAACTTCCGCCCCAGCTGACCTGTTATGTGGGGATAATTATTAATATCCACTTACGTACTTGTTGGCAAGCCGTGCACTGCAATTTGGAAGCAAGGCGGCTACGTTATGCTTGCCAATTAGGACGATTATGTATTTAGACCGACACTTTGTGGAGTATATTGATTTACGAAGGAATTTAAATTGGTGATATTTTGTGGAATTTAAATAATAAAAATATGAAATCAATATTTTTTTTATTTGCCATAAGCTCGCAAAAACCAGAATAACGACATGAAAAGTATTTCAGTAATTCTAAGTATGTAACAAAACCTACGTTAACTAGTATTCCAATTCCGACGATATCATACTTGTAGTATGTAAAAATAAGTTAAAACTTTCGTCTCGGTTTATTTAACACAGAATGAAAAGCAACCAAAACATAGAAATTGATAAAAATCAGAATACAAAAATATACGACTCTTTGTGTCCATTTGTATTATTGAGAAACGTCATCGTATAACACGAGATGCTTTGACCGCGGTGCCGTTTACAAACTGGAATATTATTTTGAATGCAAGTTTATTCGGTCAGTGAAATAGTAATCGTGACCAATTGTAGTAGGTAACGTGGACCCCCGCCAGCAATTCACTGCTGACACAGCGGGGAAGCGACAGAATACACACGTGGACTCATCATAACCTTCAAGCTATTGAAAACCTTATGTTGATCTCGTATAAAGAACATAATACAAAAAAAGTTAAAGCAACAATTTAATGTGACGCAGCATAAAACGCGCTTGATTTTATGAGACTCGATGATAATGAAAAACACGATTAATCATTTGGTTTATTACTTACAAAATTACAGTGTCTCAACGTTTGATCGTATACACAGAAAGATTCCATATAAATGCAAAAACCAAAAAGTTACAAATAAGAAATTACTATCCTTCCAATTCATAAAAAGTATGCGAATATTTTTACTACTTATGCATGAAAAAACAAACCACATTGTCACATTAAAATAAAGCCCCTATAAAGTAAATTCTCTCGATAGCACTGGAATAAATGAATCTAAGCTTGTTACAAACGCAGCTCAACTTTACATAATCTAATAAATGTTTTGTATTTGAAAAAGTGCTGGCAACAAAGCAGTCTGTGTGGAGAACTGGCAATTTATATAAACTCCGTGGACTTAACGTAATTGAGCAAAGCCCTGAAAATCTTTCCTTTCAAGTCTTTCTACAAAGTGACTGAGATATTTACCAAAAGATATTTTACTTTGGTTTTGTTGGATACAACAATTTATAAAACTACAAATACGTATATTTTTTATTAAATGCATTAGTTTAAAAAATACATCAAATCGTTTAGCAGCAACAATCGGTTTAACAAACATTATGAACCAATAAACTAAAATAAACAATTTCATTTCTTCAAAAAGCAAAATTAATTTAAGAACATCAACTTTCTCTAACCTGATCTCGTAAAAGCTTTTAGCTCAAGCAATGTTACAGGTCTCCATTATTAAACCTACAAAGCGCAAGCAGCTTAGAAGACTTACGTCACATATTGGAGATTCTGACTAAAGCTTGTAGCTCCCCAATTTGAGGTACGAATTTCCAAAGCCAAACTCAAAGACTCGCCCATCAGGGAGATTGATGTAGTTGCGGCGGCCGTGGTACCATTCGGAAAATGACGCGATCCCCGCTTTTAGAGACATTGTCTGGGTACACTCCGCCTGCATTAGAGGAGACAGCTTTTAAAGACTACTTAGGTAAGTAGTGAGTTCCTATGAACTTGTACCTTGTCGAGAGTGAGTACTTTACGCCTTGCTGTGATTGTAACGGAACAGAATTCTCCGCTACGGTATTATTTTTAGTAGAAGCCATTTTGAATATTGTCACTGAGAAAATTTAAATCAAATTGTTAAAATTCGATGCCGCGTCCTCAACAAACGAACAAAATGTTGGAGCACTCTCACAGTAGCAGACAACGACCTTTCATTAAATACACATACAGCAATTGTTTCGTTTAATTGAGAGCTGATATTTGGTGATTGAGTGGACACACTCGTGAACAAATGGAATACAAACAAAGGGACATAGAAAACAACCAATCAACGCAATGGCCCTACAATGCGTAATGAATTAACCTTATCGATTACATTCCGTATGATAGATATAGAAATATATATGTGGTACTCATTTGTGTTTGAAATGAAACCACTTTTATGGATGTACTTGCGTTGATTTGACTAATCTGATTATATCCTGGCGCTTCGAACCTGTCGTCGTCAGTATAAATTTAAATGTGTAAAATAAACGCGAGTGTATCCGTATAAAGTCGTTTGATTTTGATGTGTAATTTTTGCGTAATCGTTTGTGTTTGTTAAATATTTAACATTATTGAAAATTTAAAGAGGTGGTATTGTAAATATTGCATTTTTTCCTAATTGTTCCCTATATTCTAAGGACAATTAAACATAATTTTTTGAAGTTAATCATCCCGACATAGCCTTTCAGTTGGGAATGATTAACCTAGGTATATATGATATTCTAAATCTTCTTCTACACAGGTTGTTTGGGAAAGGGTATATAACACCCCGAAAGGGTAAACAAGCTATCAAACTTTTACTGTGATACCAACTTCGAAACCGCGCAAGAAATAGGCTGCTTCATATAAAATTGAATAGCGAATACCTACTTGACCAAAAGGTGCGGTGCACTAACGTTTTTATTTATACGAATAACATTTACTCAACAGCTAACTTCATTAAAAATCTCATTCATCAAGTAAATTAGTGCCACAATCAATCAAGCGCGCTTTTTGCGTGAGACCCTACTAATCTCCCTTCGTTATGGGAATGAACAAGTTTCTGCTTTGTTCATAATAATTATAAGTTTCAAAATGCAATGTTGCGAAGGGACTTCTCTAGAATGTAATTTAATGTTGTTTTGCCTTTAAGTAAAGAAATATAAGTTTTTGTGTAAATTCAACTTAAACACCTTTTATTTGAAGCTTTCAAAAGAAGGATTAAGCTCCAGAAATATTGAATTGTATGTAAAGGTTAACGACTTGGTATTGTGTGAGAATCCCTTCAGATTTCCAATAACTAAACTTTCCGAATACGTACGAACTACGTTACCCCATATAAGGTCGATGGAAATCGAATAATCGACGGCGGTTATTACCTTCTGGACCTTCGCAATTGGAACGGCACGCTAATGAAATAAGTTAGGCAGTAGAGCAAGGAAAATACTTTTTGAATGCTTCAACAACGGCTTGCTTCCTTGAAAACATTTGCATGACGTCATCTGGGAAGCATTCGAGGTTTTTCGAGTGGTATCTGCAATGTACGTATGCCTATAGTTAGTTCCCGTAATAAAATTCAAAAAGGGCGCTTCTTTCATTTGAAAAAAAATTAAGGCACATAAAGCCGTTGGTCCCGGCTGCATTAGCAGTCGCACTGAGAAAAATGGGGCACTTTAAACTATTGTGAATGCACATCTTTTTGACCAATTGTGCAAGCACGTTAAGTTACGCTGCCGACGGTGCACACAAAATTATGGTTCCACCGTAATTTAGTGACGTCACAACCTTATTTGCAGCTCGCACTATAAAATAGAGGTCAAGAAATCATAACGTTTAGCCCTAAAGAAAGAAAACATGTAGTGCACTGCTTCGAAATACCTAATTGACGGCATTTTATATTATAATGCATTGCGATTACTTATAGTTCCGTATCATTATACTATTATGTGCGTTGCACTTAACTTATTGGTGCCTACCAGGTCGTGCCCTATAATATTTCGTGCCTGCCCATGATATTATATGATTGCTGGAAGCATGTCTTTACATGCGAGTGCACTAACTGTTATAGTGCTTTTTTACATTGGCATGATCTTTTTACGTGCTCGAGCACTTTTTTCGCACTATTTAATATCGTGATGGCATGGATATTTTTCAGGATTAGCACTAAATCTATACAGGGTGTTTCCGGACGATAAAATAGTATAATCAAATTAGTGATCGAAGAGGTATCCTGAGTCAGGCAATATTGATAGGTCAAACGAAAAATTCGGTCGTTTTTCGGTCGACACTAATTTGAATATATTATTTCGTCGTCGGGAAACACCCTGTATAGATTTAGTGCTAATCCTGAAAAATATCCACATACATCACAATACATTATTATAATAAGTACAGAAAAAATGTGCTGAAATTCACGATGCCTGTAGTAATAATCACACACAAAGTCTAGGGTATGTAAGTAATAAAAAAAAACTTTAAAATTATACAAACATTTATTTTTCATAAAAATTATAACTTATTCAAAAAATAGTTAGTAACATAGATTTAAATATTTTTTATTATTATTAGAAAACCATCATGTAATCTATAAAAAAGGTGCATAAAGATTTTAATGAGAAGCCTCCAGCCTTCAGATCCCTTCAGGACAGTATAGGTGTTTAAATATTCTTGAACCTTGCCCGTTTCGTGATAACAGGTATATAGACGGGCTCTAACTGTCTCCGACCATAGTTCTTCAATTGTCGGCCAGGGAACGCCCACGATGCCTCCCTTCAGCTGGTCTATAGCGCTTTTTACCAATTCAACTTCACCTGAAACAAAATTAATAATATGAATACAATATAATAAAATAAAGACGTTTTGCCAAATCGGCCTAGTAGTTTCCGAGGAAAATGCTAACAGACATCCATATAAACAAACAAACAACCTCTAACCCCAAACGCATATACCGCCTCCGTTCCGTTCCGTCCGTCGTGGGTAAAATAATACTTATTGCTATCGGAATAGAATCGCTATCAGAATCCCAAATTATGTATTCTAATCCAAATTTAAAACAAAAGTACTTACGTACCTAAATTATTTAATGTTATAAATCGGTATTTACTAGAATTTGGCACTGATAAATATTTTAAATTACATTTTTCATAACACCGCTAATAAATATAGTTTAATAGATTTACAATTCATGTTTTTCTCCTTAAAACTTAAGAAAGTACTTATTCTATCTTTTTTAACACCACGCGTTTGACGAAATGAAAAAAATAGGTAACTAGGTACTTACTGGCAAAGTGTTCGATGATTTCTTCACCAAAGCCCCTGCTAAGTAGTTCTCCCATGGGATCCATTTATATAAAGTAGGTAGCTAAAAGCACAGCACAACACGCAACGCACGCTGGCGCTCAAGGTAACAATGATGAAATAAGAGAGATGTCACATTGCGTCGGGCAACAACGACGGGGCGACTCGCCTACATCCCCGTCCCCGGACCCCCTGGAAACCCCCGCGTTCGATGCATGCACGTAATTCGTCTTTATGTGCATACGCACCATATTTTAAAACAACCTAAAAACTTGAGCAATATTTTTTCAACCTGGCACGATTCTTTAACGTGCAATAATATCTATCGCACTGAATTTTAATGTTCCTCGGGATTGATATACTTATTGTGCAAATAATCGAGAATGGCACCATCAAACTTGCTGCATAGTTTGAAATATATACATGCATTGCATCAAATGTAATGATGCAACTCTTTGAACCATAACTTACTACGCAAAAAGCGATATTTTATGGTGCATTGAAGACGTTGCTGATTTATTGTGCTTTGACCACTGTAGATTATGATGATATCCATAATTTTACGATAAAAGATAAGACATTTGTACTTTATATTTTGGTGAGATTTCTTGCACAATGAAGTTTAATGCCCAGCAGAATAGATATACATTCGTATCACTATTTAAAGTGTTGCGCACTGTTTTTTTAGTGGTAAGCAGGGTATTTTAGAATGTTTGCATAATATTTTACTACGTCGACTTCAATCCATTTTTCTCAGTGCGTTAACAACCGCCAACCCGCGCTGGCCCGGGTGGTGTTTTATGGTCCTGGTGGTAGAGCTTATGATGATGATGAAGATGGACTGTGTGTCGAAGTAGAGAAAAGAAGAAATATCAACAATTATGGTACAGTCTTCAAATATCCCGGGCACAGGCTTTCCCAAATAATCAATACCACAGGGAAATAAAGTTCCAATCTTACTATACTGGCCCAATACAGGTTAGTTTTCTATATATTCGTATTAAAGATGGTGTGATGGGGTAAATTTAAAATAAAAAACGATATAAAATTCAAATTTTTCACCTATTATAAAAGCGTTACTATTGACATGCCCAAAACTAGTTTGATAGTCACTTTGAAAACTCGAATGTAACTAAATTGCTACATTGTTCGTGAACACGCGGGGGAATGTGCCGATGTGTTTGTTTAATTACTTTGAGGCTTAATGAGTAGCTGTGCATTAGGGTATCGATAAGGTCCCAAAGCAATTACTTACACAATTTATTTTAGTAATACATTTTTTTTAAATGACCAAGACATTTCAGCCTTTTCAATAATACAGCGTAACAAGTTGTCAATATTACATGTTATTTTAGTTATAAACAAAGTTTTGTTATTAATGTAAATAGCTTTTAGAATCGACAATACAATAAAGTCTAAGTAAAAACATGGAATATCGAAATATTTTAGAATTTAATTTAATAAATTTTTTGCATTCCACAATATATATAATATGACTTGTCACAATTTTGGTTAAAAATAATAATTAAACTAATCAACTGAACTAAAATTAGTAAAAGTATATGTACCACATAATAAATTAAGAAAAACCTAGTAAAATATAAATTGACAGTATAAACAGAACCACACAATTACCACTCAATGATGCTGATAATGTAAGTCTTTAAACTACCCTACCGATCATGAAGAAAAATCCATTCTCAATCATACTAAGATTGTGGATCTCAAACCGTGTAAAAGAAAAAGTATTAATCGAAAATAAAGGTGTACAAGCAAAAAGTATCTCTTACAAAATAATATTTCACTCAAAGACGTACCTAGTCCTGAATTAATTTCATCCATAATTATTTGGAGATGCCTCCTCTCCGGCATTAACTTACCGATGAAATTACGCTTTGAGTTGTACACGGGCCAGCGTCTTTGATGCTGTAAACGGTGTTAATTAGAGCTTGGTAGGCTTTCAGGCCGCCTAATCGATTATCCTTGTAACACTAGCCGTGGGTAAGTAGCTAAGATATACTTGGCTAGTAATACTAACGTTAACGTAGGTAGCTAATTTGCTCATAATAAAAGAAAAACCGGCAAGAAATAGGACCAGCAAAGCGAGATAAGAATAAGATAATCATGTAAAAACGTATTATCATCTTCATCATAATCAACATCATCATCATCATCATCATCATCATCATCATCATCATCATCATCATCACCATCACCATTATCGCTAACCAATCAGATTCTGAATAGAATACTACTATCGCTAAGGTATATTATAATTACACATTTATTAAATAAAATCCACTTCGTAAGATAACTACATTTTTATTTATCTAACGAAAACTGTAAATATTTGATTTTCCTTTACAATATACAAAGCCTGCTTTTTGTAAGCTAGGATTATATCAAATATTTGTCCTGCCAACTTTGTAGATTAGGAGTGGACAGAATTTTTTTTTTACTTGTTTAAGTAAAAGTAAAAGAGCAGTACGGAGAGAAGATTACGAGCTTAAAAATACTGTGTAAATACATAACTGTCTCATCTGTTTTAAATGATACCTATCCCACATAAACTTCATAAAATCATTACCACCACTTTACGTATAAAGAATTTAAAAAAAAAAAATTATTTAGATATGCTCGTATTGCTAGAACTAAATAATTATGAAATTCCGAGTGAAATAGCTGCGAAATGCTGACAGGTATGACGTAAGTAGTAAAAAGTTAGTCATTATTATGGCTTAGTACATTTGTATCTACTTCAGGGTTTAACATGCAATTTATTTATCACCATCATCAGCGTATAAATGGCTGAGGCCTCTTTACATGAACAATTAATGCACATGCTGAGGTCCGGCCATATCCTGTGCGCTAGCTCAATACGGTTTGGTGGAACTGTTCTCTAAATACCCCAACACCCTTTAGCTTTAGCGATATTTCAAAGCTTTTCAATTGGTGTACAAATTCCACGCGTCAAGTCCGCGCTTCCCAGCTCGACAGGGGGATGAGAAAAATTTTCAGGTCATGATAGGGCAAGTGATAGCTGGGCAAGACGTGTTCGGCGCGGAAACGGATCGGCTGACGGGACCTGATAGGGTTGAGAAAAAACAAGGACGCAATAAAAATGTCTTGAGATAAAAAAATAAAACCCATTTGTCAGAGCAACTTAAAGAAGAGTGCCAATAGACTGAATTATGTAATAAAAGAGAGTGACTCTAATAGGCAAGCTAAAGCGTGCCAAATAAGATTGACAAAAATTTTAAAAGGAGAGTAATAAGTAAGTACTCCAATAATACAAAAATATTGCTAGTAGTTAGCTCTGCAGACGGATGTCCTGTTTTCAGTATAAAAGAACGTATATCTTAAATTACCAAAACTTTGAAAGTAAAAGCACTTTTGCACTAACATAAATTAAGAGAATCCCCAGACATCAACTTCAAGTAACGAAGTAGCTTTCATTACCCAGAACACCACCGATGATAGATTAATTCACTCAATAAGATTCTTAAGACAAGTCTGCGATTTGATACAAGTGAATGGGGTACAATTCGAGTGACGGCTGGTAGAGGAGAGTGGAAGAAAAATACATTTTGCGATGACCAAGTAACATGAGATCAGGACAACGAGAACAACAAGAAGAAGACTCTTAAGGCAATAAGACATAGTTCGTGTTGTGTGAATAAGCTAAGTTAGTAATAAATAAAAACGCCTGCTGTTGATATTCAGCCTCAGCAGCCCTAGTTCTCAGGAAGCGTGGCACGAGGCCAATTTGCATAAGCAGACGTGTCGGGAATAAAATGGAAACGGCCCAACGCTACCAGGACTCCGCGGACGTCGCTGACAATAATGCTTCGATTTACAAACAGAACGCAATCTTGTTGATGTTAATAAAATGACCTCACACTCCTTAAATAACAACGAGTACGATTGGCATCGATTAACCCATTAAATTGTAACTGCTTTGTGGCTAGCACTGATATTGTAAAAAGAGAAAATAGTATTAATGGTAAATATTTTAGACTTGGTGAGATGCGTCAACTGTAACTGTAAAATATCTGTTGCTGAAGGTTGAATATAAAGATTCGATTAACAACCAGAATTCAATCCTTTTGATGCTAATGAAATGATTGAAATGCCCTCACACTCCCTATAAATAGACGAGTACAATTGGCATCGATTAACCCATTAAATTGTTACTGAGTTGCGTTGTCGTCAGACATTGATAAAAGAGAAAATAATAATTTTAAATACTTTATAGACTTGTAGAGATACGTCAACTGTAACTGCAACTACAAGACAGAAGATTGAAAATAAGGCTTTGATGTACAACCGAAACGCAAAATTTTAAATAGTTACGAGTGCAGGTGCCGTTGGTTTACCAATTAAATTGTAACTGCCTTTTAGCTATTACTGATATTGTAAAAAGAAAAATAATGATTGTAAAAATATAATATTTATAAAATGTAGTACTGGCAATAAACGACAAAATGTTCAAATAATTTTTAACGTAAATTTTGTGGCGAACAAATTACAAAAAACACAAATGTTGAAAAAATTTGAAAAAATTCTCGGTGTTCATCCTGCTCGTGGAAATTTTATCAACATTTGTGTTTTTTAATACACAACAAATGTTTCATTATTGATGTGCTATTTTAAAGACTTGCAGAGATGCGTCAACTGTTACTGTCTTTAAACGTTAGGTATAACTTTACCACAGAAGGCTTAGAGAAATGGTATAACGCTATAGAATAGAAATGGAATAGGATGATTATTGATTATATTAGTCTGGGATTGACATCGTAATATGTATAAATGATGTTAGATTGGCTTATGTCAATCCCAGTCATTCTTTCTATTTTATTTCTATTCTACTAGCGTTATGTCACTTGTCTAGGCAGAAGGCTGAAAATAATGATTCGATTTACAACCAGAACGCAATCCCGAACGACGATACTAATGTAACGCCCTCACATGCCTTTAATAGCTACAATTGGCATCGATTAACCCATTAAATTGCTATTACGTTGATAAACTCCATATCGCTAGTGCTTTTACGATCTAGCAAGTAAATAAATTTTGTATGAGACATGCTCAAGAGACCTATCAAGATCTGCGTATCACAGTATTTTTATATTACGAAATCATATTCAACAACGCATCTTTCAATACGAGTACAATATAAGGTAGTACAGTTAAGTGCAGTAAGTATAAGACGAATTCCAAAAACTACAGCCTAACGAGCAGACAGAATAATTTAAATTAATTATCTCATTCCCCTGTGTTGGCAGATAAATGAGCCTCCAGGGTGCGGAGTACGCGAAACTTTTCAACACATCCTTGCCGCCCACTTCAGGATCAGCACCCTAACTTTTGAATTATGTATCCTTTCAACTTTTTGCACAAACACAAAATGTCAAATAAATACGACGCACTTTCTACGAGCTCTCAAAGTTTTTAAATATATTAGTGTCTGGCGCGTTGAACTTATATAGAGTTCTTAATGCCTTATTGTATAGGTATTATAAGTAGAGCAGTCTTGGATTCGATGAAACATCTAAATACATAAGACAGATTATAGCTATATATTAATCAACAAATAAATACTACACATTTAAAGAAGTAAAATTTCACTTTGAACTTTCTTAGAGTTTAGGAAAATTTTGAATTTTATTGAAATTCTAAAGTCACAGATCATTCCAAGGCTCTTACCACAAATTAACTGTTTCACTGTTGTAAATAACTAAAATAATTGGGGATCTGTCTCCCGAATTGAGCATCCCGAACGATGGCTTCAGCCGCGGGTCGAACTCAATTTCACGCGTGATTTGTGCACTTTTATTTCATTCCCACTCTGAGCGAATGTCGGAGCAGATCCAGATAGAAATCACACCGTAATACCAACGTATAAATCTGAAACAACGTGTATATGAACTCTGGTATCAATCTAGAATGTAAACTTACATATTGAAAAGGTTTTACGACAAATGAATGAGAGATTTGACAATGGTCTCATTTACAATATACTATTTCAGCTATATTCCTCGGGTCTGGGTTCTTGACAAATTGTATGTACACAACGCACCCAATTTGTTAAATTGACACGAACGGTAGAGTAGCAATAGCACGTAAACTTAGGACCATTAAGCTTTTCAGAGCAACGTTACCCTCGTACAATGGTGTCGCGTAACTTGACAAACAGCGGCTTTTTGATATATTGGCCGTTTTGTAAGAGAAGCCGAGCAAACACACGCAGTGAGTTGCGCGAGATAACGTCCCTTTACATGGGGGGACCCTAAATTATTTTTATCTTCGACTCGCACAAGTCCTGCACTATCTTACGAAATTGCTCACGAACGAATAACTTAAACGAGAAAATATTCAGAGCTCTCGGTTGCCGAGTGAAAAGTGGTGTAGGCATTACGCCAGAAAAGCACTAAAGGTAAATGCACAAATACATTTTCTGTGAGAGCAATTCGTGAAACAAATGCATGTTGCTCCTCTGAAAACCATAACTGTAATTCTACTTAACGACAAAATTCGAATAAATAAGTGTCGATAGCATTTGTTATAATAGCATCACTACATAGTATAAAACAAAGTCGCTTTTTCTGTCCCTATGTCCCTTTGTATGCTTAAACCTTTGAAACTACGCAACGGATTATGATGCGGTTTTATGATAGAGTGATAGAGTGATTCAAGAGGAAGGTTTATATGTATAATAACATCCATTAAATAGTGGAGAAGTACTGTTATTTTTGAGGTTTCCAATGTGATGTCGTAAATAATTACATTTTTTCCGCTTACATTGCAAACGCAGGCTGAACCCTACGAGTTTTATCAAAATAATGTACTAAGTATTGTACACATTGAAAAGGTCTACAGAAAAGTCCGTGATGGTATATGTCTATCTCTTATGGATAACCCACAATAACTTTTTTTTGTCATTTACTTTTTACGACAAATAATGGCTAATTTTCGAAGCGATTTTAACCAATACAGCATTAATCCTTAACCAATTAAATACCTTGAATACATTGTTCATTTAATATAGATCTATATGGCCCTTTACACCGTATGATTTAAGTGAATATTTTCGAAGATATTACAGATTTAAAAATTGCGGGACGTAGCGTTTGCGGCGGTACCGGCCGTCCGCCCGGTGCGGCAAGAGCGTGCCTATAATATGTTTTTATATACAACGTTCACAGTTTTTCTGTAGTGTATTTAGTATCAGCATTGCACCCGTGCGAAGCCGGGGCGGGTCGCTAGTTTGTTATAAAGCTCGCCTCGAGGGCGGCAAAACTCCATGGTAGACAAACCACAGTTGATGGAACTTTATGACCGGCAAACGACGCGTATATGAACGGCAGAAAAAGACGGTGGGTCGATAAAAACTCCATTGTCGACACCAGCCCCGCTTAAGGGCTTCGCAAATGACAGGAGGAGCATGGGAAGACGCGATAAAAAACTACGGACGGTCGTCTGCGCGCTTTGGAACGACAAAGAAATGTTATATTTGTTTGAAACGTCGACTAGCGTGAAATTTGATTGGCGTCTCGGTAACATCGTTGGTGTGACGTGCTCACGTTCGCAGTACCCGTCACCCTCCGTAAGTAACGGGATAACTTTGAAGATTAGAGACAGGTTCAGAAAAATATGTTGTTAAGTTGGTAAATTGTTCTGCGAATGTAGACGGCGGGGGCGCTGGCATTATCACGTATGTATACGTATAATCTCTGTGTGCACTAATGTATCGGGCGACACTCAGGTACTTTCAGTCTATTAGAACGTATTTGATCTGAAACTTTTTTATACTTAATTGTTTTACATAATATGACATAATACGTAATATAATGTTGCTTCTTGTTGAGGAGCTCGATGGCGCCCAGTCTGCGAGTGCTTAGGTTAAGCAACTTTCGCTAAGGCCGGTAATCGGATGGGTGACCAAAAATGTATCATCTCGAGCTCCTCCGTGCTTCGGAAGGCACGCAAAGCCGTTGCTCCCGGCTGCGTTAGCAGTCGTTAACAACCACCAATCCGCACTAAACTCGCGTGGTGGTTTATGGCTCGTTCTCCCTGCCCCGGCCCCATTAGTGGGGACAGAAAATGAGCTGATGATGATGATGTAATATAATACGTAATTTATTTCTCATCTATATTTTCAAATAAAGTGTCTCCTATAATAATGATCGCACTTCACTTAGTTTGATCATGTGTTGTATACCTATTGTAAACATACATGCTTCATCTAGACTAGAGGTACCAGTCCAAGAATACTTACCTGCAAGACGCCTTATTGTTAGTGAGCTGCAGTTGATTTTTCAATTTACCTGAAACAAAGATTAACTCATTAAAATTGGCAAAAAAAATGGGATTTACTTTTGCGAAGTAAATCTCAATCAATTTCATCAACAAACCATTTTCACAATTCCTTTCAGAATTGTACAATAATATTATTTCTAATAAAGCTAATGAATATCGCTTTCAGCGAAACGGGATTTATTTGTCATATTTTAGGGATTCCTCGTTTTATATTTATCAGTACACAGCAAATTACTGAAGATGGGTAGGTATTCATTTCGTTTTTTGTTAAACAGAAACCATAATTTCCTCTTTCAGATATTCCGTACCACAAAAGGAAATAATGAACTCCTTTAGAGTCCGTGGGTTTGTCGATACTTATCTCCCATATTAATTATATCGAAACCTTCTTGGAATTCTGTATATATATTTATTAAATACAGAGACATTTACAAGCTTAATAAAATTCTAGAAGCCAATTAAACATTGGTCTGCCTAGTGCGTGGCTAAGTAAATGTTCTAAACTCCATTCACCCTCCTTAGAAATATTTTACATAGCTTCGGAAACGTAGAATAGTTTTACGGACCCGCCCCACGGTTCATCTGCCAACGTTCAGGCATTGAAGGGCGTTCTGTGTCCATTATGTAAATTGAGGCTCCGAGTGTACGTATTTAGCTGATCTATTCGCAGCGTTTGCCCCGGGATTCAACTGTTACAAGTTTAATCAGTCGGCAGCTATCGTCCGCAAATAGTGGAGGAATTGTACTCATCTAACTTTGGAAAGCCAAAGCTAATTATTCACGGGTAGCTCGATAACCTAAATTTTCGTTTTATTTCAAAAGTAAGTGCAGTGAACTTTGTATTGTTGGAGTTTCAATTGTAGTAACTGCTAATAGCACTTATGAATAGGCGAAAAAGTTTTTGTACCTTTATGAAAAATCTAAGCAGGAAAGATATGTTTGATAGTTTTATGAAATTGGAGATAAAAAATCTTCCTAACACTTCTTCATGATTTATCAAGTTTAATATATACTACTCAAAACAAAATAAGGGCCACGAGGTATTTTGTCTGTACCATGAAAATAATAAAACCAATATTAATTTTTTTGTCTCCATAACGAAAACTAATGTTGTTTTTACCGTGTAGACCAATAAATTTATTCCAATAATAATGATTAAAAAGTTTATTTGCTTTTGAAAGAAAAAACACATTTAAGGTTAAAAATAAAAACAATGTAAAGTTACTGAAAACAAAAGAAAATACTCCATGCTCATCTTTTAGTAACGGGTATGCCCCCCTCGTTTCGTTACGCACTCCTGAAGCCTGGAGTGCATGCTCTCAATCAAATGCCTGACATTTTCCATTGGAATCTCTTCCCAGGCTCTTTTAACAGCGTTGATGAGTTGCTGTTGGTTGTGGATTTCCTGATCACCGTCTCTAACTCTTCGTTTCAACTGATCCCACATGTGCTCTATTGGATTTAAGTCCGGACTGTTCGCCGGCCACGGCAAGACTTGAATTTGAGACGCTTCCAGTACAAACCGAGTCGCTTGAGCCGTGTGTGCACGAGCATTGTCTTGCATCAAGATGAATCCAGGACCCGCTCGCTGGGCAAATGGGATCACATGTGGTCTGACGACTTCCTCAATATACCGCTGAGCAGTAACAGTACCCTCATTTAAAATAGCGAGCTCAGTTTTGCCGTGTAAGCTTATCCCGCCCCAAATCATTACATTTGGACCATCAAAACGATCGACTTCATGGATGCAGGCTTCTGAAAATCTCTCGCCGCGTCTTCTCCATACTCTAATACGCCGATCGTCGTTAAAAAATTTAACTTTGCATTCGTCTGTGAAGAGCACCATGCTCCATTGGTTTATGTCCCAGTCCAAATGTTGACGGGAAAATCTTAAACGATTTGCACGATGATTTCTGATTAATGGAATACGGACAACTCGCCTTCTTGATGCCTGCTGGTCTTCATGCAATCGATTACGAATAGTTTGGTCACTGACACGAGTACCCGTTGTGAGCCGTAAACGATTTTGCAGCTTGCGGGCCGTCGTTGTGCGATCTCGGCGCGCACTTAATCGAATGTAACGATCCTCTTGAGCTGTTGTAATGCGAACTCTGCCCGAACCAGGTCTTCTTCTAACACTGCCGGTCTCTTGGAAACGATTCCATAGATTTTGAATAGCTCTTCGAGAAAATCCCAATTGCAAACCCACAGATCGCTGCGAATGACCTTCTTCAATCATTGTAACGGCTCTGGTTGCTGTCAGCGAGTCCATATGACGCCTGCGTGCTTGTGGCATATTGCAAAAGATGTTTCTGACTCGAGATATCAATGAACTCTGATAATTTCTAATAAACCAAGAAGCTAAGGAAAGCAAAACGTCAAAGAAAATGCAATCAAAATTTTCAAAAATAATTTTAAATCAAATTTTATTTAAAATTGTTGCCAGCATTAGATGAATACTACAATATTAAAAAGTTTAGGTATCAAAGAGTTTGTATACTCAATATTTTACTACTTTCAATATGTAAATGTTTAATAATTTACACCAAAATGAAAAAATATCTCGTGGCCCTTATTTTGTTTTGAGTAGTATATATAAAAAATTACTTTTTTTCTGTATTTAAGTTATTTTTTTTGTACGTTGGATTGTTTTTTAATACTTTAGCCCCGGTTAGGCTATATGATAGCGATTTAATTTTGGGCCCGATTCCAGCGGTCACAGATATTAATGTTTTTAGAAAAATGGATATAGATTAAATGTTTAAAGAAAAACTTGAATCAGCTTTTTCACAGATCTAGTATTCAGCTAACAATCGTATACTAGAAAATAATAATCCTTAAGGAAACCCGACAAGCCGCAACTCCTTTCAGTTTTCCTTCAAGAAATAATAGTGGAACTATAACAGTTGAGCATCGGTTTTCAATCTCATGTTGCTAGGGCAAATCATGTTTTGAAACACATCAGCCGTGTATGGTTTCATCCTATAAGCCTCGCTGATCGGTGGCCGTAATGCAGTGGTAACACTTTGCCAGATAGCGTTTCGATATTATTATGCTAATGTTAAATGCGTTATCAATAGACACTAGTATTTTCTAATAAACACTTTTAAATTATTAAGTACTTAACGGATAATTTTATTAATAATAAAGAGGTAATGTTTGTGACTTTGTTTGTTTGTTTGTTTGCGGAGGGTAATCTCTGGAACGAATGGTCCAATTCCAAAAATTATTTCACTGATAGAATACTACATTCCTTGCGGGTAACATAGGCTATATTTTAATTTAAAAAGTAATTTCTTTTTAAAATTTTAAATCCACGCGGACGAAGTTGCGAGTAAAGTGCTAGTAATCTATACTAATATTATAAAGCTGAAGAGTTTGTTTGTTTGTTTGTTTGAACGCGCTAATCTCAGGAACTACTGGTTCGAATTGAAAAATTCTTTTTGTGTTGAATAGTCCACTTATTGAGGAAGGCTATAGGCTATATTACATCACGCTATGATTAATAGGTGTGGAACAGTCGCTAATTAACGCGGGTGAAACCGCAGGGCACAGCTAGTATATATTATAGATAAATAAGTGTGCTTGTGATATAAAAAGCTGGATGGTGCAGCAACTACGGGCAGGCGAACTCGCGAATGAAAGCTAGCTACCAGAATAAAGATTTAACATATTCCCTGTTAAATATTTATTTGGGACAATATACGGTCGTATCACCGTTTTCTATTTAACCAATACCATCCCACTTATAGAGAGAACGCCGACCGCTCTCATTTGAAGCTCTATATTTTCTTTTAATTCTGACGTTATTTTCTGCCGGCCTTTTGTCTTCCCTTGGCAACTTACTTGGGTGGTTTTTTATGTCGTAAATGCTTGTATTGTTAACCTAAAACAAGTCATATTATGATGTAATTAAAGTGCCTCATTGTTTAATCTTTTTAACTGAAATAAGTAAATATAAATACATAGTGAGTTCTTTTCATAATTTTCTGCAAGAACACTGCTGGCCACAAGCTGTAGCACAGTTTTGTAGAATGATACTTGGATTAAATATGTTTTGTTCAAGTAAATAATGTAGTTATAGGAACACGATACTTTCAATGCGGAATACAAGAACTGTTTTCATCTACATGCTATATGACGACATGTTGAACGAAAAACATTTTCCATAGACACCCTAATCGGTTCCCGGAGAATGCTTTCTGATGTTTTCAAGATTATTCTTTCCCCAAAACTGGTGGCGCATAAAGGGTACTTTCATTGCAAATTGACTCTTAGCCCAATGGTATAAGATGGGTACAACGTCCAAAACGACTCTTAGGGTGTCGATTGAGGTCTGAACTCGTAATGCGAAGTGGTGACACTCCCGACAAGTGTTGCGATGCTATCGTGTTTATGTCGGCTCGTGATCGATACACCACACATGACACGGGCACTTTCTATCGGTTTACTGCGGTTGTTTACACAGTGTTGTTTGCAACTTCCTCTCTTATTAACCTGCATGCGATTCAATAACCTTAACTGCCTCGGAGGTCTAGTAGTTAAGCGGGAACAGCAATAGGTATTTCTTTGCACATTTACCAGAATAAAGACCTCTTTGAATTGATCGAGGAATAAATATGATTGCGACTTTCTATAAAAAAATATATTATTATAGTCTTAGCTGTCGGAACACAAGCTTCTATCAAGATATTGTAATGCGACAGACTTAGATTAGACTGCAAACTAAAACAACTTTATAATACAAACAGATCGGTTTCTTAAATGTACTATCAATCCCTTGATGATAATAGTAGACTATTTAAGAACGTCCGCAATCGTGTGTCAGTGGATATCGACATTTGAACTTTGAGAAAAAAGTTTAGAATCAAGCCACTGAGAGACTCTATTGTATTCGTAGATGTTTGAAACTAGTAGAATCGAGGCACTGATTTGTGTTCTTAAGGTTCAACCACCTAAATAGTTGAGCCACTCCCACGGTGCCACGTGTTTGCTTCCCGGATGTTTATAACATACACTCTCCTAAGCCCCACATGAACAACAATACAACACACGCAACATACACCAGCGTACCGTGGTAGCAACAACGAAATACACTTCGAATTTTTCCTTCGCTCTTCGACGGGCCACTACAGTTTGGAGAAAACTAAATAAAAATAGTTTATTAGGGTACCCATTCCCAGTGGATACAACGCGCGTGTAACGTTTATTCGACCGGAATACGCCTTGTATTACCAACCGTAAAAACAAAATATGGACTTGTTATTTGTACCGTAGTAGATATGATGTGAAATCATACAATTTTGTACCTTACTCCGTGTACAAATTGACTTGCTACTCGAATTTTAATGTAACCTACTTTTAAGCCCTTGAAATAATTATAAATAATGTTTAATAATTACTTTGTAAAATTACACGTAGGTATGTTAGAAGCACAAACTCATGCACTACACTACACCACAAGTGCAATTACGAGCAAAAAATCTATGCACCAATGCATCTTTTTTTTATAAAAGAGCGAAAAAAAATGTTCTACACAACTTACTCCTAAAACGAATTGTATGTTCTTGTTTTTGCTGTATATTTAACGTTATCCACTGTGTAAATTTAAAAACACTTATTAAAAAGTAAAATGATGGTTATTATTAAAAAAACCTTAAAGAATAGGTAGGGCGGGTCGATTGTTTTGCACGACAGTGTATTACGTGACCTCTTTTGCGTGTTAGGATTTAAGTGATATTATGAATTAGGTATACTGTGGCCTCTTGGTTTAATATATTATGAGCCACACCAATAACAATCATATATAATATATAACTACTAAGTAGTATGCGCAGGGTAATATCCAAACGAAATTGAACGTTCGGTCATACGAGACCTGAACCTACATCTACTTACGAACGTAGGGAAGATTATAGTTATCAATGACCTAATTAATAGGTGATCAGTTCAATGCATTGATCGTATACCTTCTTGTTAGAAGATCGTCACATAATTTAATACCGATGCTACAAGAAGTAGAAACAAACAGCAAACCATTCAATAGTCACACCTGAGGTCGTATTGGATTAAGGCGAAGGGTAAGGCACACTAGCGCCACCAATTGATAATTTGACAATTACTAAGGGACCGGATCTTTTTTTAAACATTGCGTACCGTCCGACAACAGGATAGCATCCATAGTATTTATTTAATAATTGTGCACTACTTTTTGTTGCGTGGTTTATTCACAAAACGGGCTATCGCATTTATTCATAAACAATGGCCACTGTTGGTGTTAGTGAATGAATACAAAAACAAACCTAAAAGTAGTGCACAATTATTAAATATTAGATGTTTGCCTAGTGTCGGAATGTTTGAAAAAATATCCACTTTAGCAGTTATCAAATTAAATCCATTAGCGGCGCTAGTGTGCCTTACCCTTCGCCTTAAAGACAGATGTAAATATTTATTGAAAAAAGGGTTTATTATGTAATAATAACTTTTATATTTCAAATTGTTTTGTTGTTTATTATATATCAAACGGTTCTACTCTATTTTCAGAACCAATCAACATCGATTACGGCCAGTGCTCATTAAACATTTAAATAGAATCAGTGGAGTTAGACCCATTTAAAAATTCAATTGATCTCCGGAAAGTGGGTCAATATGCACGACATTCCCTTGCAAATGGACATCCAAAGTTAAACAGATCCCACTTAATAATAGAAGCCAAAGGCAAAGTCGACTCCATTTGAATGTTTAAATAGTTATTTAAATGAAACAACTTTTACGGATCTACTCGCGTTCGTTTTACTTTACACATTATTTAATGTTTATCCTGACGTTTCGAATCCTTTGCAGGGTCCGTGGTCACAGGGAGACTGAGGTGTTGGTCATCTCATAACTAGTTATTACATTACATTACTGTACTGTACTGATTAAATTTAAATGAGGATATACAAGCTACTAACATACATTTACCTAACATCTTGTAATTGTATACCATTGTAGAATGCAATAAATAATTAAGTGACAGGGTTCGTAACCAGCCATTATATACTATTATATTACAAGAGAAAGTGATACTGTGTACCTAAGTTCACTACATAAATAAATAAATAAATAAATAAGTAAATATTTAATAAAACACGTTATACGGACTTGCATATTATTTAAGTTTGGCACGACACGTCAACGCAAGGGGTCTCTTTGATCACGTACCCAGCAAAGGGTTCGAAGCGGCTTCAGCATTTAGTTCGACTCTTTTTGTTTTCATTGTAAAATGTTAACTTTTACATAATGTAATGCTTAGTTGTTTATCTGTATTATGTTTCTTACTATTATTCTTAAACGTTAAAATATATATGCAAATAAAACTTTTTCATAATTTATGTTTACTTGAAATTTCACTGTATTATGTTAGGTACATAGGTATGCGAAATAAACTAATGTGGATAAAATGTTGAAACGACCATTGAGGTAATAAAATATTAAATTTTAAGACTCTTTCGCGTATATTCAATGGTAAGTCGCAATCAACATTGGTAGTTTACTCGTATGTAAAGTTTTGGAAACAAGAACGGGACAAATACCTACGTAGAATCAATAGGTGGAAAAGATGTATCTACTCTAGACACACGGCAGCGGCAGTGTGACTGGGCAAGTTCGGAACAAAGCTGGCGATAACTGCCCGTGTTTATATGTATACGAACATATTAGAACACCTTTCTCTAACCAAAACTTTTGTTTCGGTAAAGCTAAATTCTCGAAATTAATATCCTCATGATTCCATAAACATGCAAAAAGCAAGACGATAACTATTTCCAAAAAAATGTCTTCCAAAAACCTCACTTAGGTACTGATTAATTCATTCACTTTCAACTATGAAAACCTATTATGTACTGAAAATTCCTGAAAAACATTACCTACATAAAGTAGTATTATCCAATAAAGAGTAAGTTAGGCACGTAATTATGTTTTTTTACTACAAAGCCATCCAATAATTTTCATTTAATAAACTTTAAGCTTAACTTTTCATATGGCTGATGATGATGATGATGATGAAACTTTAAGCATACTTAAGTAACCCAATCCTAACTTGACCCTTAATTGGATATCACTCGTTACTGTACTACACTGCACATGAGAACTTGGCCACTTTTTACATTCATGATGTCGGTGGGGTATTGGTATTCGAGAGAGGATGCCTGTTGTCACGTCCACGGCCACAAACTCCAAGGAAAACTTAAATTGGAAAATATTGTATTGGGTACTGATAGTATACGGATCCGTACCAGGCAGGTCCGCTTATTATGTCACGCGTCAGTTAAGCTTAATAAGGCTCGAATGGCATGTTCAAAGTCCCAAGAAACAAGCAAGCGCTTCGTCGTAGCTTGGTAAGTATTCCACTAACTAGTTACTACTTACTTCCTTGGAAATGTAGCTTGAGTAGCATAAAATATATAAGTAAAGGAAGCTGCCTACTTCTCAAACAAAAACTTCAGTTATATCTTCAGGAAAACTGGGAAAACGTCGTGTAGTTAATCTACACATATTTGCAATATAGGTACTTTTCAAGAAATTGTGTCGAATTGTTTTCCAAAACATAATCTGAACTATTTACTCTGCCTTTAGAAAACGATGTACTTACCTACTTTTTCTCTTTACTTTGACGAGATTGCATACTTTAGCTACAACAACTAGAACATTCCTGAAACTATTAGCGTTCCCATGAATTCACACTTCATATTAGGAGTCCATACATTACGAGTACCTACATGTTCTAAGCAAACTAGAACGCAATTTCCTAAGCTGCACTAGTTTTCGATAGTTTGTTGACATCCGAATAAGGTAAAGCTGAATCTGCTGAGATGGAAAAAGCATTTAGGTCGCCTAATTCGGGGTACCGCTCGCTCCCCAGAATCCTGCAATATCAGTCGAAATCTACATAACCGCGATTGGATGTTGATGTACAAAACTAACATATACACAGTTTACAGAGACCGCAGTGCCACAGCGTAATTGAAGTAGTAAGTCATCACTCGCAGTACTTTGGGCGAACGTGTTATTAACAAAAGTATGAGTCTCATTTTAATAGACATTTGAAAATCGAATATTGATAAAAAAAAATTGTTATACAAAATACTTCGACGAAAGTACCTTTATCATCGTTTTTCCTTTTTGGTCAACAGCAATGTGGTATATCACGCGGATCGTCGTCATTTTGTTGTCGCGTCGTGAAAGCTAAGTCTCTAGTTGAGAGAATATTGGGACTCCTAGAATTGGCCTATCTCAAACCAGAAAGCTTCAGGCTTTTCACCATCAAAGACATGGCAACCGCCTAAACTAATTAAGAACAGGAAAGCGATATGTCACAAAAAATCGAAAGGTTTGAAGAGGAAGAGAGACAAACCTCTGCAGGGTCCACTGAGATAAGCAAAGAACATTTGGATGGCACAGTAGTTCGTAGATGACTTGTTATCTACTTGATACTGTGGCCTAATGGCCATAAAAACTCAGGAATTCCACAGGTAAATGTTTAATTGGATAAAATTTAAAATTAAGAGAAAAACCTGTATATCTACATGTTTTTCACAATACACATTTTAAATATTTAAAAAAAAAAAACTAAACAATCGATATTAAAACCACAATTAAAACAATGTTGTTAGACTGAAGAATTTTGAAAGACTGATCATATCAAAACCGAAATAAAATTCCATGGCAATGACATGACATTCAAAGTATTCTTTTTCAGAACCGTTCATATAAATTTGACAGATAGGTTTTTAGATAGACCAAGGACGCTATAAAATGCATATCATAAAAAATATAACGTTGAGTAAATGGCAACGACAACGTTACAATACTATTACAATGTAAAGCATGTGTGCAGCTCCTCTATAATGCACGTCGCCCTTATAACGAGGGGAATGGAAACCACACTAGCTGTACATGAGGCTCCTTCGTTTGCTATGCTAATTAGCCGGATAAGCCGTCCTCGGTGCCAACTTATGTAATTACGAGTTTCAGACAAATATTGTGGAGCAATAGGACTTTACTAACGTATTTCTGGGATATATTAAATACAATAACCTTAACACCTTATAATATACTTATACGAATCTGGTATGTTATAGCTGAGAGTGAAATGACTGAGCTTAGGCATAGCAACAAAATCTTTAGATTGGTATTGTAAGCGTCCATAGGCTGCGATGACCGTTTCCATTAGGCGAGCAAAAAGCTCGTTTGCCAGCTTAGTAACATAAAAAAAAACTATTTTGATCGTAGTTTAACATATTTTCTTATAGTATCGCTAAGTTTAACAGTAAATTAGCTAAATATACGTTTTTTTGCTATTGCAACAGGTATAACTTACCGTTACTGTTACTGACTTCAATATATGAAATGCGACACGCACTAATAAAAACAAAAGATATAATGCCATGCGGACACATCGCATGTCTTGTGACGACACGGTGCCATTGCGTACCACTTCGACTTTAAAATTAGCCCCATTAATTATAATGAAAACAACACGGTACACCCACCATTGTGGACGAAAAGTGACATCGAGATAGTTTTAAAATAGAACTTCAACATGATACGCTGACTTGAACTGAAGTAGGTTTCGAGTTATTATTAAAGTAAAAGAAACAAAAGATTAATGAAGTAAGCTCACCCCTGGAAGTATTTTTCAATAGCAGTGAAGAATCACTATGGTAGAAACCACATCAGTTCGAATTGCAGTCTTCAACGCTGATGAGTCCGGCATTAATTCCGAAACTCAAACTCCCTTACAAATAAACAGAGAATAAGCTCCGAATAGATATTCCGTGTTTTGTCTCTTTTACTCTAACTTGAAACGACGTTTACATGTAGGGAACAAAACACAGAATAACTATTCCGACCTGTTTATTTGTAAGACCCCAAAATATTTTTGGAAAGGTGGAATTAAGAAATTTTTTTCAAAGTAAGTTAACTAAATTTTTTCCCAAATTTTATTATCAATCTGATTCTGAGTTTACATATTACACAATCGCCCAGCTAAGTACTCATTCACAATAAATAAACCTGCATATAATGAAGCCCGAATTAAAATGATACTACTTACCTATCCAATGAGGACCTAATCTCAAAGTTCGTTGAATAAAGCCGTGCATATTTCCTGCAGCGCTAATGAACTTCCCGCCTCGATGTTTTCATTCTCAGCTAATTTTCGCATAAATTTTACGTCACCAGTTACAGTACGCAGTAGAATGGTAATCGCACTTTGCATAGAGCGCACCTCTTTATTATGTATTAGGATTGGAAGGTATAAATCAAATCCGCTCGTTTCAACCGTTCGGTGCTCGGTATAAAAATATGTTGCATATGTAATTTATATTAAGTAAAAATAATAAATCAATTCTGAATCAAATCATACAGATGTCTTATTGAATCTTAGAAACTGTCTCTATTCATAAGAACATCGTAATTTTCTGAGATCAATTTCATAAATCAAACAGCATAATGAAAATAATAATAATCAAGCTGAATTAGTGAGGTTTTAAGCATTGCATTGCATGTAACCAGAATTCACTGATTTCATTTTTCACATTCAAGCTTCACTGATAAAAAGTGAAGGTTAAATAAAGATGTTAGAAAAAAACAATGTTTATTGAAAGATGATGTATGAAAGAGGTTATAAAATATTCACCCGACTTCACCCATTTGATAACCAACCATTCAAAATTCTTGGCCTCTTTTTAGATAATTAACTGACAGCTTTAGCCATTACGTCAAACACCGTATCAAATGAGATAATTACGTTAAAACAAAAATAATGTTACCAGCCAATTTATTTCCGATGAGTCGACAGCTTTCTAGGCAGTCTTTACCAAAGTTCCACAAATTGGGATCGTGCTCTATCTATCGTATCGACAGTAATTAGCGCCTACAACTTTAATTAGTGTAACACAAGTACCGTCTAACTAATATTATCATAAACCTGTCTGATCTGTCAATGAAACATAATTTTACATACTCTAGAAATTTTACATGAACGCTGCATTAATTTGTCATGTCATGGATCTTAATCTCATCATAAAATGCATGTGTTGTCCCATAGCAAGCTTTGAACGTTCTGCCTTATACAGGATGCAAATTCATTTCCTTTGACGCGGTCATAGGGACGATATTCACTAGTTTGTGAAATACCAAAATGTTCGAGAAAAACTCGACCTCTTGCGCCAAGCTTTTGATCTAAAATTTTTTTTTTCTTCTATAAATCTAAATAGAACCGTGTATTAGGCAGACCAAATGTATAAAAGTATATTTGTGGTATTAGCAATACGACAAAGATGACGCAGTCATGTTGGTAATCTGCAATGTAACAATGTAACCTTTTTAGTTTTGTTTTTATATTTTTTCTTTTGAAATAATGTTTATGTAAAAATTCAAAAACAAAAGTTAATAAAAGTCAATGTTATTTACAAATATGTAATGAAGAGCTCTATTTTTACTATCTTTAACAAGCACCGTCCATTTCTGAAAGGCGTGCAGAGATACACCCCTAAGAATGAGAGCATCAATCAACCGAGACACCAGATGGCAGACCTCAAACTCCTTATCCCGCCTTATATAGCCATCTATAGTAGTAGCTGTGGCTTTTTGTTTATTTTTTTCTTAACGGAGATGCGCTTGGCCTTTATCTCACCGCAAAGGACCCGAAATCAACTACTGAACTAGAACTGTCTATGTTATCTCAATGCTACTAACTGGCGACAAATATTGATAAGATGGTGAACTTGAAACTAACCCCACCGCCTACCATACTGAGTAAAACAATATTATGTGCCACCGTTAGAAATCGATTCCCAGGTCCCAGATCTACGGTTGCTAATTTAACAGTTCAACGTAACACATAAATATTAGGTGTTTAAAGCTTTGTTAGCCTGCTACCACTAAACATTCTCTAACAAAATACTGAAGCCATAACGCGCTAAACCTACATCCTCCATCAACTTATATTCATAAAGCGCATATAAAAAACATTAGAGAATTTTCCAAATTGCCGGCGCGGTGTTACTGTGTGGACAGGGACGACGACGACGCAATTTATTCAGCGGCCTCAGGCATTTGGGAATGGGGCGATGCGGACTGGACAAGGGATAAAATTGCTATTATGGGCAAGAATCCCAAAGCGGCATTCAATTTTTTAACGCGTAAGTGGCTGGCCTGATATAAATTTGTTAGATACAAATATGTATCAAAGGTCAGGGTCACGTTAGGCAATAGTACGTACATACATTTGTAATAAAACTTTTTTTAAATTTTGTTTATCCTGACGTTTCAAACCTTTTGCAGGATCTGTAAGTGGACGGACCACGGACCGTGTAAAGGGTACTTCAACATCGTCATCATAATTCAGCCAAAAGACGTCCACTGCTGAACAAAGGCCTCCCCCAAGTATCTCCACAACAACCGGATTTGTGCAGCTCGAATGTGTTTCATTTTAATGATCTTGTTGTTTGTAAATATAATATTAACGTTTTGGTTTTGGTTAAATTATTACTTGTAAAGATATCTATGCAAAACTTATTTTCAATAACTCAACAATACAACTAAAGGAATATGGCTGTACTTAAAAGCTAAGTAGCGTTGTTTTATGCCGACCTAATGTATAATCTGTTTTTTGCTTTAAACCCGCGAAATAACATTTGGATTGTAATGTAACACGCACAAAAGTCGCGCGGCAAAGCAAAGAGTTCCAAAGTTTAATTGGAACTGTCTCTTAAAATTGATAGGCTTCTTACGAAGTTAAGCCGATTTGTACGGCAATCCGAGATCGACTACGGCTCCTATTCCCCCAATGCTTCTGGTTCATTTTGTTTTCATTTTACTTGTTAAATGAAACGCGGAACAACGAAACTTTTGGTAGAAAATGTTGAATTGTCGATCAGTGCTTCATTCAACATTTAAAAAGTTGTAATGGAATGGCCAGATAATTACATAATACATAATAAGGCAATGTATTTGGGAACACTGATGCATTTTACATTGTTTTTTAACTTAACGCAAACGCTTAACATTAAAATTAACTTTAAACGAATCTACTCGCATTTATTTTACATAGGGTTAGGTTCGAAACGTCATTAATGATATATATCTATCTCATACCTTTAAACGAGCAATTCTTGTATATATGTAAATATATATATAATCTGAATCTCGGAAACGGCTCCAACGATTTTCATAAAATATAGTATGCAGGGGGTTTCGGGGGCGATAAATCGATCTAGCTAGTTTTCATTTATAGAAAATCCAATACCTTTAAACGAGCAATTCTTGTATATTTGTAAATATATAATCTGAATCTCGGAAACGGCTCCGACGATTTTCATGAAATTTAGTATGCAGGGGGTTTCGGGGGCGATAAATCGATCTAGCAAAGTTTCATTTTAGAAAATATCGTTTAATCCGTAAAAAAAATACCGAAAGAAGCTCGGTCATCCAGGTACTAATAAGTAATATAAAGTGAGGTCTTAATTAATTATTGAAAACTAACTAGGGTAGTGGTACCAATCATCGACTTTTTTTGTTTTTTAATCTTCCAAAATAGGGATCAGCAGCTGATTTTAGCCTTTAGCGACAATTTAATACCAACCACTTGCTTCTATGATATCATCCCGTAATATGAAAATAAAAATCAAATCAAAACCAACTATAAGAAAACTAACTCCAAGTTTTAAGTTAGGCTTCAAATTTCCGAGATATCGTGTTAAGTCAGTCAGTCATTCCGTGACTGCGAATTTCGCATTATTTATTAAAGAGTTTTAAACTTCAAAGGCTTAAATGTATTTACCCTTTTCACGCACGTCTGTAATAAACGTATTTGTTAATTAAACAGTGCTATATTGTGGGCCGTGAAAATAGCCGACCACATGTTAAATGTAATCAGGGGGGAGTCAATTACGAAAGTCGACGTGTCGAGCATCGACGGCTCTCTGGGTGGCCGAGTTCTCTGACAGCTGGTGATTCCCGGCCTGTTTTCCGAGTATGATTAAATAAGATAGAAATAAGAAGGTCATTGGCGACTCTAAACTCGTCGAATCCAAGCTGCAGCGTCTTGAACACGACGCAAGGTTGCCAGCCATCCTTTCGGCATTTTATCGGATAGGAGTGTGCGATGGATTTAAGCGAACTGATACCACCTTCTCCTTATCATCATCATCATCTCAGCCAAAAAACGTCCACTACTGGACAAAGGCCTCCCCCAAGGATCTCCACAACGACCGGTTTTGTGCTGCTCACATCCAGCGGCTTCCCGCGACCTTCACTAGATCGTCGGTCTACCTTGTTGGAGGTCTGCTCCTTTTCATCTTCGGGGAACTAGACGCGGACTGAGATCACACCCTTTTGCTGTGAACATACCGCCTATACGCACAAAGCGCTTTGCGTCATCATTTTTGATGCGGACAGCTAAGGAGTGGAACCCCTTTCCTGCGGATCTGTTTCCTGATACGTATAACCTGGACATTTTCAAACCAAGGGTGAACAGGCATTATCTAAGCAAGTATGCTACATCGCTTACCATCAGGCGAGATTGCAGTCAAAACTTGCCTATAAAGATTTTAAAAAAAAATCGAAACCTTAACATCCTCTGCGTTAATACCACTGACGGTGACGGAGACGGTGTATTTAACATTTAGTTTATTTGATGGCTTTGAAAACAAGTCCTTTCCAAGTAAACGCCTGCCTGCGTTACAGTTTTGTTATTTAAGATTGAGGTCATTATAAAATAAGAAGTATCGTTGCGTTCCGTCTGTTATAGGTAAGATAGACAGTTCCTTAGTGGTATAAGATTTTGGGTGGAATACGCTTTTTTGTCTTCGGCCTTAATGTCACTTATAATATCTCAGAGATGAGTGTCAAGCGCTTTCCTCTTCGGTTTTCTCTTTATGTTGGTTTACTTTACGCATGCAGTTCTATTCCACATGGTAATGTGCACCATTAATTAATAAATGACGGATGCGCTTCGCGGTTCATGTCAGTGAACGCTGGTGTCCCTCAGGGGTCCGTTCTATCCCCCACGCTGTTCCTTCTCCATATCAATGATATGCTTCCACTTGGAAATATTCATTGCTATGCAGATGATAGTACAGTGCACGGTGGGTATAACGGTCACCCAGCGGCTAGGCAGGTCGAGACTGAAGAGAAGCAAGTAAATCTTGTCATTGAGCTCAATCGGGTATTGGACCATGAGGTCCAACTCAACAAGGTTATTGGAGCCCCATTTAGATATGAATCTAAATGGGGCTCCAATAACCTTGTTGAGTTCAATGCCAAGAAAACACAGGTATGCGCGTACTCGGCAAAAAAAAGGCGCTATTCCTACCCCTTCCCTCTCTTCAAGGCACATCATTCGGCCTGCAGAGCAATTTTAACATGCTCGGTATGGAGATTCGCTGCGATCTGAACCAGAGGGACTATATCGAAGTCGTGATAAAAACAGCGTCACGTAAACTCGGTGTCCTGAACAAGGTGAGGCAATTCTTCACGCCAGATCAGTTGTGCCTTTTGTACAAGACACAGGTGCGGTCTTGCGTGGAGTATTGCTCGCACCTCTGGGACGATTCCGCAAAGTACCTTCTCGATGCCTTGGACAGATTGCAGCATACGCATTTTCGGCAAAGCAGAGGTCACTAATGCTCTCGAGCCCCTGCAATTGCTTAGAGATATAGTGTCACTCAGCGTCTTCCATCGCTTATACCACAGGGAGTGCTCTAAAAAGCTCTTTGACCATATCCCACCTTCTCCCTTCCTCCATAGTAGTACGCGTGCTGCTCTCCGAAGTCACCGCTGTACTGCCTCGAACATTCCATCGCGCACAAAGAAATTTGGTGACTCGTTTCTTTGTCGCACTTCAAAAAGATGGGATAGTCTACCAGTTTTCCCTCCTTTCTATGACATGGGGTCCTTCAAACGAGGCGTAAAGAGGCACCTTGTGGGCCGGCAGGGTGAGGGTGACTGATGATGCGTTGTTTTCACGCTACATCAGTTGTCCTTGCGTCTGGACTCCGTTTCCACTTAGCATCAGGTAGAGTGGAGTCATTTGCCGAGGTATGAATAAAAAAAACTCACACTCAGCCCTTAGCTAACTTAAGTAAAAAGCTGTAAATTTACATGTTTGACGTTTGCGTCCTTACAAATTTCGGAATAGGCCCCCCGGTTATTGAAACGCTTCATCGGGCGAGCGGCCGACTGCGACGGAGTGGTGCTTCAAAACGCATTAGCTTCATTCACCGGGTTTACCGACTCGCCTGATGACGCGTGTGAGCTAGCCCGGTTCTGTTGATCATACAGAACTAATCAATTATTTCTGTTACGGATATTGAGCACTTTAAAAGGGGCTTTCATTTTGTTGGCAACGCCCTTCCATACTGTGTGCAGAAATTTTTCGAGGTGTGAATAAAATTGTCAGCATTTTTTTGGGTTCGACTATGTATGCTTGCTTTTGCCGCAAAGTATAATAGATCCTTAACCATTAGTGGAAGAACGCAGTTTTTTGGTGATCGCAACAGTAGGAGTGTTATTATATTTCATAAGATTCTCCAGGGACTTCGAGCCGGGTAACGAGAGCGGAAAACTCGAGACTACCCTTAAAAGACAGAACCACGGCCACAGAGGGCAAGGCTTGGGTTAACTATATCGTGAGAGAAGGCAAAGCGCCTACGCACATGTTTTACCTAGTAAACCGGGCATGTAAAGGGAATCTTGATACTCTACGAGTACGGAAATCTACTATACTATGTTACAGTATGCATGTGTATTACATCTAGGTGTGTATGTTAGCAGTTAGTGTCAACGAACTTTGAATGGTGAAAAAAAACGATAATTGATTTTTGATACACGACTTTCTATAAAGACAATCAACAGTTTATCTTGGCTGTCTAATGTTACTGTTAATCTAAACATTTGAGCAGGTGTGGCCCCGTCTTTGCTCATACGGAATGTCGGATAGAGACAGCAAGTCACAAGAAAGGGCCAACAGGTTTCATCTCGAGGCGGACCAAAGCTCTGTCAATATTAGCACTACACTCCAACAGCACTGTGTAAATAATCCGACGAAATACATAAGTAGCTCATTCAAAAGATTCGGAAGGACGGCCACTTGTCTGTCATAATTATGTTACCTAATGGCTTTCATAAGTTTGTGTTTAGATTTCTTTGGAACTCATGTGATTGTCGTACCTAAGTATTTTGCTAACTTTAATACTGACATAGGCCGCAATAGGGAAATTGATTTGGGTATCATAGTTTTTTTTTCTTTTTTTTATATCTTACGAGTAACACAGTGCTTTTATCTCACCTGATGATAAGTGATGATAAAGGCCAATGATGGAAGCGCACTTCACCCGGGAACCTCAACTACTAAGGCACTGGCTATCTTATCTCAAGCTGATGCTGAAACACAACAATACTGATGTTATGGCGACATATTTAGAGAAGGTAGTGGTGTCCAGGCGGACAAACAAGTCCTACTACCAATCAAACCGCGTCCACAAACATGTACCCTCCGCTGGGAATTGAAACCTGTGGTCTTATCCACTAGACCACAGAGGCGCTTAAATTAAGTTAGGTACTAATTACATTGTTTCTTCCCGGTACCCGATAGAATTCTTATTAGTCAATTAAAGTTCTCGCTAAGGGCCATCCTTGCGAAAGCATCGTGAATGCTTGCAGATGCAACGTTTCACTATTAACGCCAACGTGGCGTGCCTAGTATTGTAATACAAACAATAAAATCAGAAACACTGCAGACGGTCCAATAAAAAATAACAGCTCATGCAAGCCTGCGCACCCCTCCTTGATTCTGGAGTGTTATATAACAATTACAATTTTATAGCGGGGGTTAACTCAAACTAATTGTGTGATAGACAGGTATCAGTCAGTCAGCTCGTGACCACAAGCGGTGCCACTCGGTCGAAACATCCCGACGTCGTATATGTATAAGGGTATGTCTATAATTTCTATAAATAGTAGTTATAAACTTTTGATGGCAACTGACATGTGACACGAGAATTTTATATCTATACTAATATTATAAAGAGGAAAGTTTGTATTTTGTATGTATGTATGTTTGCAACGAATAAACTCAAAAACTACTGGACCGATTTAAAAAAATGTTTCACCATTAGAATGCTACATTACCTAGCGCAGAGTAACATAGGATATATTAAAAAAAAAAACAAAAAAAAAGAAATGCGGTACGAAGTCCGCCGGGTCAGCTAGTATAATATATAGAAGATTATATCATATAGCAAATTGAATTCAATACTTAAGTATCCCTCTTCCCGTGCTTTTATCATTCTCAGCCTATATAAACCTCTGCTGGGCTCAGCTTTCCCACTCAAGGGCTCAAGCCACCTCGTTTGCGCAATAGGTACATGTAGGTGGGTTTTATCGACTTTTATTTGAACAACAACCGAGACCAAAGACTTAAAGTACCTTCCTAATACCATTTAAAATTATTGACAGCAGCTATCGGCTAATAAACGATTTGCAACGAAATTTACGTAAATTATACTGTACACATCCATTTATTATGGCTAATAAACGTATAAAATGACCTATTAAATTTGTACTGCTCGCAAAGGACACATGGGAGAAGAAATGACTGCATTCGAATTGCTTAATAAAACGTAGCAACATTAAATTGCCTGTAAAATTAACAGTTCGCTTAACTACCCGTGAAGTCTCGAAGCTTTGTTTTCAAAGGAGAATCGTTTCGGCTGAATCTTAACTGGCTCTGCTAGATAGGCAATACGTGGCTAGATTGCGGAAGCGGCCCTACTGCAGATGCGAGTTAAGCATTTGGCTTTAAGGCCGTTATCTGATAGTTAATTAGGAGCTGTTCTAGCTCCTAATTGCCGAGTAACAGGATGATTCGATTATAAGAGCGACGAAAAGGATAGCCAATTCCCTGTGAGGCCTCACAGGGAAGGTCCGGATGACGTCAATCTAATACGTTTTAATAGAGGCAGAAGGTTGGGGGCGGACAGAGTTCGAAGAGGTTTTATTGTTAACCTTCTTTTTTGTAAAATTGGGGAAATCTACGCTGTTATACAATGGTGTTAGGGTTGAAAATTATTTATTCTAAGGCCGGTGGTTTGGGTAAATTAGTTGACGGGATCGTTATTAGTTGTCGATACTTATCTCTCAGTGGAAACTTGCGGTTCAGCTTATCAAAGTTGAGACACAAAGAGGATTTACTTGCTAACCCTCAAACTAAAACCATAAACGCCAGTGTAGTTACATTTGCATTTCGTATTGATCTCTTTACGAAGCATGACTGAGTTAAATACGAGACAAAGTTTGATTTGTTCGATAGTGGTTTCTTTCTAAGAATTGATAAGACTCAATTTACATTACACCATTGGATTAGACATGACTTGATATAAAAAATAAGCGTTGTATGGTAAAGTTAAATGGTAGAATTAACTTTACCTTTGAAAGACTAGTAAGTAACATGCTGTCAAAAAATTCCCAAAAAAGATTTGGTCAACGTCAATTTTGTCTTTTGTTTGTCAATTTGCTCAAAAGATAACCTGGATTGGATCATCGTATATCCCATGTCCTTGTGGAAAGGCTCAGCATTAAAACATTTCTAAGCTGAATGTGATGATTTAGTATTACCCAATCTTGCATCAACATATTTCTCTCCTCTTTCAAAGCTATACCTGTAGGTACCTGGAGTGTACTCTATGCATGCTTCAAAGCAGTTTCACAATCGACTTCCTTATAAGTCCGTGTTAGCTTTATATTTCACAGCGTGAATCCCATGTTCAGAAGCGCTTATACGGCTTTCGAAAATATTTGAACTATGCATTGTTCAAACTAGGGACCCGCTTTATTTAAACTTTATATAACGACGCTCAAACGATACTGCTGTTGTGCTAGAAAAGAGTCTCAGCTATCGTGGCACTAAAACGTCTCAGTTTTCCATGACGAGAACTTCAAAAACTTTTACAGTACCTACACCATCATAAAGTACTTTATCCGGATGAAGTTACAGTACGTCAAGTGTGAAGACTATCTCAAGAATTACCTGATCTTCCACTAAAAGTTTATTAACTGACGTTGGCACGTGTACGACGAGTAATAAGGACATTTTTGGCTCCGTAAGTAGGTAATAAAGAAAAAGTTTTATTACATTACCGACACAATAGGTGGCATTAAAAGTATACGCGTGGTCAAACATCGCTCCTCTGTATCACAATGCTCTATTAAATACACAATGTATCGCTAGGAATTCATTTCGAAAGGAGTACGGGTTGTAAGTAGCTCCGTATGTATGCACTCCCATTTGAATGCACTCCAGGCTTTCATTATCAGCAGTTCACACTTCAGTGGGTCGTTACAATTGGTAGATGAATCAAACGTTTCCGAGTAAGTCTTCGACAGATATTAACGGCGGCTGTTTTTGATTATTATCTTTCTGATTAATAAAACCTATCACTTGTAGTAATGACTTCATTTTAATGATAACTATTACCATGCCTGAGACAGTTCACTGAGACATTTACTTACATTACTTACTTTACAGAGTAACTTTAAAAGCAACTCCTAGGTGGAAACAGTTGACAGGTTAATTCGTCGTTACACACACTCAATTTCAATTAAAACGTCATAACTTTTTAGTTCAGTAAAAAGCCATTATTTGGAATAGGATATTTTAATTCTAACCATAACTTTATTGTTTTGTATCATTGTCCAAAAAACCGGCCAAGTGCGTGTCGGACTAGCGCACGAAGGGTTCCGTACCATTATCTATAAAAATATTTCAAGTTTCTACCTGTTATCGTTATTAATACTGAGAAAAAAATTGGAAAAAGATCACGTTTGTTGTATGGGAGCCCCCCTTAAATATTTATTTTATTGTAATTTAATTACTTATTTATTTTTAAAGTGAATAATATAACTCAATATTCTGTGAATATTTCAAACGTCTATCTGTTGCCGTTATCAATATCGAGCTAAACCCAGCAAAAAAAATCACGTTTGTTGTATGGGAGCCCCCTTAAATATTTAATTTATTCTGTTTTTTAGTATTTGTTATTATAGCGGTAACAGAAATACATAATCTGTGAAAATGTCAACTGTCTAACTATTACGGTTCATGAGATACAGCCTGGTGACAGACGGACAGAGAGACAGACAGACGGACAGACAGACGGACAGACAGACAGACAGACGGACGGACGGCGGAGTTTTAGTAATAGGGTCCCATTTTATCCTTTGGGTACGAAACCCTAAAAACGATGTAGATAACAACTGTACCACCAATCCCTCGCGTACCGTAAATCGAAGCGCTCCTAAAAGAATGTTCCATAAATATTTATAGCCGGAAAATTATCATTAAAATATGTTTTAACCGACCGCGGCATTACCGATCCGCCCCATTCAATATAAGAGGTCTTCTAATAAGTTTTTGTATTTATTTTGTTACAAAACAACGAGTGTTTCCTCTTGATCTTGTGAGCGCGCGAGCCCATTAAATTGTCGTCAACCTGTTTGTATTCTATTATCTGTGCCCACGACTCCCTTCGCGTTGAATTTTGCTTCAGCATCATTATCTCGAACATCATCAATAGTGTTTTTATTTACAAATAAGATGTGTGTCGAAGCGAAAAAATTTATAAATATTTCCCTAATCAATTTCAACCTGGCCTTTGTTTGCTCGTTATTTTGTTCACCATCAATGGTTTAATCCGTCCCACTACTGGGCTCTTACCTTCCCACATGAAGAACATGGGATAGATGGCTTCAATCGATCACGCTAGTTCAAGGCGCGTTGGTGGGTTTTACTGACTACTATCTTACGATCATAAGAGGAACTAACGGCTTAACGTGCCTTCAGTAGCCCAGGTGCTAGATATATTTTAATTTGTATACCCATCCGGTGATCCGGCATTTTGAAAGTTGCTTAACATTGATGATCGAAACCTAAGTGCGCAGCGCCATCGAGATCCCTATATCGAGCTCCTTATGTTATTAGTTCTACAAAGTACACGTACTTTTATTTTCAAATTGGTTCGTTTACTATATTTCCTATAGATTTAATCTAAGCTTTAATCCCTGCCCCAAAGAACCCTTTTTCCGGTAAACACGGTCCCGTTACAGATTTAATAAAGTGGGTAGAGCTTACAAAAGAAACTAATATATTTTTTGACTACCTAAGTACTCTTTTAGTAAACATGGATTTTTTATGGTGCGTTTAGAAACAGCCAGTATTACAGTAATAAGTAAGACAGACTATCAGAAATTACTTCTGATGACGAATATAGAGTTTAACACATTTTTTTTATATATGGTTAAGTGTAGTTTGCTAGCCAATGTCAAAGCTAGGAAAAGATAGGCACTGGAAGATATATTTTCCTTTGTTTAGTAATAGATGATGATAAGATAATTGATGATAGATGTTGAAATATAATTTATATATCCTCCTTTTTAGTTTCAGGGTTATTTCAGTTTTATAACAGACAAAAACTTAACTAGTAACTATTACTACTAGTATATCTATGACTTAACCGTCCAGGACCTCACACGGACTTCTTAAGAGAATTTGAAAAGGGACGTTTTGCACCGTTATGTTTTATTGCCAACGCTCATGCACGTTCACGAACACTTAACGCTTAATAATACACTATTATTTCACATTAATACTCGGCAAAACACAAACATGGTTCTTCCGTAGTTCTTCCCTTTCCCGCCATTATGTTCATATCTATACGAATATTACTATTACAAGTAACTTTAATATAAAGTGGCTATAAACTTTTAACGAGTATTTTTTGTAAAAAAAAAGTTCAAGGCACTCTCAGAAATGGCCAGTACCTATCTCAGTAATTAATGTAGCTGTCACTTTGACACCAAAGAGTTCTGATTGACGAATATAGAGTTTTAATACTGTCGACGTCATTACCAGCGCGAGCCGTTGACATTTCAGCCAGTGTTGTTGCGTAACCAACCGAACTTTTTAATCGTGCTCAAAAAGTCACGATAAGCGCAGCCGGCGCAAACGCGATGAATATTCAATTTTTATATGCACATCGACCCAGAATCCTTGGCATAACACTCCACAGATGCCAGAGCCCCCATAATCAATTTGCTAAGCGTGTGTATTAAGTGTTGAAATTCAAATATTTATCGTCGTTCCCATGCGAGCGCGCGCCGACCGTTGACCCTGCACCCATGTCCGACTAAAGGCTTGAACGTGAACCGATAGAGTAGCACGACGAAACAGTCTTTACAATGTTATCCGAAACAAGAACAGAGGCATAATTTTTTATAATTATGTAATTAGTTCCATGGTACGATCATAGTTGCAGTGCAGACTTAGTCTAAGCACTAAGTAATACTTGTTGTGTAGCACAATCCTTCGACATTCTAATAAGTAATAAAAACAAAGCAATATTTTAAATGGCATTTTGTCTTTAGGTGTAGGTATGTAGGTACATAGCTTTTACTAAGTCACCGGGTCTGATTTTAAGTTAATATTCTTGACTTTGCATAAGCACAAAGATAAAGATATAAGAAACTTTCCAATGGTTTTTATACTTTACTCAAAACCGTGTACGTTCCTGATACACTGCATTACCTAGGTGTGCGCCCGCGCAGCCGGCCGGGATAGGTGGCGCATGAGTGCGGCGACCGTTTGTAGATGCGGCGGCGCCGGCGTATCCCTCGTTACGTTACAGACGTGACATTTGTCAAAGTCACCGCTTCGGGATAAATCTCGACGCTTGATGGTTCGAAAGCGAATAGTGACGTTCTCGGGAATTATGTACTTACCTACTTAATCTACAAAGAGTGTCAATGAATTGTTCAAAAATATTAGGAATATAGAAACTGCACGCTGGTCATATTGGAAAATCTAGCTTCCACCCGCGACTTCAACCATGTGAAATTCATTCTGTCGTTAATTCCCAAAGGAGTGAGATGTTTCGGTATTATCTGATGTGTTTATCCAGAAAACGTTCCACTTGTGTACCAAATTTCAATCAAATAATAAAATACTTTTAGCCGCTTTAATTTAATTAAAGAACAAACAAACATCCATAATTTCGCATTTAAAACACATACAGATACTTTTAAAATTTTATTCAAGTCTGTCAACATTGCCACTTCCTCAGTGATTCCACGTGAAGCGAGGTAAAGATCTTGCATCTTCTTTTTATCGTCAACCATCAATGAAGATAGCGCTTCTGCATAGTAAAATTAAGTCCAATCAGAAATCACATAGTTACAGATAAAACCCTTGAACAAGCACACCTCTTAATAGGTTACATATTTTAAATGATCCCTAAAGGATCCCTACCTGCACTCGAGTACATGCAACCAATCACTCGACCCCAGCCGTATAAAGTAAATATTCTGCCACGAACATTTCATCATTGCGTCTGCATGTTTATTTACACTGTTAACAAATAAAACAGTTTTCTTCCTGACCCAGATATGTACGTAATATCTTTTCGGGAGACACCAGGAATGGCGTTGGCGGGACGAGGGTCTCCTCTAGATCCAATTTAAGAGGTCCGATAACGACTCGATAGAAGCAATTACTTGGTGAAGCGAAATAGTGCTTTGCGTTCAATGAATGCGGCCGTTAAGGTTTAATTTAATTGTTTTTTTCCTTCTCAATTTTCACATTTCACATTTTCATATCTCACAAAACTTTAAAGATACTACTTCCTCAGATAGATCATTGACCTTATGCAATCCATGCGACAGCTCAAACAACTGAGCTACCCAGACACTGATTTACCTGTCAAATTTTATAGAGTTTAATACATAATAAGCCTGGATTTAATAATCAATAAAAACATTGATGAGACAACCCAGGGTTTATGTTGTAACTTTGTGTTGATTAGGTCTCAAAATATTGAATCAAAAAACATATTCAGACTGAAAATACTTGCTGCAGATCTTTCAGGCCAGTTTCTTCAGTGATTAATTATACGGGTTACCCGTGCCTTAATTAAGTAGTTGTCATTCAATATCAAGTGGCAAACGGACAAAAAAGCAACATAAAAATACTGGTTTACTTGCAAATAACAGGTAAATCATGTAAAGGTTAATAGGCCTTAATAACAGGTTGGAGAACAACTTCAATGACTTCAGTATGACCATAAAAGTAATAGTCCTATTACGGCTCTTATCTCTTTGCAATAAGAGTAATAAAAGTGTATTCATGCCTATGTACATTGTTGTGACGATTATGATCCTTCTTGAATTTTGAAGATGCTGCTTAGAAAATGTATAGCTCAGTAGCGCAGCGGCTACACAAGTTTCTTTAGATTTTCTTAAGGCGAATGGTAAGGCACACTAGCGCCGCTAATGGATTTAATTTGATAACTGCTAAACTAGATTTTTTTCAAACATTGCGGACCTTTCGACACTAGGCAAACATCTATTATTTAATAATTGTGCACTACTTTTAGGTTTGTTTTTGTATTCATTCGCTAACACCAAAAGTGGTCATTGTTTGTGAATAAATGCGATAACCCGTTTTGTGAAAAAACCACGCAATAAAAAGTAGTGCACAATTATTAAATAAATACTTGATTGGTTATCGGAACGCAATATTTAAAAAAGACCCAGTCCGTTAGTAATTGTCAAATTATCAATTGGTGGCGCTAGTGTGCCTTACCTTTCGCCGTAACAAAGAACCTTATTGACTGATGACTAAATCAAATTAACTCAAAAATATAAGTCTTAAGTCCAGCTATGAGTTTGAGGTTTGGTGCGGATAGTAGACTTTTAACTAGCCACCAAGACAAATTCAACTACATACTATAAAACTGTACATACATACGAGCAGAAGTTATCGAGGCATTCTCATTAAAATTGTAATTTCATGTCAGTATTTTTACCATTAATGAACTGTCAAGCGGCGGTGATCCGTAGATTGATCGAGTTTTGACAGAACGTTAACTACCGTCTAATTTTACATCATCAATGACAGGCTGCGATTACCAAAGACAATCTGCCCCCTGACTATGAGCTCTTATAGCAGTATTATTGCAGTTGTGGAAAAGAGACGCGTGTATATTCGCCGCTACACGCGTCTCGTTTCCGCAACTGCAATAATACTGCTATAAGGCTCGTAGTTACCCCCAGTACCCATCTTTTTAATCCGAATATGAAAAGTCACTTCAACAAGTTTGTTTCATTTTGTTAAACTTGGTAAATTACGTAGGTATGATATGGTATGGCTTGTTAATGTATAAGTGTATTTATACCATGTTAGGTTTTAGTTTAAACGAACTGCTTGTCAAAAAATAGGTAATTCACTGTAAAATGAAAAGTGAGTACTTCTAACTTGTTGTATATTACTCAATCTCACGCGAAACATTTCGTTCTTTACCAGTTTACCACCTTTTATTTGATAAAACTATTTACACAAACCTTATTTTTATTAAAAATGCCAAACGAATTGAATTGACTTTTAAAAACACATTTTCAATATTATGATAATCAACGTTAATACAAAAACAGTGTACATTTGGTTAAAACAAAATTTTCAGCGAGCCAAACCGACACTGCATGACGGTGGAAATAAAGTGGAATGGAATTTATTATACCCTATCAGGCGATCGGGACGGGTCAGCGAATCGCGGCGCCCGCCGCCGCCATCGCCAGTCAATTCAATTAAATGACACAGCGGCCGATGCACCTAAGAGCCTCTTCACACTAGCGGCTCTCGAGCGGCAGTCACAAAATAAGGAGGACCCAGAAGGTAAGCTTAATACATACAGCGCTCAAGCCACGCACATATAAGCCCCACGCACGGACATGGGTCTCGATACTTGACAGCTGTTGCGAGATTCCGTGCCCGTGAGATAGCCTATGCTGCGTTGCACAAGCGCGTTAGTATGAAGCTTCCCTTCTGCTATCTCCTTATTTAGTGCGGCAGTGTAGGCGTACGATAAACGTGTCCGCAGCGCAGACGCTCGACAACGCAACGCATACGTCGCGTAAATGCTGTTGCGCAAATCTGCGGTCGGTGCGATGGATGCGGTCACGATTGTACTAACTGCCTGCGAGCTGCGCGGGGTAGCTTCTAGGCCTAATGTACAGACAACTGGACATCAACCTATCCAAAACTGTCAAATTTCAACCATATGTTATATACACATAAAGTTCAAATTCTATTGAGGAAATTTGACAGTTTGTGGTAGTCTGGTGTGCAATCGTCTGTACATTACGCCTAGAAGCTACCCGGCCGGCGGCTGCGGCGCAGCTCGCAGGCAGGTAGTACAAGTACAAGTGTACAAGCGTTTACACGTATGTCGTATGCGTTTATCGAACGTCAACGCTTGAGAAACGTGTGTGAAGGGGCTCTATTTACTCTAGGGCTTGAGATACACACAACATCGTATGTGATTCGACAATTTATTTATTAACAAATCTTGCGACACAACATGGTGGGATATTAATGGGCTCAAACATAAGCCGCGGACGTAGGATAGGTAGGATAATTGCAGTTGATTAGATCTAATTTAAATTAGTAGATACTATATTAATATAGTAAATAAATAAACAATTCGAGACCACGGCTGGTGCAACACGGCCGATACTTCCTCAAAAACGAATGCTTAGTTTAAATAAAACAAGAATAAGCAACCAATAAGTATATTTAAAAAAAGCTTGATCCTCATCATTTAATCCAAATAGTACTCGTATATTTTCGTTAAAAATGAATAAATTTGTTTAACTCTTATTTTTTTTATTACTTAACAGTAAATATATTTTTGCAGAGTGATTTAATCTTCATATAACATGAAAAAATTTATAACACCACATCTAAAATGTACAGCATGTGGCAAGCCCTTTAGCGTCGCTGGACCGGATTAATATCAGTATTCACTCAGACAGCCACTCATACGCGCCAATCACATTGGGATTCCATTGAATACAAAATTGATATGCGTCAATACCGAAGCGTGCGTACAAACAGGTAGCTAGCGAGCGACAAGCGAGACGACCTACACCACACACATTGGAATTTAAATTATATTCTAGATATAGACCTAAAAGACAGCAAGAGGTGGAAAGAAGGACGAGAGACTTTTGCTCTGCTGTGAGATAATGTAGGCTAATTATCATCATCATCAGCTCTTTTTATGTCCCCACTGCTGGGGCACGAGCCTTCCCTATGGATGGATAAGTAGAAGGGGCCAGCCACCACGCGGGCCCTGTGCGGATTGGTGGCTGTTAACGACTGCCAATGCAGCCGGGACCAACGGCTTTACCTGCCTTCCGAAGCACGGAGGAGCTCGAGATGATACATTTTTGGTCACCCATCAGATGATCAGCCTTTGCGAAAGTTGCTTAACCTCAGCACTCGCAGACCGGGCGCGTTAACCACTGCGCCATCGAGCTCCTCATAGTATTTAATAAAGAATATAGACCTTTTACGCTGTGACCTTTTACCCTGAGAGGCAGGGTTAGGGGACAATAACTCGTCCCAGTTCGAAACTAGTACCAGGGACCAGCTCCACCTTTTCTAACTTGATAGTAGGCAACTGGGCCACGTTAATTTCAGTTATCGGGACGATAACACTACTGAATATGCGCTAGGGGTTTATTGATCTCAATGTGAAGCTGGCTTGAGCAAAGGGAAGGTATGGTTATAGAAAGCAGCCATTGGAAGACAAACGTCAAGACAGAGGTATACAATTTTCAAATCCTTAATATAAGCTGATTGGTCACTGCGATACAAATACAGTACATAATACGATAAAGCTCTGTCATCAAGTATTTCGAGCACAAAGAGTTCATTACTTTCCGAGAACATTTTGAATTTCAATATCCAGTTTACGGCAGGCGCGCGCGGCGCTCTGACACATTCATTCTCTGTATGCTAAATAGGCATGTTTATAAGCTTATCGAAAAGCGATAAGGGGTAACAGGTATTCGATGTGTAAAGACGCGAAGTTACTCATCGATTCGAACATCGACATCGAAGAACAACACGGAGAAATGGTATGACATTGTTTTTTGTAACGATGCGATTATCTTTTGTTCTGCCTCCAAAGAGTATATCAGAAGATCTAAAGAGGTCGCATATTTTACGACAATTTAAATATTTTCTATTCAGATCCATGTATACAATATCTATAAGAAACGTGACATATCTAGGTATTGTATAAATTGGATTGGATACAATTTCAATAATAAAGAGAAAATGCCAAAGATAATAATTTTAAAAACCTAATAGTTTCCAGAAACAAGTGATTGTGAACAATCCTTCCCCATTGATGGTTAATTACTAGTCTTAATATAATCGTTGGAACTAAACAGCCTATTATTAATATCAAGATGAAGAGGGCTCTACCTGGAGGGTTCTCGAGGCCATTAGCCGGGTACCCATTATGAACAGGTCCCATAATGGAGGCGCCTTATGTTACGACGTGGCCTCCCCTACTAATGGCCTGGCCTTAATATTGTTAGACCACTTAATTAATATCGACTTAACTCACACGAAATAAAAAACCCCCGAGAAGTCAACTTGTTTGAATCTTTGATCGTGTATTAGTTTACCAAGTTGAAGAGCAAGCAACATGCGTATATGTATACGCACGTTGCTTGCTCTTGCGTATTTTCCTTTAATGTTTTGTAGTAAATCATCTGAAGCTACAACATACTCATTAAAATATAAATATACTAATATAACAAAGTCATGTTACTTTTTATGTACGTTTACACGCTTACATTAAAAATAGATGTAATAAAAATCTATTTCGGTATACAAAATGACGTACATAAATAATGTTAAGTAGATTACTGCTAAAGCGAGTCCACCCCACAAATTACCTTTACAAAGGGCCGTCCTAAGAGGAAATAAAAACAGTCGCCCATTCAGAATCTCAAATTAATTAAATTTGGTGTACGCCAAATGGGACCGGGCATCTAAATTAAAATACTTTAAAACGTTATTATACTTGTGTAACTGATCCGGCCGCTTCCTCTCGCAAGCGCAGCATTTTCGTCGAGAAAGTTAAAAGATTGCTTCAAACAAGTTTCCGAGAAATTTTCACAGGATTCCGTTGCGAAATAGCTGCGTCCACTGTATATCTACATTTGTGCGGAGTTGAGAACTAACTACCTATCTGTTTGCATACTTTACCTACTTTTTACCCGGATCTCTCTTGGAAATAGGTTCAACACAAGAGAGATTTTCCGCAGTCACAAGCCCCCAGCGCGGCTTTGTTATCTTCAATGGCTGCGGGATGCTAAACAAGATCATACGTAAAAGGCTTTGTGCGATATAAACTTTATTTATGTTGTATAGCAGTATGGCTTTAGGATACTGTACACTCAGTATAAATGTCTAATAAGTTTCACAAATATATCTTTTAAGATATCGACTAGGAGTAAATTGGCACAGCATCTAACTCATTAGGGTTACGAGGGTGCTAGTTAAGCAAATTTTGCAATGCCAGGTCCAGGGTGGGTGACCAAAGAGTCATTATATAGATATAGCTTCGTTTACACGTAGAAACATGAACCAACCCTATTATAAAAATAGAAAACCAAAATCAGCAAGAACCAATTAAATCACTGCCAAAATGGATATTTAATTTGATTATTTAATTATTTTTCTAAACGTTTTTTATTAACATCCCATTATTTATCACAAAGTACAGTTATGTGATGATGATGTTATTTTTATTTAGGCATAAACATTTAATTTAGAGCGCTGATTAAGTTCTATATTAATAATTAAATTTTACTAGTTTATAATAAAATTTATTCTTTAATAAGAGCTATAATTTTTGTATTATTAATAAATATAATAAGGGTATGAAGTAGATGCCTATACAAACCAAGGAATTAGCTACACTTCGTCGCAACACAATGCGTAAGTAATCCTCATTGATAGACGATGACGCATTTCGATTTCGGTCCCAATATCCGTTCTATTGATATCAGGAATAAACGTAGGAATGATTCATTTATTATAAGACCGGGAATAATGTTCCAGAAACATTTATTTATTATTCTACTAGCATTTGCGCGAGTGTTTACTCGGAAGCAAACGTTGCATTCCTACATCTTTCTAGACGTTTCCTCTATGCTAAAGATCGTGACTATAATTTTTCGCAGGGTTATGTTACTCGTGATGGTCAGGCTTCATACTGCTTTAGTAAGATATTCAGTTCCTCATATTGATTGAGGATAGTGAGTTGTAAAATGCGCTTTAGCATATCACAACTTCTGCCTTATCAACACTTTCAGATTCGATAAAGTCCGAGTACTTTTTATTGTCAAATAAGACATTGGCGCATCCAGCGTTTCAGAATATGCCTACCTTTTGATGTGTAACATCTTTCCGCTCGCTTTCTATATAAGCAATTTGTGGGAGTGATTTCGTGAAATGGGACGGAAGTATGTGTAACAGTGTAACAGGAAGTCGGGGAAGCGCGCAAGCGCGCGCCATTTTGTAAATTTGAAATCGATATTATGAACATGACTATCATTTGACTATCAAAGATCATTTTGATATGTCAAAAGTCTTTTAATGAGTATTTACTGTATTTTTTAAAGTTATAAAATGATGACCCATTTTTTCAGAATATAGTGTTAAAATTGCTTATTACTAAGGTGAAATGTCAAATGTTACACATCATATGCGACTACTGTAAGGCTCGCCCGTTTTTTTATATACTCGTAGTATATTTCTTTTATTTATGATGTTGATGTATGATGATGATGAATGATAACAGAAATGAAAAGTGAGAAATGATATACCCCCTAACCCCTCGAGTATCTCAGTAAAGATGTGGGGCTTTACTAAGTCCTCGGGCGGACTACTTGAGAGAATTTGAAAAGTGATGTTGCACTGGTTTGTTTCATTTGCCAACACTCATGCACACTCACGAACACTTAACAGTTAATAATCTACCATTATTTCACATTAATATTCGACATAACACAAATTTAAAAAAATAAAATAAACTGCAGATATGACTCTTCATTTTCCCGCCAAGAAGTCATGTCAATTCTTTTCAATAGATGTTAAACCATACACCATATGCCATACACATCAAGTTTAAAGTCTATTATGGAAAGTTTTATAGGTTGTGGTAGTCTTATGTGCAGGTGTGTATACCTACTAAGTATTAAAAGCAGGCATATTGTGTCATATAAGACTTTCACGCCTAGTGTTTCTTTACAGAACAATGCACTATATATAACACACCGAATGCATCACCGCAATAGATCGCGACTGTCACGACTCTCACTCAAGTGAGGAAGTAAGAAACTGTGACTCCCATACCAAATGCTAGCAACGTGACTTCTAAAATTTACGAGAGGATCCGTATATATTTTACACACTATATTTTTTATGCCAGCCGTAAAGGAGGCGTTAACGAAATAGTATTTAAAAGGAAAGAGAAAACCAAAGGCAACGTAAGATATAAACCATCAAAAACAAACTTTTAAAAAAACCAAGTCTCGCAACTCAGTTCTTCTACCGTAAAAAGTTGTGAGATCCTTGAAAAATATAAAAGTACACATTAATAAAAAAGTATTTACTCCTTAACGCTGACGGACGTTTCGACCTTTTGCAAGGTGCATGGCCACAAAGATTGAAGTGATGGTCGTCTCATGTATACATACATTACAATTAATCTTTACTCATCTTAATTACTAATCATAAAAAAACTTTAAAAAGATTACTTTAAACAGTAAACTTTAAAATATCTTTTTAAACTCTATTAACTGTTCACTGAAAATTAAGATTACTTTGAAACTCTTGTACTAGCTTCAAAGACTAAATAATGTTTAAACGGGCCGTCAGGCAGCGTTTAATCAACGTTACCGTTAATTAACTGCTATTAATGGATATTGCTATTCCTGCAACCCTCCTAAGTTGACTAATGGAGATCACATAGTCGAGCACCGGGCGATAGTGGATAGACCAAATAGGCACCTACCTAAATGTGAAATGGTTTAAATCATCTCACAAAGCGTTTTGTATCTCAATGATGTAATTAAATCAATGTCAGGCCATTAAGACACGGTTTTGGACGTTTTTAAATAGCAGAATCAAAATCCTGGATTAAAGTTAGGTACGTACTTACTCGTTCTCCAGCCATAAATTTAAATAATAGTTATTTGATATAATAAAACAAAAATGTTATCCAACATTTTTGGAGTTTTTGCAGTGATCTTTTTTTGCCTCGTCATTACAATGTTATTAATTCGACATATTTTTTTTTTTTTTTAATCTGCGAATTTCATTATTTTGCATACACGCCGATCTCAGGCAATCCGCAAATGATATGGGGCTCTTGCCCTCGCACTCTGCCCAATTCCGAGGAGATAGGAGCGTAGTAAAAAAAAACCAGTAAAAAACGCACCTATACATACCAATGTACCATTATTAGCAGTTTCATCACAGATCCTTTGAAAATATCTCGAAACGATATATTATTTGATAAAATCTACCAATATCATACTGTAAGGATCTCCAAACTCGAGTACCTACCCACTTAGAACAAGAATCCACGCATAGTGCGAGCTAGTCCTAAAGTACTCAAATGGATGGAACGTTAATTCCGTGTGATTGAACATCAGATCAGTAAGCGGCTTAGTCACGCCCGCACGGTGTGCTGCCTCGTTGTTAATGTTATTGATTAACAGCAGAAACAACAATAATAACATTGTCGTGTTAAAGGTTAATAATTTTGATTAACTAGATGATCTAGTATTTGATATACCCCAATATCCCCATTTGCTGTTCATGAAGGAAGAGCTCGATGAGAAGGTCGATGGAGGAGGAGCTCGATGGCGCAGTGGTTAACGCGCCCGGTCTGCGAGTGCTAAGGCAAAGGCCGGTCATCGGATGGGTGACTAAAAATTGATGATCTCGAGCTCCTTCGTGCTTCGGAAGGCACGTAAAGCCGTTGGTCCCGGCTGCATTAGCAGCCTATGGTTTAT